>JAWNOU010000197.1:227500-1427500 GCA_035045725.1 Drosophila ezoana | reverse complement strand
TATAACCCACAAGAGGGCCATACTGGGCTGCGAAGATATTGCTGCACTGGCAAATCTGTTTCGCGACACTATGATTCAGGATAGCATAGTCACCGACTGCCATAGCTTTATTGAGGCCATGTTTTCGTTGCGTTTGAAACGCAGCGAGCTCGAAAGCTTGCGCAAAGTAGCCGTGCTAAATGGGAACTAAGCAACCAATCCAGGAAATCACAGATAAAAGAACAAACAAAAAAAAGCGACCCACAAAAAACCAAAACAAACAAGAAAGCAATCGTAAATTCAATTATTAGAGATGTAGCTTAAATGTGTCCAATGCGTATATATGTATTATATTTGTATGTACCATTTTATGTGTGTAATTGTGTATAGCCTCATTGTAGCCAACAAATTTTGAGTATTATTCGAAGCAAAACTAAATATGATACCAAAGTCAAATTCCAATTCGAAAAATAAACAAATTTAACTGCATGCACACATTTGTACAATTTATGCATGTACTTATGTGTGCGTGCATAAGCAGTAGTTGTAGTTGTTGCCAAAAAAAAAAAAGAAAAGAAATTAACGCATAGATCTAGAGTATATCGCCTGGCTAATCGTCACATACACAAGTTTCTTTTATGTATGTCTATAAATTTCATACGACTTACGTTCTTTATTTGTTGTTGATCAAAAATATTAGTATTTATTTTGTAGTATATAAACTTGATATGCCGCTGTGTGTGTTTTAGGAAATTTCTAGATATACATGTATTTTTTAAACTGCTTTTAAATTGTTAAATGGTTGCAAATGCCTGTTAGTTGATCGCTATGTACAAACAAACAAAAAGAAAGAAATTACCATAACTATTTACTATTACGTACGTTTGTATTTATAGTTTGAAATACTCACTGTCTACACTGATACTAAATATACATATATATATTTATATACATATATCCTGATATATAGTTTGAGGAATTGATTTGTTAACACATACATCGCGTATGTCTGCCTTTTAGGCAAAATCTAACGAACCAGCGAACAAATACAAACTTAAAAAAAAATGCTATAAAGTGTTGTTTGATTAGTGCAACTAAAATGCTTTTGAAATAAATATAACTGCTATTTGTTAGAAAATAAAATTGTATTTCATTAATATTATAATTATTTACTTATAAGACAAATGCAAGTATTCACTAATATTTTAGGGAAGACATAGACAGGATATAGCATATATTTTGTGGGATCAATTCTCTAATTGGATCTGCATGAATCAATTGTTATATACCATAGCATACTTTTTGGATACCAATATTTGGATCTTCCGTTTCGATTGAACGTTGAGAAAATTATAGAATGTTTTATTTTGGGTAAATGGGGTAAAATGTATTTGTGTCCATGTATGTATGAACGTTTACAAGTAATCGATACAAATCGATTCCAAAGTCCTGCTTTTTGAGCAAATCTCATAAGTTATAAGAGCTTGAGTAACCAAACTTGACATGTAGCTTCTAGAATACTATATATATATCAAGTACCTTTCATTTTATAGTTATCGCCACCTCCTCCTTCCACCACATAACTAAAAATTTTAGTAAATATACCAATTTGTATTGCACATCAATTTAAGCCACAATTTTAATGAAATTGTCATTTTGAGAATATACAAAAATTCTATAGCACAATAATATCTATTGCTGAACATTTCATAAAGATCGGTGAAGAAACACAGATGTTATTAAATAAAACGTGTAGTTATACATATGTATATTGGCAGCCCACGTGTAAGCGGCAGCTAGCGCAACGCGAAAGAATTTCTGTATACATGAACACACACACATTTAGGCGGGTCTTTATTGAACTCTACCTGTATGTGTTGCTATTTCAGTTTGTTTTTTTTTTTCGATAAGAGTCAATTGGTGGTATGGTAGTTCGAGTCCCATCGAAAGAACTAACTTTTTTTTTACATATATTCTTATCACTGCTAAAGCAAATAAGCGCGCAGCGCGATCTGCATTTGGTGTACGTAGAAGAAGGTTAAGGGTATACCCTATTCGGGAGTTTCGGATTGAGCCTCTTACTTGTTAAACTTCACAAAGTATGTTTTTAATTATTTTTAAGCTAGAAACTACTTTCATAATTTCATAGTAGACTACCAGTTTGAATATTTCAAATACCCCTTGCTGGCACTCAAAAACAAAGGATTTCTGTCCCCTAACCAAGCGCAACTGAGTTGAGCTGGAATAGGCTTATGGCATGCCACAGTGTGCACCGCACATTGGTTCCGAGGACAAGGCCAGGGATGTCAGCAGAGTGCGACGTCCAGGATGCACGCCCAGATTCTCCCAATTGATCCACGAGAGACGTGCCGTCAAATCGCTTGTATTCCAATTGGCGCGATCTGCTTTAATCTCACCCCGCAGACACTTCTCCACATAGGTGAGAGGATCGTAGTCTGTTTGCAGCACCTCGCGCAGCAGGGATATGTAGGCAATGGCCAGGCGAAGGGTATCAATCTTGCTCAGACGCTTCTCGTATGGAAATGTGGGCACGTGGACGCGCAGCTCATCAAAGGCCGAATTGATACTACTGCATAGCGCAAAATAGGAAGAGAGAGAGAGAGAGAAAGAGAGAGAGAAAAAAGTGCTCATTAGTGGCCAGTTCGAGGAAGTGCAGGGCATAGCTAAGTGTGCAATGGAAAAGACCATTTAGTGTACCCAGTTGGTGCGGACCTCTGGATGCGTTTCCTTTCCCGCACATTTGCTTGTTGCCGTTGAATTTTGTAACTGGAAGCGGCCGCTCCACCATAACTAGCACTCGAGGGTCCTGGTCCCGAGCTAGGACCTGAACCACCTCCACCGCCTCCTCCGCCGCCGCTGCTGCTGGCAGTTGGACTATTGCACATCATGGGCGTGGTGTTGTTCGAATTTAGCGCTACCAGCGTATTGGTATTAGTGGATGAGTCCAGCATATTTTCTGAGATCAAAGAAAAATGGAGCAGTTTTTTATTATCATATTATAGCTTCCATGGGAAAAGTCGTTTAAAGCTTATATAAGCTTATATCCACTTGATCGGATTACTTCATGTCACAAAAATAAAATGTCTCTAAATGAATTCAAAATTCGATTGTCTTACCATTGCCCTGCTGTAAATAATGCTGTTGAATGTGCCGCAAATTGTTGGAACTAAGACGCAGACCGGAGCCGCCAGCCGTGATGCCACCAGCTGCACCGGCACCACCGACACCACTCTGATGTTGACCCGCATAGATGCAGGAGGGCAGCTCAGTGATTAGATCATCGTCAAAGTTATGGTAGGGTATATGGCTGTTGGGGAAGTTTATGACTTTTAGTGGGCATTCAATTGCCGTCGGAAATAATTTCTAGAGGATTGTAAGGGTTTCTCAAATTTGTTATAACTCAAAATGTCTTTATTTAACAATTGAGTTTATGGAATGTGTTTCCTATTTTTGCAGAGATTTCTCAAGACTTTCGATATTTTCACTACTTCTCACCTTATTGGGGGCGATGAGGACGAATCCGGTAATTGATGGCGCGACATTTTACTGTTTTTCCTTACAATTTTTATAATTTTATATTTTAAAATATTCCAATTGCTACTCCTGCGATGTCCAATAAGTTTGAATGTGTAATGAGAACATCTCCTGGGAATTCTGCGTCTTTTATAGCATCGCCGGTCCAATTGGAAATACCACAGTCTCATCAACCCCTAAGTATCCTTGCAACTATTCGCCTGGATTCTGGAGGGCGGAGCTTGTCAAGTACTACAGGGTGATTTCGCACAAATGTGCTGCCAGCGGAGGCTGTGAGAAAATTTTAAGGCATATTTGTTCAAAGCGACCTGATTTGTGAAAAATTTTAATAGTTGTTAATCGTTTCAAAAAGTAATATCTTAAATAGAATTTTTTTACAAATATATTCATTAAAATTATATGTATTTTAGTATTTATGCTTATATCATATTCGTAAATTATAAAAGTTGCTAAACAAATTTGAAAGTGATTTATCAATTACAGCGCTTAAGTTATTATTATAATCAAGAATCATAAACATATGTTAACGTAAATTTTGGTTCGGTTTTAAAATGTTTATATATCTGAAAACAAAGGAAAAAAAATTAAAATCTCATACGATATATGAAGCTTTATTTTACTAGTTTACTTGATTTTTTTTTGTAGCAAGTCTTGAGGAAATCAACTTAACCAAGGAAAAGAAGTTAGATATTCTAGGGATTCGTATCTCGTATCCAATATATATATTTTTTTAACAGCTTATAAGATATCTGTTGCCATATGTGCCGTATGTACTTTTGAAAATGTATTTGAATATGTTACTTACATAAAAAGTGTGCGGATAATGTCAAGAAATTTATATATGTATGTATTTTATTTATTTTATATTACCTTTGCAAAGTTTTTTAAGTAGCGCATATAACAGTTCCCATAACTGACTTCTTAAAATTTCCCTTTTGTACTTCACCTGTTTTTGACATTTTGCCAATATATTTCGCCCAGCAGGCGGCAGCCATGTTTGTCTTGGCAAGCTTTGTATGTGAACGTTTAAAATCAGGGGGCCACCAAGAGAGTATACCTCTCTCTCTCTTTCTCTCTCTCTCTGTCTCTTGCACTCTATCCCGGTTGACGGCAACTTGGCAGCTTGGTGGCATGTGTGCGTTAAGGTATTCGTGTGGTCTGTTAGTAATGTGAGATCAACATGGTGGCCCAGCGCTATCGAAAGCTGATCGTGACCCAACCTGTTGACATTTTGGCCTCGAGATAGAGGGTTACTCGGCACAGTTAGCTTCCCACGAGACGTCAAATTGAGCGCGAAACTACAACAAACAGATCACATCGCATAGCCAACCGTTACAGTTTACAGTTCATTTAACAAATGCCGCACTATCTACATATACATATACAGTGTCATTCCTAGGGATACATCTATGTATCTGTATCTCAAAGGGCAGCACTTGAAACCGCAGAGTTGTCAACGGCAGACAGACGGGGCAATTGTTGAAATTGAATTATGTTTATTTGATGTTTTGGTTTACGCACAAATTAGCTACGTCAGAGCTGCTGGCCCCGCCCCGCCCCGCCTAGGCAGGCGACCAGGTCGCGTGCGCTAACCCCGAGGCGCGAAAAACCAGCGCCGGCAAAGTCGAACAATGCCCAAACAATATGCTAGGGCGGACGCGGATGCGCAAACCTTTTTATTACCAGTCAAATTGGTTGGCACACGCACGCCGGCGCACACTCCGCGGCGCACAAAGCTGATGACAGTAATCAGTTTTGATGCAGGGTAAGTGCCCCGGCGCCTGGTGTCCTGCGGACCGGTGCAAGCCCAAAGCTGACATCCTTAAGTGAAATCTTGTTACAAACCAATGTAAACACGATTGTTAATTTAACTTTGGCAATCGCTGCAACAACCCCTCGACTGAATATCGCCCAGCAATGACTGGTACCTTACTATACTTGCTCTTGTTGCTGTTGTTCTTGTTGTTGTTGTAGCTGTGCGGCGGATATGTCATTGGACCACAATTAAATTATCGCATTTCAAACGAGTGCGCCCGAGCTAGGCGATAATCGCCAATGCACGCTTCCACTTGGACTTGACCGACTGTGGGAAAGAACGGAAATAAGTAATTCACTCTCATTTGATTTGCATATTATCGTACTTGTCGCTTCTTGGCCTGTCAAACAAAATAAGTGTGCATATGCATATGTTTTTTCAGAAAAGGATTTAAACGGGTCTTAATTCGACTACGTAGAGTTAGAAAGAAGAAAAGGGTAATAAAAATATCCTCAAAGCCACAACAAAAGGTTTATTTATATTATTGTATAATATTTAATTGTTTAATTAAAGTAACAAATCAAATTTATCTAGTTCACTTTTTGTGTACATATGTACATACATATATCAGCACAAAAAAAAGTTTATTTCTTGCTATGCTTTGCCCTACTATGCGATTCTCAAAATGTTATGTAAGACTTATAATTTTTCACCCTTTGATTAGTCTAGCAGTTTTTTTTATTTTTTGCATTTTTGCATACATGTATGTATGTTTAAATGTGTGTTCTTATATTAAAGGCAAGCAAAGTATATTTCCCAATGCACATTAAATTAGAAAGAAACGTAAGTATTTTCCTACTCTGTGATTCTCATGTCTTCAAGTAAGACTTACAGGTAATATCAACTTATGTAGAAAGAGATGACAAAAATAATGTTTCGTGATTATATGTACAAATGATAGTATATGCTAAAGACTTGGGCAGCTCACAGGCTAGGGCATCTCCTAGCTATATAGAATTTACCTACACAATTTCTTTACCGAATATATTGTTTTTTAACAAAAGTTTAAACTAAAGGAAGGAGCTCTTTTATAAAAGCTTGACTCACATATTACGTTTTTTATAATACAAACAAGGCTTTATATAAGCCATATTTTTTTGCCTTGTTCTCTGAAAAGAGGACACTAAGTCAGTCCAATCACTGCTTGTCATATTCATAAATGTCCTTCAGTGATTGACGCACGGCAACGTACAAATAGCAGCAACAACAAAAGGACAGAAAAACAGATTGGTGGTGTCAAGATGTATTCGTAGTGCACTCAACTGGAGCAGCGCCCATCAAACACACTCTTTCACACACACTCCACACCACCCCTAGCTGGTAGCTTGGCTTTGGGCTGACTGGATCGAGGACTTGCGTCTGGAACATATCGATTAGCGCTTTGCATCCACACCAGAAATGGCCGGAGTAAATTTGTCTGTGAATTTCCACGCTGACGCACGACCAGCAAACAGCGACCACTTTTCCGCAGGATAATCTCACCCCACCCCAAACCACTAACCCACACCCCTCATACTACAATTCGCTGTGGCTGCTTGAACTGCTTGAACCAATTGTCTGCGAAATTGTTTGTTTATTTTGATGTTGTTTAATGCGTGCTAAATCTCTGCCCTATTATGTGGTTACGGTTGAGCAATATCCTGGGAAAAGTAAACAGATTCAGCGCCTCCGGTGCGAGGTAAATTCCACTGAGGATATTTTGAAAGCTCTGTCCGTGCTTTTAGGTTTGAAACCCATCTTAGTTGAGCTTTTGGGGTTACGTTTTTGGGGCAAACTTTCTAAGCTTATTTGATTTCTCTTGAACCACCGAAATCTAATCAGGTGGATTTTAATAAAAAGTGAAGACAAAGTAAATAAACAAATAAATATATACGTATAGTGTGTATAATTCCTCAATATAAAGGAAATAACTGCAAAAACAGGGGAACACTCGATCACGTTAATAACCCATATAATATGACATCAAAGATGTTTTATAAAGATCGAAAAACGCATACTCATATGCATAAAATTATTTACTTCGAGAGCAAAGGAATTCTTTATGATTTTACTTTAAGATGCATATTCTATATATTTATAAAGGCTGAAACAACATTTTGAGAGATAAATATTCAAAATAATTATAAGAATTTTCCTTAATAAAAACGGCTTAGTTAGTAGATTCTAGATTGTATTTATAATAATAAAATTTGCTAAATAGTTTTATTCGTTTAATATATACATACTATTTGTGTTGATAGAATAATTTTGAGCAGGGAATACTTTTTTGTTTTGTTTATAAATGTTGGTTGTATTTAATCAAAAATAGCCGACATTTTTATTGCAACACAGTTTGATTTGGTGATATTTCGCCAAGCCTGATTGAGTCCTCAAGCTTTACTGGCGGCTTTTTTGAATAAGGCTGCATCGTCACATAGGTAGTCGGAGGACTCTGGGGCGTCTCCCATGTCGTGGTTTCAGGATGTCCTTGAACGATCTTCGCTTGAGCTTCCTGACTAAACACCTCCCAGCGAGGTCTCGTGCTGCCCGGTTGCAGTGTCGCTGCAAGCGTTCGTTGTACCGGTTGTCGAATGCTCTATTCTCCATTTTGAGGTCACTGTGCAAGGTTGTATTTCTGACGTACCAGTCAGCACCGGTCATTCAGTGCTAGGCCAAGTTTTGGAGTGTCTAAATCCGTCTTCGCTTTGTCCGAGATGCAATGCCTCGAACCTGGATACTGTATCGCCAAGTTGGCAGGGAATAATGGTACGAGAATATTGACAATCAAATATCAAACAATTTAATCAAGGACAATAATTATTCTGTTTATAATAATATAAAATGACTTGTCTACCCACAGTATATACTTTTAGCAACTCGTCTTGATTAAAGAAGTCTTTAAGAGCATTTGGCTTGAAATAATTAACACAGTCGTTGCGGTCATAGATTCACTTCAACAGCTTCAACATTGCTCACCTATTGCTATTTAGACAGGTACTTAGCATCTACTTATTAAACATGTGCAAGTATATTATGCCATCAATGGCTAAACAATCACCTCGGGGTTATTTCAGTTCAACTCGACGTCTGGCGATGTTATTCAGCTGTCAATTAATTTTGAACCCGTGTTTTACAGTGTGTTTTGTTTTATATTTTTTTCTGGTACGCAAACAAGAATCGCTTAAAATACATTCAATGAATGTGTAAATACATTTTAAAGCGCCAATCCCACAACAGTACCCATTCCATCCCATCACCCATCCCATCCCATCCGATTCGCAAGCCAATGCCAAACCTCTTGCCGTTGCCCACTCGCAATTATAATATCAGACCAAAACAAACACGACAAAAACCGGCAGCAACACTGCGAATTTATCATTATATATTTTGGTTGTTTTTGGGGGCTACTGAATTCAGTTGTTCAGTTGTTGTCGTAGTTTAGTCGCAGACACAGTGCGGCTCAATGGCCAGAGACGGGACGGAACAGAAGTGCGCCGAGGCGGAGGGAGCTGAAGTGAAGTGAAGCGACTTTAAGGCTGGCCAGAGCAGCGTTTAGTAAGTCAGTTGGCCGCTGTCCGTTGCACAGTTCGCACGTTGCGCGAAAAAAAAAACTAAAACGCGACAACAAATGAAAAGCAAAAATTATTGAAACCGTAGCAGCAAATAAAATATATAAACTATATACAAGCAACGCCCCAATCGATTCGTATTCGCAAAAGCTAATAAAGCAAATCCCAAAACGGAACAAATGCCAACACGTTTGCCCAATTTGGAATATGCAGTATTAATAATTGAAACGTGATATATGTGGGGCCAGCGCGCAATCCTAACTAACAGCCAACCACTATTAACAGAGTGCTACCGATAGCGAGTGTCGCGTATATAGGGTATTATTAGAGCAACTAACTAGTAGCCACTAGTAGCAGTAGTACTACTAAGCAAGTCGCATGGTCAAGTGTTGCCGGTGATAAGCGTACCAGCTGCTGATAAGACGGGGGGCGCCAAGTCGTAAAAACAGAAATCAAAGCTCAAATTGCTATTTTGCGCATAATAATAATTAGTTAATGTCCATGCATGTTGATTTCAATACAAAAACAAAGAACAAAGCGAATAAACAATGCCAAAACGTCAAACTGCTGCTGGCTTAACCCATGACATCCCAGCTGACATGGAACTGGAACTGGAACTGGAGCTGGAGCTGCCGTTGCTGTCGTCGAAGGAGCAGGCAAAAAGTAAGTACCACACACACTCGCCATTACTGGGCACCGGGCTATTAAACCAGTTAAGTTGGTCAAACAAAACAAACTGGCACACACCCAAACACACACACGCACACACATACTGGTGCTAGTCTTGGCCATAAATCAGTGACATTTGCACACTGCAAGTCGAGCCCGCTTATGAAGCTTAACTGTGCTCCGCAGCTAGCCAAACGGTTCGCTTTGTTCTAATCAAATGCGAATACGAAATATTTGCCTTTAATTTATGAAAATCGTGTAGCGCCAAGAAATCTAATTAGAATATGCACATACATACACGCGTATGTATATAGAAATGGAAACGGCTCTGTGCAGAATCTCAATCAATGTCTCGCGCTGCGCCTTCTTTTTCATTGATAAATAAACAAAAACAACAAATTAATTATTTAAGTGCTAGCATATTATAAATAAACAAATGCAAATTCAAAGTATATTATATACGCTTATAAATGCGCGCCAAAAGCGATAAGCGTGAGACAAATTTTATCGCATGCTATTTTTTGATGTCATGCGAGAAATTTTACAAATTCTGAATTTGGGGTGAGTAAAGTATTTCAACTTAAAAACACTTGTGTATATTACTCATACGCCCCACACTCAACATTATTTGGATTTTTTTGATAAGCTTCCCTATGCGGAAGCATTTCCGTGGGAAGAGCTTCTCTGCGCATAACAGGATGGAGTGTGATTAATTTTTGCTTAGAGATAAGCGTGTCAATGCAATTACAAGCTTCTACTGTTTCTATATGGGTTATCAATTAGTATCTGATTTCCTTTGCTGGTCAGCTTTATAGATACGATAAACATTTGGCAACCTTTTAAACCGGCTTTCGAGTAATTATCACAACTGACTCTTCGCATTTGGTGATGTTTTAGTCAATTAGCGACAATTAAGCAGCTGAACAAAGTTTCCCATTTGTTCTTTGGTTTCGTGAATAATGATAAAAAAAATAAAAGCGCTTCTTACAAAGTTGTGACTGTAAATATTTATAAGCTTTAAAGTTGCAACTACAAAGTTTTTTATTGTTAAACAGCTAGAATGTTGCCTATCTAAAGAGTAAATTGGGTACCCTGGAAAATAGAGCCTACAATTAGACTATTGTTGCATTTTTAAATAAAGCTTTCCTTATTAATATAATTAAGACCAAATATGATCCAGTATATATATAACAATCTAACTATTTATGAGAAACTCCAGATATAGAATTGTGAATTACTCAAAATTATAATACTTAAATTAAAAATATTATTGGCCAATTATTCAGCTTAATAAAATAAAATAAAATGTGTTTAATCACATTTAAGTATTTATATTTCCGTGTTCCCGTCTTTGGCAATAGTGTCGACATAATAATAATAAAACGAACACCCAGCGTAAATTCTCATTAAACAATCATCATACTCATCAGCATCACCCACCCGAAAAAAAAAACAAAAACCCCATACAAATAACAATACAAAAATGTCAACAAATTGTCAGCAGTTTTTTGTGATCCATCAAGCGAATTGTCACTGACAGTCGTCGCTCAGCGATCGGTGCTGGCCACGTGCCGACTAATGACAAATAGGCTGTTACTATAATTATAGCCATAGCTATGACTATTATAAACTATAACTATACGTCTGCGACTACTGCTTGATCAATGCCCAGATCGGCTGGGCGGGCAGCAAGCTGCAGCTACGAGAAGTGACTTTGATACGGGCATTACTAAAAAGCATTTATGCATAATATTCAAAATAAGAGTTAGTGCGGATATGCCAGCGTTGCACGTCGAAGGTAGGATACCCTTTCTGTAGATCATTCAATTTTAATATTATTATGAACCTAAGTGTTTACATAGTTTACTTTAAACTGTATGTTAGTATAATGGCCTTTGGCTAAGACAATAAAACATTTATATGTATATTAGCCTGGTGATTTTAACCCATATCCTCGTCCTTAAGTACTCTGCATGAGGTATGTGTATATTGCTTAACTTGGCAATAAGTTTATATTTTTTGTTCGAATATAAATATTCGAATATTAGAAAATACAATTTTGCATATCTCTCAGTAACTTAAGACAATTCTCATTTTAAGTAGCATGCTATAGCCTTCGCGCTGTTACTTAACGGTAGTGTATAGAGAACGCTGAGTAAAACAATGCCGGCGATTAAGTAACAACAGCAACAGTTTTTCGCGCCAAGCGTGGCGAACTAAGAGAGCGCAACCGAAGAGAACGCGAGTGAAGAGAGCGCCCGCAGCTGGTGCAGTAACAGCAGCAGCTGATAGAACGTCGACGTCGACGCCGACTGCCAAAGAATGGTCTTAGCGCAGCATCGGCAACCCAACGGCAGCCCCCACAGCAATTGGCGCTTTCGCTATCGACAGCATCAACGTTAGCATCAGCGCTGCTGGCGTTGCACAGTGGGGCAGAGTGATTTTTGCTCTCACACAATTGCGAATCATCTAGGACTTATTCATATTATATTCAAAGGCAATTCAAGTACATATAAGAAGAGTTCTGAGTATGATTGTACATTTTTTTAATTTTATTTTATTTATTATTGGTCGACAAAGCGAGTGTCAACCTAAGTATTTAATACTATAGTTATATTCAGTTTTTTAAGAACTAATTTGAAATTGGTTGTAGAGAAAATGTTGTCCAGCCTGGAAGATTTTAATAAGAATTAGATATTTAAATATATGAAAATATAAATAATCAATGGTGATTTAAATATTGGAATATATATTTGATTTTAACTGTCAGAACTGGGCAATAAACCACAGTACGCTGTCGTTGCGTACAGGAGCAAAAGTTATAAATGTTCTTCGCAATTCACACGAGCGCTCAGTTGCTCTCGGTCATTCGTTGTGGTTGTATGAACTTGTGCGGCAGCAGCATCAGCAGCAGCAACAGCAGCAACAACAACGACAACGACAAGAACAACAGCAGCGGACAGAGACGACATTGTCGCCATCATTGTCACCATCGCCGTAGAGAATTGTAAGAAGCAACAGCAGGAAGAGTTTTTCGTGTGAGCAGCCAAAGACAAAACGATTTGTGGGTGCGTGAGTGCGCATAGTATAAAATTAAATAAATAAATTAAACAACAGCAGCAAAGACAACAACAAATGCGAGCGGCAACAACATTGTTATGCATATACTATTATAAATATATATATATGTGTATAAATATGTGCCAATATATAAATGCTTATGCTTAAAGTTTTTGTTGTTTATAATGAGCAAAATACTGAAGGCACCCCGCCAATGTTTGGACAACTATGACGAGAGTTTCTGTTAAATAGAGCATATTAGACGGTGTGAACAGCCCACACAGAACAACAGCGACAATAAAAATATCACCAGACATTTATTTCAACATTTTCTTTCTTGGTCAAGAGCCATCAGTAAATATATTTTATTTGTTGTTCGCTCATTAATTTTATTACAGGCAAAAACTAATTGTTTTTTTCTTAAATTTCTTGTTGCTGTTGTTGTTGCTTTTGTGATTTTTATTATTGCAAATTGCAACGCTCGCATTTGTTTTCCAAATTGCAATTTGCTGTCGTTTAAGCGAAGCGCGCGCAAATATTTCGTTCCGTCACACCACGCGGCGTATGAGTAACAAATGTGAAATTCATTCTCCCGCGCCCGCTCTCAAATATTCATTGACTAAACCGCAATTATTAATTATAGCTGCATTTACAAATCAAGTGCATTGTGGCTGCAACACGCAATTTAAAAAAGAGTCACAAGAAACAATATTGTGTCGCACAACGCTTCGTATGCGTAATGTCATAAACTATTAAGTCATCAGAGGCTCATTATACAACAAAAAATAATAATAAACACACGAGGAGCGTTGGTTTTATGTGTCAATTTCCGTTTGCTGCGCTTTTAAAACTTTTAAAAACAACGGACTTCCGCGCCAAGGCATCAAAACAACAGCAACAGGAAGCGGGGTAAGGAAATCGGGCAGGCAACAGCAGCAGCATCCTTGCGGTGCCAATTGTGCAGCAAAACGCGCTTCAGGATTAGCCCACGTCTAGGAGCAGCAAAAAAACTCGTATTGTATCCATAAGGTAAGCTCTTTACGGGCACTGGCAACCTCGCCATGTTGACAACAGAAACATCAACACATGGCATTGGTGTCTGTGCTCTGCACCCATCCTTAGAGCTGCTCCTGCTGCTTGCATGACCCGCGGATGTGCCGTCAGCGGTGTTTGCTTTGCTTTGTTTATTTATTTGCCTGTTTGCCTGTCCGTCTGTTTTTCTATTTTATGTTGTCTCTTTGTGTGTGTGTTATTGTGTGTGTTTTAGAGCAAATAGCGACAATAACAATAACAGCATGAACAACAATAAGGATAACAAGCAACAACAATGACTTTATCTTGACAGATTGCAGAACAGCTGCCTGAACTTTGTATCCACAGATATTCGCATATGTTTATGTATGTATATATATCAATGTACATTTTGAAAAAAAAAATATATAAAAATAAAAAATAGAAATGCTATGGGTACTTGCGCTGGCGAGTCTCCTTACTCTATACTCGTCCATAAATGTGTTGTTATACGCCCCTTGCAACTATTTTGTTTATTCGCTAGAGTAGAATAGATGCCTTCACAATCTTAACCCAATTATGACGATGGGCACAAATAGACATTCATTGCTTGCGATCATAAATTCGAAAATTATTTATTTTTGGTTTATTACTCAGATAAGGGTGTTAAGCGAAAAATAGTAGTATTCCACAAATATGGCTTTTTCGGCACGATAATTGGAGTAAGAACTATTTTTAAATTGCTATTCTTAATGACTATTTTGTGCTCAAAAGAATTATAAAATTTATGATATTATCTTTATATACTGTGAACATGCTTGTAATTGTCAAGTGATCTTTATAAAATTGATATGCCTAATATAAGAGACGTCAGAACATTTTTGGACAGCTAGCTTAATATCTAGTCTATTATCTTTTTTGATCTACGTTCTAAAATTTGGCCTAATGACAATTAGCAATTTGTGTATTAATTATAAACTAAAATATGAATGTTTTGATTATCATAAAGTTGATTAGAAACATCTATTTGATC
Source organism: Drosophila ezoana (assembly GCA_035045725.1). Classification (NCBI taxonomy): domain Eukaryota; kingdom Metazoa; phylum Arthropoda; class Insecta; order Diptera; family Drosophilidae; genus Drosophila; species Drosophila ezoana. The sequence continues at coordinate 1,412,829 of JAWNOU010000197.1, read as the reverse complement.
TCCATAATTGACTATACTTGACCATAAGTCAGTTATATGCAGGAAAAACTAGATAAAAGCTCAATTAGTACATTGCAAATGGTGCGCTTCTTTATATTCCAAATTTTTTGAATATCGCCTTTTTATACCCTGAACCCATTGAAAATGGGTAAAAAGGGTATATTGTATTTGTGCAAAATGCAAATGTATGTAATAGGCAGAAGGAAGCATCTCCGACCCCATAAAGTATATATATTCTTGATCAGCATCAATAGCCGAGTCGATCCAGCCATGTCCGTCTGTCTGTCCGTCCGTCCGTATGTATGAATGCAAGGATCTCAGAACCTATAAGAGCTAGAGACTTGATTTAGCTGTATGACCTCCAGGTGCCCTCGCAGATCGAGTTTGTTTCCGATAAACGATAACTTGCCCCGTTTCTAAGTAATCGATAAAAATGTATATCGAAATCCCGTTTTTTAAGCAATTTTTGTAAATAATAAGAGCTAGAGTCACCAAACTTGACATGTAGCTTCTAGAATAGTATATATATATCAAGTATCTTTCATTTTATACCTATCGCCACCTCCCCGCTACTCTCTATCTATTAGCGCGAGCTGCAGGGTATCCCCTAGTCGGGAGCTCCCGACTAGAACCTCTTACTTGTTATACTATGTGTAGTGTTCATTCTTTCTTTTAAAATCCGATATAAATATATATTTCCAATATGTTTTTTATTATATGATATATGATATTTAATTTATGTGTGTTCTCTGCTCTCTTAGACGCCAGATAAAGAATTCTTTTATGTTCCTTATTTGTTCCCCTTCTACCTCTGTCAATGTGGGGTAAAATCAAGAAAAAAATGTTACCTAATATCCACTTCTAATACGAAGGATAAAGGCAAATTTACAGTAACTAACATTACGTCTGTTAGTCAGCAAATATTAAAGGCTTAGAAGTCCGCCGCAAAGGGCAGAGGCAACGGAAAAATGCCGAGTGCCACCTTTTATGCATGCAGCCAATTGGAATTGGAATCGGAATCTTAACAATGCATGCAAAAAAGAAATGAACGAAAAAAAAGTCTGGGAAAATGAATCAAACAGGGACACAAACATTTCTGGCAATCACCTGGCGCCGGTTGCCGCCGCCTCCAGTCATGTTGGGTTATGCTAATGGCGGAAGCTGTGCCTCGATGTCGACTGATTGGAAGCGCATAAAAGTAGCAAATCAGTGCGCACTTTGAAATTGAAATTGTAATCAAAAGGCACTCACAATGTTGCAAGAGGCACGGGGCATGTAGCACGATGGGGCATGGGTATGTCTGTATTTGTATGTTGTCGGATTATCGCTGCTTAGCTGGCTAAATTTGAAATTGCCAAACGATTTGCTATTCGATTAAGAAGACAACAGCTGCAAGGGCAGCTGGCTATATGGAAGCATTAACAACAAGAGAAACATACACACACTAAGATAAATGGAAATGGAAATAGATTTGCAAATTCATGTTCACAACAATGGACGCTCATACATATATTAAAAAAAAAAAAAAACGCGCAAATAAGGAGATTTGTGGATACCCCTGGATGCCCATGGTACAGATGACCTACATTTTGCTAGCCCAGCCACAGAAAAAAGAAAATGAAGATGTATAAATTCTAGCCAGGCACGGGCACGGGCACGGGCGTATCTGTTGGTTTGTTTACAACAAATACGAAAATCATGAAGCGACCGTCAGGCAAGCAGCCAGGCAAACAGGCAAAAAGTCTGTAAGGACCCTTCAATGTGGCACGACAATGGCAGCCAACTAGTGCGAGCTGCGGACATAACGGATCTGCCAATATTGCAATGTACTCTCGGATAGCTTCTTTTTCCCCGGTTTGTTGCTATTGTGCTAAATTAAATTTGTGCAAAATAAAAGATATACAAGCTTCGAGCAGGTGAAAGATACACAAAGGGAACATTTGCATAATATATCAACACATTTGGCAGTTTACTGCCAAAAGGTTGCACACGCCCACCTCATTATTTCTGCGAATATGTAAATCTTTGTAAATGCCTCACAATTGATTTGCTTTCATTTGATTTTTGAGTGCGTGTGTGTAGGTGCCTTCTGCTTCTTCTTTTCAATCATTTGACATTGTAAACGTTTCCTTCTAATTTTATGAGAGCTGTTGACGAAATTGTTAAGCTGATTTCAATTTGTGGCTATCAATGGAAATGAGTCCTTCCAGGAAATTTCTACCCCATAAAAGCAGCCACAGTAGGATAACAAAGTTGCAAATTTAGCACAAGTAATTTGGTAGTTGGCCTTCTCTACATATAGACGACCTATAAAATATTGTACACAGCGGTGTATGTGGGTTATTTAAAAGATCGCTCGGCTTGGGCGGAATTCTGCTCAATATTCGAATTTTTAACAAGTTTTAACTTAACTATTTTGCTTGATTTAAATAGGTATTTACATTTCTGTATCGAATCTTTTCAATCCCAAAGCTAAGTTAATATTTACTTAAATGTTTACATGTTTGCATAATATTAATTTTCCTCTTCTTACAATTGATAGTTTAAATAAATTCTTAAGATCTGGCAACCTCAAAGCTAAGTTAAAATTTACTTAAGTACATGCTTACATAATATTATTTTTCGTCTACTTATGTTTATTAATTCAAATTAATTCCTAAATCTATCTCTTTATTTACTTGGATATAAACATTAAGTATTTTTATTAAAAGGGTATATACATACATATATACTTTCTGGATCTCTTGATTGCACGCTTTTAGTTATAAATTAAAGTTTTAATATATCAACTTAGCCTCAAAAGGAAATATTTTTGAAACTTTATATAATATTTGAACAACTGATTATATAAATAAATTAAATTCCCAAATGATTTGAAGATAAAAGGCAAAATTTTATTACTTAACATCGAATTGTTTAAAGCAATAAAACTAAATCACGTTGAATTTAAATTTGATTTTCGATTTCCTTGCGAAAAATCTCTGTGGTATTTTTCGAAACTGATTCATTTAAACGCCAAATTACTTGCAGTTTGTATATTGCGCTGTACAAATAGCTTCATTTACGGCCTGATTTACTGAACGATTAGTCGCAATAGTTTGCCATAAATCTTTAGCAGTTTATGGCTAGCTGAAATTATGTACTATTGCTACAATCTGGTGGGCATGTTTGTTTTTTCTTTCAGTTCAGTTTGGTTCATTTTATTTCTCTTTCTGCTTTGCATATTTATGCGCTCAAATGCCAAAATCAATATCTTTAATTGCAAGGCGTGAAAAGACCAATCTAGCACGTACATTCGGTTAGTTAAAAAGTTAATCGTTTATAATATCTATAAGGCATTTGGCGAATAACGTAAATTATGGAAAAATTGAAAAATAATTTACGGTTGTGACTACCGAGCCGTAGCCGTGCAACGCACTAGCTGAACAAACATTTCTAATCATTTTGGAATGTTAATCATAAAATTGTTTTCTTATCCGAACTGACACATCGCGACGCTTGTGGACGTTCTTCTAATAAAACTGACAAGTGATGAGCTACGCCACACAGACAGACAGCCCAGATGCCAGATCGACCCCTGCCAGTTCCAGAGATAGGCTGTCATCCGGCTAAATGTCGGGATCTTAGACGCTTGGTGAAACAGCGAACAGCGGAAGCTGTCGACGCCGAAGAGCTTACTAAACTACTAACTATATAGGCGTATATACGTTGCTGTGTGTCTAGTTTACTATTACTATTACCCATTTGGCAGCGTTCTACAATTCAAATGCCAGTGCATTGCCGGGTGAGGAGGTTGAGGCAGCCGCAAAGGCAGCGGCAACCGCAGAATGCATTATAAACAAATCCTATAAATGTGCAAATTGCCTGCCAACGTCATTGAGCGTCCTCCTCTTAACATCATTATCAACACTAACATTATCATCATTATTATTATCATCATCGTCAGCTTCATTATCATCAACATCTCATAGTCATAGAATGAAAGTGAATGCACTTTTATATGCATGACTGCTAATTACAGCGACAGCTTGTCTATCTCTCAGTCTCTCAGTCAGTCGCACTCCTCCCCTCCTCCCCCGCTCCCACTCAGCCCCTGCTTTCAACCACCGCCTCTGCAATTGTCGGCGTGTATCCCCAGAGCTAAACGATTTCTTTTGTATAAAATTATTTAGCACATTTCTCGCTGATTGTGGCGCTTATAATTTGTATTTTATTTTTTTTTTCAACACGAGTGTACACTCTTTTTTGTCACTTTTGGTTGCAGCAAAGCAAATACATAATTGCAGCTAATTAGTTATTCGAAGAAAAGCCTGATGCCTGAATATGAAAATTTGGGCCTGTTTTCAAGTTGAAATTTTAGGTAAATCTGCTTGATAGGCCGAGTTCAACAACCTTGAACGTTTTAGCGATTTTCCCAAATTCTGTGGAATTTTAGTGGTTAAATATGTAAAAAAGATGGCCAAATATATATTTTTGTAAGAAGTTTAAAAAAGTTACCAATTAAAAGTCGAAATATTTTAACAATATTATAAAATTAAATATACTCTGCACCATTTGAAAGATGTCTGTCAATATAACACTTGTTTACTGTTTGAGGTAAACTATGTACTTTTCAAATCAATTTATTAAAAACATTTTTGAGCTGACATAGCTACTTTTGAGATTAAAATATTCGTACGAACAGTTAATTATAGCTATCGTATAATCCTTTCTTATATTAAAATAATGCATAATATTTTTTATTGATTCCAATAACTTTATCATCTAATATATTTATCGTTTTGAAGCGCTTTTTAAAAAGTTAACACAATTGATACTGACAATGTGATAATTATCATTAAGATTGGTTAAGAATTTTGTTATCGCGAGAAACCCCATATTTATCTACAAATAGGCAATTGCGCAAATCTTATGCAGATGATATACTGTGTTGAAATGAATTTACTTTGCTGAATACACAAATATAGCTCATAACTGAACTATGTAAATTTAAGCAAAGAAATTGCCTATTGTGGAACTTTCTCAGCGCCCAGTTAATTTGAACCGGGCGCTATTTCAACTTTTAATTAATCATACATATGAATAAACCTAGACGATGATGTTGGTGCCGCCTTGGACCTGGGCTTTGAGTGCTGGCATTGACTTTTCAATTGAAACAAATCATTATTTGAGCAGCGTGTATATCTTTTTCAATTGAGCGAGCGATGAGCGATGAGCGATGAGCAAAGGCAGCTGCCGCTGGCGCTGGCGTTGGCGCTGGCTGTTGAAGCGTGTCAAAAGATCGCGCCCAAACACATCCGTATCGGATATCATATCGCTCCCGACCAAGTGAACTTGACTTTGAGACGGCGACTGCTGAATGGATGCATATTTATGCATTAGCATGTATTTTTATGATCGGAATATGCATAGATTAATTTTACTATGTGATTGTAATTAGCTATTGGACATGGACCGTTGCAACTGCATTTGCATAGTGTTTGCTAATTAAAGTGCGATGAGTTGGATATCTAGCTGCTCGTATACGAAAATTTATGCCCAGTTTGTAAACAACCTCTTTGGGGGCAATCAAGTAACAAATTGGCAGCAAAAACTAGATCGACCGATTAATGCAAACTGCGTCAGAGCGCCAGAGCGCCAGCACTGCATATTTTTGCGAGGAGTGAATTGAATGTTGTAAATAAACTTACGACCTGCACTTTCGATTTAAATTCAATACCTATAGAAATACGTCGATAATTGGCAATAACAAATCAACATTTTGTCTTTAGTTGCATGTTAAAAGAGCTTAAACAATAATGTAATATAATCAACTAAGTTGCCTGTTGCCATTGTGTTTATAGAGTCAACATTCGTATAACATTTATAAAATATGTTATTTTTATACTCTGTACGGTTTGAATAAATGGGTAATTGGGGTCTAAGTAATCTCGATCAAAATAACCAAGACAATTGATCTTTTTGTCTCTATTAGATTTTTAAGTTTTAAGTTTATAATAACTTGTAGGTTTTTTCTAGCATTTGGCATTTAGTGTATCCATTAAATTGAAAAATTAAGTGAAATTTTATAGTTTTAGGTCTTATGCATTTTACGGTTATTAATATAGAAATCTCTTAACTAGAGTACATTTAAAGGATTTAATAATTTTGACGCGAAATGGGTAACGCATTGTTTGTAGTACTTCCGAGCCAAACGGTTCCCTCAATGTTTGACTGTCAGCTTGAAGCAGATTACTTCTATTCTAAGATAATTCACTATATACCTGCATAGCAACCCATTTGATAGGTTTAATAACCATAAAAATTGCATTAACTTCTAACCAAAAACAGTTGTGTACACCCGACCGAAATCAAAGACAATGTCCCTCACTTCGAAAAACTACCATGTTTTAAGTAGATTTTTTTTTATTAGAACGTGCATTGTTTGATGCCAATGGGGGCTGCCCTGCAAGTGGTACTGGGTTAGTTGATCTATTGGGCTGCTTGGTCAGGTGTTCCGTTTAGTTGGACAACAGCTGCAACAAAATGCAATTAGTGTTATTTTCAGCGTGCCATAAGATTGCTCATACGCCATGTGTGCCCGCCTGGCGCGAATGAGTTGAAGGTAAAATTGTAATGGCAACGACGTAGTTTATAGCATTGAGATTGAGTCGCCGACACACAAAGTGACGCCCCCTACCATCCGCCCCCCCAACACCGCTTACACCCCACTACACCAATGTAGCCTACACACTAGCCCGGCCCCTGCGTGCGACGACCTTCGGGCACTGGCTGCCCGTGGGCGCTAACTGCGATGTCAACGGCAATGCCAACAAACAAACATTTACTACTTGTTGTTGTTGTGTTGCATCCCCATGCGACTTCCCTGACCGAAAAGACAGTGCACGGCAGGTACAGACAACTATTATGTGAAGGTGTGTGTGTGTGTGCGTGTGTGTTGATGCGTTGATGCCGCGCATATGTTACAGCTGCAACGCATGGCGTCTATGAAATTGATAATTAATTATCCTGCCAGCGCCTTGCTGGCATCCCCAGTTTCCCGCCCATCCGCCCCCAGTCAGCCCTGGCTTGCGGCTTTTCGCGGGTACGCTTCGCTTATTGTGTTTACAAGTGCGTGAAAATTTGCGCTTAACTGCTTATCACGTGCGCCATGTGGCATGCGGCGTGCGGCCTGCAGCGTGTGGCGTGAATTTTACTGCGACCAAGCGGCCACTGGCCACACATGGAATAACAGCGACAGAGACAAACACCCGCACAGGCTGTGCTGAGCAAATATGAAAATGCTAATTTAAGCCGAGTTGAATGCAGCAGGAAAAGTAATGTGCACTTACGCATGAATTATGCCATATTTGTATGAATTATTTCAGAAGAGAGCATCAGCTCTTCATATTTTTCTGCAACTAAATGAATCTTTAACAAGCAGGCATCATAAATAAATTAATGTTGTTTACCTTTTGACTAACGGCTTAAAATCTGTCAAAAAGTTTGACGGTTCTTATAGCCCATCATTATGTGGTATCAGAAATACACTTGATACTAAATAAAAATGTGGCTGTTCTTAACAATAAATCAATCACAAGCCAACACGAAACTCACGACATTTTTCAACCTGAAATCGAATATTATATTATTAAAATTCTTTATATAATATAATACATTTTATCCTACTATGTTTAGCAGTACAGCTGAAACTTTGTCGTCAACGAGGTACATTTTAATTTTATTCTTCTTAATATGTTGCTCAGTTGGGTTGAGCATTCATATTTTTAATAGAAATTTATTATACTGATAAAATCGTGTCACGTGACCGACCTAAATACTTCATTTAATAAGCAAAACATGCAAAATATGCGAATATTTTGATTGATAAATATATATTTGATATTATTTTATAATTGAGAGAAAGCTGCTATTCTAATTGTTTTAACAAACAAATCCTTATATTGCATACTTCATATATTAAGGTTTGTATATGCGAGCTTTTGGTTACTTTGCGTTCCAATCATAACGCCCACAACCCGCCCACATAAATACTTAATGATATTGATGAAATGCCAAATTGATTCCATTTGACGTGTGCTAGAGTATTTAATTATAAGGCACAAGAACAAAGTTGCCAAAGGATTAACCGCTTAATGCAGCTAAGAGAAAAGCAGCTCAATGAGCTTTAAGTCAAACTTTATTTCTTTGTGTCGCCTTGGGTTGTAGGAGGGAAGAATATTACTTACTTGTTGGCATTGATATTGTTACCTATGGCTGTATGGAAGTAGTCAGTCACTGGCTGAGCTGGCAAATCCCGAACAAAGCCAATGCGCTACAAAGGCGACGCAGACCGCATTGAAAGAAAGGCTGCTAGCAAAAAGAACAAAAAACGAGAAAGAAGGGCTATCTTCGGCACGCCGAAGATTAAATGCCCTTGCATACCCAACCATTTCATAATTCTATAACGCTTTGCCTGTATCTAAGAAGCACAGGGAAAATAGTTAATGCCGAGTACGGTTGAGCTATCTTGATAAACAAAAAAGTTTTCCATACAAAAACTTTATTTTCGACCGATCGTTTCTATGGCAGCTATATGATATAGTCTTCCGATGTTGAAAGAATTTTGCATATACATATATGAGACGCATAGTAAAATATATAAATGCAGAGTTTGGCTAAGATATCTTGATAAACAAAAAAGTTTTTCATACAAGAACCTACTTTTCCACCGATCGTTCCAATGGCAGCTATATAATATAGTGCTCCGGTCCAGCCGGTTCCGACATATGTACTGCGTGCAACAGAAAGAGGGCGATAGCTTTTCAAATGGCGATAGCTTTCAAAATGAGGGACTAGTTCGCATAGAAACAGAAAGACGGGCAGACGACTCGTCTGTTGATACTGATCAAGAATATGTATACATTATGCGGTCGGAGATGTCTTCTTCTATGCGGTACACATTTCAAGGCAAAATTATAATACATTTGCAAGGGTATAAAAATTGTTGAACTAGCCAACTGAGAAAAGGACACGAACATGACGAGAACCAGCCAGGCCACCGCCTCCACCCAACGCAATTACATTAAATCTTAGCTATTATTCTTGTTCTTTTACTTTGTATTTGGGTGCACACAACTTTTGCTGGTAACTTGGATCGGACTTTGGCCAGATGTGGTTAATCGCCCACGAAGTGATTGAATTCCATCGAACGCAGGTTGTGAGCTTTGGAAACTAATGGGAAACGGTTGCGGATTCGCGTAATAAATGAAATAGAGTCGCTTTCGCTGCTTGACTTGGCTGCATTTGGCTTTGACTTTGGCCTGCCCGCTTGCCTGTTTCTGAGAGGCTGACTTGGTTTATGACCACCACTGGGCCACTGGAAACTGGCCACTTAACTAATTGCGCCTTTGTGTGCGCCTGACACGCACCACAAAATTAATTTGAATGCCCTTTACCTTTGAGTTTAATGGCCATATGCGTGCATCTTGACATGCTCTGAAGTAAAACGATGAAATTATGAATGCGTATGATGTTGAGAGATCACGTATCTTAATAAAAGAGCTAAGAAAATTCTTTAGCTATTATAGACTTGATGAGCTAAGATAAAAATAACTTTTTAAACAGCATTCCTAATTAGATGAGTATCTGAGTGAAATTAAATACCCTTTAAACCACTTGCTGTGGATTCCTGGTATAAATAAAGAACTTCACTTGTTTTATTTCATTTTATTTATTCAATCTTAATGTAACTAGATATGACTACTCTTCAAAGTTTATTCAAAATGTATGCATCTGAAACACTTTCGTTTCCACCTAGAGATTAGAGCTTAACAATTATTTGACCTATGAAAAGTATTATAGTATATTTCTAGGCTAGTTTAAGTGTTTCTTGCAATACCGTTGAAGAAGAGGTCTTGTCAAATGCGACTGATTACATTATTTTTTTTGCAACCTTGCAGTTCCTTTGTGCGCCATGCACGACACAGCCGGCAAACCGTCCCCCATAGCCACGCCCACACAGTCACCGATGGCGGCGGCAGAGCCCGGCGCCGGGCCAGCTGAAGATGAGGATGAGACCGATGTGATCGGCGAATTGATGGGTCACTATGGCAAATGGCAGTTAGTCATGACGGTGCTGCTGTCGCTGTTCCAAGTGCCAAACACCTTTCACATATCCTCATCCGTGTACCAGGCGGCCAACAAGGAGTTCTGGTGTCAGCGGCCATCACATCTCCAGCAATTGCCCGTCGATGTTTGGCGTAATCTGAGCGGCTCTCAAGACAATTGTCATGTACTCGCCGGCATCGATTGGAGCCAGCTGAGCAACGACACGTTACCCGCACAGATGGAGGTAAGGAGCGTAAGGGTGGCCATGCATGAAATTTCATTTAAATCCAAACCCAACCATGGGTAACTAATGCTCTTATCGCGGCTTGCAGCAACAGGCGGCAGCAGCTGCGGCAGGAACTGCCGACGATGAGAAGCTGATTGCCTGCAACAGCTGGGAGTATGCGACGAACGACAATGTCGGCAACACTTGGACTTCGCAATGGGATCTGGTGTGCGACAAGGAGCATTTAAAGAACGTGGCCGAGATGTTCTTTCTATTGGGCGTCGCAACAGGTGGCATCATTTCCGGCTATCTCTCTGACAAGTTTGGCCGCAAAACAATGCTCTTCATATCGGCCGTACTGCAGACCATATTCGGTGAGTGGGCTGTGCTGGGCGCCAGCCATTAACAATGCATCCTCATCCCCATCCCCAGTCATCATCATCCTCAGCGTCGCCACATAATTATCATGCTGCAGTGACCTTTACTGCCAGTTTTCCATGCACATATACACGGAAGTGGCATTGACAAATGCCGCCAGTGTCCCCTTTTGACTTTGAACTTGGCATTGGTGGGCGGGGTCATCGTTGGGTTGGCAATGCATCAGTGGATGTGGCCACTGCCGCAGCTGCTGTTGCATTTTCCTGCCTTGTTGTCCTTGTTGATTAAATCACGTTCAATGTAATTGGAACTTGCATACAAAAGGACATTACTATTAAGGGATGCGCACGGGGCAAACTAGACACGTACAGCCTCGCAAAGTGTTGTGTGCCCTTTTGTGGCTAGTCGAGAAATTTCTGTGTCCGATATTTTTAATTTTTTAATTTTATGCACTTACGTGTTGCCAATTATTTTTAATCGACGGACGTTTATATGCTTTTGGGCATTTAAATTACATTAAATTTAAAACAACATAAAATAAGCAAAAGTTTTCGTTTGTAAATCAATTAACTTAAAAAAATATAGTTTTGTTTCTGTTAAGGATAAAGATGTTTCCTTCAGAATATGGCTTATGTTTTGAAAAATAATGTACTTTTGGGGCTAAAACCAGTTCGGCTAAAACCCGCTGTCAGCTTCGATTCCTGGGATTGTTTTAGATTTCTTTTGTTATTTCTATCAAAATTTTATTTAATAAATATAAAATGAAAATAAATATGTTTGAAAGCCTTACAAAATTGCAGCGAATACAATTTAAAGTATTCTTTGAAATTTTAAGTTTAGATTTATTGTCTTAAAAATAAATTACTTAGCATAAAATGATTTAACAAATGTGATTAGTTTATATCTTTTCGAAAAGAATATTATTTTGCATTTAGCAGTATGAAATAATATGCATCAAGTTTCATTCATAATGATTCTCATTGATATTCTTTAACCATATATATATATTATATATCTCTTACCGACAGGTCTTTGGCTGTATTTCTGCAGTTCCTTTGAGCTATATTTAACGTTGCGTGCCCTATTGGGGCTCGTCTCCGTCTCGGTCACCTACTCCGGCCTCATATTGGCCATCGAGTATGTGGATGGCAAGTGGCGCACCATAGCCGGCATGTACAATCTGTTCCCACTGCCAATCTCGTATATGATTATCTCTGGGCTGGCCTATTTGACGCAAGACTATCAACGTCTGCAGCTGTGCATTGGTGTTCCGGGCATTTTCCTCTGTTTTCTCTGGTAAGGTCAATTAAATTCAAAATATTTCAGCTGGATCAAAAGGTTCTCGTTAAGGTAAACAATATACAGACGCTCCTCGCGGCGCGTGAAAAGTGTAAATTGCCAATAAAATATCATGTGTGTTTACATATACATACATCTAAATATTTTGTATAAATGTGTATAGATCATTGAGTCGGCTGAGCAATAGATGGCCTATAAAGAACCGACCGCGCGTGGGAGTCCCGACAATAAACAGAAGACGCCTCCGGCCAGACGAGGAGGTGTCTTATTTATGACTGTGGGACTAAGACTGAAACTATGTCGTGCTCTCTTTTTGGCAGGTTTGTGGTGCCGGAATCTCCGCGCTGGCTGCTGGTCAAGGGTCGTGTTGAGGAAGTGAGACGCATCATTGAGGCGGCGGCCGTTTTTAATGGACGACAGCTGCCCCCGGACTATCAGCTGACGCCGCCCACGCAGGAGAGCAGCTCGCAGGACTTTACGTATCTGTTTCGGTCCAGCTACTTGAGGCGCATCTCCATCTGTTTTCTGTGCATTTGGTTTACCATGAACCTGGTATACTACGGCATTATCTTGAATATGAGCTCGTTCGGTGGAAATGTCTACTTGAATTCGGTAAGTCGGAAATTTACATTAGCACTAAGTGCGTATTTACGTGTCGAGGCGCCGACAATTTCACTTAATTTGAGCGCAGTAGAAAATCTGCCCCATCCCGGAAATTTCCTCTGTAACTTACTTAATTTAACTTGTTTTCATCAAACATCATGTCTCAATCTTTGAGTGACAAGTGCGTTGCGTACACATTTAACATTTAACAAGTGCTAAGTGCCCGCCCGCCCAGTCGAGATCTGTCCGTTAATTGGATCTGTCATTCTTTCTATGCGCCATGTCCAAGGCAGACACTCGGTCAAAAGGACAGGCAAATGTTTTTACTATCGAATTATGATGTTGCCTACAAGGGCTCTAAATAAATGCTGCCGCGGCTTCTCCTGCTGGTGTCCCCGCCCCTCCCCTGACCAGCTGTACAGAATAATTTGCGGAATTTGGCTAAAAGCCAATGGCAAATGCTGCATGAAAAAGTTTTTTTTTTTTAACTATACTTTTTTAGCTGTCTGCTGTTTGTGGAATAAATAAATTTTTATTTCGTATACTCTATAAAATATTAGAAAATCAAAGAAAAACTAACTTATTTGGTGCAAAATGAAATTCATTTTAACGTTATGTTTATTAAGTATTAACTTTTCAAATAAATCGAAGATGCATAAGCTACAGGAGCTTAGGATTTATTGCTGAGACTATTGTTCATCTTATTATAAAGAGAACGTCCCGAATACTGAAAAGAAATATAAATGATAACATTATGATTTTTTTGTTAGCAAACAATTTTATTAGCCTTAATTTAAATTCATTTACTAGCTAATTTTGCATAAATCCAGCTAAATGCGCATCACTGCCAGCAAAACAATGGCCAAAGCATGTCTCTTTTATTTTTTTGAGGAAATTTATTGCATAATTTATTTTGACATGGCATGGCGCACCTTTGATGCCGCCTTGATTTAGTGCGGCCCGCCGACATCCGGGAACAAGTGTTTCTCATGTGATGTATCTGTCTGTCGTTCGACTTCTCTTGCAGGCGCTAGCTGGCCTAGTCGAAATACCTGCCATTGCGGTGGCCATGTACATTATCACCAAGGTGGGCAAGAAGTGGCTCTTCTGCGCCACCTTGCTCTGTGCCGGGGTCGCTTGCTGCTGTGCTGCGATCACCGAGGGGCGCGAGGATATGCTCTGGCTGAAGATCACATTCCTGATGATGGGCAAGTTTACGATCAGCGCCGGCAACACTATTATGCCCGTTTATACTGCGGAACTTTATCCCACAGCCATACGCAATGTGGGCGTGGGCGCCTGCAATGTGGCTGCCGGATTGGCGTTAATATTAACGCCCTACTTATCGCTTTTGGTACGAAATGAAAATTGGATAATTCACACAGCACAGCATTGATTCATAATATTCTACTACTCTATTGCACAGAACAAAATCGAGGGCCACCTGTTGATGTCACTGCTAACCGCCTGGAGCATCTTTGGTGGCTTCGTGGTTCTCTTCTTACCGGAGACGGCGGTGCGAAAAAATGCATCATCCGCAACCAGACGCCAGAACGCAGCAAAACAGGTGTAATAAATTATAGAGAAGCCATCATAATACGCCTGCCCCCTCTACTCCTCCCCTGTCACCTAGGAAATATTTTGGCTGGTCCAAAGTATGTAAATGAGCACACAGGCTACCAGAAAACTACTAACAATCTAGCAATACCAACAATAATCGTTGCCCAGCCCTGATTTGACATATCCACCGCCGCAGCCACCGCCACCTTCTTACAACCGGGAGCTCAAGTAAATAGCGCAATTTATCGAATGTCCATTAAATGCCATAATTCAAAAAGTCAGGCAGGACCTTATTTGCGTAGCAAGTAGCGAGTATTTAAAAAAAAAAGTAAGTAAACAAAATCAAAAAAAAAGTACTCAGAAAGTAACAATGGCTTTTAGCTTATAATAGGGTAAGAACAGAAGAATACATATTGTTAACAAAGTCACAATTCGGAGTAGGTTAATAGCTTCGGTATCATCGAAGATAATAGATTTCACATTAATATAGTACAAGAGGGAATATGATGAGCAAATTACTTAAATTACGCAACAGTTAAACTTTTCCCACTCTCGTATCTACCTTTAGGCTTTTAAATAACACTTCAAGTTAATTATTAAAGTTGTTATGAAATAATTTCAAATCTTTGATAATATCGCAATTGCCTCCTGCCCAAAACAATTTTTGTGAGATTTTCGTAGTCTACCGAATAACTAGAAATGAATATCAATAAATGTGTATGCAAAAGTATTGCTAAATTATTTACTCCATCAGCAGCGCAATGCAAAACAGTCAATATATATAAACAAATCAAAAATTCTTGTCGATATGTCTTGTCAATATGTCAACGTATACATAATCTCGTTGTTATTGCCGTCTATTACTAAATGTTTTATACAAAAATATATATAAAAACATATTAAATTGACGTGAAAAATGTAATCTCTGGTAAATGTAGTCAATTAATCACTAGAATAAAATATACACAAAATAAATATCGGTCAATTATGCACACATACCTATTAGCTATATATGTATATGTATTTGTATTTGTATATAAGCACATACATACATACCAATTGAGAGCAGCCAATGCTTGTTGTTTTAACTCATCTCATATTGAAATCTGTTCATGTTATTTGGTCGTAACGAAATGTCATCAACAATAATTTACAAACATTTCCCACAATAATGCATTTAAATAAATGAATGTATGTAGTTCAGAATAATAAAACATGTTAGTTTACATGATCAAAAAGCGTGTAAGCAGGCAAAAAAAAATTAAAAAGATAAATAAATAAACAAAAAATTACTAGGATTACAAAATTGCTGCTTTATGAAAAACCGTCAAAATGCTTGTTGTACTTACATATATGATATTAATATTCTTAATTTTAAGCTTTTATTTGCTTATGATTTATTTGTATTGTACTTACGAGTTAAGTATAAATTTATGTTGTATAGATATGCTTATTAGTGCCAACACTGCTTTGTAAATTAAAGAAAATTCAAAAAATTCGCTATGTATGTTAAGGATGAGAAAATAGAATATGTATAAGAATATACAGAAAAATACACACGTATATGCAGATGAGATATGAAAGATGAATTTTTAATGTTAAACTATGATAAAACAAGTGTTATCCAGTTATGTTCAAATCTTGATGAAATTGCAAGAATGTATGAAAACTCTTTAATATTCCATCTAGGGGAAGTGCACCCAATCTAAATCGTGTTTTAAAGCTCATGTTAAATGCTCAATGTGCAACTGGAACTTGGGAAATAAATGTTAACAATGGCGTATTTATGAAATTGTTTTAAATCAAAATTAACAAAGCAACGTAAATCAATTAGTGTCAACACAAATATGCTTATAATAAATGCTATAAATAATTAATAAATATGTGGAAATGAATATCTCAACCTCTTTTTAACTCTAGACCTCAAAGCTACAGCGAAAGCTTCGCAACCTACGACAACTTTCAAGTCGTTGACTTAGGCGAAGTTTAGCGTTTGGGTTTTTATGTTTCTTGCAGCTGGCAACGCCGCCACATAGAGCTTTCGAGCTTTTTGCCATTTATAATAGCTTCGCCGAACTTTTAACGGATTTAGATCGTCGCCAAAAGCAAAGCAAACAATCAACGGCGCGACTCGGAGCAATACAATCGATCAGCAAATAAATACAAAAACGAAACAAATTTTTACTAAGTGTTATACATTTAATTGTTGTGCATTTTTTATTTCCCTCTTTTGCGACATGAGTGGCGTGCTGCGACGCGGTTCCCTGAATTTCGATTGCACTGGCGGCAGCTCGCGGGGCAGCCTTGATTCGAACCTTTATGGCGGCTACCGCGAGACAAAGCCAGTGCCAGGCACACCGGAAATAAGTGTAATTGCCATGGACTTTCGTCGCCATTCGGATGACCTAAAGAAGGTTGGCCTCGTGGCTGTGGCCGCAGCCACGCCTAGCACCGTCAAGGATCTTAGCCAGGACGTCGATAGCGATGTTTTATCAAATTTCTTGGGCCATTATCGTAAATGGAGCTTCATGTGGACATTTCTATTGTGCTTGTTCCAGATACCCACCACATTTCATTTGTTTATGTTTGTGTTTCAGGTGAGTTTCAGCTTATTGATTGGCAAATATTTGCACACTTGATTGCGTCGCACTTTCAAATCCAAATTTTGTACTGTTTTGTGTTGTATTATGTTGCGTTTTGTGAACTAAAACAGATCGAGGGCAATTTGGCCATGCAACAGTTTTAATAATTGCTTGATTGGGTGATTTGTGAAAAAGAGAGAAGGTTTTATTTGAGTGGAACAATTGGTAGAAGTCAAATGGTTTTGTTTTTTGTCGATTTAATAATTTAATAATATATGATTAAATGTATCTGATTTACATTTACTTAAAACTTAGCGCGAATTCATATAAATAAGATGCATGTACATTTAAATGTGGGTCAAATGGCCGGGTTACATTTATGGTAATATACGAATTGGTTTAATTAAGATACTACATAATATATAGCCTGGAGTGTTCGTCATTCCATTAACTCGAATATGAGAAACTGTTAATAGAGTAAATAAACAATATACAATCGACACACGGCAGTCGGTAATCTTGCTTAAAAAAATGTGATAACAAGAAAGCCCTGAGGATTTCAACTGACTAGCCAGCCAGCACTTGATATTATTCCTATTGTTGCTTTTGCTCGGTCAACAATTTGTCGAATTCAAAAAGTGTTGAATGAGATTGCGAGTAACAATCAAAAGCCTATTATATATCACTAATTTGCCAATATTTCAGGCATTAACAATGTCGCGTGAAACCCACTCATGAGCGACCTTCGAGCAATTTGCATTGGAATCGTATTCCATACGCACCCAATGGGCCTCAGAATTTGAGATCTACGATCATTTGTCACTGCGCGTATCTGTCAGATACTTTGATTGTCTTGCGTGCTAGTCAATTGCAAGCACTTCGATTGTTCGATTCAGCGTATGTTAATCACGATAATCATCTAGCGTGCTAATGTGCAATTGGGAGGGTAACCAAAAAAAGATAAACAAACCGCAGAGTACCTTGACACATACGGTTTATCAAATGGCATACTAAATAAGAAAGAAAATTGCAGCATCAAGAAGTCAAGAACTTAAGAGATACCTTAGTGTGGCTATTTACCAGTCGATAATTGCATGCTTACAACCCCACATCAATGGGCCGTTCTTATGTAAACAGCATATTATATCGTAGTATGGTTATCTAACTACCAATTATAAGTCAAGCTTGACCAAATTATGATTGGTTGCATATGATGCAAGAATTATAAATTTGCAATCATGCAGTAAATATTGCAAGTACATACATATATGTATTGTTATACTACAATTTCCAAAAATTTTAAAAAAAATATCCAGTGTAACAGTGGAAGTTGTTTTTAAAAAAGTTTTTTTTTATAAAATTACAGATAAGGAAACGCGCTCGAGAATTGTTATTAAATTGCGTATCCATTTGCGTATTGGGCCAAAAAATGGGCCGCCTCCAAAGGATTTATTAAACTATTCCAAAAGTAACCAATCCCTTCCGAACTTTTCATGACCTTATATGTTAAAGGAATTTTGGGAGCGGCGTGATTTTTGGGTATGTTTGGCTATATTAACCTGAACCTGCCCATCCTTTAACGTGCACATCTAAAATCAGATCAAAGCAGTCAGGCCTCAAGCTAAGATAATACAGCTTCCATTCGAAACTTATTTAAGGCCACAGAGAAATGTTACACTGAAAAATATTTTGTTTTTATGACTTTGAATAATTAAAATACAAACTCTCTCTCCCTCTCTATCTCTCTCTCTCTCTCTCTCTCTCTCTCTCTCTCTCTCTCTCACTCTCAATATCTCTCTCTCTCTCTCTGTCTCTCTCTCCCTCTCTATATCTCTCATTCCTCGCTCAGGTGGGTTAATTTATGCTTAACTTTTACTGATCAGTTAAGCGCAGCTCTTTTGATCGTCATTCCGGCTTGTTGAACTTTATCTTAATGCCCCTTTGAAAATCTTGTGTGTTGGCGCACCTGTGCAACTGTGACTTCCACTTCGTTTTCAACACCTGCCTGTTTAACGACTCAGTTGTAATAGTAAAGTGCGCGCTTGAGGTCCGCTATATGGCCGAAACTCTCAGAAAATACGCACAAAAATCGAATTTCGCATATGATTATAGACCATGTGTTCGTTGATTAACTGAAATCTTAATTTTCGCAAACATTCTAAATCAGTTGATCGGCGTCAGAAGCCGCAGTCGGTTGACTTTTGCGAGATCAATTCAAATTAAGCGCTCAGTATGCAAACGGTTGAAGCAAATACGGGCGAATTGTCGCCAATGTTGCTGGCCACGCCCATCAGCGACGACCAGTTGGAACTACTCCAAATGAAGACACTGCAAGGGCTGTTGGGCTCGGCAAGTCGCTGGCAGTGCATGTGGTGTGCCATTCTCTCGATCCACCAGGCCATTTGTACGTTCCACATATTCGTCTTTGTGTTTCAGGTGAGTGATCGCCAGAGGCAAGACCTTAGTCTGGCTGTATAAGTTACCAACTGCATTGCCAGTCGGCGTGGTTGCATTTCAAACGCTTAAACAGCAACATATGAACAAGCCCCACCAATTTCTAACTAAAATTCCAAAAGACTCATAAAAAGCATGACTTGGTTCTGTTTATGATGTTTTCCGCCAAAAGCATGCTGATGTGATACTTGTGATAAGAAGAAATTGTGTCAATATTTTTGTTTACGTGGTTAATTAATTGTTGTTTCAAGACACTCTTTTCTCCAATTATTATTTATTTTGTTTATGATCAGGTTGAGTGACTTTATATGTTCTTAATATAGCGCAAAACGCATTTCAATACTTGTATAAGAATTAATTTTTTTTATCATCTCTTAATACACAAACACGTTTCTTGAATCCCCAAATATCTTAACAATTTTATTCCAGTCTGACCAGATCACTGGGTGGTGGCAGGGTTCTCAAAATATATACATATATATATATATATATATAAATATATATATACACATTTTTTTCACCACTAACCCACTTTAGCCGATTTGCATTTTTCTTGGCGTCTTAACTTGTCTTTTAATTGTCGTGCCTCCAAGAGTTTTCAATTAGTTTCCACTCCCACTGATCTATATCAGGTGGCGACTAGAGGTTGCGACAACCAAGGTTAACTTCGAAAGGTTACTCTAGTGCCTCGGGCCAATAGCGACCGCTAAAATGTTTAAATATATTAATTTATCTACAATAATAAAATAAGCAAACATTTCCAGTCTGTCTGCCACCTAGGCACACTTGTTTCAGAATTCACTAGTTGGGAAATATGTACTTTTAGTAATAACTAACTGTAGTATGACGTATAATATGACTAAAACTTGCCGCAGTAGCTTAGTTATCATACAATGACCCCGAGCAATTAATTACAAATAATAATAGGCTATCAAGTATATTAAAGAAGCAGGTTTAGATGCTGTATTGGGGATTTTCTTGGAGTATCCGTCTATATAAATATGAATTTCCCATTTCACAGAATTTAACCACTTTAAAATGCGCGTATTCAAATTCTAGTGCCCAAATATATATCTCGATATTATATAAATATTATATTTTTGTTTGAGTGAAGATTAATTTATACTATCGACAATAATACAGTAATATTAAAAAACCCAGCATTTTTTAATTTCAATTTAACTTAAAACCAAAAAAAAAAAAAAAAAAAAAAAAAAAAAAAAAAAAAAAAAAAAAAAACACCCAAACAAAACCATCAAGAGGTAAAATATTATGCCCATTCCTATAAAATCCCCCGCCTATCGGATACTTTAACTTAGGAGCTTGTACGCTCCACTCTAGTTTTAAATGAACTGACAATAACGACATTGTCTGCTAGAATATTCAATATATATTGGTTACTAATTAATTGTGTATTCTTAACAATGGCTTAAAACAGCTGCTCAAATTTAAATCTAGCATTGTGCGACTTCTGACCAGTGTGCGCGATGTCGTCATTACATTAAATTGCAATCAGGTGCAAAAATAAATTATATGAAAAAAAAAACACATGCAGACAACAATCGACTTGAACTCGTGCAAATGTATCTGCAAACCCATTCATCTAAACGGCGCAACCGAAGCCTCGTGTGCGATGCGGTGGGTTGAGTCGGGGTGGGTCGCTGGCTGCAGATTGGTGGTGATCATGCGGCTTACCCCACGCTATAAAATTCCACTGTCGGTTCTTTATGCAAATGCCTGAAACGTGACAAGTAAGTGCCGCAGCACACAAAACCACAGACAAACGCACATGGGATACGGGACACGGACAGTTAATGGCATGCGAGCACGGCATAGACGGACAACAACAGTAACAACAAACATAATGTACATGACAACATATCGTTTATGTAGGAACAAGACTAGTCGGCAGTTTTGAAGAACGTTCACTTTTACTTGTTCTCTCATTAAAACGACTAATTCACTTTCTACGTGCGTAGCTGCTGTTGTGGTTGTTTTAGTGCGAACTTCAACTTGAACTTGAAACCATTTCCTCCTACTTACAAAACCACAACAGCAACGGCTACAATTAATGGTATCACGTACGTTACGGAGCCGAACCAACCTGTTGAGGCCTGTGCGGCCGCATAGTGTATACGCCCCATGCGCCGCAGCTCGAGTTCGAGTTCGGTAAATAACCTTTGCCTCTCCGTTATGCTATGTTATTGCTGGCTGCCTGCTAAGCAGCTTGCATTGAAGGCTTCATCAATCAGCCTTGCTGGCTGGGAAAACAGGTAGCCACGTACCCTGACAGCCGAAAGTTTTCCAATTTCCCGTAATGATGTAACAGTCATGCTCAATACTCAATCGCAAAGTCATTGGCCTGCATTTTATTTACTGGTCGTAGCGAATGGCCGCATAGAATTTGTCATTGACCAATGCGAAACACAAATGCATGCAGCGATAATTAATCGGTTTACAAGTGCCACCATAAACGCCATTTGCTATTAGCCAATTACATATACATATTACATTACATATAGTATCAAGAACTTATCGACTTGTACAGTGCATAAAAATTAAAATATGAAGCAAAATATTTAATTGTAGTCTTTCGGAAATAAAAATGTGATTGTGTTGACATATATGGATTTGATTTTTCAGTCTAAAAGTGTTTTGCTAAGGAAAATGTCTAATTATATTTTTTATTTTAATTGACTTCAATTCTTTGTTTTAGACTTTAACATGTATTATTTATTTTAAAATAAAATCACAATGTTTTATCTACCTCCATTAACAGTAGTCTCTGTCTTATCGCCCATGTCCTTAGTTCGAGCATTTTTTTATTAAAAGAGTTTAGCACAGCTCTAAAAATAATAAGCTTTATTTGACCTTCATATTTATACTAATTCATTTAGTGCGTTATATGTATATGTAAAAAAATTGTTACTGTATCAAATTGGCTTCAATTCTTTAATTAATGTTTTAAATTGTTGCACTAAATTCCGTTATATAAATTTACGATTGACCTTAAATGTACCGTTCGCAATTTATGTGTAAAAGGTAAATAATTATTTTTATAAAATTATTGTTTTTCCATAAGGTAAAAATGCAACAAATATTGTTTTTCATAATTAATGAGCACTTTATACAAACATGCAAAATGCTTTATAGCAATGAAATAGGAAAATAGCAATTAAAACTAGAGCCGATTTATAATTTCATAGATGTGTAAAGTCTATAAAGTCTAAGACCTTATATATGATAGTTACATCATGAGTAAATTCAATTTTTCTTTATTATGTTTTTTAAAGCATTTCATAAGTATCGAATAAATCTAGCAGAAGTTTTTAAAAGAAGAGTAGTGACAGAGACAGCTCACCGGCTTAACTTTGTTTAAATTTTTAATATTTATTTAAATGAATAATATGATGACAAATATATTTGGCTTGATGTCCAGTCAAAAAAAAACCAATCGATTCAGCAAAAAGAGGTTAAAGTTTATTAAATTTAAGCACAATTATAAGTACTTTTAGTGTTATAATTGGATTGCATTTATAATTTAATAAATTACCATTCAGAATTCGATTAATATATTTACATAATAAGCTTGGAGTAAAGAAAGTGGTTAATATTCGATTTCATATTACAGACCGCTCCAAAGGAATTCTGGTGTGCCCGACCAACAAATCTGCTCGAATTGGACGTCACGGAATGGCGTAACATCAGCCAGAGCCCCAATGGCTGTCATTTGCGCGATATTGATTACAGCCAGGTGATCGTGGAGAATGGCCAGCTGATCAATTGGCCCAGCGATGCCAGCGATATGGGCTATAGACAGTGCCAGCAATTTGAGTTCTCTGATACTGATGGCAATGCCAAAACGCTGGTGCAGGACTTTGGTCTGGTTTGTGGAAACAACATAACCAACTATGTGGAAATGTGTTTTCTGATGGGCGCAGCAGCTGGTGCGGTCCTCTCGGGCTGGATCTCGGACCGTTTTGGCCGCCGACACACATTGATGAGCTTTGTGTTCATACAAACTGTTTTCGGTGAGTCCAATAAATAGTTGATGGAGCAATCATGGCAATCACGGGGAAAATTGCATGTCCTGGTGCCAGACATGACAGTTTGAGCTACGTTTATTTTCTAATTGTCATTTAAATGAAACTCTTGCACACTATGCGACCTGTGTGTGAGTGTGTGTGTATGTGGAAAGGGCTTAACATATTTGCCTTTATCCGCAGCAGGGATTTTAATTGACTTTACATTCTTATTTACGTGCCTGGCCTTGCACCTGACATTCTCAACTGACCTTCTCACTCTTACACCCTGTCTTATGCTGTCTCGCTCTCTTTCTATACCGCTGTGGCACAGGTGGAATTTTGGCCTTCTCAACATCGGTGGCCATGTTCATGTCGCTACGTGTTATAATTGGATTCGCATCAATGACCGTGACTGTTGTTAGCTTCGTGTTGGTCGTCGAGCTGGTATCCGGCAAATGGCGCACAATAATCGGTATATTAAACATTTTACCAGTCGCCATCTCCTATGTCCTATCATCTGGCATTGCCTATCTCATCCGAGACTGGCGCATTCTGCAGCTAGTCATATCCTGGCCATGGCTGGCCTTGTTGTCCATTTGGTAAGTAACAGCATTGATTTTATGACTGAATACCTGCTAAATTAATACAATAAAATATTGTTGTTTATCATACTCGTATTTAAGGTTTGATAAATCGATTAAGTTGCAAGTTTAATTGCATAATTTGTTTCTCTACACTTAACTGATTACTTAAAAACAAAACAATTGTTTTATTAAAAAAGTTTTTAAATCATAAATCAGTTGCAACTTTCGTTAAATGAGTAATTAGTAAGATTAAACGATTTAGTCTTAACTCAAATCTCAAATGTGCTTACAAAAGTGCAATATTAACGCTCAAGCTTCATTTATTTGTATACTTTTTGTAGCGTGTTGCGCTATGAATTTCTCGTTCAGGTAAAGAGCTGTATTTTGATTTTTTCAAAACATTTTCACGTTTGCGATAAATGTTATGTTTTCTACTTCAGGAATTTATGCTATTAATAAAGACCATAAACACCCCAAAAAACCTTACAAGGTAGTTTGATAACAATTCAATCATTAATGAAATGTTTTCAAGCTGTTGACTAATTATTCTCTTCTACATTTTTGTCCACCCTGTAAAAAATGTATATCAACCAAATGAATAGATAATCAAAAACATTTAGAGTGACTAACTAAGAGTGATCTAATAAGAGTGCTTGACTAGAGCACAGATACCCTCGTCTTCCCTCGTTTCCGTATAAGGGAAAATATATTCTCTTATAATTATTGATTTTATTTTTGAATCAATACAACTTTTTGGTATGCACAAATTATGTGCAATCAGAAAATAAATAAATTCTTAAATTCGATTTTCGTACACCTTAAGTAATTAAATATTCTTTCTGTCCAGCCTCTATAATTTTTTATATCAACACTTACACACAGACAAAAAGACAAAGAGGCACGACCCGAGATTCAGAATCTATATTGTATATATGTATCATTTTATATTATGTTATTATACATATATATATATATTATTATATATATACATTTATTAACATTTTATGATTATAAAAATAGAACATATATGTGTATGTGGCTTCCTTACAGCGGTACAGGGTATAAAAAGTTAAATATATCTTAAATTAAACAACTCAACTCACTAATAATATCAAGAAAACGAAATGAGAATATATGAATAAAATATTTTCGAAATTCCAGACCACAAATAATTAATACTGAGTTAACATGTTTAATTCTGGTAAAGTTATTTCCATTATGTCATCTGCTGAAAGTAATTTTAAATACATAAATATTAAAATGAACTGTGGGTAATTATAACGAGTAAGACAAATTGTTAGCTACACTCAAATGAACGTATTGTGCTATTTTTTGGTTTAGTAGATTGTATTTGTTACATTCGTCGGCTCAAGCTTGAGGTCTTTAAATTGTTTACGAGTATGTGACTTGAGGCCGCTTTTAGTGCGTCCAGTAAAAACAAAAAGTTTAGCTAACCGTTTTATTGTTATTTCCACGTTCGCATTAAACATCAAAGTGAAAACGAAATGTGTAACAAATTCCTGACAACCACTGCCCAACGGTTGACAGCATTTTGTTGCGTGGGATCAATTAGATTTCAAACGGACAAGGCAACAGGCAACGTTCCACACATTCCTCAGTGTTTATCCCAGAATCTGGTGGAAAACCCTTCAGATTAGCCACATTCGCTGAGCTGCCATTGTGTGTGGCTCGGACTTTGAATCGAATGAAAATGAAAAATTCCAAAGTGTCAGTGGTCAGGCAATAAATACCAAAGGCATGACATTGATTCTATTATTTTCCTTTCCGCTGCTTCAACAGGTACTGGCTGCCGGAATCTCCACGCTGGCTCCTGGCACAGGGACGCCTCGAGGAGCTAGGTCGTCTGCTTGAAGGCGCGGCTAAGATGAATGGCACTACGCTGCCCAGCAACTATCAAAAGACGCTTGAAGCCGCCGTCCCAATGGCTGCCCAGCCCAAGGAGCCATCCCAGACAGATGCAGTCAACGCACCCGTTGAGGAGGGCAAGACCCATATGGATTCACACAATATGGATCTGCATGTGAATCCACTGTTTGTTGTCTTTGGCAGCAAGTACTGGCGCACCACAGTCCTCACCCTGATCATTTGGCTGACCCTCATCATCATCTATTTCGGACTGACCCTGCATCTGAGCAATTTGGGTGGCAATATATACATTAACAGCGCTGTGGCCGGCAGCGTCGAGGCAATTTCCATTTGTATCAGCATTTTTATAGTGCTGAAAGCGGGCATTAGACGCAGCCTTCTGGGCTACATGCTGCTGCCGGGCCTCTGCTGTCTGGCCACCAATTTAGTGCCCCAGGGCGAGGATAATCAGACAGGCGTCATTGCATTGGCCACTATAGGTGGGTATCCGATAAATCTGATACACATATAAATGTATGCAGCTAGTCATATAACTTATTTTACCTTCCAGCAAAATGTTTGATAGGTGCAAATAATGCCATTATACCCACCTACACGGCTATGCAGTATCCGACTATTGTGCGTAACTTTGGCGTCGGAATGGGAAATTTGGCGTCAGGCATTGGGCTCATACTGGTTCCGTCCTTGTGGCAGCTGGTAAGCTACCGAGGTTCGCCTACCTCTTGTCAACCAAATAATAATTTGTATTTTCAAGGAACGTTATGACGCTCTGCTACCTCTTAATATTATGGGAGTTTGTGGCTTGATTGGCGCTGTTGCACTAACTCTGATGAAGGACGTCGAATAGTTAATCTCTTCGTATATTTATTTGATGTAAATTCTATCTGTGATATATTGGAAATATCGGTCAATGGGCATACACAAAATCATTCTTCTCAGCCTTTGTTGAGCATTCCTTGTTTTCTATTTACATATTTATATTTAATTTGAATTTAAAATATGACTTTTATAGACTTCTTAAATATAGAATTTATTTCTGTAAATTTTTAAAGTTAAATTGATTTTTTTTTCTGTAACAATCAGAGTAAGGTGATATATACATATATTATTGATCAGCATCAACTGTCAAGTTAACTATGTATGTGCGTTGGTTTGTCCATATCTGTCTGCGAATATTTATATCATCGAATAGTACGGAATAAGGTACAGTGTATCTTTTAGTCAAGCGTTAACTAAAAGATTCATTATTATTCACACATTTAACGAACTATTCGAACATATAAATACTCATATATATATAGTAAAAGAATAATCATACTTTGTCAAAAATATATCAATTCCTTAGTTTTTTATTTCTACCTTCCATCTGGTACTTCTTCTCTACTTAGCCAATGCATAAACCTCTTGATTTGCACGGTGTAGCACGCATACGCCCTGTTGTACCTAAAAGCTCAACTTGTAATTTGTACACTTATATGTTTCGTTTCGTACATTTTTAAACGCAGCTTTAAGCTCGTGCAACAACCTAGCTTTACCTTTATTCACAGCGTTGCCATCTATCTGTATTTTTGCTTTCAAAATCGCGGTAAAAGTAATTTAAAAATTGAAGCACGTTCCCAGATCCCACACACAATTCTCAGCACAGGCAATATCCGAAAAGCGTATAAAATTTGCAAAAACCATCGCGTTCACTTTCATTTCAAGATGCGTTAACGGCATTAAACGTTTAAACGTTCACATGGCAGCCATAACACGCCTCACATAAATTTCCAGGTGTGTGTGCTGGGCATGAAAGAGACGCAAAGCTGCGACGTGGCTATAAAACCGACTGCGGAGCTCGGGCGCCCAGCATTTCAACGTTTATCGGCTGGCCAAAAGTAACCTAACCACGGCGGTCTCAGCAAAATAAAATAATTAAAAGTATCTATACTTGAATTTAGGGTGATAAAAATTCGAGTTTTGCGGAAGTGTTGCACAAACGATTGGAGCCAACAACAACAACAAAATGAAACTGCAACTAATTGCGGTAAGTTTTGAAAGGATCAATCAACACAAAAAGTGTCAAGCACAAGCGTAAATATTAACATTAATATCAAATTTATAAGAGTCGCTCAAAAGTGCGCATAATAAATGCAATTGTCCGGCACGTACATATGTATGCGTATGAGAGCTGCCAAGGTCGTTTGGTTCGCAGCTTAAGATCTCGATCTCTGAACACCGATTGAGACATTTGTGTTGTGTATTTGCATTTAATAGAAAGTCTATGAGTGTACTTGTAGCTCAATGCGATGCAGTTAGCAATTAAATATGGCCAATTGACATTTCGTCGCCGATCGCATAAAAACCAAACAACAACTCAAATCGCCAATATCATAAATATGCGATTCAATCATTAACAATTGTCTGTGTACCAAAAGAATTTCAATTGAAAAATTGGTTAACCAAGCCCTCAGGTCACAAACTTAACGAGCATTTTTTCGGCTTAGCCTCCGCCCCTTTGATTGTTGGCAATATGCCAACAATTTCAAAAACGAACCAATATTGTTGAATGTAAGTACCTGGCATTATCTTTAAAACTTGCTACTGAGCCAGCGGTAAAGTGCACAGTAATAAATATTTATTAATTTAAAGATGGGAGTTTCTTATTGGAGAAAAGAAAAAAAAGGTTAATAATAAAAAAAAATTTGTCTACCTACATATAAAAATTATAAAGTTAGTGGTGTTTAGAAAATTTTAATGCATTTTTCTATGCAAGAAATATAAAAATATGTATTGTTTATATAAGATTAAACAGTAAACCACATTTGATCCCGTTTAAATTGCCGCCAGTCTGAAAAAAAAAAAACAAAAAAGCATTCTACCAGATTGAAAATATATCTAGTACAAAAACATATAAAAATCGAATTAAAATCCGCCTGTGAAGAAAAATATAAAAACCTTCTAAATCCATAAATAACCGTTTCTAATAGGATTTTAATGCTATTGATTGATTGCTTGATTTGTGGGGCTTGTCCAAACATTTTTGCACAGCCTTTGGTCTAATGAGTTTTCTCATAAAAAAGAAATAACTATAGCAAAATCAGAGCAGTAGGTGTCGGCAACTTGTTGAGCATTTTAAGCGCAGCTATGTGTGAATTAACTGAAAATTGGTCACGGCATGTTATTGTGCCTGGCTTATGCATGTGTCTCAAGGTCGTTGCCGCTGCTTGGCCCGGCTCCACTTACGCTTCCACGAGCCACTGACCAAGTTACTTGGGATGCCAAAAACGCACCCAGGTTAGCTGCTCACTCATAGCCGTACAATGCAAATTCTCGGCACGCACACACACACACACACACACACACACATAGCAGTTGATGCAGATGCAGATACACCAACACCAGTAAAATAGTATTACAGATACGCCGCTCCATAACGCAATTGGGCGTAGTGTGTTACGTAATGCACGAGCACACAGTGCACACATAGTTACATACATATGTATGTATTTGTATTAAACATAAATAACGCGTTACATATCTGAGCTCTGAAAGTGCACTGACAACTATTTCCAGCTGGTAGACCGAGAAGAAATACATTCGGGTTGCAAGCTGTTACAGGCGCGAGCATAAGATCTCTGTTGAGTGCCCTGGAGTTTTCGGATTTCAATCCCTTTCGGTCAATGGCCAGTCAAGTTATGGCTCAAGGCCAAGGGTCCTTAGCCAAGTTATTGTTACTAATGAGATATCATCGGAACGCCAGAAAGCCATCCTCAGCTCAGTGCCAGTCAACGCACTCCAATGAGATCGCAGACTACGCCCACGTGAGAGACAGCTTGCTGGCTAGGGCTTGGCCTGGCACAACTTGAGTAGTGGCTGCACACACAAATGTTGTGCTTTTTTAGTTTCCTTGAACCACGAGGCGCAGCCATAAAAACTAATTAAATTAAATCAAGTTCCCCAAGCAACGAATTACTCGCATTGTTGCAAGTGTTTGCTAAAGCGTGCAAGCCCGGTTTTCAGTCTCTCTCTTATTTTCGATCATATTTTAACGGCTGGCCAAATAGTTCACTTGACCAGGTAGTTGGGCAGCCAGCCAAGCTTTAGTTGAGTCGCTCGGTCACTACAAATGCTTGGCTTGAATGGCCACTACACAAAGCCAAGAGGAATACCGGCCAAGAAAGCAATGCAAATCAAGCTTAAAACTATTTACTTATATACATGTACAAATATTTGTGGAGTGAATGCATAATAAAAATTTGCATAAGCTTGACTCACAGCGCAATTAAGTGGCAAAACATAAAATAGCTGTACCTATATTTGAAATTACATGATATACCACTTCTATGTGGCTGAAATTCATGTGTGCCAATGCCCTAAATATTTGTATATGTCTTTAAGTAAGTCATTTTTTATTTTTACATTTTCCTAATTGGCAGACGAGGTGTCTTAGCTACTGTGTGGTAAACAATATGTAATCCCCAAGATGGGTATGGCAAAGCCCTACCCGAAGATTATAAAAGCAAATAATTTGTATACATAAATATAAAAATTACATATTTTCTATTAACAGATACACAATTATTTAAATTGTAGGCGTATTTTTTCAATTCCAGAAATATATATTTTTTTGGTAAACTTAATTGTACAACATAATGGTTAACTGATGTGACAAATACAATGACATCAGATAAATGAGACTTGGTTAAGTTGTTGTAGTCAAATGCGTTTTCTAGAATATGCAATCTATTAATTCATTCGAAATATTACTTCATAAATATTGAGCCGTATCTTTTTTTTCATTCAGTAAAACAACTCAGTTCAAAAACAAGTTTGCCTAAGCCGAACCGGCTATAGGCGGCTGAGTTTTAGATTCGTTCAAAGTCAAATGCAATAAAAACGACAGTCTTAATTGTTTTAAGAATATTATTGAATGCCTTTTACGAAATTAAAGGCCCATATATAAAGCATTTTAATAATATCAATGAAAATATATTCGTGAATGTTATAGAGAGCTGCGATAGCTGCCAATGCCCATGTTACACCTGGTATTGAATACAAAATTTCCAATCTCTCGATATCTCTGAGTTTGTGTTGACCCACAGCCCAGAAATATGGCACAGAAATACCTCCATCGAACCACGACGAAACCAAC
Organism: Drosophila ezoana; assembly: GCA_035045725.1. Classification (NCBI taxonomy): domain Eukaryota; kingdom Metazoa; phylum Arthropoda; class Insecta; order Diptera; family Drosophilidae; genus Drosophila; species Drosophila ezoana. Next base: position 1,382,008 of record JAWNOU010000197.1, on the reverse strand, counting down.
TGCGGCGCAGCTGCCACTCGACCAACCTGGGGCGCTGACCATAGCCTGTGTCACTGATCTCTTAACGCGGCACCTAATTAAAAAGTAGCTCGAGCTGAAACTCAAATTCGACGACTGGTATTTTGGAAAGTATTCGAGCTCGTAGAAGCCGCCCATTGGCTTGGCGGCAACTTGTCCTAGACACTGACTTCTTTTTTAATGTTGCTGTTGTTGTTGTTGTTGTTGTGAACCGGAAACTTGAGTGCTTGAGCTCAAATGGTTTCCACATGCCACGGAAAAATTTCGCATAGCTAACTCAAATGGGGTTTTTCTTTTTTTGACTGTGCCACTTTAGGCTGCCGCCAACTGCTGAGGCATGCAAATTACGCAATCCAGGCCGAAACAGCGATAACAACAACAACAACAACATCAAGCGATTTTCAACAGTCGATATTTGCTTGGTATTTGGTTGGTGGCGGTGGTTGGTGGTGCTGCTGGTGGCTGTTATGATCGATCGCCAGCGAGGCGGGCGAGCAATTTCTGCGATTTGCTTTTTGTTCCACATTTATTGCTATTGCAGCTACCTACTCCTGTTGTTGTTGTCGCTGTTGCCGCCACAGCGTTACAATTACAAATTGTTGTTGTAATAGTTAAGCGGCGTATAAATTTAAACCAGTTTGTTTATGGCGACACCAGCCTAAGAAGTTCACAAAAAGCACAAAGTCAAATTTTGGACTTTATTTACATTTGCCGTAAACCACTTCTGTGGAACGCATGTGGAGCACAATTTCAAAAAGATCCGTCCAGTCCAAGCTGCTCATTAAGTACGCGCTGCTAATTGGAAGTGTGTCCACGTGATCGATGCCACACTTGGCCAAGCAACCGCAACAGTTGCAACACGCTACGAAATAATTGAGACCATGCCATTTATAGCCCTGCTTTAATGCCTATTGCACCCTCCCTCAACTTTCAGCTGTTGTGCAGCGTCGTCGTCATCGGCTTGGCACAGGCCCAAAACTATCCGCCACGGCTCAACATTCCTGGTGCAGTGCCCGTGTCAGCGCCGATACCGCAACGGCATCAGGTGTTGCGCGTGCGTCGTCCCGGAGCGCCGCTGCGCCAGCAGCAGGCAATCTTGCCCGCGGTCACCCAGCGTGTTGCACTGGAGGAACGACCCGTCACCGAGCCCGCTGAGGACGACCAACCGGATGCATTCCTGCCTAGTTTGCTGCGCGAGCAGCAGCTTGCCCAGGCACAGCAATCCCAGTTCCAGCAGGCGGCCGCCGCCTTCCTGAACGGCCAGCAATCTATTGAGACGGCCACGCCGGTGCATCAGTTGCTCCAGCATGAGGACAGCCAGCCGACAGCGATATTGCCAGCGCCACCACGCTTTGCCGACCGTCCTGCAGTTGCCACGCCCATCAACCGACCGTCCTTCAATGATTTTGGCATTGGACGCTTTGAGAACACCCAGCGCTTCGATCTGGCGCGTCCAACGCCCACAGCTGCGGCACCACCACAGCCACAACGAGTAGCCGTCATACGCAATAGACCATCCGCTGCAGTACGTCCAGAGCCACCAGCGCCTCTGCCCGTGGCACGTCCCAGGCCCAAGCCCATCCAGCCGCGTCCTATCATCGATCAGAATCAACTGCAGGATGAGCAACACACGCAGCAGCAGCGTCGCCAACGTCCAGTCGCGCAGACCATACGCAAGTGGCGCGATGAGAACGAAGATGGCACCATAACCTGGGGATATGAGAACGACGATGGCTCCTTCAAGGAGGAGATCATCGGCACCGACTGCATAACCAAGTGAGTGCACACCTTAATCCTTATGAATTGATAATTAAAATTTGTCTCCTCAAGGGGCACCTATGGCTACATTGATCCCGATGGCAACAAACGTGAGTACAACTATGAGACGGGCATCAAATGTGATCCCAATGCGCGCAACAATGAGGAGGAGCTGCAGGAGAACGGCTTCATCAACTACGAGGAGAATCGCGCCGTGTTGCCCAACGGCTTGGAGATCGATATGACGCAGCTGGGGAAGAAGAAGTCCAAGCGTCCCAACAGTATCTACAGAAACTAAGCACTCACACACACCCAAACTCCAGTTAGCAATTTAAGTTCAACAGCTCTTAAGTCGTCGCCTTAATTTTACTAATCTGTCTGTACTTTATTATTATTTAAAGTGAAAAATTATATGAATAGCCTGTAAATTCCGCTGACTTAGTAGGGGCGCTGGCGTCGCGTGGGCGGCATGCGATTTGGTGGCGTTATGGAAATATCCAGAAAGTCGCCAATGCTGAACTTGGCCTGAGCCAGCGTCTTGTTATCGTCGATGCCTTTCTGACCAGTGCAGGTGACACCAATTTCGCGCATTTGAAAATGATTATTGCGATAATTGGGAAACACAATCGCAAAGTCAAAATAGGTGCCCTTTTTGCGCGTATCCGGATTCACGTCGCGCACCAGCGAGGTAAGCTCATGCAGCGTCGCATCTTGCCAGGTGTAGATCTGCAGCTCGTTGGTGGGAACATTGCCGTACATATACTCGGATACGGAGTGGTGCCGACCCGTGGAGCAAAACACACGCAGCAACAGCGGACAGGTCTGAAATGACAGCGAGAAGAGGAAGCAGCTCAGTAAATTTTGTTGCCGGCATTTTGCTTATTAATACAAACCTTCTCGCGATCAATTTGCTTAATCTGTGTCTTTTCTTCCACAATCATGGACTCAACATTAGCCATGTTTTTGTCTATTAGTCTTTTTTTCTGAATCTTTTAAATGCTACAACCGAAAACAAATATGAATTCAACGCACCACCGAATAACAACAACTAGCGATGAGCAGACGCTGTGTAACTGTGACCAAGTAACTGTGATAGTGGCTTAATATATCATTAATTGCACAAAATATTAACATATCAAAACAGTTTACGTTTATACACATACATTGACATGTACCGCGTATACATCAACTCCGAAATAAACTTAAAGTGCAGGATAAATAAAATTATAGTTTTTTATCTTATTCGAGTAACTTTCAAATCAAAATTTCGTTCATCTCTTGCAGAAGTTTTGCCATGAAGTTGGCTGCGCTACATCAGCTGTGTAATTTCAGTGCTACCATACTAAATTTGTATTATATTAAGTATTTTTAGAAAAGTAGTACCATATTTCCGTACAAATATCAGTATATTTTCGCTGCGTGCAGTGGGCTACACTTAGTTTGACAAAAATAATGCTGAAGCAAAATTTGTGGTGAACGGTTGTGTCGCGTCGCGACTGGCGCAAAGTCCGAGAACTTATTAAACAAATGCCAAAAGGCTAAGCATCTATTATACACAACGGCGTCACGGATAGATTGTTATTAATATTTACAATATAACAGCTCGCAGTTCGTGTCGTGCTAAAAATTTGCCGCAGCCAAGCAGACACCAAAAATTAATATTTTGCCGTTGTCGGCGTCAATTTCCTTAAACAGTTTGCAAACGGTAAGTAATTAAGTTCTTAAACAAAAACGCTGATCCCAATTTAGTTGTCATTGCAATTACAACTTGCTTATGTAATGCAAATGCTGCAGGTAGAGTGGAAGCCAAAGATGCAAGTTTTTTACGTCCAAATACATACGTATGTATATATGTATGTACATAAATGGGTATGTGTGAGCATCTTGTTGTTGTTTTCCGTGCTGCTGCTGCTGTGGTCACTCCCTAATTTCTCTCGTTTGTTTATAAGCATTGACAGCATACGCGTAACATTTACGCTGCAATGTAATTAAAATTCAAGCATTCCCCTTCCGTATAGTATTTGCAACAAATGCGTCTCATACGCAGTGGCATATTTTGAAGGGCACAGGAAATTTGTCCTGATAAATTGCGCGTTTTTGTAAGCGATTTCCCTACACCAGTCGCCGAATACACTACATGTGTTTTTTCTAAAGTGTATTTAAGATATATATACATATATATATATTCAAAGTTGTTAGGTTTTTTGATTGAAGATATAATATATACATACATATGTGTACATAAATAAATATAAACTTAAAATTGCATATTTTAGTCAGATCTTCGAGTGTTAAACCTTTATTTTTTAAACGTAAGCCGAATTAAATGTTTGTTCTTCTTTTTTTTTTTAAACTTTATTATTTGTTTGTACACGCGATTAGTTGTTTATATTTTAGCAAGTGTATCAAAACTTCGGCGTGCGTGTTTTCGCACTCTAACTTTGCATCTTATTTTCCGTCGCTTGTATTTGCGTGGGTGCGAATACGTTGTTAATACCCTACACAAAACAATTGCCCGAAAGGGGTATGGCACACTGCGCGTTTGCTTGCTTTTTTTATTTATTTTTTATTCATTCAACTCTTCATCGAATAATTGCAATTAAAGGCACTAGCCAATCGCATTAAGAAGATTGACGAGATGAATATTATTAATTTTAGGCTATATTTAATATTAAACTAATATACAAATGCCATGTTTTTTTATTTATGTTAACTAACCATTTAAATACAGATTATTGAAACGTATTCAAAAAAATGTTCCACTTTTAACAGTCCTACAGCTTTATTTACTTAATTTAAATTTTACTCATATGACTGAGAATTCAGAGCGTATATGTCTAGGCTCTATGCTATAAAATAATAAACAAAAAACGTGAAATCAGTTGATGAAAAATCCAGACATCTCGATAAAATCTATGTATTTATAGATATGCCGTAGATATTCCTTGTACATAAATTAAAAAATTCTCTGATAGTTATTCCAATTCTCTTGGTACGCAATAATTTCAATGTGTATTTTAAACGTATTATTGATGAGTTCGACCCTTAGTTAACCATAATCGATAATACAGGGTATGTAACAGTTTTCATTAAATGAGTCCATATATTGTTTTTAGTCCATTGTGCACATGTGTACATTTATTTGCATTATTGAATTTCCTCGTCATCTGCTGGCCATCAGCTGTGGGGTCCATTTCGCAAGTGTGTGCTAAGGAAGGGATCCCCTCAGCCGTGACCGTGACTGACAGCCTGTAACCCCAGCAGCTATCACAATTGCAGCCTTTTTGCGGATGTTGAATTTTTAACATAAAGGCGTCCTTGTCTACAGATTTGTTGTTGTTGCAGTTGTTCTTGTTGGTTGCTGCTGCTGCTGCTGTTTGAAAATTTTAATTGCTTTGGGCACGCGTTGTGCCCAGACTTCATACTTTTTGCCAAGCAAAAACAAATTCCCTTAGCAGCACAAGAATCGCAAAATGGAAAATAGCTGAGACGAAGCCGAAAGCAGAGAAGCCAAAAGCAATAAATTCTGAAATGCAAATAAAATCGGCCCTTGTGCAAATGTTTTTATATTTTGTTGCCGCACTGGTTTTTCACCCGTACTCCCCCTGCGTGCATGTCTGTTGTGAGTGTTGTCGTAGTCGTTGCCTCCAAGCAGACACACACACACACACACACACACAACAGCAGCATATCATGTAAAACCTGACCTTGGCATCCATAGCGACCTTTGTCTGGCCACAGGACAGTGTCTACTTGGAAGCCTTTGACGGTCGCCAATTTGTCTCCAGACAACGCAGTACCTATTTGTGCTAGTTATCAACTGAGAATCTTATAAATATAAACGCATATTAAAAAATCTGAGTATAGTTGTTTAAGACAAAAAATGTTGAAATCGATGATATTTTGTTATTTCTAATTAAAAACAAAAAACACATCACTGAAATTATAAATCTAACTGTACATACGACCCGTAATGATATTCAAATTATTTTGAACCCATTTTTTTTTTTTTGGCATTGAATGTGTAAATAGTTGAAACGTTTTAATTTAATTTCAAGCGCTCATGTTTTAAAAATAAGTTCAAAGCCCGTTCTATTTATTAATTAATCAAACAAATTAATTTAAACTTTCGAAAAACTTTTTTATGACCACTTTTTATTAAGGTTGTGGATTGTGTAAGAAAAATATTATTTTTATACCCTAAACCCATTGATAATGGGTAAAAAGGGTATATTGTATTTGTGCAAAATGCAAATGTATGTAACAGGCAGAAGGAAGCATCTCCGACCCCCATAAAGTATATATATTCTTGATCAGCATCAATAGCCAAGTCGATCTAGCCATGTCCGTCTGTCTGTCCGTCCGTCCGTCCGTATGTATGAACGCAAGGATCTCAGAACCTATAAGAGCTAGAGACTTGAAATTTTAGATGTAGGTGCTCCTTGTGCCTGCGCAGATCGAGTTTGTTTCCGATAATCGATAACTTACTCCGTTTCCAAGTAATCGATAAAAATGTATATCGAAATACTGTTTTTTAAGCAATTTTTGTAAACAATAAGGGCTAGAGTCACCAAACTTGACATGTAGCCTCTAGATTAGTATATATATTTGCATTTGGTGTTGGAAGAAGAGGGTTCAGGGTATTCCCTAGTCGGGAGCTCCCGACTAGAACCTCTTACTTGTTTAAACCAGTGGGTGAAATTTTTCAAGACCCCGATCCTGACACAGTGCCTACCCATGTCATAAAAGCATATTACTGAAAACAATAATGTTCATAGCTTGCATTTTGGACACTCCCTTGTTCATCTTGCAGACAGTTAGTTGCTTTTATTAATTAAATCGTTTTCATCACTATGTCGCTCTACTAATCACATATTTTTCTGAATTTTTATTGATTCAATTTCCCGGCCGCGTCGTTGTTCCATAAGTATGTAATCATTAACTATGCCACATTTGTGATGTTTTTACTCCGAAAGGAACAGATAAAATCTGTCATCAGTCAGTGTCTTGGGTCATTAATTGGACAGTATGAGGGCAAAATTGAATGAGGCATACAATTTTTGGTATTTTGATTGAGGTGACCAATGGGCGTCTGTCTATAAGTATTCGTCTACATAAATATCAGACATACGTAGTGTGTGTTCAGTTTGCGTCGATGCTGACGCAAAAAATACGATGAGTTTTAAAATAAATTCAACTCATCGTTTTTATTATTATATCGGTTGGTATTTGTCCATTTTTTTGGCTTACTATTTATATTTTCCGTATGCTTTTGTTTAAATAAGTTGTTTTTGTTAAATACCCAGTACACTTAAACTCTCTGAAATTGGGTATAATATAGTCGGGTTAATTGTATCCCAAACTATATGCAGATAATTATTGTTATAAATATTTAAAAAACCATACGAAAGAATGACTACTGATCTTTGTGAGTCTTAGTATAAATACTAATATAATATCCAGCTGACCGGGTTTGGGTGTTACACACCAACATATTTTCTATATATGTACATATAAATATAACAACCAACAATCTTATCGATACAATTACAGTTTTTAAGACATTTTCATAAGCGGTTCCTCATGTTTAATAACGAATATGCATTTTTTACGAAGAACGAAAAAAAATCTTTAAAAAGAAAGGATTCTGTGGAAATATATACATCTATAGTTAATGTTAAGAATAAAATAAATCGTTTATTCTAATTGACCTGTAAATCAATCTGCATCGAGCCTTTCCCACTTGTTTCACCTGCGCTTGGTAATGGTCAGATCAGGGACTGGCTCTTTCGTCAATGGGTTATTTTGAGAACTGGCTGACGGAATTGCAATTGAATAGACGTCACAGCGAGTGGAACTGCTCGTTAAGCACAATGGAATCAGCGTACTGATTGGCATTGTGGACGCCTTGACTTAAAACATTCCTAGTTAGGGCATAAATTCTAGCAATACAATGCCTTTATGTATGTGCGTCTCAATTAACGATAATAACAACGGGTAATTGTTATCAGCGCAGTCGGTAACTGGGGACAACTTGTCGACGACAACTGCAGTCGGGTTCATTTGGTGCGTCAGCGCCATACTATCAATGATAAGCACCGGGCAATGACGACCACCTTGCCCATTATTTATGATTTAGTAGAAAAAAATGTGTTTTACCACCGATTTTAAACATAATTCGACTTATTTCTAATAACCCTGCAGAGGTTTCTTGTAGTTTTTTTTTTAGAAATGTTAATTGAAGCAAAAACTTGTGTTACGAAAAGATTTAATATATCTCAGTCTCTCTGTTTCTGTATTGATTTTAAAGTCATCTTTATCAAACTTAATAAAACTATCGCTATTGTTCTAACATGAGCAAAATCTTATTAATATTGAACTACTAGGTTATATAACTCATACTACCTGTCATATAGATTTTCCTTAAGATTCAAAATTATATAAGAAAACTCAACTACGTAATCTCAACTTAACATCTTCGAAAAATTTAAAGAAAATATGAAATGTTATATTACCGTCGTAATAACGTTTAACGTTTTCGGTTTAAATCGATTATATTATTATTATCGTGCATTGTCTGCAAGGTTACTTAATCTTCAGCACTTTGTTAAGTACTATTTGGTCTTTTTACTGCTGATAATTCGTTTGCGGCTCGCGTCGTGCTCTGTTTTGGTCAACACATGTCTCATTTGGACACATTTTGCATAAGTTGATGAAACTATTTTTGCGGCAGCTCTGACATGTCGCCAGTTGTTACTGACAGCCAGCAACAAAAGGGCCTGTCTGCGAAAATGTGTCAAAAGACCCAAGGTTGTTCGATAACCATCGAAACTTGTGAGCATAGCTAGTAGCTAGTTGGGGTAGTTAGGAGGAGCCGGCCATCATTCAAGTGCGTCCCCACAGTTTGCGCCTGACATGAGCGTTGACTCAGATAAAAATTCAATTTCTCAACAAGCGTCTCCCTTTATACAGAAATGTTTGATGATAGAAACGCAGTTACACTATTCAAAACCTAAGTGCTATTAGATAATTTATAAGCGTTTCCTTGTAAATGTCGATTTAATTATTCAACAGCGTAGCAAACTAAAAAGGTCTTCCTTGCAACTAATTATCTGGGCTTTACGCTTCTCCTTCCACTGAAGACGCAATTACAGCGAAAGTATTGTTATCTAAAGGAAATCTGCGTGGGTTTCATAACGCGTTTGTGCAGAACCGTTTGTTAGCAGAAGCCCTGTTGTTTCTGGCTTATATACCGCAACTATCCTTTATCTACAGTTATCACTTCAGCAGCTTGCAGGATGTTGCTTAGCGACCTTAAGCAGTTTGGTTTATTTTCCACAAGCGCATAAGGTGTTCCGACTCTATGAGATACCCTATTTTATTACAATTTTATTTAAAAGTACGTGTGTTTAGATATTCCTTAGTCATGCGTCATTTCTAAGCTCTCCAGTATCGTTCTTTGGTAGTCAGCATATCCCAATTTGCTATTTTTCTATGTATCCACCTTACAGTAGCTATCAAAAAGGCAGAGAAGCACAGTAGACTTTATTCGCCGACAAAATGAAACCCAGTCCGCTCACGGGAATACCAGGAAAAGCTCTTAAAACTATCAAATGTCACATACTCAGTGCATAAGTTGCTCCTGGCTAACAGACTCACGCTCGTATTGATGCTACGCGTTGCCCTTTTCCACCTTTTACCAGCTGCTGTGCCGACAGATTCAGGTCGTCTTGACTTGACTTCATTTCGATAGCTTATACATTGTTTTTCATATTAAAATATATTTTTATACAACGTATTATGGATTTCACTGTAATTTCCATATAGGTATTTATATGTTAATATTTTGCTTGAAAAACTTCCCCTGTTGATTGCTGATTTTATGATTGCAACAAATTATAATTATATGTTTTTTATTATTATATTAGTAATAATTAGTTTTGAGTTATTTGATTGCTCGGAATGTGTACAAAATTAGTTAGGTTGGCTGCTTATCGACGTGTAAATGATTTTATTAACAGCGTTTGTCTGAAAGTGTCGGGTAATTACTAAAGCTGCCATTGTCATGACGGGCAAGGGCATTGAGCCAGCAGAAGTCGTAGCTGCGATGCTGAGGCAGCTTCGAAGCAGCATTGGCAGCCCAGAGCCAATGCCAAAGGTCAAAATGCCGCAACAATTCATGCAGCAAAGGCGATTCTATTACACGAACACCCACATGTGCACACGCAATTGACTCGCATGCGGGCAACATAGTTACATTCTTGCGAGGGCAGGCTGAAAAGTAATCGGGATGGACAGGAAAACATAATGAATTAGACGGTGTTTGTGGGGATTCTGAATTTAAGCTTGGTCGAACCAACATTTTTGATAAGAACCAAATCCCCGAAATGTTCATAGAGTGAAGACATAGGCAAAACGATTGCTCACAACAAACAAGATCGTATTCATCATGGCAGTATTAAACGAGCTACGCTACAAAATTGCTTTCACAACTATACTCCACACTGGTCCTTTCTTGGCTAGACCGATTTGTTTTCAGCCTGCCCTCGTGTGTGTAGGTATGTTTAAATATGTATATATGTTACATAGGTACATTTCACCTCTAAGTCTGGCTAATGGGTGGGCACGCGGGTGAACTTGCGTTAATTAACGCGATGCAGGAACAACTGTCAAATGGATTACGGGACTACGTTTAATCACCCAACCAATTGCGAATGTGTCTAAAAAAAACAAAATATATATTAATGAACCGGCATCAAAAGGCAACTGCTTCAGCGTTGTTGTTATTCGGCTAACAAACTGCATTTGCAATTTAACGTCAATATTGCTTAAATATTGCAGCGATTCCACTGATAACATTGGCATTGGCAATCTGTGCCATTTGTTGCGTGCGGCATGCCCACACGAAACCGCAGATGCCACTCCGTCCTGAGGCAAGATTGTATATAATGAATATTGCTCATACGCCGTGTCTACATACACCCACACACACACATACTGAACTGTACATAGTGCAGTGTGGCAGGGTGTGCGGTTCACCTTTGCAAGCAATTACGAAACGAGCAGCCGCCAACAGAGCCAACATGCAACCAGCTGGCGGGCTGTACGCGTCGCTGGATGTACAATTATATATAGAATGTTATAAAAAGCGTTGCCATCTTTTAGGTGGGCCCTGCTTAACCAGAGATAGAAATAGCTCCAGTAGTGGGCGTAGCTGCTTCTTAATTTAAATCTTGACGGTTTACATAATGTGTCTAACAAAAGCGACCGATTCTTAATAATAGAGATGCTTTACTTATGTCGTCGTCAGGCAAACCTTCTTTGTAGCAAAATTTCCTTATGTTGGGTTTATTAAACTTTACATTATGAACTTAAACAAGAAATACGTCAATATAACATAAAACCTAGCTCTCTTGTGTCTCCTACTCCTTTGTATTCACACATGCGGAACTATATGGATTCGCCTGTTGATGCTATGCATATGCAATCAAAAATATTGTCCAATGGACCGGACATCGGACACCATGAATGATAATATTCTGGTAACGCATCGTCTGTGTACCGCTCTTTAGCGACTGTTTGGTTTTGCCTGTGCATGATAAAAATAACAATAGTTATACCTCTTGCATTGCAAGTACAATTAACTGATGGTCGCTTGAGTGTTGTCACCTTGTTGGTCTTTTTAGAGTGTGCCATATTTTTGCAGATAATTTTGTGGACCTGTGAATTGAAGCTATGGTATGTATATACGATATGTGCATATTTCTGCAGGCTATAAATAGGCTTTCACTTGCAATACCAAAGTGTCCACGTGCCTTGCACAGACCGCAAATCTGGACACAAGCTGACCTTTTGTTGCACATCAGGCAAAACTAGTTAGGTGAGCAACCAGAGCAGCAGTTGGCAATTTACTGTGTTGGTGTGTGAGTTTGTGAGCGTCTGTATGTGTGTGACATAAATATGCTGACAACGTTGCATATGAGCTGCATGAGAGAAATATTCTATCTTTAAAAGGACTGACATATGCAGCCGTAAAAGAAGATGTCCACGGGCCGCCTAGCCTGTGCAGAGGTCCTGCTCTGAATGTTGTGTAAACTGTTGGCCGGGCTGATGGCAAAAACTTTTAATTAAATTTCGAACTGTATCTGCATCAATCGCAAAAGCAAACTCATGTGTGCATCATCATATTGTAAAAAAATTGTGCGTGGCATGAATATACAAGTACATGTGGTACACATAAATGAATGCCGTGTGCAGAGTCCGTTGCGAATTTCTCTGTAAAATAAAATTAGATTATCCCACGCATTGACATTGAAACAAGTTGTATTTGATTTTTGTCCTGAAGGTCACGCGGGTGGAGTGTGGCGGCAGGGTAGGCGGACACGAAGATTCCCGTTTCAATTGCAGTTGCACTTTATTTGATTAACTGTTACCAGACACGCGCAAACCAAAGGCTCGATTGCATTTTGCACGGAAATCCAATTAAGTTGGTTCAAAGACTTCTTTGAACTTTTAAGGACTTGCAACAGTTACACGAGCTGCTCGGATAAAATAGTCATACTTGGAAATTGTGCAAAAAAATGTTGCTGAGTTGCTCAAGACCGAGCGAGTTTTGAAGAGCTTTTGCAACACTCACCTGCAGCTGTATTATCCGCATGTTCTTTAAATCTAAAGACTCTCTTTGATCTATTATTAGGCTACGGGCCACCTTTCTATTATAGAAATTCTATCTCTTTGTGTGCCATACAATTTTTGCATCAAACTGATGAGCCAAGATTTGCTTGCAGAACGCCCACTAGGCGCTCCATAGGGCTTGGGGCTTGGGGCTTGGGGCTTCTTATAACGTGATGACAGCAATTATGAATGAGTGAAGGTCGTAGGATAACGAGCGCCAGGCAATTCATCATCATGTTGAGCCGCACTGGACATTCCTTTGTCTGCATTCATATATATCTTGTATATATACATTTGCATATATATTTTAAAGCGGGCTTCCTTCATTTTGCTTTTATGGCGTCTTTCAGTACAGTACATTGCCATCTGTTTGGCATGCAAACAAATGATGACGTCATGCAGTAGCCACACAATTTGCATGCAAGCCGGTCGTTTACTAAGCAGTCCTGCCATCATTTTTCTCGCTTACTTGCAGTTTTTGTTTTGCTCCCATTACGCTACCTCCAGACTATAGTTAGTTGAAACGTATTCCTAGCAACCATTCAGTGAAATGCCTTCTTAAAGGCCTCAACAGAACGCGTACGTCATGCGACTACTGAGCTTAACTTCCGGACGAGTAGCAAATGTGTATGTGAGTGTTTCTCTGTGTGTGTGTGTTTTTTTTTTTTAAGGAAATCAATCATCCAGAAATAGATCAACTCGTTCTAGTCGCCAGCGCCATCGACATAGTCCTCATTCTCGTTCTCGTAGACACGTTCAGGTCTACTGCGTCGTTGTCGTCATTTGGGGCCCCTGGTTGAATTTGGCCATTGTTTTCATTGTACTATATATCGCTCTCGTACATTGTATCTGTGCGCAATGCTAGGCCAACAGAAAATGACAACAAAAAACAACGTAAAAACAACCGGAGCTTTTCACGACGGGCGGTCGCGCCGTGCCCTGTCCGGTAGCAAGGGTATTAGTCCGTTGAGCACCCGCAAGGCGCAAGCAAAGCGTACTTGAGACCCGCGTCGCACATTTTAAAGTCTGCGTTTGACAGTTGCCTTACGCCACAGCCAGGGGAATATGTCAATTTGGTATAATAGCTCCATTGATGGCTAGCGCCCACGTTCGTAATTGCATTTAAGTTTAATGAAAAATAAACCACTAAATTGCTAACCTTCAGCACATTTTCAATAAATTTATCCGTTTCAAATTGCTGATAGTCAATCAATGAAAGTTTTTAATAGGTTTATAGGAAGTGCGTATTAAATGTGCCGCTTGTCTCCCTCGAATATTAAAGCAGAAATTGTTTTATTTACCAAGAAAAAATGCATAAACATCAATGCGTGATTCTTAGGAATTCTCAGCGGTACACAACTATATATACAAATCCATCAATATATATATTCATAGGAATTATAAGAGCTCTGTAAAGCTCTTCATATGTAGCTCTTACTAAAAATCATGGCAGTAAAATTCCGCCTGAAGGTATTTATTAAAAATGGTTTTGTGTATTGTCCTTAATGAATGCCGACCACATTAAAGCGTGTGACTTGAAAGCTTCGAGAATCATCAATGAACTGACCGGATATTGGGAGCAGAGCGTAATGGAAATATTTTCTTTTGTGTTTTCATAGGATTCACATTTGCAGTATAATTTAAGTGCGTACTTTTGTCAGAAGGTTTTGCGCAACTTGGGTTGTAATTAATTAAGATTTAAACCGAGTCTTAAAGAAAGAATACAGTAGTAGTTGAAGCGGAATTCAGCTAAAATCCATGATAAAAAATGATTATAGATAGAATAAAAAATAACAGTCATTTAACAGTATTAATATACCTACTATAAATGTCGTAAACATATATTATTCCAAATATAGTCAACCCAATGCATATTCGTTGAACTATTTGCTCACTAGTGCGGGCGCTATATAAATAGACCGTGGGCCTCTGTCTGAAAGGAAGGAATTTTTATAGCATACAATTGAGCGCTAATCTAAAACTATGCTTGCCCCAAAATAGTAATCATCATAATAAAACTGGCTAAAAGTTTTTGGCCTCGTGTCGGCAAATTGAACTTAGTCACAGGTGCTGCTGTTAACAACGACAACAACAACGGCAGCAGCGAGGACGAATTCAAAGGCGTCAACGACGACGATTACTACGACGTCATTGTCCTGACGCCAAAACGTTGTCGCGCCGGCTTTGTTCATTTTCATTCATTCACAAAAATTTGCCAATCCTATTAATCACCCAACCCCCACCCAATGGCTCATAGCACACACTTACCATCTTGTATATAGCGCATATATAAGGTATATATAGCCAAGCATAGCAATAAAATCAAGAGCAGTTGTGAATCAACAGTGCGTCACCAAAGCTGAGCCAGCCAATCCAGCCGTCGGTGCGGCGGTTCCTATTGATTGCCTTCACGTGCCGATACTTAAGTTAGTGTCCCGAACCCCTTCTTCCCGAGCTTTCTTATTGTTTTTCTCTTTTCTAAACTAAACTCACAAACCGTCTCGCAATATTTGCAGACACGTCTGTAGTTTTTCGGCATTGCCGAGCTCGTAAATATTTTGGTGGGCAATTTAAGTTTGAAATTTTGTTACGTCAATGAATTGCGTAGGGTTTTTGGGCCGACCTAAATGTGGGTTGTAGGCAACATAGATAATGTGGTTGGTAACGCGATTGTTTAAAGAATCTGTTTTTTTGTTTTTTTAATGGGTAAAGGGCAATGAAGTATTAATTTTGTAGAGGTACACGCGTAACTATTCCTTTAGAGGTACTTTCGCAACGTCTAAAAAGTAGTTTTCAGTTGAGAATTAATAAAAAGCAGCGAAAATCTTTACTCGGTGATTAGTTAAATTAAAGGTATTCCACAAGTATAGTTTAAAAAAAAAAAAAAAAAAAAAAAAAAAAAAAAAAAAAAAAAAAAAAAAAAAAAAAAAAAAAAAAAAAAAAAAAAAAAAAAAAAAAAAAAAAAAAAAAAATAGCGAGTATAGTTAAATATTACTGAAAATCAATTGATGTCTAGAAAACACCGAAGAGATTTGCTGATAAATACCCTTTCGTGGAGTCGACATAAAGACCCAGCTCCAGCGCAAGTACTAGCTGCCTGGCACCCAACATTGTGGAAAACTGAAAGGATAAACGTACACTTGCTACAATGTTAAATTCTTTTACTTTATCTTTAAGGCACTTTCATGTTTTATGGCTTAAAATTCATTCACTTGGACCTGCACTTATCTAATACCTACTCCCCGCTCTCTTGCTCTCTTGCAGCCAAGCCATGTCCGACGCGGCCAAGTCGAATAACAACGCCGCCAGCTCGGCGAATGTCGATGAGGATGCCGGCGATGTCACACCGACGACAACGAAACCGCGCAGCAATCACAACAACAACAACAGCAGCAAATTGAAATCAACCCAGAATAGCAGCGGCGGCGGCAGCATAGACAAACTCTCACCGGATCAGGACATTTTTATAAATGCCGCCGACGGTCTGCCCAGCCAGCATCCGACGCTGCCGCCGGAAGGCGATGTGGATACCGATACAGAGCCAGAGGTGGATGCTGATTCGTTTGATGATTTGCCAACATCTATCATTGTGACCAACATACATTCGGAGGTGTTTGCCGATCCAGATCTTAAGCATGCCATGGAAGAGCTGTTCCGCACCTTCAGCGAGTCGGCCACCTTCCAATGGCTGCGCAGCTTTCGCCGACTCCGGGTGAACTATGACAATGCCATTGCGGCAGCTAATGCGCGCATCAAGCTGCATCAATACGAGTTTAACAAAAAGACGGTGATCACCTGTTACTTTGCGCAGCCGGTGACACCCGTTAACAACAAGAATCTGCAGCCACCGGCGCCGGTGAAACAGTTCCTTATCTCTCCACCCGCCTCGCCGCCAGCTGGTTGGGAACCACGTGAGGAGGGTGAGCCGCTTGTCAATCACGATCTGCTCGCGGCCTTGGCCAGTCTAACACCCGGTGAATCGCACGAGCTACATCCACAGAGCGAGGATCAGCCGGCTATTATTGTGCACACCGCCATGGTGCCCGAGGGAGGGGGCGTAGGCACTGCACTACAACCAAAGGCGCCAATTGTACAAACCAAATGTCCTGAGCGCGCATAAGCGCCCAGCTTGGAGCTTAAAACGGAATGTTTGGCGGCATGTGGAAGAGCCAGCACCAGGGCCCCCGCCCACCACTGAGCATCTATGTAGAAGAGAGATCTCAGAAATAAATAGCTTAACCAGATGTGGAATGGGCACACGGCCAGCCTGAATGGACAGCTGTGTGGCAGCCTGGTGGCTGAGAGTATTTTTTGTAAATAATTTCTATAAAAAAAATTCGATTGTGATTAATTTACTCGTAGCTATGTTTTATATTAAGTACTTGTACTCTCTCGTTCGAAGCGGATTTAAGACTCGGTTTTCCTTTTCCATTTGATTTGCCTCGTGTGTAGCCGTCGAGCATTTACCAAACATTAGCTTATCTTAATGTGCGCCAAGTGGAGCTGTTAATTCCAATTAATTCTAGATGTGTTTGTCGTTTGCATACGAAGTCGCGTTGCCTATATCTCTCTTGGTGTTCGTTTATATTTGTATCGATGTCAGCAATGTACTCGTTACTCGTGGCTATCCACAAAATATCTAAATGTACCTTCATGCTAAAACACAACATAAAACACAAAAATTTAGAAACAACAACTCTATATGTTTGCGAGTAGCTGCAAGAACTTTGCACTCAAGATAACGAAGAAAACCCAAATCCAAAGCCAGATATGAATATTTGTATCTATTCGGTTATATCTGTGTATATGTAAATGTTGATCTAGTTGTAAGCCAGAGAGAACTCAGATAGTTAAATCTGATATTGAAATACGTATAAATGTATACATATTAACTACAATTTAAAAACGAGTAAATAAACGAAAATATATTTAAATTCAATATGTTCTCAATTGTATCAAAAATCATTAAAAAACCATTTTAAACAAAAAGCAGCCTGTGTTCTCTTAATTGACATGTCATTTATCTAAGTCCAACTTTCATCTTTATCTCGTAGACGACTGCAAAATATGTATCTATAGAAGGAAGCTAGAATGCTTGCTGGGTTCAGGGTATCTGCAAGTCGGGCACTCCCGCCTAGATAAATTCGACTTGTTTTAGATTGTTTTAATCTAGCAAAACAATATTATTTGTCATTGTCGCACAGTTACCAGGCTGTACTCAATTTTTTTATTTTCTTCCATTTACACATTCGTATGGCATGGAAAGTTCTTGCAAATCTATGAAAAATTAACTTTAATATTTTTGCTGTTCACATTGTCATATCATTTCTTAAGTACTTATTTTAGCGGAAAACATCTATTTACCGGCCAACTAAAACCGCAAAAAACCTTTAACTAAACTGTAACTACGCACATTTAAAAATGTTTAAGCAAGACGTACAGCATACTTTTAAGCTGAAAATGTATGTACGGGTTTAATTATTAGCCGAACAATGTTTTTCTACCTTAGATATGTGTTTTAATTAACTGTAATTATTATTGTTAGCACAGAATAAGACTATGAGAGGGAGCTTTAGAGCGCCCACCTAACGAGTCTGCAGTTCTCATTTAAATTAGTTTCTCCCGCTATCAAGCATAGCCCTTTAAAGCCAAGAAATGGCAATTAATTTATAGCTCAAAACACAAGTCTTAAACACGAGTGAGAGACTGCAATTGGAAGAAAGCCTTTGGTCCGCAGCGTTTTAAAGGCAATTTTTAAATTTATTAACATGATAAAACTTAACTAAAATTGCACTGCAAAAGCAGCTGCTGTTTTTGTGGGTGTGTGGAGTGTGCGCTTTATGAGAAGGCTTAACAAAAAAAAAAATAAACAAAAACAATGGCATTTATTATTTGCTTTCAATGGTTTTCAGCGGCACCATTTGCTCGGGATCGTCGGGATAAGTACTGTCCTGGCGCTGTTTGCGACCAGCACATTGACTGAACCAGGTGTCGCCCTTACCAAAGTTCTCGCCATCCTCAATGGACTCTGGCATGGGCTTGTTCATTGTCTCTGGCAGGAACATTACCCAGAAGCCCGACAAAAGGGCAACCACACCGAAAAGCACAGCTGGAATTTTGGGATCAAAAGAATCCCCGAGCAGAGTGATCAAGGGTGTCAGCGCACCAGAAAGACGGGCACACATAGAACCCAAGCCCATAGCTGAATTGCGCACCACTGTAGGAAAGAGTTCCGCCGAATAATTGTAGATGACAGCAAAGGAGCCAGCGATGAGCAATTTGCCCAACATAACAATGCTGGTGGAAAGCGTGGTACCCTGCGCTATAAAGGCGGCCACAATGCAACAGAGCCCGCCGCTGAGCATCAGAGTGGAGGTGATGGAGCGGCGTCCCAGGCGATCCAAGACAAACACAATGGTTATGTAGCTAGGAAACTCCACCAGACCCATGAGAAACAGTATTAGATAGGGATTGCCATAAAGCTTGCCCGCGCTCAGGGACAGGCCATAGTAAACAATCGAGTTGGCAAACCAGCAAAGGCACACATTCAGCGTCTTCATCCGTAAATTGGGCGTGCGGAAGAGGTCGCCAAGGCCGGCACTGGCCTTTTCCTCAACGGCAGCCTGCTGCTTGGCCTTCTGCACAAAGTAGTCCTTGTCTAGTGGTATGCCAGAGCCGTTGATGCGCAGTCCCTTGGCTACAATATCCACAGCCTCCGCAGCGCGTCCCTGCATCCAAAGCCAGCGTGGTGACTCATCCAGCAGCCACCAGTGGGCCAGAAAAAGGCAACCGTGGAGGCCATACACCACCTGCAACAGCTGACGATCTTTGATCAGCGCACCCCATCCGGCCACAAGCATTATGCCGCCAGCAAATACAGCCTTCAATTCCGATGAAATTCATTATCTCTGATCTTAGCAAAAATTCCTTTAAAAAAGTGTACTCACTTGAAACGTAATGCCGCAAACTGTGCGCTTGCCGGGACCCACCAGCTCCATGGTCAGCACAAAGCCACAGATATAGGCGCCAGCAGAGCCCACAATTCCAAGCAAAAATCGAGCTACCAAGACTGAGAAGTATTCCGGTATAAAGGCAACGCCCACACCAATAATCAGCTGCAGCAGCGCCGACCAGCAGAAGACGGTCTTTCGGCCGATCTTATCGGCCAAGCCACCCAATGTCACAGCTCCTGTAAACGTGCCCAACATGAACACGGTTTGAATTATGGCGCCCATCCAACGGCGATCGCAGACAAAGTCCCAGTCGATGGTGCGCGAAGACTTGTAATATGTCGTATCATACACATACTTCTCGCAGGGTATCCGGCTGTGGTCCCCAGCGCTCGCATTGAACATCACGCACGATTCCAGATCTCCGGTTTCCGTTAATGGAATAGCGTCGATAATAGGGCGGGAGTGCCAAGTCTCTGATACCTGGGAGAGACTGCTGTTGTCCACTCCGGCAATAAAGCAGCGATGCTCGGGCACAGCGGCAACAGTCACCAGCGAGAGCATGTGCATTCCCGCCGTGAGAGCAGACAGCACTTGCAGAAAAAATTGGGCAAATTGATATTTACCAAATTCACCTTAAAGATAAAAGTAATTCAATCAATATATCTAATTTAATTAAATAGGAGAAGCGGAAGACGACTTATGTACGAATATAACAAAATAGTTACTCTAGGAAACTATTTAAAAGATTCTATAAAGTTGTTGCTTTTGAATTCGTCAATGGGGATTTAGATTTGAACGCATGGCTGTATACTATATAATAGGCAAATTTTAGAAAACGAAAGAATTTGTGTTTGGATTAGGTATTAATTTTTGATTGAAAACGGGGATTGTCTTGAATCAGTAAATCAATATTTATAAACCATCTGTTGATTCCGCTGAAAATAACAATTGAAAATATTTGTATATCGCTTAAATAAGTTAAAATCACAATTTATTATGTAGTTCATCAGAACGTTAATTGTTAGAACTTGTATTTATTTTCCATAATCGTTCGAACTAATCCAAATCAATATTGAATGGGGGAGATAAGCCTAATTGATCATGCCACATTGTTTTTGGTAAGTATTTGTGGTGATTTTGTGAAGTTCCCTGAATTAAACATATCAAGAATCCGAGCAATTCAAGCTGATACAATATGAATTTTAACTCGATATATTTATATGTAGATTCTTGATGGAATTAAAATGATTTCATTATCCACTTTCACATGTGACATGTTTGGCATAACGAGTTATCCAAAAGCCCCAGAGCTCTTTGAGTTGCCAAATTGGGTTATCAGATACTCGTTGATGGGCGGAACTCAACACATTTAACGGTGCCGCCAGAATTGTCGTCACTCCGTAGACGTTGCAATTAAATCAAGTGGAATTTATTCAATTCGATTTCAATTGAAAAGCATACAAATGCGCGGTAAACTATTTGCCAACTGTGTTTTGGTTTTGTTTGTTTTTTATTCTCTTTTAGTTTTCTATGAGCTATTGACGTCGTGAGGAGCTCAAAATGCATGGGCCTGTTATACTTTTGCATGGACTGAGCTGTGATCTGGCTGCTCGAGGGCAGGCACTGTGTAAATTTCTTTGGACATAGCCTAGATATTTGACACATGAACGGTCCAATGTTCAATCGGCAATTACAATTGATTTGCTGTACAAACTAGAACTATAGCAATATTGATTTATTTCAACTTGTTGAAGCGGCAAACATCAGCAGCTAGACGAAACAGCGACAGAGAATGCCCACACGTGATACCATCGTCTAAGAATTTAAAAAACTACTTGGCTGCTTACACAATGGGCGTGAAATTATGTCACAGATCTTTTGCAGTAACAGTAGTTTTTAATTAATACCAATTCTACATTCCGGCGATATTTAATTAAATCCAATTACGTCTCATATGCAAAATAGGAACAACAGGCGACCGATCGATGGGCGACGATAATGAAATTGAAAACAAAAAGCATCAGGAATACCGACGGATTATCAGAAAATCAGTCCCTAAAATAAACATATACTGCACCAATTTATGGCTTGTTTATGGGGTTTATTATGCTAGAGTATTGGCCCAGTTTGTTACCGAATGGCCCTTGAGCACAATAACGCGCTCGAATTGTTTGTTTTAGTAATCAAACATGGCATAAAACGTGTATTTGCGATACACTGCCACCATAAATCGAGTATATTGAATATCTGTTACATTTTATAACTCTGCGAACGTTTGTTAAATAGATAAAAGTGGTTTATTAAAACGTTAAGCCGTTAACCGAAGTAAACACAAAGCATATACAAAACTTATCAATCATGATTGTCGAAACGTTCTTAAGAGTGCATATGCTGTATTTATGTTGGCATCTATGAATTTGTTATAATTCAAGCTACTTGCAAATCAAGCACTGT
Source organism: Drosophila ezoana (assembly GCA_035045725.1). Classification (NCBI taxonomy): domain Eukaryota; kingdom Metazoa; phylum Arthropoda; class Insecta; order Diptera; family Drosophilidae; genus Drosophila; species Drosophila ezoana. Next base: position 1,360,151 of record JAWNOU010000197.1, on the reverse strand, counting down.
TTAAAATATTTGATATTCTGAGCAATTATTTGGCTATAAGTCAGTCAGATTAAGATGTCATGTATTAATTAAAATATAATAATTGGCGCATATTTACGACTCTGCTTACGATTTCTGCTTTTTGACATTCAATCCTCTTGGACTCTGCAAAATGTTTCGCTCGTGCGTATTATTTTCTTTTTTTTTAATTCAACGCCTACATTTTATTTGAAGAGGATTCAACTCGTTAAAATTATAAAAATTACATTATAAACCAAATATTCATATTGGTTTTTAGTTTCCGAAGTGCACATAGAGGGCTATTTGGAACATTGCGGCTAGTTTGGCATTGGCTTATAATTTATATTTGCAATCTATGTGCATTAAATAGTTTTTAATTACACACTAGCTTACTTATTGCAAAACCGTAAGCCACAAAATGAACAAAGCCAAATGTTGCACAAAAGAATCGTGTGGATCAAATTTTGCTGTCATGACTGCGGTGGGCGGATGTGTGTGGTTATTGTTTGGTGATGGATTTTTAGTTTTTCATATACATGTTTAAGAGTTCGTTATTATTTCATAATTGCAAAATTACGGCTAACTAGTTGAATAATGCAGAATGATTTTGTTTCTAGGTCAGTACCTACATTATTAATTCAGGGAGACTTGAATACTTTTAAATTCGAGATATATATCAGAAATTGCATAAGATTACTTTAACTTAAGCACCTTAGAAAGAACCGGTCGTAAGCTGACAATTTATTAAAGCCTCTAAGCAGTCACAAAACAAGGCAAGTTCCATAATGAACCAAAACTTGCATAACTTTCATATACTTATAGCTATTATAGAATCGGACAACGAAAACTTCATTCGATGTAAAATGTCAATGAATTCAAATTTAAGTTCCTAAAATGTTGATTAAGATCTGATTAGATTAGTGCAACTGCGTGCCCCGCAGATAGCAAATTTTAATGGTATAGATTATTATTCAACCTTTGGTTATTGCAGGAATTCGATTTTGGATACATTTCCTATTTAAAACGAAACAAAACTTTGCCCCCAGTTTGATAAGCGCTGTTATCGGCATATGCCCTTAATATAAATATATATATTTAATTGTCACCGCAAGATAAGGTCATCAAATTTTGGTAATTGTTAAATTTATTTATTCAGTCTTGAGGCATGTCTTTAACGCCAGCGTTAAAAGAAAAACTACAAAAACTTCAGAAGTCACGAAACATTCGAGTACTTGGGGCTTGCGAATAATTAAGACATCACCTTGAATACAGAAACCGCTCAGAAATAAACACAAATAAGCAAAAATGGAAATGAAAATAAAATGCAAATATTAGAAATAAGATCGAGACGAAACCTGTTTGCGGACTTTCGAATTTCTTGGCGTACATATGTACAGACAGTAGAGATGTATTAACATATACTTTTAAACGTTGTTACTCCGCGGAAAAAGTCGCAAATGTGGTCCATAATCTCTTACCGGTTGAGGTTCAAGCCGTGCGTGAATTTTAAAAAGTTGTTTACTGCCAACGTGTGTAACCTTTTATACTTAAAAATTCAGAAATTGTGATTTGAATAGCTTGCACAAATGCAGTTTACGATATGCTTGCCATTGTGCTGTTCAAATTACCCAATAAGTTCAGCAATAAACGAATAAAACTGATTGAAATCTGAACTTGACAGCTGCATAATAGATAATATTTATGGCTTGAGGGTCTTGATACGTAAGGAATAGAAAACCAAGCAGTTCCACAAATGAGCTGTATTACCAATTAGACAGAACTATTAAGTAATTTAGAGCGCGGGGCTGGGCATTTATTAAACAACAGCACCGTGGAATAACTATTTGTTTTGCATTTCCATAGGTTAACTATAGATAAACTTAGCTTACAAAAAAATCTTTAATAGCCTTACGGCTGCTCGCATTTAATTATAAACGTGTGAATTAACTGAATACACCGCAATCCCATCCTAAAGTCTTACAAGCAGCTCATCTGCAACCGCGTGATGCTGTTGCGGTTTGTGTTTCGCATTGAGTACGTTTTCGAATGATACTTTTTCAATTCTAAATGTAATTCGTAACTTGGCCGACGGCTTAGCGAATGTCGAGCGATCGGCGAACTAGATTGAAGCCCGCGATTCGCATGTGTGAGTGCCCGTTGCCAATTGTAACAAACAACCTCTGTCAGCCCGACATACATGTCCGTCAACCTTGAGATTTATTAAATTAAAAAATAAGCGGCAATTAAAATTGTATAAGTTAGCACGGCGCTTTTGAACACTTTGGCGGCAAAACTTAACGGACACGCGACGGAGATTAAGAAAGCAAAAGATTAAACTATACTAGTATACTATGTATGGGCCATTGCGCCAAGCCCTTCATATAAATTAAAATGATAACAATATCTAGAGCAGGTGATAATTAAAACAGACAGTCGGATAACTGAATCTAACATTCAGTTAATGCAGTTCTTGCCTGGATAAACGGAAATGCCGCATCTGCCAGCTGGGTGATAAGCGCAAGCATGTCTGATAAGAGCCGCTGATAAGAACAGGCACGCTTGGTAACGGTCAATAAGTATTTGACCTGCTGCAGTTCACATTTTAACACTCACCCAATTTGCCCATTAGGTCCTCCAATACATAATCCACAGCCATCTTTATTTAAATGCTGTGCGCGGCGCTTAAAAAACAAGTTGTTTCCAGGTGAAAATACCTTTATTTTATTAATTAACTGTTTCAAGTGATAACAATTTGCATTTTCCGTACACTACTGCTTGGTGTTATACAATTGATGTAACAAAAGTTGTGTCTCCGATTATCAGTGGCACTGGGACAGCCGAATTGAGGATCGGATTGAAACTCCAAGCAGTTCAATTTGCGCTGGAGATTGGCAAGCGCCGCCGAACGGGCAAAAAGCTGAATGCGAACTGAATGGGCTTTGAGTACGCGAAATGTTTCGAGTCGTGACTGAATAACACTCACATACTGTAATATGAAAACAAACAGACTCTCACACAAACAGCGATAACGCACCGCTCCCGCTCACATGTGGAAGAGCTTGGCAATTGAGAGTGGATCGGTTCGCGGTGTTTGAGTATTTGCTGAATTTGTTGTTGCTATTGTTGTCGTTGGGCCTCAGTTCGCTGACATAATTCTTGATCGATAAGCTTAGGAATCAATAGAGAGTGTACCTATAAATCAGCATCACATGTGTGTTTCTATACAGCTTATGGCTCATCAGATTAGGTTGAGTACAGTGTGGGAAATACATGTAAGATCAATATGCAAACTATCTTCTACCCAAACATTATAATACGTTTTCATTCATTTACCATAAGGTAAATGGCACATGTCATTGACTTTCGGATTTGCTTATTATACGAATATTATAACTTCACGCAACTGGTTGCTACTTATCTACAAAAACCTTTTGATCAACCATTCTCAAACTCTTTTGGCAAGGGAAAAGTTATCTTCAAGAAAAAGATAAAATAAATATCAAGAAAAACAGCTTAATTTATAAATAAGTATCATCATTATACGCATGTTATGTTAGCTCAGTAGCCTATTTGTAATATGTTTTTAAGATCTAAGCCAAAAAAGCAATCCTCTTACTGTTCGACATACCTACATATGTGTTATATAGGGATTTTTTACAAAATTATACCGTCTTTAAAATTTAAGATTTTACGTTTCCAACATTTTAATTTGCAATGCATGAACCATCGATATCGGACCCAATGTCCTTTTTATACTTGGACATGTTATCTAATCTGTTATTAGAGGACGCTAAGGAAATCGGAAAAGAGTTCGATATAAAAATGAACTTTATACGCCAACAGGAACGGAGCTGTTTGGAGAATGCAAAACAGGTGAGAGACCAATCTTTAGTCACGAAGATATAACCAGCCTTATAACTGCCTGCAGCTTATTTCCGTCGATCAGTTTATAGAAAGGATGAGGGAATGCCTCTTTCGAACGGAGCTGGAATTACAGGAGAACGAAGCTGATTTGCTCAATGTGGAAAAAACAATATTGCGTTACGAGGCATCTTACATAGATTTCTTCAACGGCCCAGAGCCAATTCGTCTAAGACCTAGCAGCTACCTGGTTTTCTTAAAGCTACTTTTATCGGCGGATTGCTCGGCAGTACAATGTAACAATCTAAGGGAAGAGCTCGACCAATATAATAATGAGGCCCTGGAGCGTTTAGACTCTTCTAAATTGGTGAGAATTCGCAAAGCGAACCTTCCTACCAAATCACATTTAATCTATTCCCCTTAGATCACCAAGATCATGGACTATCATTTAAAGACGCTCAACTCACTGGAGAACAAGTTGAATCGTCTGCAATCTTTGGCTGACAACGTGTCCAAAAGCTATGATCAAATGACCAGCCAACTAAAGATTAGCAGCCTGAGCACCAAGTGCACCTGCAAAATGGCTAATATTATCAATGATATATGCATGAACTGACATCACGAACCCCCCCTGATTACATCATAATTTTAATGTAATTGAAAAAACTTTTAACATAATGAATATGATACATATGTATGTATGTAGATATTTAAATGCAACGCATGTTTAACTGTGTTCTTAATATTCTTAAGATTAGGGTTATGTGTTTGGCTTGTTGTTAGTTGGAGTCGCGGAAGAAGAGCACATCATCCGCTATAATGCTGGTGCTTGTCTTTTGATTGCCCTGCTGATCGGTGATCTCGCCATAGGTAATCTTTCCCTGAACCATGGTGCGTTGCCCCTTCTTAAGGTACTCCAGCACCGTGTCGCGTAGATTGGGCTTGAAGACAACCACTCGATGCCAGTCGGTGCGTTGCGCCCAGTCGCCGTTCTCATATCTGAACGATTTACTAATATAAATGGATCTTTTGCAATCTTCTGGTAATTTCAACTCACTTGTAGTTGGTGTGTGTTGCCACGGAGAATGTGACCACCGGATGCTCCTGCGAGCCGCGCAGCTGCGGATCGGCTCCCACCCGTCCCAGTATAGTCACGGTATTGACAGCTGCATTTTAAATTGATATTAAATCATGTTAAATTGGGTATTTGCATAAAAATATGTATATACAAGAAACTACTCACTTTTTTCAATTTTGGCGGGTGCCGCGGCCGTCGTGCTTGTTGCACCTCGTGCCGGCAAATTCCAAAGTCCATTTAAGAATGGCTTAAGCTACAAATGCAACAATAACTACTATTATATATATTTATTGTTTGTCGTTGTATAAACGTGAAGCTTACAATCCGTTTGCTTTGTTGCATCATGTTCTCGGCGTGTTTTGTAAAGCGGCAACGCGATTTTAATTTGCTTAAACAGCTGTTTACGACTAACGCAGCCAACTTAACCTAATTTGTTGTGTGAATTTTGATCGCATATCGACTAGTCGATAAGTTATTGACTCGCTGTACACATATCCGTTAAGATTACACTTTTTCAAAATTAAATATTTTTGAAACAAAAGGCAATTGCTAAGCATAAGCACAAGAAATAAAGTGGATGTTTTTGAATTCGCTCATTAACAGATGCCTGTTATAGTATATAAAACTCTTAAGTACCTACTAAAACGTTGGCAAGAGCATAAGCGCCGTTGTCGCCTTCAGACGAATTAACATCAACATTTACAGTCTTAACCCTATTACAGAAGTTCCATCAATTTTTCAAATACGTTTCTTCATATTTTTGCCAACAGTGTAAGACTAGGAAACTAAACAATTGGCTGGTTAGCCAGCTTAGAATGGGAGGGGGGAATAATCCAGTGCTAATAGGAACTCTAACACAAGACCACATTCTCCATCGGATACTTTTGGAACTACAAAATGTTGGCAGAAAAAGCTAACTGCTCTAGAACTTTTACAGCGGAACTTTTGAGTACTAAAATAGTTATGTGTGACTGGGACGCGCTCTATTGGTTGTTTTATGAAACTGATTATTTTCAGTAGCTACAGCAAGTTGTCATTGAATTTTAAACAAGTGCAATTAACAGGCGGCAGGGGCGCTTTTGCATATTTTGTTCTGTAACAACTTGATTAAATTTTTATTTCACTGTCTCCAAATAAAATCCATACAGATCTGGTTTAAAAACCCTGACATCATATGTGCGTAATTCTCTTTTATGTTTTAAGAAGTGCCATTTGTCAGTGACAGTTCTTTATTTTGCATAGAATATCCTTCATTCAACAATTAGCCAATGTGTTGTTATAAGTTATAAGTACACAAAAACAGTGTGGGAAATATTACATTTAACTTAATAAATATAAGACAAGTTAAATGGAAAGTTAATGTACAAAAATTGAGTTATACAAAACAAGTACGTAAGGCACCACTTACTCAAGGCTTGCCTCAACTTTCAATTAAGTATGCCATACACTTAAGCGAACGCAAGTCGGAACAGGATGTACGATCGCCGATTGTCTTCGGGTATGGCCGAAGCCTCATTTACGAGCCACCATTGGGCAGCTCCATTTTGTTTTTGGCACAGTTGATAAGCTGTCAAGGCCCGCAAGATGTCGGCGTTGATTTCCACTCGGAAAAAAGAGAGGCGGTGAGCCTGAAACAAAACGGAAGAATAAAATCGCTAGTTGGATATATATTTTCTTTCCTCTTGTTTTACTGCAACAGCAGCCTCGGCCAGCTCAGAGCCGCAAGAGCAATAACAACGACCAAAACAACCAAACTAACAACAACAACAACAACAACAACAACAATAATAAACCCAACAGCAACCTCTCTACAACTCTACCACTTTGCATTCAAATTCAGGCGATGACGACAGCCAGCCGGCAACGGCGGGCGGGCACGCGGCGAAGTCGAAGTAGTTGTTGTCGTTGTCGGAGTCGCAGTCGGTGCCGGGCTGGTGCTCAAAGAATATGGCCAGCCCTAGCCGCAGCCCAGTCGGAGTCTTGAAGTTATTCCATTAGTGAGTCACAAGAGCCATTTCGTAGGGTGCTACGGCAGTTAAAGACAATATGGCCGTCAGCCGACTACAACGGATGTAAAACTGGAAAGGGTTTCGGTTTTAGACTCTTTTTAAATATTATTTTGAAAGTTGTCCAAGTTACCTTTTAAATATAAATACATGCAAAGATGCGTATTGGAAATCTCAGATAAAGAGCCTAGTCTGTCTGTCTACAGCTATTTGATTTAAATCTATATATAGCTCAAAAAGATCTTATAAAATTATCTCTTCTTAATTGTCTATTTGTATTAAGTTGAGGAAAACTGAAAAAATGAATTATTGTGTCGAGTGCCCACGACGCTTAATTAGTTCTTATGATTAACTGAATGATTATATTGACTTTCATGATATTAATATTTAGTTTCTAGAACCATGCTATTTCTATTATATAATATGTTTTTCCCATTTCTTCCTATATTATGTAGCGCATAGCTATCCTCAGTGTAGCCCCAATCTATGGCATTATTCATGCTGTCGTTTTTTAGTGCTGTCGTCGTCGGTCGGTCGCTCGGTCGCTCTGTCGCTTCGCCTCGCCTCACCCAGCCTCACCATGCCTTGCCTTGCCACTGCCGTCGTTTGCTGGCGTTGTTTCCAGCGCGCGCGTGTAGCTGGGCATTTGTATGTGTATTCGTATACGTGTGTGTATGCTTCTGTCTGTGTGGGTTGCGTATCTGTATCTGCTGTGCATGAGGCTATGGCTATGGCTATGGCTTTGGCTCCGGCTGTTCGTTGTTGCGATACTAACGAACGAACGTCCCAAATGTCGACGTTGCTTTTGCTGTTGTTGTTGTTGCTTTTTGTATATTTTCAGTTTGTAGAGCAAACGGCGAGGCACGGCGCTCGAAGAGAGAGCTGCCTGGTTGCTGGTTGCCGGTTGCTGCTGCTGTTGCTGTTGCTGAAGTGGTTGCTGCTGGCTGGGCTTCTCGAGGACGTCCGTTCGTTCGTTTCGTAGCGTTTCGTTGCGTTTCGTTTCGTCTGTTGGTTCGTCTGTGCGTTTGCGTGCCAAACCAACAGCAAAAGCAACAACAACGAAAACTCATATTCATTTTATAGTGAAACTCAGCTCAACGCAGCTTAAGCTTAATGTACAGCAGCAGCAGCAACATTCCGCCAACTGGCAACTGGCAGCTTGAATATTGTAGCTGCTACGGCTTGGTTCGTTGGTTGGTTGGCTGCTTCGATTGCTTCGCCTTCGCCTGCGCGAAGGTTTTTGAAAAACGCGCGCAGCTGTTACAGAAATTGGGTAACATTAGCCAGAGGAGCCCATTTAAACTAAAGCCTTACTTTCTCGCTTTGTTGGACCAACAACAGTACAGAACAGGTTAATACAAAAGCTTAATTTAAAGAACCCTTTTCCATGTCAATATTTAGCAACCAATAGAACTCTCAGAAATACAAATGAAAATTGCATTAAAAATCAAAGAAACTTGTGCCTGCATCTGCATCTGAAGCTGACTGCGCACATTTTGCAAAATTTAACAGAGCAACAGAAACAGAAACTGAAACTCAACCAAACGAATGTTCGCATTAAAGTTTATTTCGAAACCAACTCACTGCCAGCAGCAGCAGCAGCAGCAGCAGCAGCAGCAGCAGCAACAACAGCAGCAGCAGTGGCAACGGCAGCAAAAAAATACCCAACAGCAACGCAAATGAAAAACGCCAACGAACAACGAACGAGCCAACAGCCAACGAGCGCACAGAAAGCAGCACACAACAACAACAGCAGCAGCAGCAGCACCATCACCAACACCAACAACAACAATAAAGAAAAATGAAAAAAAAAAATCAAGTAAAATTACGACAAGCAAAGAGGCGACGGCAGCAGCAACGTCGAAAGAAAACAAGAAACTTCATGGCAGCAGCAAAGCATGAGGGGAGCAGAGCGTCAGAATGGCAGCGCGAGTGAGGAGCGGGCCCAGTGGGAGAGAGGAAAGCAGCCACACAAAGTGTGTGACTGTTTGAGTGTGTGTCTGTGTGTGCGTGTGTGTGTGTGTGTGTGTGTGTGTGCGGTGGGGCGAAGGTGAAGCATGCGATGGCGTTGGCTGCTATAACGTCAGGCAAGTCGACGACGAAAACGACGACAACGATGAAAAAAACCAGCAACGAACGAACGAACACCAGCGCCAGCAAAAATGTATAATAAAAGTAGCAACAACAACGACAACAACAGCAACGAGAATAACAACGACAGCATAAGCAGCAAACGTTGAAGGCAACAACGATGGCGATGCTTGCAACTGCGACCAGTGCCAGTGCCACGCCAAGCAGCCAGTCAACTATCCAACAACCAACACAGGGCACAAGCTGCTTCCAGGAAAGCTTATACCATATACCCTTCATCCTGGTAAAATTAATTACTGGGAAAGCTCAAATATATATATATATATGTATATATATATGGAAAAGCTATATATATACATATATATGCACATATGAATGTATATATAAATATTATATGATAAATACATTATATTATATATATAAATATATATACATATAAAGATGTAATGATAGCTTATCCTATTTGGAATAATGACATTAATTATTACTTTTATTTTATACAGACATTTTTTATATATGTATATACTTTTCATGCATTACAACTATCCCAAATTTTTCAACATTTATCCGAAAAGATTTAACTATCATTTCAAATATCTCAATGATATGGACCATATTTCAAAAAAGGTCATATGATCATTTGAAACTAATTAACTTCTAGATTCGAACAATAATTAAATATATATTACAAGTATATCCTACGAACAGAAAAATATTGCTCTGTTTATTTGGTTGATATACTTATCAAATTTCAGTAGAGTGAGGAAAAGTTAAGATTGTTTAAGATAATTCCAACGATTCGTAGTATACGCCAATAGTGTCGTTAGTCAGATATCATCAAGAATCCTATCAAATATACCCTTATACCGAAATTATTGTTTTCAGTGCATGCGTTGACCCTTAAACTAAATCTATTAGCATATATTATATATTTTATATTGCTTTTTGGAAAAGTAAGCGAGAATCATTTTTCTTTTTGGAAGAGAATTACTAAGAAATGCTTTGTACTTGCACTGCTGCATTACTTAAAGACCTTAATACTACTTATTATCTGTGTTGCAAGCATAACCATTAGTTTATAGGATAGACTCCTCGGAAGGGTATACAAAATGAAAGAGCGGATATTTTCAGAGTTAGAGCTGTCGTATTCGTATTCAGAGTCGTCGTCGTCGTCATCGTGCGAACTCCGAGCACACACAGAGAATGGAGCAACGACAGTGACCGAACATTAAAGTTGAAGTAAAGCTGGAATTTGTGCCTGGGCCCCGCTCCGCCTTGCCTCCTATGCCCGCCTTTTGTAATCAGAATAAACGAATATTCGCTCAAGCGGTGCACAGTGGTGCAAGATAGGATCGCAGTGAGTGTTCAGGAGTAACGAATGACTAGATCTCCCTTTGAAATGCTTTCGATTTTCTCATTAATAAATTGCTATTTAAAATAAAGCTTTTAAAGATATAGATTTGAAACGTTTTTCAAGATAGATAGATAGAAATTTAGCGACTTTTCGCAATCAATATAGGATAAGTCTGATCAATGTGCCGAACTTTTGAATTATGCACATTATTATAAAACTATAAACAAAGAAAAAATACATTTTTAATAACAATCTTTTCAAGTAGGTGAAGGTGTAGGTTTTCAGTTTTAAATATTACACACAACTATATATTTTTGTAAATAAAGACTATAACTCTAGAACGGCTCGAACGATTTCGATGTTTCATTTGTCATTTTTAATTAATTAAAAAAAAATTCACAATTCTTTTTATTTGAATCTTTGCCATATGTATTACCAGGATTTCAATGTATTAAAAGTCATGCTCTGTCTATTACTGGAGAGCGGAACAGAATTACAATTAAGTAATTATATTTTATATATTATATCTAACCAGTCTTGCTTCACTCAAAATTTGTTCTTTGCTAATCAGCTGTACCACTGTTCTCTCCAATCAAACAACCTTACCAAGCAGCAGGGCAAAACGCAAATGTCAAGACGAACGAACGAGCCCAACGACAAGAGCAACAACAACAGCAACAGCAACAACGACGGCGACGATGGAAACGCCAAGGAGTGGGCGGCATCCCAATTGCTGGAGCTCTAGTGCCGGTTTGGCATCCAGGAGTAGAGTGCGAGACCTAAAATATTCCCTGCAGCCCCCAAGCGCCCTCCACCCCCTCCCCCCACACACAAGCACATTTCAGTACGATAAAGGAAATGCCACACCACTGTGACAATACATTTGCTAGAGCTGGCCCCCAAAGTCTGAGCGCACCGTAGCCCGGATAGTCGTCCTCGGTTGTCGTCTTCGTTCTAAGCGTCGCACATGGTCACATACCACAGAGTGCCGAGCACTGTGCTGAAGCCCTGAGTCAGAACCTGCAAGTCGGCAACGGCAACGGCAACAAAGGCAACAACAACAACAATGTCGATTCTGGGTCCGCTCTTATTCATTCGATTTTGTGCTGCGACGCGGCGGCTGCTTCATGTGCTTTAGTGCCGACCCAACACTGGCACCAGCACCAGCACCAGCACCATCCAGCACCATCCAGCACCATCAAGCACCAGCAGCAACAGCAACAAAAGCAGCAACATCAACTCTGGGCTCTGGGCTGTGGCTTCGCTGTTTGAATTTTGTTGCCGCTGCCTTTGCCTTGCTTCATTCCCATTTACAGTGTCAGCTCTGAAACTCTGGGCTTGGGGCTCTGGCTCGGGCTCGGGCTCGGGCTCGGGCTCGGGCACGGGCTCTGTCTCGAGCACTGTGGCTGCGGCTGGTGCCGTCTGCTGCCGTCTGGTTTGTTGGTTCTGGTTCTCAAGCGAGCACATGGCTAACGACAACAGCGACGCTGACGACGACGACGACGACGACCAGTTGCCATTTGCGCAACGCAACCAAGACTAAAAGAAAAAAGAAAATCCAACAGCAACATCGATCTATGTGTGTGTAAAAATTAGTGGGACCCATAGTCTTAGTCGGGCACATGACTAAGCGGTGGGTGGTACAAGAATAATTAGCATATTTGGGGTAAAAATATATATCTAGAGCACATGAAGGGTAAAGTACAAATATAAAATATATACATATACCTTAATAGTTTCTAGAAAGTAACCAAAGGAAGATCTATATGACGATCAGGCAAGCGATTGGGGATCACAACATTGCAGAAATGTACTGCTGCATAATACAGATAATCAAAACAGTTATCCAATCTATCAAAAGCTTATTATTTCGTACTCGTAATTGTAGATCTACCATAAGTGAAACAAATAATTATTTTAGATAAATAAAATGCCCTTATCTATAAGAAAACTTAGGACATATTTTTCAAATATGTTAAGAACTTATTATAAGATTTTTATTACAAATTGTCAATGGAAAATCTTTTAGATTATTTACTGATGTCGTAATAATTTTTACTTAAATAAATGTTATTATGATAATTAAAATTAAGATAATGAAAAACAACATTTTTTTTAATTTTTTTATTAATATCGGTAATATTAGTATATTCAATTTTTACTTTTATAATTTTTCGCTAAATTTGATCTCCATCCAAAAGTTTGAGTCTACCAAAAATAGTTAGATAAATGCAGTGGATGGGGATCTAGTTATTTTCGCTTTGAAGCTGATATACCCCTACATTTTTTTTATATACCTCTCAGTTCAGGTTTCGGTTCAGATGTTTTTTGGAAAGCTGGTTTGACACGTGGTTTGGTTCGTAGGAATCAAATAAATTATAATTCCTATGTCACTAAACTAAGCCATCTTAAAATCAATATAGACCAAAGCTACTATGACTATAATAGCCCTGCCTCTGGAAATAGGACACAGTGTAAGCCCAGTTTGAGTGAGTGATATTCCCACAGTTTTGAATACTCTTCAGGCGTACGTGCGTCCCATTTAGCTGTGCGGTTGAATGGGGCCCCTCGGTTTCTGTTGAAACAGTGCCAAGTCAACGGCGCACAACTTTTGGGCACTTCCCAGTCGCTTCGGCTTCAGCTTCAGTCGTTGTGTGTCATCAAAACAAACAGCAACGGCGCAAAAATATGCTTTTTCAAGCAATGCCGAGCGAGAAACAACTGATAAAACCTGAAAATCGAATGCGTCATGCGCCCCCAAAAACTGAACTTGTGGCGATTGTATTTTGCACATCTTTTTTGTTGGGCTTTGCGAATGTTTTCGCTTGGGCAAAAAGTTATCGATTGCGCTCGGAGCAACGCTGGCAGCTAAATTTGAACACACCGCCGGCGCTTGGGTACATTTCAAGGATGTCGTTTGCATCGGGTCAGCTATTAGGTCTCCATCCAGGCAAGGCCTAACTACTTCTAAAAAAAAAGCCAATGCGCCGCCGTCGCTGTCGTAGTTATCCTTCAGCCAGAGCCTGAGCCAGGCCACAGCCAGAGCCTGAGCCAACAGCTGGGAACGGTTTCTAGCCATTGGCGCCTGCAGCCACGTTTGGCAATTCGGCGCACTGTGAGACAAACACACACATGCCCACATCCACAAGCTAAAACCTCATTCATTTAGTTTTCGCAGAGCGACAGCAACAATAGTTTGTTTCAAGCGGTGGGGGAGGGGGGGTCGGGCTCTTTACCGGCTGTCCTGGCTGTTAGGCAGCCTCAACTCATGGCCCAATGCATAAAAATCTAAGGGAAGCGACAGGCGGATAAAGGGTGTTGCAGCTAACGTGGAGCTGTTTACTATTCAGCCGCAGCAATGGAACACCCTTTAAAACGGCACACATTTCAGGCCGAGCTGGCCTGTCAGTCGGTCGGTCGCTCACTTTGCTATTCAACGAGCCCAACGTGAAGCAGGACGCGGACGCAGACGCGGACGAGTGCGCGAAGTCGCGGGCGCGGGTGCAGATTACATTCGTTTAGGGTGAATGCCGCACTTCCACCCGTTCGTCCGTATGCCCGTTCGCCTGTCAGCCAGCAACCACCCAATCTGCCAGCCACCCAGCCACCCATCCACCCAGCCGCTCGTTCGTCCTCGTCCTCGTCCTCGTCCTCGCCCTCGCCGTTGTCGTTTGTTTGTCACAATAGGGCAAAAGTTTCACTGTAACCGTTATGCGACCCACAGACACCACCGCCCCAGCTCAAAGTGTAACCCAAATGTCTGCCAGCCAAGCCAGTTACCACCCAACCACCCAGCCACCCACCACACGATCTGCCAGCCAGCAACGTTGTCGGCATCGGCACAACGAGCACCAACAAAGCAAAAAACACGTGCAGAAAATAACAGACTGGAAGTTACCCTGATATCGATTTGGAATAAGATAAGATTATATGTATATACCAAGTGTTATTTTATATAAAAAACTGCTAATCTTACTCTAACTTTACCCATATAATAGACAAAAAATCGTTGGAGACATTCAGAAGAAAACTTAAATTTAATGCTCGATTAAATACCAGAAGAATTAGTAGGGAAGAATGGACTCAAAGTTCTCTATGAATTGTGTTACATTTGGTAAGTCCATATTCAATTCTTAAGCTAAAATAAAGATTGCATACAGATAAAAATAAATTAATAATTAATATAGCTTAAATTACGTTGATCTCAATCCATTTTATGAACGCCTCTGCGTGCATAGAGAAATATAAATACAGGTATTGTAATAATATATATAAGGTGTCTTGGCTTAATATTGCAGTTTTTAAGAACCAATAAGAACAGAAATAAAGAAGATTAAGAAAAATCAAAAAAATTATAATCCATGATTTTACCCATTTTCCAATATGTTATCGTCGAATACAGCAATCGTGTTGACAATTCGTCTATGGCTACTTTATTCATTTCATGGTTATAGGGTATAAAAACTTGCTCTGAAATACGATGGACTATACATACAGCTATAGTAAACACACGCACATATATATACACTGAAAGCATTAAGCTTTCATGCGCGTGTGTGTGTATGTGTGTGTTTGTGTATCTGGGTGCCTATGTGTGTTTGTGTGTATATGTACGAAACTTTTATTGTCAGCACAAACAGACACACGCACACACTCACACACACCCTCAACGTTGCCTCCATGCTCGAGCGAAGGATAAAATGCTGCAAATTCACGGCAACAACAAAAACAAAAACAACAACGACAGCAGAAGCAGCAGCAGCAACAACAACAACAATGTACAGCAACATCGACAACGGGGCACACGGTACGTATACGTATCCATCAGATAGAAAAGGCATCGAGCAGCATGCTGAAATAATGAAGCAGCAAGGACTCGAGTCGAGCAAGGCAGTCAGGATAGCTGGCAAGCCTTGGCAGGCAGTCGACTTGGCTTTGGCTTGGCTTGGCTTGGCTTGGCCTGGCCTGGTCTCTCGGCCAGAATGAAAACGAAAATGGAAAATGTGTGTGTTTGGATGGGCGGTTGGAGGCAGCGAGACGAAATGGCAGAAGCTGTTGTTGGGGCTGAAAGAAACGTCTCCGACAAGGATATTGCGCACGAGGACAGGATGGCTGCCTGGCTGACTCGTGGTGTTGATGATGATTACAGAGATGCGCAGATAGAAGCTGAAGTCAGGCAGCTAGAGCTATCCAAACAGGCGAATACGAATCGGGCAAAAAGCGTTTGCTTGCTTCGTTCCTTTCGATGTGAAAATGCCATCCTCTTGTTGTTGTTGCTATTATTGTTGTTGTCATTATTGTTTTTGTTGTTGTGAAAAGTCTAACACGCCAAGAATGTACAGCGTTGTTCTTGTTGCTATTGCCGTTGCCGTTGCCGTTGCCTTTGCCGTTGCTGTTGTAATGTGCTCCTCCCTGCCAAGCGCCGCCTGCTCGCCTTGTTATTCAACAAACAGCAGCAGAGGAGCAGCAAAAGCAGCAGAAGCAGCAGAAGCAGCACCAGCAGCAGCAGCAGCTCCTAGTCAAGTCTCTGTGCACGAGTAGCTGAAAGGTCTGCTTGAGCCTTGGCCGTCTTGTGTGGATGTGGCATGGATTGGGTTGGCTTGGTTTCGGCATGAGATTGAATGGTTGTGTGTAGGCTGTGGGGTTGGGTTGAATTGCGGACTAACACAGAACCAAAGAACCCGAAAATATATTCGACTAGAAATGTTTATTAAATTTCTTGCATTTAAGCCTTGAGTTGTATTTTGAAATTAGAAAACGGCTGCCGTTGCCAAAGACAAGCGTTTCCAGTTGCCAGCTCAGTTGGCCATCACAATTAAAGATGTTTCGGCATTAATGATGAATGCCTTCAAATTGTTATGGGAATACGGCTAACAGGCCAATATTGTATGGTGTTATTCAAGCTTCAAACATGCATTGTTCTCTTTTAACTTCCATTAAAACCAAACTAACGCATTATTTTTGGAACTTATGTGACCATTGTGCGAGCTTAAATGCATTTACATTTTGTAATGTAGGTCGTTCATAACCTTTAAGCTTTAATCTTATTAAAAATTACTTTAAGATCTACTTATTACATTATGTAAGTAGATTAGTCCATATTTATGCCCCAAACAATAGATGCCAATGTCAGATAGATTCATTTAATTAACTTATGTACCAGACAAATGTTTTAAGTTAAAATAAATAAGTAATAACATACTTTACATACGGCTATTAAAATATGTGGCTATTAAAATATGTGAGAAAAATTGTAAAGCACATAGTTCCTGGGTTTACTTTAAATATATTAAATAAATAGCTCCTTTTCGACCGATATCGTCCCATAGAGCTATATGAAATAGTAGTCGGTGTTGACAAGATTCGTCTAATGTGTTTGAAACATAGTAGATCTCCTAAATACCGAGCTTGGCACAAAAACGTTTTTCTTACAGAACCCTCATTTTTCACCGATCCTTCTTTTGCCACCTACATTATGCAGAAGTCCGATGGCAATTATATTTTGCTTAAGCGTAAGCAGCATATCGAGCCGACTTTGGTCAATATATCTTATTTTAAAAACGTTCTTTACTTTGGCAGCTATAATATATAATGCTTCCTACATATGTACTACCTGCATGCGAAGTACGGATCTATGCACATTTTTATGATATAAACCTTACAACTGAGAGACTAGCTTGCATAGAAAGAGACATACTGACGGGCATTTATTTATTGCCATATCGATTCGGCTGTTGATACTGTTAAGGAATATATAAATTTTATATATGAGATACACTTCTCATTACACAATTTTAATACTCTTAATAAGGGCGTATTACAGTGGGCGTATTACAGTTACTTACAGTTACTAATAATATTATTATTGAATTACAATGTTATTTACATATAAGCTGTTCCATAGAAATGAGGGACTTGAAAATTTGGTTACGTGGTCATGCACATCTGCATTTTGTAAACTTTGTTTTTTTTTTATCGAGAAATTCAGTTTCCTTAGATCGTAACCCAGAGATATTATGAACACACGGATGGACGAAGACCAACTGGAGAAAAGTTAATCAAATTAAGTTTTAAATATAAATATATTTTTTAAAATCGTGTTATTTCCAGAACGTTAAGTATATTGGTTATTTAAATATGGTATGTAAGATAGTTTGCCAAATGTCGGTATGTTTATTTATTACCTTGTAGAAGCTAATTTTGTCATGAAATGACATAGCGCATAGAAGAAGACATATCCGACCTCATAAGGAATATATACTCTTAATCAGTGTCAACCGCAGTCTGGATATAATCATGTCCGTGTGCTTCTGTGCAAACTAGTCCCTTAGTTGTAAAAGGCTGTCCTTGCTCCGTCCTTCCGTTGCAGAAGGTACGCATGTATGTTGGAACCGGCTGGATGGTACCACTATATCATATAAAATATTTAAATACTAGTTTCACTGTGCTTCTTATCTATGAGCCATATCGGTACATGAGCTGCCTAGGTAGATGAGGATCCGGGTGCGATTCCCAGGTTATTGTGTGGATGTAGCCTTGTATTTACGCGAAGGTTTCAGTAGTCAGAGCTATTAAAAAATTAACATTGATCGCTTATAGCTATATCCTATACTGTTATTAAAAATTATAATATTTACTTATTACCATATTAACCCACCTTCTTCGGTCACTGTAGTCACCACCCAATCATAAAATTCACTCCACATATTCGTTATCGATGCGCGCTGTTGTCGGAATACGTAACATGACCCACTAATTGGTTTTGCATTGCCGCAAAGCGGCGACTTGACCTGCTGAAAGTTTTCGGGCGAGCAGGTGATGGGATGACACCTCATAAGGCAAGCCCCCATGCAGTGCCATGTACCCCATGGCCATTTCCCGCTGTGTAAGGTCAGCTCGGGAAACCACAGGCAGTGTGCGCGCGTGTTTGTAGGTGTGTGTGTGTGTGCAATTTTGGTGAGTGAGCCTCAGTGCCCGCTTTGAGGATGTGGAAGTGGAGATGTGGAGCATGTCGGCGTCTGGCATAACGATTGCATGTGCGTGTGTGTGCGTGTGTGACCCAAATACATACACACACACACACACACACACACACAAAATTACGTACATCAAATGGCTCTGTTCATTCAGACAAACCAAAACACTTGGCTGCAAATTGCTCCAGCCACATGTCAAAGTGCGTGGAGGAGTTATGCAAATGTAAGAGCTGCAGGAGAAGCTCGACAGGATAGGTGTCGTTGTTGTTGTTGTTGCCGCCGCTGCTGCTGCTATTGTTGTCTGGAGTGTCGCGCAGTGCAACACAGACTGTGTATGGCAGCTCCCATGGGGGCGCTTAATAAGCGCCTGGGCAACTGGGCAGCAAGGCGTGAATCCTTCAGGACGTCACGACGACGTTGCCGCGAAGCGAAAGTTTTTCTCTGCCGGCAATTTTGATCTTTATATACATATATATATATATATATATGTATGTGTGTGTGTGTGTGTGTGTGTGTGTGGGTGTATGGAGTGTTTGTGTGCTTTTTATGCTGCTTGCCGTAAAAAGTGAAAAACTTTGCAACCCCTTCGACTGCGACGCAGCAACGCTGCCCAAGTCAGCAGTGACGCAGCATCGACGCTGGCGTCGCCGTCAACGTCAACGTCGGCATCGGCATCGTATTTTCAATTTATGGTTTTGTATGCACAGTGCAAGAAACGTGGCACACACATGAAGCCGCAGCCAAAGCCGGAGCCGGAGCCGGAGCCATAGACAGAGCCCAATGCCAATGCACCCCGTTGTGGATTGTGTTTAGAGGGATGCGGCGGGGCATGCAGCTGGCACAGGGGTGGCAGCTTGGCGTGGGAGGGTTGAACGGCTGTACTGACTGAGTGACTGGCTGGCTGCTGCTGCATCGTCTGTTGCTTCGTGCGTTTGCTTTTAATACATTTTAGCCAGCTGCTAAACTGAATTTTCCACAGCTGCGCCCCCAGTTGAAAACCCCACCAACTAGACGCCCGCACACCCGCCACCCACTCAACACCCCCCACACCCAGCTGGGGCACTGTGTATTCGCATCGCATGTGAATTATGACAGACATTGTTGTTGCCGCAGCAGCCGCGAATGCTGACGCTGACTTCGCCGTCGCCGTCGCAGTCACAGTCAACGTTTGTTTTGCATTTTTCATGCTGCTTTCGAAGGCAGCAGACAAGCGGCGACCTTGAACAATTTATTGTTGTTGCTGTTGTTGCTGTTGTCGGCTGCTTTTTATTTATTTATGGCATTCTGTTGTTGCTGCCGCTGCCGCTGCCGCTTTTGGACCCTTGTAATGTATGCATGCCAGCCAGGCAGAGCCGGCAACCTGCCATTCAAAGCCATCAACAACATGAAGCATCCACCGAAAGGCATTCAGTCAACCATCCACCAATACACCAATCCATCTATCATTAGTCAATGCTGCTCTTGTCGTCGTCGTCGTCGTCGTCGTCGTCGTCATCCTCAGTCGGCAGCGAAAGTGTTACGTTCAATGCTCCCATCGCGGCGACGCTTCGGCGTTGGCGCTTTCCCAAAACAGTCGCCGCGGTGGTAACAAGTGGTTCTCCCTCTTTTTGGAAAGGCCCAATCTTTGCCTCCTCTCGCCAGAGCCCAACCCAGTCCTATACCCCTTGGCTTGTGGTTAATCTGTTTATACATTACAGCAACAACAACAACAACAACAGCAACAACAAAAAGGAAAAAGGCAAAAAAATATCATCTCACAGCTGTTTGGGAACTGTCGTTTTTATTGCCGGAGCGCGGTTTGGGTTGTTCTTTTAATTAGGCGTGAAAAACTCTCAATGAACGAGGCTGCCGCCTCAAGTGAATGTTGTAGCTGTGCGTGTGTGTGCGTACATATATGTATGTGTGTGAATGGAAATGAATGAAATTATGAGTGGACACGCTTTTGAGTGAGTGGAGCGGAACGAAGGTCAGTCTTCTGGGCTGTACAAGCGAAAGACAACGGCTTCGCAGGAGCATCGCCGCCAACTTCACAACTTGCAACTTGCAACTTGTTGAATGAATGTTGTTTCGAGAGCGAATCTTAAATCGGATTGTCAACAGTTATCAACAGTTACCCGACAGTTGTGACGGGCGGCGTCCTTCGCTGGATTCGCTGTGGCTTCGAGTTGGCGAGCATCAAAAAGACCTCACTTAATTGGATGCAGCATAAAATGTTAAATTTACAGGATATAGCACGTTATGTGAAAGCTCTATTCGATGCTAAATCTCTAAACAAATTATTTCCATCAAAACTTAATTATTTCCATTTAATGTTCAAGATTGTGAACTCCTTGAATCTTATATGACAATATATTACGTGGCTTATATGCTATATTTTTATTTGATATCCATTTTTTAATATTGCTAATAATATTGCTCTTAGTTAAGTTTTTGCAACAGAAAATATTGTTTAGCAGGAGTTCAATGCTAAAAAGGAAATATTTTGGATCCAATTTAAGAACTGTGACCATTCAAGGAAAGATTTTTATGCGGTTCGTTTCAGGGTTCGAACCAGGTTTTACGTATCCTTGAACCCACGTTTAGGTTCTAACTTAACCATTTATTCAAAATATTAATACACCAATATTAATACACCATTGTTAGGTAGGTATTCGATGGCTTTGACAGTGGATAGTGTTGTGCATCAAATTTAAGACATTACTTTTTACGCATGAGAATTTAAATCTACCCATACTTAAACTTGAACTCAACGTCTTAAGTTATATATTACATAGTCAGTTGACAATAAGTTCAAAGTCCTTCAAATAAATAATCATAAGCTTGGAATAAACGCTTTCCGTTTATAAAATCTTGACCCAACCCGGTTTTGGCAAAAGCCGCGTTAAAAAATATCCATAAAAAATAATTGAATATCAATTGAAAGACGATCGCATGGTAAACAGAAAAGTTGCAAGCTGTTCGTCAAATTTTTACTGTTGTGGGTTTAATTTAAAAATAAGCCAATTGAACGAAACTTGAACCGAGGAAGCCTAGATTTTGCAAAATATGTGAAACACGTCTTAAATTATTTTTAATAAAATGGATAGATTGTCCGAAATGTGTGAAGCACTCCTCAAATGAATTTTAAGAACTATCTTTGGAAATTTGTTTGATGCCAATCAAATTGTCAACAAAGTTTTAGCATGCACCTCCAAGACGGTTCAACTTTGAGCGGCCTTAGTTCTCATATCTACATGAGGACTGCATGCGGCTTATCGCCTTTTCCAAGCTTTTCGGTGTTAAATAAATAGAGTCCTTATTGCTTTCTTTAATGTATTGGACTTCGCTTTGGCAGTGCGGTGAACGGCGTCTCCGTCCGTGTGCTGTCAAGATTTTCTGTTAAATCACTTCAATTGACGTACCAGAGTCAAACCAGAGCCACACTTAATGACAGTCTCGGCTGTCATCGAACAATGACAGTGTTGTGCAAAGACTTAAGTCCTGCGAGTTACTCAACACTGCCCAGTTTAAACGCAATAACCCGCACACTATGCCTTTCCTGTCTTCAATTAAATTGTTAACTTGTTTGCAGCCCTCAGCTAACTTTAAGGAGTGTATCCCATGATTACGTATTAAAAATGAATTTTATATAAATTTTCACCCCAATCCGAATAAGTGAGTACGCTTGCGTAAATCTATACAATGCAGGTAACTTGCAGCTTTTGTTACTGTTTATTACACAATTTCATACTAATTGAAAATCTCAAGTTCTCCAAGTATGCAGCTCAAATATCACCATCAGGAAAATATTTATTTTCACATCCTTCGTAAGCACTAAATTATATAAATTCATTTCGCCGTAATCAAGCGTTTTTTTTTAACTAGGTTAGTTTATAATCGCTTGGAGTTGCATCCTTCATTCTGTGACCCCTGAAAAGATTGACAGCACTACTACCATATCGAGTTCTGTGAGTATATCCCCCAGTCTCTGGTCAGTTGGGAACCCAATCCACAAGCTGGCGTCTGAATTCTCCTATGCAACGCCATACAGCGGTCAATATTTCATATTCTCATGTACATGTGCAAGTTTATAACTGTTTCTGCTGTTGTATGTGTATCTGTATCTGTATCTGTATTTGCATTTGCGTCAACACACGTTAGTGCTGGCCATCGTAGTACTACGCTACGTATACGTAACATGCAGCTAGATATTTAGTTTCATCGAGAGTCGCCACAGCGACTGCTGTCCCCCATTGTGTTACCTTCCACCCTGATGCCCCCCGCCTTCCACATCAAGTTGCCGTAACTAGCAGCACAATCCTGCCGCACTTGCCCCTTTTCACTGGTGACCATTGGATAAACTACACAACACATGGCATTCTACTTAGTTGGCGCCGAGCTGGGTTCAAAGCACAGACGACGCTGCTGATGGAGTTGATTTTTGTCGTAGTGCCCCCAGTTTCAACTCGACGCTCCGGAAATCAGTGCTGACCAGAGCCTTGAGTGCGCCGCCAGCTAAATATGACATCTGGAATCAGGATTTTGGACGGTAGATGATAGTCCAGAAGTTTTAAAAGTAGGGTCACCCTTTAATGTATTCCTAGTTATTCTCTGAGCAGCCTAAACCGTATGAGCTAAGAAGGAATTTTAATTATAGTTACCATAAGTAATGGAGGTGCACGCTTATACGGGGCTCTGGGAAATTCCATCTGCAAAATAACCTGGAAAATCGCGAAAAATGGTTGTATGTAACCTTTTTTGTTTACCAATTAATCTATCAAAATTTATTTTCAATAATCATTGTTCAAATTTATTTGAGGGATGTTGCACACTGTTCGCAATATCATTGTTGAAAGTGGTGGTCAAGTGGGTGGAGTTTCAGTTTCATATTAATCTCAAAGAATAAAAAAAAACGAAAAAAACGATTCTAAGATTTTTTGAAATAAATGAATAGTGCCAATTTTAAAGATATTGAATAATTTCCACTCTGGTTAATTGGCGGAAGACTTTCATTTTTTTTTACCATCGGATCAGCTTGAAACTTATTTTAAATGGTCTTTATGAAAATGTTTTTGATACTTATTTTCACAAAATCTACCGCTCGTTCATGGAAAATGCGTGTCAAAGATTTAATGAAAGAAATTTATTTTTTGGCTTAAAGATTCTCACTACTAGATTTAGATGGCCGAAAAACTGATGGTCCTTTATCCCATAGACTTTAAATTGTTTATGGGCGTGAAAAAGGTGAAATAGTTTAGTAAATTGCCAATGCTGTGAAATACGCGCTTATACGATATAAAACAAAAAGTTTAATATTTTATAATATTTAAAAACAACATTCTTAAAGATTTACCTTGAGTTAGTCATATTTACTTTAATTATATTAGATCAGTGTACTTAAAAACTTTTGCTTTTACTAAAAGGATGTTTGAAAACATATTTGAGATATAGGTAAGAAACTGTTTATTCTAATAACTGACTGACTGAATGAACAAGAAATGTTTCAACGATTTTTGAAATATACCGCTAATGTTAAAAAGTACGGAAAACTTTTCTATGAAGCCAGTTTTAGTTTCCTATCCAATCTATTTTAATCTATCCGATCTATATATATATATATATATATATCTGTTTGTCCTGACTGGCTGACTGACTGACTTACTGACTGACTGACTGACGGTGCACGTTAAGACGGGGTTTCGGGAAATTCCACCCGCAAGGATGGAAAAATCGCGAAAAATGTTTGTATGAAACTTTTTTACTTACCATCCGATTGGCCTCAAACTCAATTTCAAAGTTCTTTGATCAAATTCATTTGAGGGGGTTTCACACTTTTCCAAAAATGTATTCCTATATGAAAAATCATTTGAGACGTGTTTCACATATTTCGTAAAATCGAAACTCCTTCAGTGAAAAGTGCATTTTAAAGATTTTTTTGGTTAGTTTTAAATTTTGTCAGATTAGCATCAAACTTATTTTCAAAGGTCTACATAATAATATAATGAAAACGTGTGGAAATTCCACTTGCAACAGTGGTAAAAGGGCGGAAAACTCTTATATGGAAGTAGTTTGTTTACCGTCCGCTCAGTTTCAAAATCATTTTCAAAGAGTTTTGAGAACATTGATTTTATAACATCCGTGCCACGGGCAAGGCCGGGCTATACCCGCTAGTACATACATATATATATATATATATATATATGTATGTACGCAATAGTGTCATATACGCTGACGTGTCAATATTGCCCAAATATACGGTTCCCATAAGTTTAAGTAAGACGATTTTCATACATTAATTATTTGTACTGTTATACCAAGTTGAACAGAAAATCTTATCAACTCCCTTCCCATTAAAAGGGATCGCTACCAAGAATTAACATTGAAATGAACTTTCGTCAATTGCTTCGGTCCTATTGTCTAACTTCAAAAGCCGTGCAACGCCTAGCCATAGTGTTGTAAAGGCGTGTGAGATTCACAAATTTAAGTCCACAAACTAACACAAAACACTATGCTTAGAGCCCAACCCTAAGCTCTTTATTCTGCACATATTCCCTGTCATTTTCCAACACTATTCGTATACTTATTACGTAGCATGGGTAACAAAGGGTCTACCTCTACCCTAGTGCCTGTACCGTTCCCGGTCCCGGTCCCGGTCCAGTCCCGGTCCCCCGGCTCCCAGCTTACTGACAGTTCAATTGTGGCGCCGTTGACGTCGCCGGGCGCACACACAGTACAGCAGGGCACACACAATGGCACACACAGCCATTTAAACTAGACGAACAAGACGAGACGAGAAATTTATGCGGCTCCAACTCAACCCAAAAACGCCCGTCCACACGGCACTGGCTGAACCCAACCCAACCCAACCGAACCAAGCCAAACCAAACGCAACCCAAACCCATACTCAAACCAACCCGGAGCCAAAAGCAATGTGAACTAAAACCATCCAGACCCAGAGCCACTGCCACTGCTATAGAGCATCAGCCGCTGCTGCTCATGCTGCCACAGAGCAGCAACCACCCACTGGCAGGGCCCAGGCCCAACGTACACCCCATTGCCATTTCGTTATTTGTATGGACCGATGTTGCCGAACCGACGATATGACGGAACGACGGAAAGACGAACCGAAAACGCGACGAAACGACTCTCCGACTGTCGGACTGTCGGATTGTTGCCCCCACTCAACGTACTTTGGGTAGGTTTTTGTGTTGTAGCTGCTCTGTGTGTGTGTTTTCGTGTGTGTGTGTGTGTGTATGTGAATGTGTGTATGTGCTTGTGTGTGTGCGTGTGTTTGGCTGATGTCGTAGTCAGATAGATTAAATCGATGGAAATGTAGGACTGTATACACATATACACATATACACATATAAGCACACACACACAGTCAGTCATCTAACGAACGAATGCGCCTTGTTGTTGCTGCGGCAAAATACAGGCAGCCAACGCATCACAGCAGCAGCAGCAACAACAACAGCCACAGCACCAGAGGCATTACAATGAAGGGGTTGAATGGTGATATAATTACTTACTATATATTGTATTTTTATATCAAACTGTTGTGTTAACTGACTGACTGACGATCACCGGACAGCCCAAAACACTAGAGCTAGAGCTAGGAGGCAGAAATTCTTACTGTTTTTATACCCTGAACCCATTAAAAATGGGTAAAAGGGGTATTATGTTTTTGTGCAAAATGCAAATGTATGTAACAGGCAGAAGGAAGCATCTCCGACCCCCATAATGTATATATATTCTTGATCAGCATCAATAGCCGAGTCGATCTAGCCATGTCCGTCTGTCTGTCCGTCCGTCTGTCCGTATGTATGAACGCAAGGATCTCAGAACCTATAAAAGCTAGAGAAATTTGAAATTTTAGATGTAGGTGCTCCTAGTTCCTACGCAGATCGAGTTTGTTTCCGATAATCGATAACTTGCCCCTTTTCCAAGTAATCGACAAAAATGTATATCGAAATCCTGTTCTTTAAGCAAGTTTGGTAAATAATAAGAGCTAGAGTCACCAAACTTGACATGTAGCTTCTAGAAAAGTATATATATATCAAATATCTTTCATTTTATACCTATCGCCACCTCCCCGCTACTCTCTATCTATAAGCGCGCGCTGCATTTGGTGTTGGAATATGAGGGTTCAGGGTATCCCCTAGTCGGGGGCTCCCGATTAGAACTTCTAACTTGTTGATGTTTTGGACCGTGGGAAATTCCACCCACAAGTGTGAAAAAATCGGATAAATGTTTCTAATTTACTTTTTTGTTCGCCACCCGAAAATCATTTCTAACGTCTTCCACATTTTTCGCAAAATCCTCAACTTTACGGAAAGTTTATTTTACGGCTACGGCGGGAAACGCTGAGTCCAACTTTTAGTTCTTTATTCAACGGAGCTAATTTTCAAAAATCCATATAAAATATAGCTTGAGAGCTAAAATTAAAAATGAATTTATATATATTATAATTTTCGGAAAGGAGATGCCTGACAGAGATATCTAAAATTAGAAGGTAAAAACTTATACCGGCCCAGACCGAAAATACCCAATAAAACTCTCTAGCATAAGTATATATGATTGATATTACTGTAAAGTTATGAAAAATAGTTTACCTTTCTATACGACATTTTGTCTTGGGATAAGGTATATTCAATTCAAACATCAAGACCTGAAAACTCATAATTTTTAAAAAACAAAATTACAAATTATCAATTATTCTTATATGTATACAGCAGCTAAAAACGTAAGCATTCCCAATATATGTATGCACAATGTAGATGTCTATTTTAACTTTTTATAAACTTTAATATTCAAAAAAACATTAGTGACATATATAATATCTCTGAGGAATGTGATAAGAAAGCCTTAAAATTATTTAAAATTTTCTTATTACATTTAAAAAAAAAGGCTTAAAATGTATTGTAACAGAAATTAAACAGAAATAGTTTAAGTAAACCCAATTATGCGCATTTTGAAAAACACTTTTCCCAACATAAAGCAGCCCCTTTCAGTTTTAACGACGCCGCTGCCTTACCGCATTTTCAGCTTTGTTTGCTTTCATATGCTTACTTATAGATGTGTGTGTTTGTATGTGGTAGGTGTGCTTGTGTGTGTGTGTGCTTATATAAATGCGCATGTACTTGAGTATATCATAGAGCGTATATACAGTGAAAGCTCTTACTAATGACAGCCGTACAGGTTTAATAAAATCCTTCTTACGGATAATGGATCTTATAGCCTGACTGCGCAAACTCAAGCTGCTTTCAAACGGAGAATACTGGGTATAAGATTTGTATAACAAACTCTATGATGGAATCTTCACTGTGATTGTGGGGTTGATAAGCCTTCAAATTGAAACTATCAAAGCGAATACCCCAACCGAGTAAGAGTCCAAAACATTGGGAGCAGTGTGGTATGAGAAGCGCATAGAAGGCCTGCGGCGGAGTAAAATATCAATAAATGGTAAACATTTCTGCTTATAGGTAACAGTTGGCCCAGAAAGAACAAACAAACATACAAATGGAAATCAAAAACCGAAATATATTATAATAATTAAGTTTACTATGTTATAGACAATGTTTAAAGATTTGGTTTCATGTATATGTATATGTATATGTGTAAAGATGATAATAATAATCTAACTAGACAATAATTACGAATACGATAAGTGCAACATATTGCTCACTATCTAGTAAGCGATCTTATCTTTTTTCTTCAAAATCTATTCAATGTATAAAGTTTCGATTCTAGGATTCAGCCAATTCTATTCAGAAAAATGTTTGTTATTTATATATGATACAAATAATAAGAGTTTAATATATTATACAATAAGTCTGGCGTCTGATCGTATTGCTCTTCGTGTAAGTAACTATTTGTGATCCCAGGCAACAGCAGGTGTCATTTGCAACAATGGGAATCCCCAAGAGCAGCATCGGGCAATTCCCTACTTGAATTCAGTTCAAAGTTGCCGCCCAAAAAAGCCAAAATATTGTACATTTTGAACTATTTGCGAAACGGCGGCTTAGCCCCTCTTAAAGCGTATGAGTAGAAACTGAAATAGAGGCAGAGAGCAGACCATAGACTACAGCTTCGACCTTTCGTAGACAAAGCAGAGTCCAAACTGGCAACAACAACCACGACGCTTCTGCTGCTGCTTCTGCCGTTGCTGTTGCTGCTTTTTCTCGTTAATGTTGCTGATACCGTTGTTGCTGTTGCTGTTGCTGCTGCTGCTGATGCTGATGCTGCTACTCTCGGTTCACTGCGGCGATGTTGTAAAAGTTTTGCGCACAAATCAGCAACAAACACACAGACGTGTGTGAAAGGATTCGCAGAGTGTATGAAATAAAAATACGACAGCAGCGGCAGCAGCAGCAGCAACAACAGCATCATCAGCAACAACGGAGCAACAGCAACAACAAATAGCATTTTCAGTGCTCGAAGGCGAACAATGAATGCCACAGCAGCAGCAACAGCAGCAGCAATGCCAGAGAGCCAACATCGTTAGGGCTTAAACCAGCAGCTACCCTAATGCCCCGACTCCCCCCAGTCATGTCGCATTGCTCCGCCGCGCACTTCTCCACTCTCCAATTCTCTCTACCCCCCTCGCCCCTCTTATCTTTACTCGCTGGTTACCAAACATTGACGCTGCGCTGCGTCGCACATTTTCAATGCGCTCGCCTCGAAACGGTGGAAAATGCGCGTCCGTTGTTAGTCGGAAAACGTCGTCATCCGTCGACGGTTGTTTGGCTGGCTTGGACCAGGCCTGGCTCGGCCTGCTAGCTTCAGCTTTGCCTTGGCTTGGCGTTCGTTATGCGCTAACTGCAAATAACACAGCAGCAGCAGCAGCAACAGCAACAACATGAGCACCAGCAGCGACAACAAAAACAACAACATCAGTAATTCTCCATTTATATTAAAGCGAACGAGGCGAATTGCACGAATGCGCTCGGCTGCTGTTCGGCTAAAGCACGAGCTCCATTTTTGGGGGACGTGGAGCGTGTGCAAAACAAAGAGCCTCCCAGTTAACAGCAACAAAAACAACAATAATAACAACAACAACGACAGCAATAGCAATCTCTCTCTCTGTCTGTGAGCGTGGCTACTCGCACACAGAGGCACATACGCATACACTTTGCTGTCTATATATATATATATATATATATATATATATGTATATATATACGTATATGTATGTTTGCATACATATGTACATGTGTGTGTAGTGTGTGTATTTGTATGTGTCTCTGTGCAATGCCATCACGTCAGCCAAGCAACCAAGCAAGCAAAGCAATCAGCAGTCAGTCGGGTCAGGGAATGGGGAATTGCTGTTGTTGTGCATGAGTTTATATATATGTATATATATATATATATATATATATATATATATACTTATATAAATACATAGATAAATGAATGTGTGTGTGTGCGTGCAGCTAAGCCGCTGCCAGCCAGCAGCCGCAGGGGCCCCCAAGTCACCGCCAGCAACCACCCACTTTTATCAGTCAGCAAAAGGTCGTTCGGATATGTGGTCGACTCTGCTGCTGAATGATGATAATGATTGTTGAGCATTGTGAATGATGATAATGACGCTGATGACTATGCCGATGATGATGTTGATGAGACGACTGAAACACCTGACTTGCAATTGTTGTTTGTCAAGATCAGTTGGCACAGCTATGAGCATATTAAGTACTCATTTTTCAGATTATACGAGAAGTAATGAAAAAATGAATACGAAGAGGAAAGTATTTTGTTTTTCGTATCGAAATAAATATCCATGCATTTTCTAACCCATATTTCTAATCAGGAAGTTGTATCATTGAAATATTATATTTATGATAGATAAGGAACATTATTTTGGTTTATTTTATGACTTAGGCTGAATAAAAAACTCAACTATTTTATTATTTCAGCAATAACTATTTTTTTAAACATTCAAAAAAATATATGAAATAATCTTAGTCCTGAAAACCAAATTTATAGTAATATCAATTATCTTTCCCATGTAAGGGCTCTTTTAAAAACTCAAAACAAGCAATCGATTTTTAATTCTTGAAATGCCGATTTCAAATAAAATTTTTCTAGATATCAACAAAATTTGAAAACATTTAAATTTTTTAGCATTCAGTAAAAATGTCCCTAAAAATATACTACTAATAGCACTTTGCCTTAATCTAATACATGTAATATGCTCACAATCGCCAAACAACACAGCCTGTTATATTTTTTATATTTTATCAATCTGTCTTAAGATAATTTTTTAACCCAAAATAGTTAAAGTATTTACACATTTTTGAAATGATTGTTCTTACTCCCTAATATGAAACGATCACTTCAAATTGCCAGGAATCGATTTTCTTTTCTATTAATATCCAACTCTGGCATGCTCTTCTAAATGTAATCAGGCTTAATAATATCCCCTAAATGATGCTGAATATTGTGATCTCTGCAACTGCCCAACGATCGACTATCGATTAGACTTATTCATTTGAACATCAATGCTTGTATCGATAACTTTCCATATTGATGCCAATGATGCCAAGTATGTCACATCGGTTAGAACCGTTACGCAGCAATCATAATTATCGACCTTAAGAAACGAGCAAACGACATAACCCTGCCGCCTCCTTTGTTTGTCGTGCACTAAAATAGTTAAACTGTCAATGTGTAAGGATGGGCAGAAAAGGGGCGGTCCTATCGGCTCAGTGCCGCACAATAATGTAGGAGCCGGGAGCCGGGAGCCGGGAGCCGTAGCACGATGGGACGTTGCGGGTTTGGGCTTAGTGGCTGCGTTGCCGCACGCACGCTCCCAGGCAGCTGCTGGTGTGGCCCGCCTGGCAGCTTTCCACGGCGCAACTGAAAATGCGAATCGGAAAACTCACAGGCGGCAGCAGCAACAACAATCAATGTGCGCATGTGACAGGGTTGCCGACGAGTTTGAGGCTCGGTTGTTCGGCTCGGCACGAGGGCAACACTGGTTGACTAGTTGGTTGGCTAACTTGCTTGCTTGGCCTGACTGTTTGTTGGCCTGGTCCAAAGCCATTCAGTACGAACTCTGCACTTCGCACAACAAGACAACACAGCGACAGCGACGACGACGACGACGCCAACGGCGCGCGTCCACAGACAAAAACTACGTAAATTTATGATAAAGCGCCAAAGCAACGCGAATAACTTAAACAACAGAAATTACGCGCCTTGTGCAAAAGTCCATTCAAATTAATTGCAATAGTTGTTAGTTAATCTGTGCATCCAACATGTGGAGCTGTTGCCTACAATTGCAGCAGCAAAGGCCGCACTAGAAAGGCCTCTACTGCACCTGCTCCTACAACCGAACAAGCAACCAACAATAACAAAAAAGGCGCCAAAAATCAAAAGAATTATTACAAGCAAGGAATTCCCCCGATTACCTCCAATGAAAACAATGAAAATGTGGACCGAAGCCAACAACGTGAGTAACTTGATCCTCGTCGATGATCACACACACACACACACACATATATGTATGTACATATATATTTATGCATGCAATGTGTATGCATATAGCCCAACCCTAAACCCAGAAGGTGCCTTGAAGCACTTGTTCCGCTGCTGTCGATAATGATGCGATAGTTTAGTTCTTTTGTTTTGATTATTGAGCTTCAGCAGCGTTTACGCTTTGTCTGCGCTTCTTCTTCTTCTGTTTCTTTGGCGTGTATTTACCGGTCGAGGCAATTGAAAAGCCATTTGGGGATTGGAAATGAGCACTCTGTAAGGGGCTGGCAAGGGGGGCTGGCACGCATCACGTAGCCACAGCAGGCAGACACGCATAGCATGCGTCGCAGTCGCGGTCGCAGCCGCAGTCGACATCACTATCAGTTCGCATGCTCATTCCACTGTTCGCCATTCACCCATTCTTCATTCCCTTGTCGAGGCACAATCGAAGCAATGTAAACAAAAGACAACGGCAAATATTTTTTCTTTCAACTTGTTTTTGCTGCTGTTCTTCTCAGCAATTAAATGAAAGTTTTTCGATGAGGTGCGACCGTGGAATGCTCAGGGGCTGTGCGGGGCGTGCTGGGGGTGGCACCACATTGCAGAAGCCGGCGAGCAAAACAAAAACTGCAAAAATGTCATACACGTCGTGCATTGTGTGCGTGCAGTGGCAGTGGCAGTGTTTGAGTGTGTGCGTGTGTGTATGTGTGT
The DNA here is from genome assembly GCA_035045725.1 of Drosophila ezoana. Taxonomy (NCBI): domain Eukaryota; kingdom Metazoa; phylum Arthropoda; class Insecta; order Diptera; family Drosophilidae; genus Drosophila; species Drosophila ezoana. The sequence goes on along the minus strand of JAWNOU010000197.1, from coordinate 1,327,622 downwards.
GTGTGTGTGTGTGTGTGTGTTGGGCACGAGCTGTAGGTGAGGATGGGTTGTTATTCGGGTCGGGGTCAGGGGGTGTAGGCTGTGTCTACACCACACACACACACACGTACACACATACGCGAATATACTACATACACGAGCATTTAAATGTCGGCGCTAGTGCTATAAATTCCATAAAATTTAACTTTTGCATGGTGCAATCAGAATTTGAGATGGGAAAAATTACATCTAAGATTACATTTTAAGTTTTTACTTTAAAAATATTGTCTTTTTTTCCTTCAATTTTGTTCTTGAGCCTACTTTCCTTTCACGAAAGAGTTTTGCAGCCTCATCAATTTACATTATCCATGGTCACATTATTGATGTTCTTTGGTAACGCGTCCCCTGAGACGTCCTGCCAGGCTACTCCTTTGATTTTGGCTGAAGCAAACCTGCCTAACCTTTAACTCCCTTGCGTCTGCTAATGATCCCGCTTTTAATGCAACCCCCAAATTTTCTAAAGATACTTAGAATGTGGAAACATTCTTTTGGTTTGTGCATGTCGAAACTTTTTTCCATTCAAATCAGATTCTTATAAATAGCAATATACATATTTGAATTATTTTTTTATTAAAGCAGACTTTAATGCAACACAACTGAAGACTTATTTATCCTGAGTCTTTTTATTAAGGTGATCATTCCCCGTCCTCTAGAATCGAACGGCATTCTCTACCAGGTGTTAAGATTTGCTTCTTAGAACAGCACATGTTCCGATTTTTCAGTTGCATATTTTATATATTTTTTTAGGTGATGAATTTGTTTATTTTGTGAGTCGACTTAGTCGCTGGTGCCTTAGTTAAACCCCAAAAGTCCTGGCCAAAAATCACAATCAATTGACTCAAAATATCTGCCCAAAAGCTTACTTTGTCTATTGGTGCGGATAAAGTCCCAAAATAGCTGTGTTTAAAGATTCTTACTGGAATTGAAATTGGGCATGGACATGAAAATTGTATACAAAATAATAAAAAGCACATGAAATGTTGAAATTAAAAAAAAAATTAATAAAACAATAAAACACATATGTAAGTTTAAGAATTCTAGTTTACCTAACTTAAAGTCCAAAAAGCTAGGGTGACAAGCAGAAGATATGGGTATATTCCCTAGAATTGTAACCAAATCTAGCCGAATACTATATATGTGAACACATATATAAGCATATGAACATAGTTAAATACAAACTTTTATACCATCGTTTGGGAAATATGTACTATGTAAGAGCTTTATGTATGACTGATGTAATTGCAAGATATCATTACGTTTGATACGTTTGATAACGGCTCCAGCTGATTTTATCTTGATTTATAAAAATATGATATAAAGTATGATATGTATATGTACACATATACAAACATATGTCAAGAGTTGAATGAACTTCAGCATGAGAAAAGCGGGCAAACTTGATTAGGAAGTTGGCTTGGCTGATTTCTAAAGTGGTCATAAACAAAGATGCCACTTGTCCTTGACACAGTGACAGGCAGCCACAACAAAAGTGCACACACACCAACAGGCATACACATACATACATACATTCATATACATATATACGTTTAAATATGTATGTGTATTGTTACAACGATGACTTGCGCTTGGCCACTGAGCAGCGACTGCGGGAGACTCGTCGACATTTCCCATACCCCAATGGAGATGGAGCACATTTTCATTATCGGTGCCCGTGCCGGGTCGCTCATGCAAATGCCTCTGATTTTGCATAGCTTAGGTCAGTTTCCGTGCCATAAAAAAATAAACCAAACAGCTGCAGCCGCAGGAGAACCCTTTTTTTTAGCCAGCCGCACAAATACGCACACAAAAATATATACATACATATATACATACATTAACGGTTTTATGTGTATTTACCATTAGGCTTTCAATGGGCAATAATAATGGGGGGCTGCTCTTTGCGGCTGCCCATAATTTATTGGCCACTTGTTTCTAAGCAGCGGCAGCGACGGCCGTAGCAACCTGCCGCAACAGCAACAACACAGACAAACACACACACATATTCATACATGCATGTATACATATGTACATAGTAGTACTATGAATGAGCGAGGGAACAAGCGTACAAGTGGAGTGAGTGATGTGAGGAGTGAGGACTGAATGGCACTCGCTAATAAGCATCAAGAGCAGACACAAAAGGGCAAAAGTAAAGCCAACAACGACAACAACAACAAAAACAGCACGGCAGCGGCAACAGCTGAGACTAGAGAGGCCGGTCAGGCAGCACGTGCTAAACACATTTAACGACAACTACAACAACAGCAACAACAAGAGCAATAACGATAGCTTCAGCAGTGCGGTGTAGGCAGGGGGGCACAAAAACGATTAAATTAAAAACCAAAACAAACTAAAGAAACGAGCAGCGACGTCGTCGTTGTCGTCGACGTCGACGGCGACGCCGGCAGTGCCACGCGAGACGATGACAACAACAAGGAGAGATACTCGCACAACATGTTGAGTACACCGAAAAAAAGCAGCAGCAGCAGCAACAACAACAACAGCAATAAATGCGCATAATAAACGTCAATTTAAAATGCTAAAAGCTCAACAGCGACGTCAGCGCAGGCAGCGCAGCCAGCAACGGAGCAGCCGGCGACAATAATAAAAAAAAGGCGAATCGCCAAAAGTTAAGAAGAAAATACAACACACATACACACGCACACAAGCACACACACACACACACACTCACACAGTGGGAGACATGGTGACGGCAGCGTTGAACGACGGAGGCCAAAGTAAGCAATAAAAAATAACCCTTTTTCCGGTTTTTTGTTTTGCTTAGCAGTTTCTAATCAAGAGAAAATACATAAAAAGCAAAATTGCCGTTGCGGCAGCGGCAGCGACGAAACTGACTGCCTGAATGACTCTGAATGTCATTGTTGTCAGGCACTCTCGCTAATTCTTTTGGCATTTGCCACACATTCATATGTATCTGTGCTCATGTGTGCATGTATGTATGTGCTTGAGTGCATAATTCATTGTGGCACGGCTACAGGGGATTCCCCCGATCCTTTTTCTTTTGTGAGTCGGTTTGAAAGGAACTAGAAAAACGAGAAATACTATAAAAAGAGATGCATTGACGCCAATTGGACCAATTGGAGTGAGCAAAAAGACGCAAATAGATATGAATGAAATTTGTTAAGAACACTAAGAGTTTCGCGTTGTTAATGTAAAATATCCTAAGCGCTGAGCTAAGAGGCTTTGTTTAATTTATCAAGTATACATATATAAATAGTATACATTAATAAATATTTCGATTTGTTAGCTCCTAAATGTTAGCTCCTAATGTATGTGTATTTTTAACCCGGTTGAAGTAATATGCTTAAAAGTAAGCTTTCCTTCTTAGGCCCATAAAGTTAAAATTGGCAAGTGTTGTAGAATTTATGATTGTTGTAACAAAATGGAGCCTATCGCTACGTAAGACAGTTTTCCACACAATTTCCACTCATACAAGTGAACACTCCACTCATATCTCGAGTCAATAAAATAAACAAAACTCAGCTCCAAGCATATATATATTTCGCTTTCGGCTCTGTATAAAGAGATAGCAGTATATTAATAAGCCAAAAATAATCTCTCTAATGTATTACTACCTGCAGTAGTAAAAGTGGAAACTGCAATCCAATTGGATCAGCTGCTCTAGGCCTCAGCTGCTCACTGACCGGGTGTTCCCCAAACGACAAACGACAAACGACAACCGACAACAGCCCACGTCGATTACTCGAATTTTACAGTCACAGGCAATAAAAAAAAATGCCCTGATAGCTTACTACTAATACTACGACTACACAACAACAACAATTAGGCGCACTGCTAAACACCAAGCGTAATAAAAACAATAAAAATCATCTCACAGCCATTTACATAGCGATCAAAACAAAAAACAAAACAAAAAAAAGAGAACAACAACCACACACAGCTGGGCCCCCGTTCCGTGACCGGGTCGCCGACGTCGATACCGATGCCGGTATCATAAATAATTTCGATTTGACTTATATTATTAGCTAAATAAATAAATATGAATGAAAAAACCAAACAAACGAAAGGCCGAGGAATGAATGAATAAAAGACAAGCCGGCGCCGACGCGGACGCTGCCGTCGCTGTTGTCTCGCTGCCGCCGTCGCTGTTGGCGCCAGCAGCGCTGCTTAGCGTGAGAAAAACCATTGAAATTGTCAAACGAGACCGAGCCGCACGAGGCGGCACGGCACATACGTAATATTGTTTTTCTATTAAATGACAATCAAACGCAGCCAAACTGTCGACTGAGTGCAGAACGATAGGAAATAATTGAGTAGAAGTAAAATGGAATTACTTATATTATTTATCACTTTATTTATTCACACTCTGTCTTAAGACAATAAGACATAATTAGTAAGTTGTAATTAAACTTAACAGAAATAGAAAGCTCCAGTAAAACCTTCTATTATATCTTACTTACTTCGTATGTTAGATTGAAGTTGCACTCATTCGTTTAATCTATCCGGGAGATTGAGAATGTATACTCTTTAAAGTCTTCTTTTCTACTAGACTATTAACCGTTAGATTTAATGCTAGGTTAGTTTCGAGGTCGTGAAATCTATCAATTTGGTTTTTCTTAAATTTATATATTTCTTGTTCCACAAAAAGAAATTTGTAGATCTTTGTAATTGCATGCATTAGGAAATTAGTCGAGTTGCTAACAGTACCCCTCAGTAATTCTTTACAGAGGCCAACTTTGTTTTCCAGGCTAGGTTGAGATATTCGGCCTATCAGCCAGGACATTCTCTGAGTTTTTAATTTAAGTTGCAGCCGTTTTTCTAGAAAATGATTTGAAGTCTGAGATCGAGATGCAAGCCAAGGTACTCCGCAAAGTTGCATTGCGGAATTTCTGAGCGATGTTTGATGGTTTAGAAGTGAGGTTCCCAATTTATATACAAAAATGTTCGTGGACAGTTTTGACATACTCACAATATATACTGAGATGCTAACGTTTTGCTAACTGAACTTTACGGATCCGGGTTCGAAGCTCAAAATAGAATGTGGATAAGAACGTCTTTACTACACTTAATATATCAATAACATAAAGTATTATTCTCTTGTAAATATAGGTTTATTTTAAGAAATCACTTAGTATTGGATGATATAAGTAGGTTTACCTGTTATCATAGCAACAAAGTAAATTATTTGTTTTATTTAAATCTTAAGGCTTTAAAGGCAATTTAATAAAAACTAAAAAAAAGGCAATTGTTCTCTAATGTTAAATAAAACATACTATATTTCCTTAAATTTGAAGGACTGTCAAGAGTCAGTTATGTATTTATTCAGGTTATGATAGGTAATGATAGGTGCAGCGAACCATTAAGATATAAGACCTTCAATTCGAAAAATGTATATTATTTTTTCACTTCAATCATAACAGTGATGCTGTTGAGGTCAACCGAGGTTTTTTACTTCTAGTTCCTGCGAAGGTAATTCTTAGAAACTGGCCAAACCCAAACAGATTGTTGAAAGCGGCAACAGATAGATAACCAATGCTGCAACTTGGCTTTATTCAAATCGTACTTAAAATAGCCTGCTTTGCCCACTTTGTTGCATTTATTGTGCATTTTGTGTCATGCAAACATAACCTAAATTGCCAGCCTTCACTATGTAGATGCGCGACGCTTAACAGCTGTTGCATTGTTGCTGCTGCTGTTGTTGTGCTTGTGCATGATGCCCCTGCAAGGAGCTAACTGTTAACAGGCGGCATGGCAACTGCAACTCGTTTTCAGACCCACGCCCCCTCCTTTACCACTTTCCATTCATACACTTTGGCGCACGAACTCGCGTATCAAAACAAAAACGTTAACGACAGTACCAGCAACGGTAACGGCATCGGCAGCGACGTCGCTGTCGCCGTAGACGCCGACGCCGCCGTTCTGAGCACAATTAATAAATTATAGACGGCGCTGACGACGACGTTAGCAGACATTGTCCAAAAGGCAAAGCAAAGCACAAGCAGCCACCCAACATAGCGTCACGTGTAGTGAGAGAGACAACGAGTGTGGGAGAGCGGGATGGGTGAAGGAGAGGGGCAGCGCTGTAGTGGCGGCACGCGAAGCCAGTGATCAAAACAAAAACCGAAAAAACGAATTTATCATTACAATTACAACAAGGCAAAGGCAATAAAATTAATCAGCAATTCAAAAACTGCAAGTGGCTGTCGGGCCGCTGTTGTGGTTGTTGTTGTTGTTGTTGTTGCTGCTGCTGTGGTTGGTTTAATAACCCGAAATAATCGCTGCCAGTGCTCAGAGGAACAACGCAGGCGACGCATGTGCTAGACAGAGATGCACATACGCGTAGAGCAAGCGAGAAGTGGAGCAGAGACAGACGCCGTTGTTGACGTCGCCGTCGTCATCATTAAAACAACATAAAAAGTAATAAATAAATATGAGTGTGAGCATGTTTTGTATGTGTTGTGTGCTAGTGTGTGTGCGTATGAGAACGAACGACCTTCAACTTCCTACCCCTGCTGAGCTATGATGATGGCTACCTGTCTGTCAATGCTCACGTTGCCGTTGACGTCTCGGTCGCCGTCGCCATCGCAGTAACCGTCGCCGCAAGCGTCGCTGCCTGTTGACATTGATAGCTTAAACTGTAAACTTATACAAAAGCAATAAAGAGGTCTAGCAAAAGTGCGAGTGTGTAAGGGAGAACGTCATATGCAAGTGCAGAGCAATCAGCATAAATTAAAGTCAAATGCAACATGTGACTCTGTCTGAGATTTTTCGGCTGATGCTGCGCGACTTTGCCGCCGGCGTCGCCGTTTGCGTTTGCGTCGCTGCACTGCTAAATATTTTGCATATGCAAATGCAAACACGCGCACACACACACACATACACAAACACATAATCTGATTGGGAATGCACCTTGCACGACGACGACGACAACGACAACGTCGCGAATTCGAACTTGTTTGAAGTCTTTTTTAGCCCAAAGAGAGGCAAAGGCGAGCGACAAGAGCACTCGCGTACTCGTGAGTTCGCCGCAACAACAGCAACAAAAGTCGGCAGCATGTTGCATGCAATAAGGAGAAAAAACAACAACAAACTGCAGGAGGCTGCCAGCTAGCATCCACATCCCGTTGCAGGCATCTGCGACAGCGGCAACGGCTTCGGCATCGGCAGCGTCGTAAACAAATTAAACTAATAAGCGCAAAAGGAACAACGAACGTATTCATAAAGTAAACTGCAAGAAATGCAGCGGCAGAGGCAGCGACGTCGCCGTCGTCGTCGTCGGCACTGCTTGGACTGTCGAAATCCATTATAACCTCAATCGGCAATCGCATTTCTTCCTTCGAGTGGAGCGCAACATAATACGCTGCTGCACCCCGTGTGCATAAGCCACGACGAGAGAAAGAGAAAGGGAGAGAGAGAGAGAGTGAAATAAAGCCGTTAGAGTGGGTGGCCACGTGTGTGTAAGTCCAACAAAGGCACAGAATTGGTAGTTGGGATGGCAACTGTAAAACCATCAAAGCTGTTCGCAACAGCAGCAATGTAAAGTTGTTACTGGCTACCAGCTTTTGCTCTTGGCCAACTTTAATCCGAGTGGGACGCCCAGGACAGGCTAAGAGAATGGGAGTAGAACAGAAGAATGGCTTAACTAGTGGAAGGGTTAAATATTGGATATCATATATGAACATTAACTGCCGAGATAAGAAAAGTACAAAAGAGGATCAACATCCTAGAAACTTAATCCTGGGCTGACATAGGATTTTGGGAAACAATATATTCATAGATAATCTTGGAAGAAGTCATATATATTAGTCATATAGGGATTCAACAGATGGCTGGATTTCTAGACGAAAGTCTAAGATGGAAAAATCACTATCTGACATATAAAGATTATAATGGATATAATGATCTAAGCATTATATTCTAGAGATTTTGAACTCAAAAGAAATACAAATTTTATGAAAATTTCCTTCTAAATATATAGGTTGTCAAGCTTAAATTGAAAATATATTAATTTCCCTTATAAAATTCAATAAATATATAAAACACAAATATGGTCTTTGCTACGAATCTTTCACAAATTAGAATTTTGGCCAGTTAGAATTAACCCAAAGATGTTCGACGCCCATACTTCGTTTATAATTTTGAATCCCATATAAGACAAAGCTTGCAATATGTGCACATATAAAAGTTTCTAGATCTTATAACTTTATGATTAATTGCTACAACAGAGATGATAGTAAATCAAATAAAATGCTGCTGATGTAAAGGACATGACGTAGTTAGAAGACTAACCACCCAATTCTTTCTTTTCTTTAAAAATTCGATTGGTTAACTAATTCAAGAGTTCAGAATTTAGCCAGGAGAAATATTGATAATGTATTCGGGTATTTGAATGCATTTACATATGTAACTATTCAAAAGCTTTGCCTGCTTCTATAAAGAATATTCTAAGATGTATTGTTGCACCTGATTAAATTTATCAATGATCTGCAATGCCTCCAACTGGAATGCTGTATGTATAGGTCTCGAAAGCGGACGCACGATCGTTTCAACAGTGTTAAAATTCCCAAACAGCAAATCAAAAATAGCCCGTCGCATACACATTTTGTTGTTTTGATGATTTTTACTCAATAGCGTCGAGTCGAGTCGAGTCAAGCGTTGTGTCGAGTCATCCATCAGAGGGGCTGAAACGACAACAACAGACATCGCCGACGCCGCCGCCAACGACGCCGTTGCCGGCGTCGACATCTCCAAAAATAATGCCAGATACAGCTAAAGCAACTGCAAGGCATTAACAGCACAAGGCCAACAGCTGGTCGCTCTGGTCTCTGGTTTTCGGTCTCTTGTCTCTGGTCTCGGGTCTCGGGTCGTCCGCGTCTGTTGGCGGCTGGCGTTCCACATTCATCTGCGCCGAACCTGCAGCATTTTTAGTGATATTTTCGAGTATCTAGCACACAACAGCAGCCGAACATGTTCAAAGTTTTTCGGATGCGACGGCGAGCAGCAACATCTACAACATAGACTCGCACACACACACATACGGAGACACAAGCACACACTCGCACACACTAGTAGCAAAATGTAATAGCAAAATGCTGCCAAATATTTGGCCGCCACCCCCGCGGCAGAGGCCCATTACCCGAACCGGCACTCGAGCAGCAGCAGCGTCGTCGTCGCCGTTGCCGTTGCCGTCGTTCACCAATTTCATTTCAACATGTTTCCAACAGCCAGAGCCAAGAGCTCGCAGATCTCGCATCCAGAGCTGCTGCACATCCACTCAAACGAAAAAGTATCTTAAATTTTTGTTTGCTGTTGCCGCTGCCGCTGCCAACGCCATCCCCTCGCCTCACCGACCATCACCCCCGCAGCCATTCCAAGTCCTCGTTGTGCGCTCTGCGCCGTACTTTATAGTCTTACTTTGTTGGTTTTCTACCCACAAGTCTTTCTCTTTTTCGTTGTCGTAGCAGCAGCAGCAGCAGCAGCAAAAAAAACGGAGGGAAAAAAGAATTTTTTTATAGGTATTATTTCGTTCCCACATACGCGCTGAGGCAAGCGTCAGTCAGTCAGGCAAGCGACGGGGCCAGGCATGAGGCGGAGGAAGAAGCGGAGGCAGAGGCCGTGACAGCGTCAGCGCATGTACAGACATATAAAACTCGATAGTATGCCAGCAACAGGGTTGTCAGGTGTTCTGTTCAAACTACCAGATGTTTTTCATTTAATTCATTTTTGGTTAAGATACAAGTGGAAATTAGAAGATATACACACATATGTATATCTTAGGTCTTGTATTTGTATGCACGTATGTATGTAAGTATATTTGAATTTCAATTTTATTTGGTTACAACTTTTCTTCTTTAATTATTTGTTTTCAGTTAGTTATTTCTCTCTATTAATTATTTTCTTTAAGACATACACATTTAGTGAATTAAGAGGAAAACATATTTGTCTAATTTAATCCCAAAAGTATCGAGGTTTTCCATGATTCAAATGTACAGTTAAGAGGGAAAATAAATAATTTAAGATATGTGCAATGTAATGTTTTCTTGTATACATACATAGCATTATTAATAACGGTAAAAACAACAAATATACACCCACAATATGAGTTCAATGCCGACGGCCTTTTGGATGTTTGACAACCCTATTCAGTTGTATTAATGTTGTTGTTGCTTTTGCTGCTGCTGCTGCTGTTGCTGGCGCTGCTGATGTTATGCCGCCTGTCTGCCAGCCAGCCTGCCTGCCCCGGCCCCTGCACCGAAATGGCCATCACCATGGCGAACCGCCTGACAGCGCACACGATGCGCCGCACAAATATCGTATCGCATTTACTCGGCACTCGCACCAGAGCCGGAGCCAGAGCCGTGGCTATATATTTTTGTAGGTTATGTGTATATAACAGAGGCAGCGGTGTGAGTCAAAAGCATTGCGATTGTGGGAGAGGCAGCCGAGCGAACGAACGTCGGTTTAACGAAACGAGCTCCGGCTCTCTGTATATGTGCATGTTTCTGTGTGAGTGAGTGTGTGTGTGTGTGCGAGTATCTGTGCGAGGGTATGAAGTTTATGTATATACAGTAAGAACTGGCTGGCAGCGCTGCTGCCTGTTATATCAGCATTTTGTGTACACTGTGGTTGCTCTGGGCGAGTGGTGACTGTGGCCCACTGTACATAAAATGGTAAAACTCTGATTATGACGATGGCGTTGAGCAAGAAGAGACAGAGGGCAGAGAGCAGCGGAATTGGCAGGCAACGGCAACGACTGCGGCGGAGCGGAGCCAGAGCCAGAGCCGGAGCCGGAGCACACACACAAAAAAGTTTCAAATGGAAATTTTGAATTAATGAACGAAACGAAACGAAATGAACTAAACTGGTTTCATTTGTGCGCTGCTGCGCTGAACCACGCTGAGCTCAGCTCTGAGTTGTTTTCACCCTCCTGCCCACTGTCCGCTGATGTTGCTGTTGCTATCGTTGCTTTGCTATTGTGCCGCTTTCTTGCTTTTCTCAGTTGAAAATATTTTCGCCCCGAACGAAAGAGGCTAATTAAGCCAAAGGAATTTCTCTGCAATTTTGTGCTGCCACACACAACACAGCAATTGAGCTTTGAAAACTTGCTTTTGTCCGCTGCTGAGCGCAGCTTTTGCTAGTTCGAAGTAGGAAGTGGATGCTGCGGCAGCGAGCGAGAGGCATTTATTTAGCAGCGACGTTGGCGACGCAGTTAGAACATGTTGGCTGATCGGTTTTCTGTTTGATTGCCTCGCCGTCGCCGTTTCTGTCGCCGTCGACGTCGCCGCAAATATGTACGTTTTTCGCCGTACATTTGATTTTGCTTTGTTTTGATTTAGGGTTTTCAAGGCAATCAGGTGTAATATTTTTTCATTTTGCTCCGATGATCGCTGTGTGCTTGCGGCTCGGTTCCGATTGGGCGCCTTTTATCTTTGTTTGAATGGCGATGTCTACGAGTATCTCTGTTGTTGTTGCTTTTGTTTCGCCTGCGAAAAACAATATAGCAAAGCGGAAATGAACGGGAAGGCATCTCAGGCGATTAATCGAGATTGAGATCGAGTGGTTCGCTCTCGAACAAGTGCAGCGATGCTTGGAACGTGTTCTCCATAAGTTCGATTGCCGTTCAAGCCGTTGCCAATGTTTGTTTTCCATCTCTTTCTGATTGTTCCTGGCCTCTGTGGCCACCGCAACTGCTTCCTGTTTGAATGAATACTCTTATCAGTATCAGTTTGCTATGCTCTGTACAGCTGGCCAGGTCAGAGCTGCCTCAGCAGGTTGATGGGATGCATTGTTAAGTTGCGATTTGGGATAGTTAAGAGGACTATTTTTATGGGAATTTGTTAAATATATTTATTGTATCCCATGTCACATGCAATGGCTATGCATATCTTTCCAATTCATAGTTATCTTATAGTTTATAGAAACATAATAGTCCTTACATTTATCAGCCCTTTATTCATGTAACGTGCATTGCAAACGCAATTCTCCTCTGCAGAATCATTATTAGAACGAACACGTTTTGTCTTATCAAGTATAAGACCATTGTTCCTATACTTAACATCTAATATAGATTAAAAACTTTTGGCAGCAGACCTACTTTCATAATCAACAAAAACAAGTAAGAGGTTATAGTCGGGAGCTCCCGACTAGGGGATACCCTGAACTCTCTTCTTCCAACACCAAATGCAAATATATTCTAAAAGCTACATGTCAAGTTTGGTGACTCTAGCACTTATTCTTATTATTTACCAAAATTGCTTTAAAAACAGGATTTCGATATACATTTTTATCGATTACTTGGAAACGGAGTAAGTTATCGATTGTCGGAAACAAACTCGATCTGCGCAGGCACTAGGAGGACATACAGCTAAAATTTCTCTAGCTCTAATAGGTTCTGAGATACTTGCGTTCATACATACGGACAGACGGACGGACGGACTGACGGACGGACGGACGGACAGACAGACGGACATGGCTAGATCGACTCGGCTATTGAAGCTGATCAAGAATATATACACTTTATAGGGTCGGAGATGCTTCCTTCTGCTTGTTACATACATTTGCATTTTGCATAAATACAATATACCCTTTCAATAACAACACCCAGAAGAGTGAAGAATTATATGTTTGTATTTGCATACATACATACATATGTATTCTTTTGTTGAATAGATTCAATAAGTACGTTAGTTAGGCCAAGTTTGATAGCAATTTTGAATATGGAACGTAAATTTTCATACTAGACCTAGACATAAAATAATTTGGAGAGCATTATTCTCTTCGAAATATATTCTCGTAATACAATTGTTTTTAAATCTTAATATTTGTTGTAGAAGAAGAGATCCATAGATACAACAGAGTAACGGTGTTGAGTACTGTTTTATGCCTCTCCATAGGCCTTTAAATAGGTAATGTTTGGCATAGATTGGCGGCAATTAGGATAAGAAGAAATTGATATTAGGTAATGAAAACTAATTTCTTTAAAATCACATAAAGTGAATAAATATTTATGAAGAGCTTTTATAAGAAGCCAGTGATATTTATTAAATGCTCCTAGATATCTTTTCTTAGTGAAGTCCACATTTGTCTGATTTTGTGTGTGTTGTTAATGTAATTAAACGTATGAAATAATACTTGTAATATATGTAATAGTAGCAATCAAAGAATACCTATATATGTAGCTATCATCCTCATTGTAAAAAAATTGCATTTGTTAAATTCTTTATAGTATAAAAAAAACACAATATCCTACCACTTTCAATGAGTTTTTAGTCGCAACAAGTCCAAGTCGTGATGTGCACAAAAAATAGAAGGCAGGATGGTTCCTGGTTGGCCGCTGCCTCTGCCACCTGTTTTGCAACACGATCGCGCTTTTTGTGCCAAAGTTTTGTTGTTGCTTTTGTTGTTGTGGTTGAAAACCCGTCTAAATCTAAAAACGAAGCAACATGTGTGCGTTTGAGATTGCCGGCAAAGCGGCAAGCACTCAATGAGGACAGATGTGGGCTCCGGGGAGGTGGCAGGGGGTGGTGCGGTGTTTAGATGGGGTTGCCATTGCCTCTAAGTGGGTGCAAATGCTAGCAAAGCAAAAATATTTGCACGACGCAACCTCTCACACACACGCACAAACACACACACACACACACCAAGAGCCGTCGGGCGTACACGCGTGTGGGCGGTTGCGCAACGCAGCTGCTGCCGCCAACGGCAACAGCAGCAGCATCAGCAACAGCAGCAGCAGCAACTACGCCGACGCCGCTTACATTGAACTCGGAAGTAAACGCAATAGAGAATAATACGCGAGTATAAACCAAACCAGTTAGCAACATGCAACATCATAACATATTCAAATCGCCAGCGTCGACATCAGCTGCGGCTGCGGCAGCGGCAGCGCTCAGCATCTAGCGACGCGACGCCAACGACAATGTTTGAGCGCCGGCGACGCCGCTTTTACTCTCACGTGAAAAGTTTGCAGCTCCACGACGCCGTCACGAATTAAACTAAACAACCACCCGACATGGCAAAAAAAAAAAAAAAATAAATAAATGTTAAAAAATCGCAAGGAGCAAAGCTGAGTGCCCGACTGGCAGATACCTTGCAATACAGTTCTTAATTAAGCCAAATCGCGCTAGTTTTCTATTTTCAGTTCTAGCGGACAATGAAGTTTAGTTACTTCGTTTTATTGCTAATGCTGTTTAGGCGTATATTCACTCAACAAAAGGTTTAAGGGCCTATCAGATTTCTTGATAAATTTAAAGTTATAAAGGGTATTTTGTTTAAAGGATATGAAATAATTGAAAAATATTTCTACATACATATATATCTTTATCTTAGTGCATTATCTACATTTCGATAGACAGTGCCAGGTGTGAGGTACTCAAATGCGTATTTCTACAGTTTAAACTTTCAATCTCCGACTTCGATTCTAACTGGAAATGTTTAGCGAAGTAAAACCGCAGGCTGAACATACACTTGCCGCTTGTGTCACGGGGTACCTAAGCAGAAAAACTGAAAAACCCCGTTCGCGTTTTGGCCTGCCAAAAGTGATGACATGATGTGAGCCAACACGGACGACAGCGGCGCACGCATCGATGCCGCAGATACAACAGCAATAAAAACAAGAGCGCAATACAAATGCCGAGAAATTGGTTCAGGTTCAGGCGGCACCCCGTTTAGAGTCCGCGTAGTCAGTCGTCGTTTGTCCACAGCCTGCAGAAGAAGTCAAAGTCGATTGCGATGGTGATGTCGATGGCGATGTTGAAGTTGAAGTCAGACTGGGAGTCGGACGCTGGCGTCGCAGCTGGCGTCTTGCGCTGACCTTCAATCAAAATTCGGCAAGCGAATTAGAATTGGCGCGCGATTTGCTTTCCGATTGGGCAAATGCAATTTTTTTTGGGGCCAAAAGATAAACTGGCCAAAAGCAAAAAAAGAATAACAGCTAACGCAGAGCTCATGCAGCAGCCGCAGCAGCGGCTGTAGCAAAGCGAACGGCAAAAATGTTTCAAGGCGAAATTCGCACAGCGACAGCGTCGCTGCTGCTTCTGCGTCACGGCAACAATAACAACATTCGCCTGCCAGCCAGTCGAACAGTCAGTTCGTCGCATTAAATAGCACAGAGCGCACACGAAGCGGGCGACGAGCTAAAAACAACAACCAAAATGTACCTGGCACGGCTACAGCCACAACTACAACAACGACGTTGACGACGACGTGCCCAAGCACTCGCAGATACAGATACAAATGCAGCGAACAGAGAGATACAGCTACAGCGCTGAAATAAACAAAAATGTTGAACAAAGCAGCGACGGCAACGGCAACGTAGACGGCCTCAGCCGAAACATCAGCCGCCAAGCAGTCGCAGTTCGAGTTCAGTTTTAGTTTCGCTGCGGCGGCAACGGCAACAGCGGCGGCAGTTTTCATTTCTGCTTTTGCTTCCACTTTGCGTTGCCTTCGCACATACCACAACGAAACTCACTCACACGCACACACACACACATGCATGCGTCAGTCTCTCCTCTGTGTGTGCGCTGTGGAAATGTACCTTTATATAAACGACGACCCAGCACAACACTACACAAAATCCCAACTGACAAGACTGCCAACACACAAGCACAAAATACAAGCTTATATATATACACACACACTCAAATATATATATATATATATATATATAATTTTATATATTGTATGAGTGCGCTTGTGTGTGTAGACAGTTACTCAGCGCTGTGTCAGAGTTGCCATATTGTTGTGAATTGCAATAACATGGGAATCGAAAAAGCATAGACAATAGGAGGGAATATTTTCCACTTTTTTGTATCTAAAATTATATTTAAAAATCTTATTAATGAAATGATTATAAGATTTCCGGAATTAAGTTAAGGTGAAGTTATTTATGTACCCATATATTTAAAATATGAAAGTCCTAAAAGGACCTTTTTTTTTTAAACACAGATACATATATGTATGTATATGAAAAACTTATTTTAAAAAGGAAAAAAATTATTTTCTTGTTGCTCTACTTATTTAAACTTAATTGATAAAAGTTATAGCTATTATTTTATATATATTTCTATATATTTTATTTTATTTACACAATTGGGGTTTTTTAAAATACTCTCTATTTTATTCTAAGTTGCCGTGTCAGCTAAAATAGTATACCGCATCGAATGCATTTCGGTTGCTTTGCTAGCTAGTTATACAATCTTTCAAATATTGCCTCTCAAACAGCGCACCGGATCTGGCAACGCTGGCAGCATTTAAATAACAGCCGCTGCTGATGCCACTGCCACTCCTACGACCGGCAGCCGGGGCCGTTTGCACAACGTTCGCTGCGATATTGCTTTGGCTTTGGATTTGCTGCTGCTGTTGCTGGTTGCTTTATTTCACTTAAATTTTAATGCTGGCAGTGCCGTCGATTTCGCATGCAGCTGGCAATGCCAGCAGCTAAAGTATTGCTGCCGCTACCCTCCCCGTTCTCTGACAACCGACAAACTCGTTCAATTTCAATGCTTTTTACATAAGTGCGCGTCGTTCGCTTGCCTTGGTGCGAGCAGAGCGACCGTCGTGCTCTCTCATTCGTGCGCTCGGCTGTTCGTGCTGTTGTGTGAGTGTACCCTGTACAGGGGTGCATTTACTAAAAGTATCTGTAGCCAGAGCATGTGTGTGTGTGCGTGCGTCGTTGCTGGCTTTGCTGCCTGCTGCCTGCTTCTTGAGCGCTGGCCAGTTTATTTGTGATTTTAGCATGGCAGACTGAGGTACACGTCGCTCTCGCAATCGTGTCGAACGCAAACCGATACGAAAAAAATTCGACGTAAATTTCTGGTCCCGTACTTGCAGCAGCGCGCGTAATTCAAAGTTATCACAACACAACTAAACAAAAAAATATTTAATTCAAATAACATTTCACTTGCAAGTGTGCAATTAAAAGTGTGTGCAAATCAGTTGATACAACAAAATAACTTTAATTTAAAAGTGAACCGCAGAGAACACAATAAGAAATTGTACTAAATAGTGCCCCAAAATGTCATCTGTTCATTGTGATGTGGTGGGCCAAGCGGCTGGCTCCAGGCATCTACATCTGGCTGCCCTGTGAGTTACCGCTGAGGATATTATATTATCTAGTGACTGAGAATTCAATAATAAACTGGCAATAGCAACAACAACACGAACAAGTGCCAGGTGTTAGTTGTTGCAACTGAATAACTGTTATATTCATTTAACGGCCTTAGGCTATTTTGGTAAATTGGATAAACGCAGTAAACGCGCATCTCTCGAAACGGCTCAGCCGAAAATGTGCACAGAGGTGAGTGTCCATAGATCATAGACCATGCCACAATCTGCTGGCTTGCCTAAATATATATAGAAAGTTGTCTAAATAACCCAAAACTCAATCGAAACATTTTGGCTCAGACATTTGAAATGCACCGCCAATTGGACCAGCAATTTGGCGGGTTTCATAAATCACGGGGTTGTAGCTGAAAACTACCTGCATCCAAATGCAGTTCCTTGCATAGTGTGAGATGCTGTGGCGAGCTGAGAGGGTCTAAGTTTACAATAGATTACAGAAAATGGAGAGTTTGTTTTAAATATTATATCATGCACATATAGATGCAACTGTGCAAGTTAGCCAGAGTGAGCTATACAAGTTATGTAATAAGAACACATCCTTATATAATGATAATTTATAGATGAACCATATATCAAAATTTGTGCACTATCCTATATATTTTAAAAATAGATTCTGATAAAAGATCTAGTTAATTCTAGCTAAAGAGTTAAGCCTAATATACAATATTTATTATGTTTTCGGTTCTCTAAAGATTTTACCATGCCTCTATAGCTACTTTCGACGAACCTACCAATTATTATTAAAGCCAAAACCCAACGATAAATAACAACGTGAATTAACTTTTTGACATATGCGCTCTAAAGCTACGTAGTTAATCTTTCTATTACATTCAAGCTAGCAATTAGTTTTAACCGTCTTTCAAGTCATTTCGTCGGCTTATCAGTGCAACATGAACTTGTCTCAAGTTCAGTCTATGCACAGCAGTTGTTGTTGATAACAGATTGTATTCCCGGGTTGCCCGACTAAACAAACCACAGCTGACGCTTCCATTCATAAGCATATTTTTTGGTGAATCATTCAAGTGCTCCCCCCTTCCTTCTATTTGGGAAGCTTTCATATTTTGTATATATGGCTAGCTGTGTGTCGCTTTGTTGCACCTTTTACTTAGAAATGCGCGTAAATGCTGACTGAAGCTTCAACATGTGGTTTCAGTACGGAATTCGCTTCGCTGCCTACACTTATTGGCATTGCCCGTGCCCGAGTGCCCGTGCCTCTGACTCTGCCCGCGCCAGTGGATGGTGTTCGTGCGTGGGTGGGTGGTTGGTTGGTCGGTTGGTTTGTTGGTAAGCTTTAGGTCTATGTCTCTATGAGTATCTATGTGTGTGTCATTGTGTGGATGTGCTGATGGGACACATACATGTATGCATATGGGCTTCTGTGCAAGTTGCCCTTCGTTGCATGATAGGCACGGGCACATGCGCTTCTACAGCGCTTATCACAGCAAGCACATACACAACAACACCAACAACAACAACAGTTACGCCTTCATCATGTAAACAATGCAAAAGTTGCACGTGCTGCCGCTACCATCATGCAGCGCCATCTTTTGGCACACATTCGGCTCAGCGCAATATGCTAAATATCTGCTGCCGCTGCCGCCGGCTAAGCTGGCGTCGACAGAGACGTTGCCGTCGACGTCGGCGTCTTCATTGTCTAATGCAACAATTGTTTCGGACGCTGACGTCGCAGCCGCGTCGCAGACAGCTGACTTTGGGCCGTTTAATTAATTACATACGTACTCGACGCGACTCGGCAAACAACACTTGAAAACAACACATTTTGCACCCGCTCGCCCAACACACAAAAATAAAGTAAAAAAGTAAATAAATAAATGAGGGAGAATAATAAGAAAAGCAGCAACAAACTTTTGGTGGACGTCGTCTCTCAGTCACAGTCTCAGTCAACGTCGCTGCCCATTAAGTTTTCTCTTTCGTTAGCCGCTAAAGCCGCGTATTGTTAAACGTCAGCGGCGCTGCCACCGTCAGCGTCGAAGCCGCCATCAGATTTCTATAAATTTCTTAGTTCCTCTGCGACTGCAGCAGCAGCAGCAAACATTTGTGCACCTCGTCCATAAGAAAAGGTATCATGAGTTGGTCATTGCTATTGTTGAAATATTCAACAAATAAAATAAAATGCTTGAATATTTATACAATACCAGAATCTTGTACATTAAGATACTTTTGTATCTAAGCACAGTAACTCATCACTTGCTTACATTCTGCATGCATCTATAGCGTTTTGGGATACTATGAAAGTTAATGGTTTATATAGACTTTGATTCTAATATATGTATATACATTTACTATACAAAAATTAAATAGTGTTATTAAAGTAGCCCTTCGGTATATTATATATAACTATTACTATAGTTTATTGAAACATGAATAAGATGTGTTTATAAATTATTAACGTATTTGCAATCGCTTTGTATCAAAAGCTTCGATTAAGTTATATTTAGACTGTGTCTAGGAAAATTTGGTGGCTTCTGTTGAAACTGCTTGAACCACAAAGATTGTCTACCTATTCTATTACAAGCCTTATATTTACGAATGACAGGCTTATACAGTTTTTGAAATCTTCTAACATTTCATGTATTCAATATTATTATTAAATAATGTCTCTAACATTCTTACTATTCATATTCATATTCATATTCATTCCATTTTATTTTTATAGTTATATTTCGTTTTTGAAAGGGCATTTCAGCTTCGGCACACACGTGCATAAATTCTGCAAAAATTTGTTATCGTTATTTTCCTTGTGCTTCTTTTTAATTGTTCTGTATAGCTGTCATGGGAAGTGTGTTTGTTTGTGTGTTGTTATTGTTTTTTAGGGTGGTGCAAATTCCGGCACGAGACTTAATTCACTTAATTGAGCAGGCAGCAACGGCTTCGCCGACGGCGACGACGACTGTGACAGCGACTGCGGCGCTGGGAGCATCGACGTTGACGTCGACGCTGCTGCGGCACAAATAGTTCGAAATTGGCGCCGGCCCGGAACGGCCCCAGACCCGGACCCGGCTCCGGAATTGGCCTCGGCTCTGGCTTTGGCTCTTACTTGGTCGTGCCCCTGGTTCTTGTTGTTGTTGTTATTGGGCATTTGATTTCACTTTCAGATACATTAATACAAGTGCATGCGCACGCCTTTTGAGTTATTGGTAGCAGAGGCACAGCACAGGAAGTAAGACCGAACAAGGGGCAGTGGCAGAGGGGGCCCAGTTGGGCGCGGGCCGGCAGCCTCCTGTGCCATTTTCTTTGCTCTTCGATTTTATGAATGAAAACGCGAAGGCGAAACGCGACTTGGTCGGTCGGTTGGCTGTGGTTTACTTGCTTTGGTTGCATTGCTTTATTTGCATGCATGTGGCGAGCAGGGAGGCAGGCAGGACACACACACACAAACACACACGCACACATGCATACAGATGCTTGTACAATGTACGTGTCTGCTGCCATAAAAATGCCTTTGGGGGCCCGGCTTGCAACGCGTCGACGTCGTCGTCGTCGTCGACGTCACCGTCATTGTCCTCGCCGTGCATGTGTCTTGCCAGTGTGTGAGTGCGCGTGTGTATGTGTGCGGATTCCATTAATGGCATTATTATCCTTTGCGACCCATTTGGTCTGGCTGCTGGCTTTTTAATTTTGCCCGCTTCTTATACTTGTTGCTTGGCGGTCAAGTGCAGTCACTGAAAGCGAAAACCTCTTTCAATGATAAAGTTTAAATAATGATAAAGGGCAAACTGCCGTTTAAGGGTTGCGCTCCCACAGCCCTTTGGTTCTTGGTCCCTATACTCCTTATGCCCCAATTGGAGCGCGCCAAACGTAAAAGTCTTCCTATTGCACAGCCTTGACGCAACAATGTAAACAAAATGCCGCATGGCCATTTGGGAAACTGACGCACACACACAAAGATACACACAGGTAGCCGCCACTAGGTGAGCAACAAGACGAATTTACTCAGAAGAGAGGCGGGGGTAACTTGTCGCGCATGAGTAATCGACTAAAGTCACGACTTTGAACGGAAAATAGCGTCGTTTGGTGTTGGAATCGTTGCTGGACTAAGGTCCAAGATTAAAGTGTTTTATGTAAAGAGTTCCAAAATAAGTGGATCTATATTTACAAATATAAGTCTAGTCTCGTTTTATATAGTATGACAACGCAGAGTCATGATTTTTATAATAAAATATTATCAAAATGACTAATCAGTTTGTATTACGACACTGAAAAGCTATCGATTGTACGTTAATTATACATAATTAGCATGGGCTGATAAGGCTATCAACGTTGACACAGCTCTAGAGAGTTCAAACACCTTTTGAGGTATTTTTTATATACCTGTATCTGCGGCAACCTAAAGATATAGCAAAGTTTTAATTCGCATTTTCTTACAAACGAATGCAAACTCATTTTAAGTGGAAAAAGTTATTCTCACAGCTTGTCAGTCATGCCCCAGTTGCAATTTGCTCTATCGGACGTATAAAGTTGTGTGAATTAAACACGATGACAGGCAGCATAAGAACCGCTTGATTTGATAGTGAATCGAAGACCATAAGTTCTACTTGACTTTACAATTCCTACTAAGTAATGATTGAGCCTTAAGAACTAATAAAAACCTAACTTGAACTGTGAACTGTGCAGCTATAGCAATCAGTCTATTGAGAACTGCTTATTGTGATATTGAATTGAAGAAAAAGTTTTGCCATGGCTTCATATGACACTTTACTAAAGATTCAATATTTTATTCAGTTGTACTAACCGCACATTAACTGCCTAGCTTGACATAACAGATTTGGATTAAAGTAGAAAACTACTTGATATAACATTGAAATCAAAATAAATAACTTGTTAATTCTTCTCAAAAATAAAATTGATCTGCTCTTCAAGTGTCTGTCTTGATGCACTTTCCATCAAGTTCTTTTGGCGTCCTTGCCTATTGCCCAACTCTTGACTCGACAAATTTGTCAAGCCATTCAAAAAACCAGCTGACAAATTGACAATCGCAAGACATTGACCATCGCTGCTGACCGATTGACTGGCGGCTGCTTAACAGATTTACAAACTCGAAACGTGCCACATGCTTATATGGTGGATTTACTACGCGATGCTTCCGACAGCGACAGCCGAGAGCCGTTGCTGCCACACAGTCATGTTGTATGTTTTGCGGCTAATGTATGCCCAAAGCGCGCAACAGCAACGACAGCAGCTGCAGCAGCAGCAGCAGCAGCAACAACAACAAACAGCTGTAGCTGCTGCCGCCTGTAGTTGCAGTCAGTGTGTTGCACAAATCTTATCAATGAATGCGCATCACTTGCACTTGTTTGCACTGGCTAACTAATACGTGAGGGGGGATTCACCGGCTACGTAAATGGTGCGGCATTGCTGATGACGGCAACGATGACGTGACGAGCAGTGCACTCACAGATACAACAGCAGCAGCTATTGCATATACAGATACAGATACAGATACATTTATGGCTCTGCCTACAGATGCACGCACACAATTAACATTATTAAATCGCTTGCCGCAAATTTGCGGTTGCGTCACCTACTTAGCACTCGGACACTCTGCCACTTGGACGCTGTGTGCAGTGCGCCAAAGGATAAACCAACGACTGGACAAGCATAACAAAAACAACAACAAGAACAGCAACAATGAAGAGAACCGCTGCGCTGCGAAAATTTCCATTAAGCTAAATTAAAGTTATCGTGCGGCGGCAGCGCAGTATCACCAAGACTAACAGTATTGCCTCGTGTCCACCCACTCTTGCCGTGGTCCCCTCCTGTAGCTGTCCAAGCTCTTCCATTTTCATTTCTCATGCGTTGCGCCGCCCGCCTCCATCCGCCTGCGCCACGCTTGACAATCAACGAGAACGAGCGAGAGACGCTTTGCCCACGTACAACGTGCAATTCGAAAAGTGGTTTTCATGGCATCATGGCCCAAAACCACCACCACCACCAATCCAGCCCAATCACCCACCCAGAGCCGGAGCCAAAGCAAGAGCCAGAGCAAGAGCCAGAGCCAGAGCCAGTGCCAGAGCCGAAGACCGAGCCGTAGACTATGCCATCCTGGCTGGCTGGCTGGTTGTAGGCTTTATTATGTCAGCCCAACAAGAGGGCGAGAGCGCATTTCACCCAATTTCATTATATTTGCCAACGTTTTTAGCTTTTATACGCCATGGTATATTTCACCACACACACTCGCATAGAATCCACCAGCACCACCATCACCGAACCACCCCCAGTCCAGCGTTTCGGCAAAGGCTCGTGTACAACTAGTTGGAGGATGGTGCAGAGTTCGGGTTTGGGTTCGGGCATAAAAGCCGGTTCGACTCGCTCGCTCGATTCTAGTGCGCAGGGTCGTCACACACACGTACGCACACTCAACTGTGAGTGGGTTGGGTGGCATCGTATATTGGTGTAGGTGGTTTTTGGCTGCCAGTGCTGCCAACCCATTATATTATAAGGAATATAATATTATAATAATGTCAGGCATAAAGTACGAGAGCGAGAGATGCAGAGTACAGGAAGGAGGCGGGGGATTCGTGGCAAACCCGTGGGCGTCTAACACACACAAACACATAGTATAAATGTGTATGTATGTGTTGTATGTGCGAAATAAGGTTATTTTATAAACAATTCGGAGTGTTGGGGGTTGTCTTTCTCTATCTATCTCGCCCCTTCACACTCGCACTTGCTTGCGTGTGTGCGTGTGGGCGGCTTTTGGTGTAGCGGGAGTCAACGTCGTCATAGTCATGGCTGGGCGCGCTCCTAGTGGGCGGTTATGGTTAAAACGACAGCAACGGCTACACTCAGCATTGTTGTTGTTGTTGTTGTTGCTGCGCTTTACTTTATTGAATGTAGACTCGAACGGGGGGAAGCTCGGTTCTCGGTCTGTGCTGTCGCATAGTACCGTTAAAGCAATGGGTTCCGTAACGTTGACGATGATATGGCGCTTTAAGAAGCAGAAGAATTGAAAGCTTTGAACCTTTTTGACGCTGAGGATCCAAGTGGAATTATCTAGTGTGAGAGTAGGCGTTGACAACGCTGGAACTTTTAAGCTGGGTAAAATAATTAAAATATATGTATGTTACACATATGAATGTATGTAGGTATGGTAAAGTCGATCAAAATAGTAGTATTCAATAAAACACTTTCTAAGAAAAACTACGGGTGTATGATCCTGTGACTTATATTTTGCTTTTAAATACAAAGATCGCTACGTAACTACTATAAAACGCAATCAATGTCTGTCCCCGGAATATGATAAAAAGAATATGATAAGATCGCACTGATTCAACAAACAAATCTATTGTGCGAATCACATTTAGTTAGATTCGCGCTCATTCAAAAAGACGTCAATTTACGCGCGCTGCTCCTCAATAATAATCCACCACAAGAGGCAACCTTTGGCAAATCAGCAAACTGCGAGGCCAGCGTACGTATGTACATACTACATGATTACGAATGCCAATGCGAGTACTCGAGCTCACCACGATGCGAGCGAGGAGCAGAACATTCGCAGCAAAGCACCCTCCAATAAAATTCTGACCAACCGTTTTTGCCATTCTAAGCGAAATGCACTAGAAAACGCCGTTTGCTGTTACTACTGCCTCTTCTTCTTCTTGTGCTTTAAAGTGTTTTCGAAACCTAAAAGCAGCAACAACAGCAACAACGACAATTTGAAACAAAAATCGGAACGCAACACTGGCAAGTCAGTCGCACAGGCAGTCGCCCCGTTGCTGTTGTCGTTGTCGTTGCCGCCATCATTTATTTTTCGTCGTCGTCGTTGTTGTTGCCTCTTTTTCTGCTACGTACTACAAAATTAAACTCGAGTCTCGGAACGAATGTTCGTTCGCTCGTTTGAACGGGCAACGTTGCGATATTACGTCCCTCGCTATCAACAGCAACAGCAGTAGTATATATACTACACACACACACATACATATGTATGTACATATATACTCGCATACAGCGTTGTGTTGTTGTTCCATCATCATTATTTACCAGCAGCAGCGTCGCTGTCGCTGCTTTGTTGTTTTTACCCTCACTCACTCACACAGATACGCACGCATACACGCTCACTCTTCTTCTTCTGCTACTCTGCAGTTCGTCTCGCACTCCGCTACGACCCACACTTTATTTTTAACTGTGCGACTGTACTCGCTCGTTCGCTCTCGCTGTATAGCTGCGCGTGTATGTGTGCTTGTGTGTATTTTTATATGGCATTCTCTCATTCCACACTGACGCCGAGTCAGCATTGCGCGGCCCGGCTGCGATGTGGAAATTGTGTGTAGAGCGACGTGAACGTTGTTGTTGCTGCCGTTGTTGGCTGACTGGCCGGGCCTGGCTGTATATTTTTGTGTGTGTAGCATACACGCATACATATATACAGACATTTTTTCAATAGTATTTGTTGTTGCTGTATTTTTGTGTTTACCAAGCGGGCCGCTGTGCGGCGCGGCGCGGCTTGGTGAACGTACGCCTTGATAGCTTTGGCTGTTGCTGTTTCCACTGTTGTTGTTGTCGTTGTTGTTTGTGGCTCTGGCACGGCCGCGTTTCATAGTCGCTGTGCAATTTGCGCAGTGTACGAAAATGACGATGACGATTGTTAACGGCAATTGTCGTTTTTTTTTGTGTGCTGTGCTGTTTTTTTCGGCCAGCCCTGGTTCGCAACGATTAGCGCACTTGCCGCTACGCGATGTTGATTCGCCTTTGTCTTATCAGCTGCTCGTGATAAGCGACAGCAACAACAGCAGCCGTTACCTTTTCACGCTTACAAAAATTTGCATGCTGATATTGATATGACGATCATTGGGCTCAGCTGCCTAGCTTCCAGTCAGTCATTCAGTCGGCTAATGAAACTTGTTGGCGAGTCCTCAGGGCTAGGGCACACATAGTTAGTTTTAGCAAATCAGCAGAGAAGTGACGTAAGGTTGCTGTTGTTGTTCTTGTTGATAAATGGGGCTGTCAGATAAGAAGTTGTCGATGGGGAAGGATAGTACTTGAAGGTTATCGCTTGAAGCGATATAATGGGGAAATACAAATGTTACATGCATGTGAGTCTTTGAAAAATTATATGTACATATGTATGTACATATATCGAAAAAGAAAACTGAAATATAAATGAATTATGTATGTAGGTACTTTCGTGTAAGTAGAAACTTGGCAGATTTAACCCAAACTACAAATTACATATATGTATGTACATACATCTGTAGGTAGCATACCTTAATGTGTATATACATATATTCTTTTATTATCTCCTACTAAATCCTCGACACCCTAACATTTTCGCTTCAGCCCGTTTTCTACCTAAATAATTCTCTGTTTTCCCCCATACTTAATCAATTTCATATTAGCTGCATCTACAGGTTGATTTCAAATTGATTCGGTATCCCGCTCCCTTCCTCCAACTGATGCATCGATCGTTATAACCAACTCTCAGTAAAAGTGTCAGTTAGTTGCAGTTTTGATCGATCGCTCGAACAGGGCGCGCAGGTAGAGCCCGATTGGGAACAAGAGTGCCTGAATCCCGAGCTCACAGCGTGCCTAATGCATTGCATCCTTTGTGAGGATTAGTGTTCGACCTTAGGTAGATGCGACCGTTGCAGGGCTTAGGCTCTCGGTCGCAGATTTTCGAGTGCTCAGATCATTTTTTAAGAAATGCTCGTATGTCCTTGCCACGAATTCGGTCAAACAGCTGATTCCGATTTCAATTTCCGGAGCGCGTTCTTTTGTTTATGCATATGCAAAAAAAACGTTGTCGGTTCATTGACCAAAAGCCATGACTGGGGCGCCATTCTTAAACAGCAGCCACCAACGCGTGTTCGTGTGTGTGTGTGGCACTCTGGCCACAGCTGACAGCTAAACATATGTACATGGACGGACATGATGGCAGAGTAACCCGTAGTACGTAACCCGTCCTACGCCCCGTCCATCAGCTGAGCCTTGCAAATTTTCAATGTCACCAAATGCGCGCCGCCAACTTCTCTGCCGCTGTCGCTGCTTATAAATCTTCGACACGACACAGCAGAAAATACAACAAGAAAAAGTTCCCCTCGCACACAGGCCCACACACACACACTCACACACCCCACATGCACATACCGAAAAACCAAAACCACCAAAGCGGCCGCATTGAAAATTGCTCTAAATTCGCCAAAAACAGCTGATTTCGCTTTTGTGCGGCGCTTCCTGCAGCGCCAATCGACAACGACAGCGTCGACAGCGACTCCGCCATCGAGCATCCACATCGGACTCGCTCAGTCGTGTGGCGCACTTCGTGCGGCAACATGAACTGGTCGTCGCAAATATGCGCATATAACAAACTACCCAATGCCCGCACCCGTGCCACCCGCCTACCCAGCATATTAACCTTGCAACAGCTCCTCCTCATCCTCCTCGACAACAACATCATCATCATCAAGACTCCGACGGGTACGGCTACAGCGTCTGTTTTCGTATTTAGGCTAGTTTCATATGGAAACTACAAAAAAAAAGCAAATGCGGAAAAAACAAACCCTTTGCTTTCCCACAACGTCATGTGCCGCTATAAGCAAATAACTGCGTACCTAATTCCCCCACACCCGCCCCCTGTCCACACGCTGGCTTTCTTATTGTTTGTTGTGGGTGTACAGCCAAGTTTTCACCCAGAGCCGATGCCAACAACCAGCATGGGAAACATCGGCAGCAACAACAACAACAATAACAACATCAACATCCAGCAATTGTCGCACATATCAGCGCCGTCATCTTGAGCGCTACGCCCTCGCCCAGAGACCGGAGACCAGCCACCATCCAGCTAGCATGGAGACCATCTCTGCGACTCGGCGTCTGCGAGACCCGTCTTCAATTTAATTCATTTTTATTATGATGAGCAGCCGCCATTCGCTATTCGCCACCGCCAGTCCCAAGTTGAACTCCGGTCTCGGTCTCGAAAACTCGGAGCTGGTTTTCATTATGTTGCTCCAATGTGGCTGTTGCTGTTGCTTCTTTTATTTTTTTCCACTTCTTCTTTCTCTTCTTCTTGTGCGCTCTTTCTTTATGTTTATAAAGTTTCTTCTTCCTCTTTTTGCTTTGTATATTTAAATTGCTTGTGAGATCGGCGGCTTAGAGCCCAACGACGAAGCCGCCTCTGAGCTCAGAGCTCACAGCTCAGAGCTGGCCCGCCGTTTGGCTTTGTCGAAAGCTGAAACTTGGGTTTTTTCAGTCGCTGTTTTTGTCGATGTCGTTGTTGTTATTGCGTTTCATTTCGTATTTGCTGCTATCGCACGTTGTTTCAGCTGAAGAATTCAAAGTGGCCACAAAACAGCGCCGGAGACACAGAGTTTCAGCCAGGCCCAGACCCCTGAACGTTCATTCGAGCCAGCGACCGACTTTAATGCTGAAGTCGACTTTTGAGCGAGGCCGGCACAGTGAAGCAAAAGAGAACACATTTTGAAGTGCTTAAAGTTGGCTCTAGGTCTACTGTGTTTTTTTTTTACAACTATTCAATAATTGTTATTGCTTAATTCTGTCTGGCAACTACAACATATTATGATTTAACTTGAACTGCTTTAGTTCTAGGAAGTCTATACAGCGACTTGTTACATCTATTTGGGCTTGATTTAACTTTTTGAATAGACTTTTTGTTTCTGAAAAGACTTTCTTAGAAGTGTATTAAAAAAACATTACTCATTTTTCGTATGTGTTTTTATTTGATTGCATATTCTCTAATAATGTATTTAACTTTTAACTCTAGCTAGACCCTAGCATCTATTTGGGAATTAGCTTGAGCTAAGACTCTGTATAGACTTTTAGTTTCTAAATATATTTTTCTATCAAACTATTAGCTAACATACATTGCACACTTTTTGTCTGCTTGTGGGCCACTGTGCAGCGCAGCGGACGTCGCGACGTTTTAACTGTTGGCCTGGCTCTGCGACTCTGGGGCTCTTGGCTTGGCTTTGGCTTTCGGGCAAACAGTTCGTGTTGTTGCTGCGGCCGTTATTGTTGTTGCTGTTGTTATTGTTGTTGTTGTTTTTGACGATGACTGGCTCTCAGCTTGGTTGGACGGTCGTTCGGTCGGTTGTCGTTCATTTGGTTCGTTTGGTTGGCTCATAACCTGAAACTTGAATATTGTGGAATTTGAAGGTAGCGACGGGCAGCGCCAACGATGAGGTTGCTGTTGTTGCTGTTACTGCTGCTGCTGCTGCGGTTGTTGTTGTTGTTTGTGTTGTCGTTGTTGCTGCAGCAGCAATAGTAACAACTGCAGCGCTGCGTGCGAGCTTTCGAGTCAGCCCCAGCCGTCAATTTGGAGCCAGTTGCCGTTGTCGTCGTCGTTGCCGTCGCCATCGTCGCCAGTGCCAGCTGAAACGAGTTGCTGGCGAAGCGTAAAAAAGCAACGAACGCTTGACGGGGCTGCCTGACTGCCGGACGGACTGGCTTTTGTGAGTGCCCCGTTGTTGTTGCTTTTGCTGCGGCTGCTTGGCACTGGCTGACGGGCTGGCTGACTGGCTGGCTGGCTGACTGATGCTGGTGTGGCAATAAAACTCAACTGCCAGCAGTCGCAGTTGCAATCTCAGCGAACGCAGCTCAAATCATGTTACTGCTCTCCTAGCAGCTTGGAAGATGACTTTCGGCCGTTGTTTGTTGGCCAGCGTTGCTTTAGCTCTTCTCGTTGTTGTTGTGGCTTATAATGATAGCAACAATTTTTAACTCACAGCAAAGCGGCAACAACAATTTCTCCGCACGCTGTTGTAACACCTTTTTTTGAAGGCAAATTAGCGTAGAAAGTTATTTTGTGTTGTTTTTTGGGATTTTGATTTTGATTTCCGTTTGCAAGCTTTGCAGTTGAGCTTTTAGTGTAAGAAGCTTTTGAAAACCCCAAAACTCAGCTCGCGCATGCACACGGCGTATGCGCAATGCGCTTGTTAAAAGCATTCCACATACGCCGAGTAGCCAGCAGCAGTCGCAAACAATGTGAGCAATGAGCAACGAGCGGTGAATTCAAGCGATGAAGATAAGCACACACCATGACTCACAGATACGAACACACACATACAAACAGCTGACAAAGAACGAACAACGAACAGCAAACAACGCAGCGATGACAAAGAATATGAGGAACTGCGATCAGCTCGGCAATTTTGAGTTCGCCTTAAGATGCGCCACAGTTAACGCAAGATGTTCGACGCAGTTAGTCATAAGCGCCGAGTCTGGAGTCTAGACCGCCAGCCCCTATGCCGTAAAGTGGACGAAATACAGCTGCAGACAACGAGGGATGAAAAATGCGACGATGATGCGATGACGCTGAGAACCAGCCAAATGCCAAGACCGAGCGAACGAACCGAACCGGGCGGGCATCAGGCAGACGGCAGGCAAACAAGCAGACGGCGGGCAACCGGGGCTGGAAAAAAGGGCAAGGAAAATGTGAAACACATGCGACTGCGACTGCCACGACGTCGACAACGACGACGACCCCGATGACGATAACAAAAAACAAAAAGAACTGCAAACGAAAATGAAACGAAACGAAAACTCACCCCGATGCGTTCTGCTGCTGCCCCGGCCTATGGCTCAGGCTAAGTCTCTGGTTCTGGCTCTGGCCCTGGCTCGTATTCCCCCTCTGAATGCAGAAATATGCGAGCATATGGCAACCCTTATAAGCATGACAAAGGCCCGTCCGTAGCACGAAGCGTTTACACATCTGTGATGTTCGCTACTTCATGTGCAGCGGGACTGACAGAGTTGAGTATTGTAACGGGGATTGTATTAATAAATCTAGAGGGTGGCAACACTGCCCGATTAGAGCTGGGCATTGTGATCAGTATTGCAATGTGAGGAATCTTCTATCATTATTAGATGAGAATCTATTGTTAAGTAGAACTGATCAGATCAGGTAAAACTTTAATCAATATAACTACTACGTTAAAATACAAACTGGTTCTTAAAATTGATGACTGTTAAAAAAAATAAATATATTTATTTGGAATTTAGAACGTTAAAATTTTTTTTTTGATATTAAGTTATGCATCTCAGTATCTTAATTCCCCACAAAAACAAAGACCCTATATAAAAAGTACCCATATAATTTTTCAAATGCTGTCTGAATGTTTCCATTGGTCCTAAAATCTCTGATTTGAAATTTTACTTAAATACGAAATGAATTGAATTGGAATGTTTGGCAGTCGCTGTGGCATTGTTGTTCATTGTTGATTTTCATGCCATATATTCCAAAATCATGAAAACGCGGACCCCCAAAATAGTTTCGAGAAACTCACGCAAAAGGCGGAAGTGATGAACGCACTGCGAAGACGAGCCAAAGGCGAAGACATTGAAGCCAGCAGCCCCAGTGGCAGTGGCTGGCAGTCCCACGCTCGTGCTGCCTCTGACCCTGCAGCGTTCCCCTTGCTCCTGTCTCTGCTGTTACGGCTGCTGCCGCCGCTTTCCCGTGTTTTATTTTAAGAAGATTTCGAGCAGCAATGCTGATGAGCAATGCCAGCCAGTTTGAGGCGAGGGTGGCTGCCTGCCTGCCTGCCTGCCCGCCTGCCTGCCAGGCAGCCTGCCTGGCTGACTGCGCTGTTCTCTCCATTTTCATTATGCTGCAGCGAGGGTGGTGGTGTGGTGCTGCTCCTGGTGGTGGTGATGGTGGTGTTGTTGGCAGCGATGAGCTCGGCTGCGTTTGTTGGCTATGTGTGGGGTGTGGGTTGTTCTTGTGTGTCGTTCGGCTGCCGCCTGACTTCCATTTTCTTGATAAGTTTTTTGTGCCCTTTCTCGTTGTCCTGGGCCCGGCACGTAGACAAGCGCCTGACATTGGCTGTGTGGCAGGAGCAGGCGCGGGATGAGTGAGTGGGTGGGCTGGGTGGCTTACTCATTGGCTTTTGCTCCATTGTGCATTGCTTCACAATTTATGAGACAACATTCAGATGCTTGTTATACGCTGTGCTTTGCTTGTAATTGGGTATATTGAACTGTAGATAAGGCAATAACATGAATATAGAATATTCGATTGAATATAAGCTGTATTTTCATTATTATAATATTAGTCAGTTTTAGTATTAGTGAGCTTCGGAAATCAACTAAGCTGCCCTGCAGAAGACTTGAAGCTTTTAGGGCTCTAGTATGTGTGTGTACAGGGTATTTCTTAGTCGAACTTTAACTTCTATTGCTACCTAACCCTTTTTGGCGGCAAACTTTAATCGAGACCATTTCCCTTTTTTTCCTGCTTACAGGTTAATTCAGCAATGGGTCTTCAAGCAACAGCCGCTACCAAGCGGAAGCATGAGCTGACCTTTGACAGCAAGGATGCCAACACCACCTACACGGGCAACTGTGCGCCGCCGCCGGTAAAGGCCAATAAATGGGCTATCAACAACAACAACTACCTGGAATCGCTCGAGGAGCAACAACAGCAGCAGCAGCAGCAGCAGCAGCAAAAAACGAGCTCGGAACAGCTAACCGAATCCAACAACAACATCGTGGAGCCCCTGAAGCCAGCGCATAGTATTATTAGCAACGGTGATGAAGTTACTAACAGCAGCACCAGCAGCATCAAGAGTCCAGCGGAGGTGCCGCTACCACCCACGGCTAGCGCTGCGATACCCGAGGACAGCATTGCCAAGTTGGAAGTGGTGGCCGCGGTGCCCTGCGAGCCCTGGTCAACAGCTGCGTCGCCCGTGGCGGCGGCCAGCAGTGAGCCCGTAGATTGCATCTCAAAGCTGCAGGCGGTGGCCGTGCCCAGTGATCCCTGGGGCAGCATTGCCACGCGCTCTACGCTCGCCACCACGCTGCTGAGTGCGGACGAGCTGGATGACGATGACGATGACTTTGAGGATGACTACGAGGAGGAGGAAAGCATTATACCCACCTACTGTCCCATGCGCTATCATCCCTTTGCCCAGCAACAACAGCAGCAACAGCAGCAGCAACAACAGCAACACCAGCAGCAGCAACAGGCTGCAGCCGCTGCGGCCGCGGCAGCGCAGCAACAGCGCAGCTATCCTCCCAGCTATGGCAGCCGACCCGCCTATTACTCGGAGCCGTTTCCGCAGCAGAATTGTTCACGCACCGGCAGCCCGCAGCACATGGCGCCGCGAGGCTTTGCACCGCCCCAATGGACCACAACAGGCGCAGCGACTGGCGCCGGCACGGCTGGAGCGGCGGGTGGCGCAGCGGCCACACCCAGCGGTGCCCAGCAGCAGCAACAATTCTATGAGAACGGTGGCGGAGTCATCTATGCACAGCCAGCGCCACAGCAAACCATACGCTGTGCGGAGAATGGCAAATCCTATCTGGACCTGGGCTGCAGCAGTGCGGCAACAACAACACCCGCCAGCGCCCTGCCCAGCAGCAATGGCAACCCCGCGCCAGCACCCTCTTCCTTTGTTGCCGGTGGATTGCCGCTGCCGATGCCGCTGCCACTGCCGCTGCACGGGCTGCCGCTGAAGCGCTGCTGCGACGGACGCGGCGGCTGGTGCAGCGCCAACCGCAGCTGCTACAAGGACACGCGCCTGAAGATACGCAACCTGTCCATGTTCAAGCTGTCGCGCTTTCGCCAGGTGTCGGAGCAGTCGCTCTATCGCTCGGTGCTCATCTGCAATACACTGAAGCGCATCGATCGCGAGATCGAGACGGAGGCCAAGGAGCTGCACCAGGCGGCGCAGCAGCATCATCAGCAGGCAGCAGCCGCGGCAGCTGCGGCCGCCGCTCAAGCGGCACAGTATCATCCAGCCTATCAACAGCAGCAGCAACAGCAGCAGCAACAACAGCAACAACAGCAACAGCAGCAACAACAACAGCAGCAGCAATCCTCGCCAGCGCCTCTGCATCATGCGCAGCAGGACTATGCGCCTGTGTTGAATTGCGCCCGGCTGGCCAACATGGATCATTATCAGCAGCTAACGCAGGCACCTAGCTTCCAGCCCCAAGCGCCGCTCGGCTATCACGAGCGTCTGGAGGCGCCGCCGCCACCATACAGAACCGCAGCTGCTGCTGCACCCGGCGGATTCCAAGCACAGCCCGCACATGTCGCTACCGCCTCGGCGACCAGCAATTGTGATACGTCCTGCAGCACCACGCTGCATCCCTATGATCACTACCCCTTCCGGGAGTCGCAATCGGGACGTGCCACGCCCTTCCCCACCTGTCAGACGACGACAACGACGGCAGCTGCGGCAGCAGCGGCAGCGGCGGCAGCAAACAATCCGCCTGTAGCTGCCAATGCGGTCAGCAGCGCGAGCGTAATCTCCGTCAGCATCAGCTCCAGCACCAGCAGCACAGCCGCTGGGGCCCCCGCAGCACATGTCCAGGCATCGAGCTGCAGCAGCTCCAACTCCACCAGCACCAGCAGCAGCAACAATGTCAGCTCCGCTTCAAGCGCGGTCAGTGCCTGCGATTCGAGTGACTCGGGCTATGCGGATGACGATTCGACTCGCTCCATTAACTGGAGCTCAGTGCTCAGCCTCAGCTCACAGTCGGCGCTCGATCCGCTCAACAACAACGATCTGTTCAACATATTGCCTGCCGCCGCCACGCCCACAGCGGTGCCAGTCTGCATAGCGAGCAGCAGTCCCAGCTCTGGCTCCACTCTGGCCTTCAGCGGCAGTTTCACCACAGTGCAGGCGAGCGCCAGTCAGAGCAGCAGCAGCAGCAGCAGCAGCAGCAGTAACAACAACAACAACTCCTCATCCTCCACGACGGCCACCTTCACCACATTGTCCACCATATCGTCGGCGACGCACTCGTTGACCTCTTCCTATGTGAGCAGCATCAGCTCCAATGTGTCAGCGGGCGCCAATACGTGGGAGTATGGTTTTCTGGACATGGAGTTCGGGCTGGGCTCGGAGTTCACCGAGCTGGTGCCCAGCTGCAAGCTTAGCTCCGACGAGCTTTTCAAGAGCGGGCTGAGCGGACCCGTCGCCAGCTCCAGGCTGCATGACAACGAGCTGGAACAGCCTGCGCACATCATGGTCGGCAGTTAGTATCAGTTGTAGGCGTTCAATTGCCGCGGAGACGGTGGCAGCTGCGGCAGCTGTGGCAGCCGCCTGGCGTAGCGTGCGGGTCACGCCCGTCCAGGTGGCGCCTCAGCCCAATTCCAAGCAGTATTCAATATGAATTTGTTGTAGCAAAGAAATTATTAAATCAAACACTGTAAACATAATTTCGAATTATGCTCAGGTTGTGAATGTGCATGTAATCCCCCACCCCTCTTCCCCCTCACAATCCACCTACTGAACAGCAGATCCCCAACAGAAAAACCCTTTAAACCAAAACCCGTTAAACAAGCAATCGCCGCCAGGGGCGCCACACGATAATTGCAATTGTATTGAAAATAAAAACTAAGAGAAGAAAATGGTATGACAAATGAAAACTATTAGCAAATTTTTTAAGTGTAAATATTGTAAAATTTCAAATGTCTAATGTATTGAAGAACAACTTCTAGAACCTAAGCTTAAGAGCAAAAAACAGAATTATTATATAGTATATATATGATAAATGTATCTATATTAGCGCGTATGACATGTAACTTTAGCTTTGTTAGTTGCAATTGTTGCAGTTTTTCGATTACAGCAAAACGTTTCACATACACAAACAGAAAAAATTCGGACAAGGATCAATTATTGCAGAAAAACACACACAACAAATACTTGGTAGACAACAACAACAAGTAAAATCGAAAAACGTTTACTATATTGTAGCCATAAGTATTATTATTTATATACAACGGAAAACAAAAAAAAACGGATAAATGAGAGAACATCTTAAAACAAAGTTTTACAAAATACAAAAAATTTAAAACAAATTTGAGAAAAAAAAATACAAGCAAATATAAAGAATTTGTTAAAAAAAACCAAACTGCATATTTAATGGTTTCTGTCCGGGCTTTCAGCGGAGTTGCATTGGATGCATTACGATGAGGCTGACAATACTTGTTGCATGGATTGAGTATTTGAATGGATATATACATATCACTCAAGGGGTCATAAGATGCAGAGTTCTAATTGGGTTGCTGTCACAACTAAATGGCTTGGCTAGTAATTTGAATCATGTGTCTGACGCTTTTGCGCCATCTACGATAAACATAACTTTGGTTGCTGTGAAAACTAACAACGATGGTTCATGTCTCTGCTTATTTGTATTTGATAACTTTGCGCCACCTATCAACGTTATTTGGGTTGCTGTCAAACCTAAATGTTAGGTAACTAGAAATTTTTATCGTTCTTAAGCGCCATCTATTTTACACGTATTCCGAAGTATTAATGAAGTTTAATAACTGCACATATAGGTAATGGTGGGGAAATTGGCTGAACGAAACTTGTTGTTTGTTTAAATCTTTTTAGTACTAACCTGTTTCGCAATAAATTGTATAAAACATATGTTGTCAAGAGATTGTCAATGTTAAGACCATGTTATTTTTAATCATGTTATTTTTAGAACTAAAATCAACAGGTCGCTACGTCATCTGCTGATTTTCTGCACTGTACAGTCACTTTATTTAAAAATAAATGTCAGAGCTGCTGTTGTCTCAAAATAAAAGGTTATTTTTAACATTTTGAGAGGATTAAAATATCATTATTAGCTTCACATTTAAAATGAAACAAACAAGTTTTTAACAAGTAACATAATGTTAGTTAACATAATTAGAACCAGCTGTTCTATGATGTTAAGCTCAAAGAGTAATGTTCAGAAAAAGAGTTGGCATTCTTCAAACATTTCGGCTGCGTTGGCAGCTTGGTCACCTGTTGAACACCTGTTATTAGTTTGTCTTCTTCTTTGGTCGCGTACGGTTGTGTCGCGGCCGTCAATTTAAATTGCGTCGGCGGTATTGTTTATTATATCAGTTCATCAAGCAGCGCTCGCGTGTGTGTGTTTGTGTTGATGTTCTTCCGCGCGTTGTTTATGTGTGTTTCGAAATGCCGCCAAGCGCAATTTACAGCTAATGAATATTAAGAACAAAATGCTAAAATCGTGTTACAACAAAGGTAAAGTGCCAGAGCAAAAAAAAAAAATTGAATAGAAAAAGAAGTTAGCAAGTGGAAGAATTCTACCGCGACAGCAGCAGCAGCAGCAGCATCGCAGCAGACGGTGGTGTAGGCTGTAAAATTAGTTGTCTGTCTGGTTTTTGTTTGTACATGAGGTTGCGTTCCCGTTTGCCTGTGGAGAGTGTGAGTGTGTGTGTGTGTGTGTGTGCATGTGGTGTAGTGTGAAGCAACAATTTAATTGCGAACTAAAACAGTTCAATTACACGCAAATACAAATATGTGATTTAATTAAAATTGCATTTGCGCTTGGGGCAATATCTAAATATTTCAGTTTCCAATGTAATTTAAATCAAATAAACGAATAGATACGTACACAATAACACACACATACACTCGTATATATTGGCGATCGCCGCACAAGCAACGATTACAACAAACGCGCAGCTTTTGGACCAAAGGGAAGTGCTTAGATGTGGGGGCAGTCAAAGAAGCATAATGGCGTAATCGTAATCTTTTTGCCCTCTTTTTAATTATTCAATTAAAAGCGCAAATTGCAGGCCACAAATTCAATTTAGCCGCTATTTGCTGATGTGCGGCTGCCGACGGCGATGTTGACATTGAGGTAGCAGAGGCCAACGCGTCGCTGCCGCTGCTTGCTGTAATACGTGCGTCGCGTGTCTTTTTGGTTGTTGTTTTGAGCTTCGACGCGAAATGTCATATAACAAATATTTTTTATTTATGTATTTACATATATACATATTTTGTTACTATTTTAACAAAAAAAAAAAGTGCATTTTAAAACCGGTTCTTGAACGTGCATAAATGCGAAATTAAAATATAAATGATTTAATTGTTGTGGTGTGCGTGCGAGTGTGTTAGTGCATGTGTGCGTTTGCCCTTCAGTCGAAGTAACGGCAGTTTATTGCAGCGAAAGAAACAGCTCAACGAATATAGGGAGGGAGAGGCGCAGAGACAGCAAACGACTGCCGTCAGCTTTTTGCCCAGCCAAAAACAACAACAATCGACGCCGGCATTGGCCCAACAGCAACAAAGCAAACAGAAAGAAAAAAACAAAAAAGCAAGAGCACCGCGGCGGCCACATTCCAAGCGACAGCGTGCGGCCCCCAAAGCTCAGGTCAGCCGCCCAGCGGGCTCTCTTGCTCTCTTGCTCGCACAGCAGCTGCAGCAGCATCGGCAACGGCATCAGCAACAGCTTCAGCCTCAGTAGTGGGTAAGTCAACTACGTCAACGTCAATTTTCTGGTGCTGGTGCCACGTCTTTTTCTTTTGAGTTATTTGCACCACCCACCACACCACCCCCCTTCAGTTTGCCCTCTTTTGAGTTATTGTTTCTCTTGTGCTGTTACGCCTGCCGTCGGCCCATGTAACGAGATTTTTGCGTAGAAATTACATATTTTTTCATTTTCACATCTTTCCCATGTATTTGGTTTTGTTTCTTTTTTTGTAATACCTGTACGAATTGAATATGAATGTGAATGTGTTTGTAACATTTTACAAAGTTTATACTTTAAACACCAAACTTATTCAAAAATAAATGTTTCACACTGTTAGGCTTAGAACAGGGTATCTCTCGGTTGGGTACTTTCGACTTGACAATTCTTGTTTTTTTTCGTTTTGTTGTTAATGGGGTCTTCTTCTCCTCCTATCCCACAAAAGGGTGTCGCCAGCTGATCATCAAAGCAAACGCTAAAAGAAAAAAGTATCCCAGCCAATTGAGTTAATTATGTTAATTAAGATTTGGTATTGGCCCTAATGTAATGTACATCGAGTACTTAGAGTATGTAGAGAAGTGGGCTTTGGGGTTATGGGAGTTAGGGAAACGTGAATATATAAGATATCAAATTTGTAGGTTTCCAAGGCGATTCGCACGTGATGCAAACGTGATTCGAAGATGACAATTGCTAACTGCCAATTTTCTAGGTCGGCTTGTAGAGTTAATCATAAGATGCTACATAAACTAAATTGATTGTGTAATCTGATAATTTATAAAAGGAGAAAGTAAGGATATCTTTGGCCCGCCGAAGTTTTAATACCCTTAAAGACATTTGCCTGAGGTTATTGCAAAAATGTGAGCTCGAGAACTAATTTTTCGACTGATTCTAATAAGATTTGACACCTATGTAACCAGTCATGTTTTACTAATAAATACCGAGTCTGGTCAAAATATCTCCGGCCGGTTCCGACTCATGTACTGCCTGCAACGGAATGAAGGACATATGCAAATTTTCAAGATATTAGTTTTACAACTGAGAGTCTAGTTGCATAGAAACGGACAGATGTATAGACGGATGTACAGACGGTTATATCAAATGTAGAAAGGTATAGATAGAAAATGGGTCCGAGGAAGTTTCCTTCCCCCTACAAGGGTATACAATCAATCTGAACTGATTTAATACAGTTTCATTTTAGTCAGTTATTTCTTGAAATTTTCCATTTTCAAGAGTCAACTATATAAGCAAGATTGATTTTATTTATTATAATTTTATTCCTACATATTGTAATCTCTTTGCATAGACTTATACCATATATGTATCGCGAACTATTAAATATGCAGCACCAGAAATTGTTCAATTACCATTTCACTTTATTTTAATGATGTGTATCAGATTTATTACTTAAGCTTCCGATTGTTAAGTATGAAATCACTTCAAAATTGTCCAAGGCCTTTTCTTTTTCATTTTCAATTTAATTTCATATACGCAGCTAATTAATTTAAATGGCCAATAAAAAAAAAAGGCAAAGAGTGAGAGGGGGAGAGTGCCCGATCTACGGCATTGAACTTCGTCACTCTGTTAACCTTTCAATCATTTCGTAAGTTTATTGTGGGCATAATGATGAGCATGGGATGTTTTTAAATTGAATGAAAACAATTAATTGATGTTTATAAAAATGTATTGATGGGTCGATAAAAAAAAAATTGGCTGCTTCAAGATTAAGAATAGGATAAATGGAAATGAAACTTATTTGTAATACGAAACTGACTCATTCTGATTTCCTATGACCAGATTCATAATTTAAAATAAATTCGACAAAATTTTTTTAAAATATATTTGGTAAAGCTGATGTTCCTTTAGAAAACTGCAGAAATATCTAGATTGTTCATCCTGTTCGTTGTATGTAGTTTGCAAATTGTTTCAGTGTATATTGGCCGGGGCGGAGGTTCGTGTTGTTCCTGACAATTGCAGCGTTAACTTAGACGAGGACATGTGCAGAAAATTTCTCCACATTGTTTGTTTCTTCAGCGTCTGTACAACATCCCTTAATTTAATGTAAAGTTCTAATAACACGTAAGATTGTTTTTCAATGTTTTATTTTATTTTTTTCATGTGTTAATAAAATATATTATATTTTTATTGCTGATCTTTATACTCGCCTTCTATATACAGCTATCTGATCAATAAATTCAGTTGCAAAAGTTCCAACACCTCTTTTTTCATATAATTTATTGCAAAACTACAATAGATTCATCCCTCCCTCCCTTACCCCAAATCCACGTCTCGTGGCCTAGCTGGGCAGCTTGTTCACTAGAGAATTTCGTAATTTTCAAAATCACAACAAACAATGGGAAAAATGCGAGCGGCGAGAAATAGAAAACAAAAAAAACCAAAACAACAAACGACGCGACGCGACGCGACGTCGGCGGCTTTTAGGGAACCGCCTTCTTAACAATAGAAAATCTCCAAAAGCCGTCGACGGAACTGCGTCCAACTGGCGTGTTGCACAGTTGATGTTGTTTGCCTTGTTGTTGTTGTTATTGTTGTTGCTGCTGCCAGCCGGAAGATATTTTAGACTAGTTTACAGTGAAGCAAGTTTATATACATGTATATACATATATACAGAGAGAGAGTGGAGGGGAAGCTGGGTGCGCGGGAGCTTAACAGTGGTCCCGAACGTGCCTCCGTGTTTGGACAGAAACAAGTTTTATAGTTTTTACGCTGACGCTGTCCAGTCCATCGGGGCTCGCACAGCTGTTGTAGTTCTTTTGCCGAACGAGCCTAAACGTGGCCAAAACCATGGCTAAAAACCAGTCTATTTTCAGTTCTAGTCCCACACCCAGCCAACATCCCAATGCATATTGTGTGCTGGCCCGCCTGTAGTTTTGAACTAGTTGCGGTGTATCAAATCAAGTCTAACCACGAAACGACCCTAGCAGTCGCTATGCTCCGCTCCCCCCAACCTCCTTTCGCGCTGCCCGTCGCACTATTCGGGGCTACTTTTGCACAGTTTGGAAATTAACTGGTTGTTTTGCGTGTCAGCTGCTGCTGTATGTGGAGTCTATTGTGCATTACCCACTCCGTACCATCCACCTACCCGACTTGCACAGCCCGCCATTTATATCGTATTGTTCGATGGCGCCTTGCAGACAACTTTATGTTAAAGGTTTAGAATGCGCTCAAAAGTTTTCGGCCACCTCGTCTGGGATCGCCTCAAAGTTGTGGCCAAAAGTGGGCGGCTCCGGTGGATTACATTTGAATCCACCAGAAGCCACCCGGCCAGTCAGCCGACCATTCAGCCGCGGCAGGAAGAAAGTGAGGAAGGAAGTTGATTTTGTGCAACTTAACGCTTTTCTTTGCGCCTGGCGTGTGTCTGGCCCCATGCCCCAAAATGAAAATGCGCCAGCAAACGGGTTCAAAGAAAACAGATTCGGAGCGAGGCTAAATGCCTCAATTGAATAGCGATTTTGTCTTTGCGGATAGTTGTTGAAAAGTCTTAAATATTATAAGCAGGATTTCCATTGTAAGAGCATTCCTTTGAACAAAAAGGATGAGCTATGTTTTTGTTTATATGAATAGACTGGTTATAAATAGTCATTACCATAAGATCTGGGCTCCTTGTAGTAATTACATAATAAAATACCTTGTAATAAATAATGCTTGGCATTTCTGATTATTGCTGAATAATGAAATCAATGATAACATTTTTAAAAGCAATAAAATTAGTTACTATAGCATATTGATTGTGCAGTTTTCTGTTTGGTATGTGGGGGGACGATTGGTAGAATACAACTGATTCAAATAACACCGAGTTAATTGAAAAAATTAATTTTTTAGTTATTTCTTTAAATATTTAAAGGCCATTTACATATTTATACACACGCATTAACATTTGCCATTCGTCAAATCTTTTTGCCAGTCTCCTTTATCGATGGCATCAAGTAAAAGCATTTGCAGCTCATGGAATACACAGCATCAACAACCCACAAGCTACAAACTACAGACATATCCACTCTTGTTTGTGGCTGTCTTCTTCTTTTTCATTTTTTTGTCTGTCCAGCATTTGGCAATTGCTTGGCAAGATATTCGGCATGCACTGCGATCCGCCAGCATCAACTGTTTAATGGCCAAAACTAGTAGTCGGCGAAGGGCGTCCGCGCTGTGGAGGAGGCGCGGCAGTTGGGTGGCGCAAATTGCCGGCAGCGCATCAGCTGCACACACTAAATTTTTAATCAAGCATCTAGCAGCCCGTATCTTTATCCGTATCCAGAAAGCAGCTCCCAGCAGCTGTGATTCCGTTGGAGTAGCTTTTGTTGCTGCTGCGAGCGCAAAAAATGCAATCAACGTCAAATGCGCTTCGAAACTTTGCGCAAAATAATAGAAAAGCCATTAATTTCACTTCTCGTCGAAGAAAATGCCAGGAAGAAGATGAAAAACTGGCACGGCTATAGGAGCAGCGCGGTGTATTCAGAGGACCTGGACGTGCCACATGGTCAGCGAAAGAGAGAGTGTGCTCGAGTAATTTTTAATTATGCGCACAACGTGCGGAAAGCCTGATGCGAATTGCTCTAATGCGATTATTGGCAACGCTAAATGCATCACATCTTGGTCCCCTTTGTCCTCACGGCAATGCCAATTATTATAATGCAGGACGCCCAAAGGATGTGGCATGAACGTTACTTTCAGTCACCACAAGGAAACTGGCATACAAAAATAACACAAAAAACATTTTCATGGTAAAGTTTCGAAACAATGGTATAAAATAGAATAAGCTTAAATAGTGTCCAAAGCTCGGCCATAAAATAACCTGATGTTTGTTGGGCGACTGGATCCTTATATACCCGAAAGTCAGTTGCGGGGTAAAATGTTCTTGTGCTATACATAAAGAATATATATAATATATATATATTTTTGTGTAACTTCTGATATATTTTCCGCATAAGTTCGATATACCCTCAGTTTCGTGCGACACTGGGTACTTAAAACGAAGTTTTTCGCTGCCACACAGGGTAAGGATACAGCGCTTACATTATCGTCGTGCTCATGCCCGAAAATTGCAAAAGTTCGCTGTCGTTCTAAAACCACTTTTCATTAGTAACAACCGCTAATTTCACTTAGTGGTATGCCAACATGTCGCATCAGTTGGGAGCCACACACATCCACACGGGAACAACAAGTTTTTAGCTTAATTTCTAGTTGAGAAATTCAAAATCTACACAAATTGAAGCATATTGAAGCAAATATGCTCTTTCCAAATTAAAGCAAATGTGAATTGGTTTCTGTTAGAATACATATCAATTTTTAATATACGTTTAGTGTGTTTTAAGACCTCGTCTTTATTTTAGTTTCCTCATTAAAGATAGTAAATACTTATTTCAAATTTTCTGCTCAAACTTTGAATTATTTTTAATTATTATAAACATATATGATGCTGTAAATTAAACTAACAATGGAGAGTTCAGCTTGCCTGCATTTAGCATATAGCTTACGTAGAAATATTGTAATATTTTTATACTCCCTTCAATGACATTGGAATCTGCCAACCATGTTAAATTACCCATTTTTCTGCGAGTGTATAACAGCAAGTAACATAATACACAGTGCTGGTTAGGTTGGTGAATTGCTTTTACCATTTATGAGTGACAACGGGTACGAAGCTGAGCGGGTTACTGGAGTTGGGTGGGGATAAATGACCGCTGGCAACTAACAACTAACAACTAACAACTGGCAACTGACCGCTGGCTTCTGTTGCAAAGTTGAAAAGTTTAGTCGGCAAGCAATAATGCAATAAACAAGTTTTTTTTTTTGTAAATTGTTGTTTAACTGCATTAAACTTGTCAAATGAAGTCGCTTTTGAAGTTAGATTGCCTTCAACAAGGGCGTGACATGGCCGGTGCCACGAGCGAATCCCTTAGAGCCACTGTCTGAACTGTCCCTCACCCTTCTCACTC
This sequence comes from Drosophila ezoana, assembly GCA_035045725.1. Taxonomy (NCBI): domain Eukaryota; kingdom Metazoa; phylum Arthropoda; class Insecta; order Diptera; family Drosophilidae; genus Drosophila; species Drosophila ezoana. Next base: position 1,283,340 of record JAWNOU010000197.1, on the reverse strand, counting down.
CATGACAGAGAATCTGTATATAAGTCAAATGCTCTGTGATGTTTTCTGATAAAAGTATTTATAATTGCAAGCCGTGGGCATAAACACCCTGAATCTCGGCCAGTGTCGGGAGAGGCTAATGTTGAAAAAGTGACTCCGCAGCGTTAGAAAAGTTGTGAGAAACTTTGAGCAAAACTTTAGCAAAATAATGTGCTAATGATCATTGATTAATTCAAGCTGTAAATAAATAAATAAATAATAATGCAACTTTGGTATAGACCCAAAAGTTGTATATTCCTAATGATTAACAAAATAATGGTGTTAAAAAAATGTTTTTAATATGTTATATTGTTATAATACACGGTAATTTGTGTAATTGGTTATAATTAAATTGGGTCCAACACCAGACTTAACTCAAAATTACACATTGGGTAGAATAGTATATATAGCACGCACTAAGGAGAGCTATAGAAATTTGACAATAACCTAATGGCGGATAATCTGGCAAAGGGAGTATTCGTGCTATCATATGCAAATGAGGAAATAATAACTATAATAACTATAATAATAGTGGCTGTTATGGCAGGGGAGATCGCTAGAAAAACACAACGGGTTGGAGAGTCTGTGTAATTAACCCACTTTCTGTTGCAATACCCGAGAAAGGATTGCGGGCTGATGCTGCAAAGCAGCATATCATGCTAAGTAGCTGGCCTGTAAGTGGGAAATGCAAGTTATTAAAAGCTACGATTAATTATGATCGCAACATTGGTAAACCCATTAAATCTTATAAAGTGTTACAGAAACTCTGCAGGAAGCTGGGCTGAGCTACATATGCAGGACCATATTGATTGCCTCATGTATAGACAAATTTTGGAGTATATTTTATGGATTATTGTTGGTTATTTTTCAAATGATAGTATTTTCAAGCTGAGATTCACAAAATGTTTGATCATGATGGGGTCCAAATTTGAAACTCCCAAACTATGTCCTCACAGTGATAGCGCTACCAACTCAACGCCATCATAATTTAGTCCGTCGCGACGGTGCCTAACAAAGCAATTAGATCTAAGGATATATCTACACCAACACTAAAACACCAAGAACACCAACACCAACACCATTAAGTTTGTTAAGTAAACGCTGCTGTTGCCAGGGACATTCCCGGGGGCAGCATATTCATTAGGCAAGCGGCACTCACAGACACACGCGCACACTGATGGACGCAAACACATACAAACACGGAGCACATCCTGCGTGGGCGTTTGTTAACTTCTTGTTGTTTCTGATATTTCAGTTGTTGTTGTTCTTGTTATTGTTGTCGCTGTTATGCTGGTAGCCAACTTATAGGTCACTTGCCCAAGACTTTTCCCAAGTTTGCGCAATAGACATCAACTTGTTCTTGTTGCTGTTGAAGTTTCCTGTCTAGCTGCAGGGGCTGGGCGTGCTTGAGCCTCGAGTGGGGGCCACTAATGAGCACGCCGTGTCGTCGTCCTGGCACAATGCGTATAATTAAAAGCGTCCAAGGTGTAAACTAGCAAATTGTTTGATCCCATTCACTCAGCTAACCATTCGCTCAACTTGAGTGAAGGATACCAGGCATTTCCCCTCGTTTTACTATTGCGCTTCAAAATTTTCCGTGTCCTTTTTTCACGCTCTCACTGCTTGCTCAGCATAATATTGTTAAACTTTTCTTGAGCTCAGCACTTTTGCACTTTTTATATTTCCTTTTTTTTTTTGTTTACCATCTTTTGCCTGGCGGGCACTTTGCAGTCGCCGAGATGCTCTAGTCGCCTGTAACCTGATAACAGAAAACTCTTAGATCCGGATATTCTTAGCAGGTCGGATTTGACATGCGCTTAAAAAACAACTTAAAAGTTTGTGCTTAATGGAAATCCTATTTGTTGAAAATCAAAAAGCAGGTATAATAAAGGTAGCGTAGCTTTTGCCTTTCATTGTCGCAAATAAATTTGGGTATTCCATAAATATTTTAAAAACTCTTGATTCTGAACTATTATAAATGACATGATTAAATATTATTTTTTTTTACGCATTATTAATTTGAACATCGATATTTACAATTCTAAAATAATGGGTATACGGAAAATCCTCACTTCCGCACCTCTTGAAGGTTGTGTTCTCAAAAGCGCATAAAAAAGCGCATCCTTTCAGCAACAAGCTAATATTTTAATGACACCAAGTTCAAAGCGTTCGCAGTCTACTGTTGACTGTGGCAGTTTGGGGCCTAATTAAAAGTTGTTCCAAAGTATTCAGGTGGACATGCCAATGGCCATGAGCAGCACCACGCCTCAGACCCAGACCCAGACTCAGACTCATTCGCATAAACTTTCTATAGCACCACTTTCGCTGCATGTCCCCATGAATACTGTTTAGTTGTTCTTGTTCTGCATCAGCATCGCTTGGGAAACCAGTTTGTGGCTTTGGTGACCAGTCAACCCATCTAGTCTCAATCGAAAGCTCTGTCTCTGTCTTTATTTTTCCACCTTGATCTTTCGCACACACACGCACTTGCGGCTTGTATGATAATGATTTGAGGGGAAGAAGCAGCAGAAAGCCATTTGATTATTTCCACTGCTGTTGATGTTAACCACAAAAGCAAACAAAACATTTGACTGACATGGGGCCATCAGTTTTTTGTAGTCTCTGTTTTCATGTTCATCTGTTTCAATTGACCTTATTTGCAGGTATCTAGAAATTCTCAAAGATTTCATGCTCAAGTTCGCCAAACGAATAGTACACCTATATATGCATATGATATTCTTCTTTTAATACAGTCATTGCATTTCCTTTTGTTGCCGATTTCACTTGGTTTTTCTTCAGCTCAGTGCATCCGAAATATTTCGACTCGTGTGGTATGACAGCTAACCTGGTTGTTTTACATTCCATATCAATATATAGCAGAATATGCTTCATAAATACATGAGTAGACAAATAGGGGAAACAGAATGACAGAGGTATAGAGAAAAATATATCTATCTATCTTTAGTTTACGTTTTACTTTAACTGGTTAAAATTAAAATAACATAGTTGTGCATAGTTTGGCAATTTATAAATATGTGATACATACATCAATAGACATTTGTTATACTTTTAATTATGTGTTTTTGTACTTATTTTTACTGTCATATTTCTTGGCAAAACTTAAAACTTCAAGCTTTTCAATAATTCCAATTTGTCACACTAAGATTTAAAAAATTTATATTTTTAGGTCGATTGTGATTAAAAAGTCGAGCATCCACAGCTACATTAATATTTGCATATGTTTTTTGTTTGCAGTTTTTGCTCCCCCCGTTCACTTGTTATACCCTGCGCTTTTTTCCTCTATCGTTTGTACCTAACGATCGGGAGTTATGCAAGATATAAATATATATAATATATATAAATATATATATAAATTTTTTTCAATGTATTTGTATGTTTTGTTATATTCATAAACTAACGGGTATAGCCCGGCCTTACCCGTGGCAAAATCAATGTTCTCAAAACGCTTTGAAAATAATTTTGAAACTGAGCGGACGGAATTTGAGAGCGAAACGACATCCACCAAATCTTTGATTCCCATTTCCACCAAGGAGGAATACATTTTTGGAAAAGTGTGAAACACCCCTCAAATGAATTTGAACAAAGAACTTTGAAATTTAAACAAAAAATTTTTTTTTCCACACTTGCGGGTGGAATTTCCCGAAACCCCGTCTTAACGTGCACTTTCATCACATAAGGTAACTACAGTGAAAATTTCAGCTTCCTAGCTCTTACGGTTTGGGCTGTGCGTTGATCACCAATCAGTCAGTCAGTCAGTCCAGACAAACAGTTTTATGTATAGAGATGGATTTTCATACTGCATTGTCTGTTACAGGGTATCTAATAGTTGAGCAGTTTCACTCTCTTGTTTTTGTGGGTACCGTTAACATTTGCACGCATTGATGACGAATGGCCACGAAAAATGATAAATGTTTAATGGGCCAATGGGGACATGAAACATGTTGCAGGATAAATGTTTCCGGGTAGTGGCTAAAGAGCGATTGCTGAATATACCAGAGCATTGATTGTGTGTGTGGAATACTGACACAGTTTTAAGTCAACGTAAATCTTAATTGTAAAACAATATGATTTATGTTTAACTACTGTTCTTTAGCATTGAGTACTAAATAAAGTATGGGCTAAAAGATCTTCAGCAGTTAGAAGTTAAGCTTGTCGCTATTAAAAAAATCTCGATACTATTTTTTCTGTTTCGATTATTCTTCAATTATCAATCGTTAGGTATAAATATTTATTTATGCATATAAAATGAGTATAATTATTACCATAGTAAGCTGTTTATATTTTTTTGTATTTTTATTATAATTTGTCAATTTTTAAGTTTTTGGTGTCTCTTCAGATAATTTCTCATTACAATTTACTTATCTATACAAATTGATTTATTTTAATTGAACATAAGAGCATAAGAACACACGATAACATTTTCAAGTTTTTGTGCTCTTGAAGTTTTTATTGAAGTGAACAAATTAAAAAAAAAAAAATTAGTGTTAAAATACCAGAACCCGAAACAATGCGTCATTAACATTCAACGAAAACGAAAAAAGTAATAAAACTAAAAACTATGCGGTACTTAATATACATATTTTTGTAAAGTGATTACTGGTTTTACATACCCGCTTACGTCCCATGACATCCCAGACCCATGTATGAAATATTTTGCGAGCTCATCGCAAATTGCGCTCATAATAGTGGCATGTCCCACACTCGCACACTTGCCCACAGACCCACTATGCGATTGCAAACTTCATTGAGCGCTTGTTAATGGTGGGGGGTAGCCAAATTGGGTGGCATATGAAGTAAGGAAATGCGAAATGCCCTTTTTCCATAGCCAACGCAATCTGAGGAAAAGCGGCAACGTTGTCGTAGCTGTCGAATGATGTCATGTTTGCTCAATGTTTTTTTGCTTGCCTCTCTTTAACTCTCTGTCTATTTCTTTAGCCCAACTGTCGGCGGCAGGGCGGGTCGAGGCGTTTATAAATCAGTTACCCAGGCGCTGATGCTGCAATAAAAGGTGCGATTTATCATAATGGCAGACAGCGGGTTGGTGCCGGGGGTGGGGATATACGCAGGGCCCCTGCTCTACAGCTCTCCAGCTAAGATAATCATTCGTTTCGCAGCAATTCCCAGCATCCCAATGTACATTTGCTATATATTTCGCAATACTCTTACTTGGCGTATACGCAATGTCTGTCGTGAATTCATCGAATTCATTTTTGCCATTTTCCGCATTTTTCACAAATCTGTTTCGCACACACATACGCAGCAGCACAGGCAAATAGAGTGGAGATATATAGCCTGTGTGTGAAGTTATCTGCGGCAGCCGCCAGTCGCCAGTTCATATTGATTACAACAAATTTTCCGTCGCCGTTTTGTCGTTGAAGTCGTCGTCATTGTAGGAGCTAGAGATGAAGCTTAAGTGGAAATTCATGCAACACGTAACCGATATTTGATTTATTTATTTATTTTTTGGCTTGCAGAGATTATGTCATGTTTAATGGGCAACTGATGGATCGTTTGAAGTGCAACAATGCATATTCAATATTCGATAAATGTGTGTAGAATGTGCTTATAGTACCAGCTTCTACTACTTAGATCGGCAAGAACTAGTGTTGCTTTTTTCTATCCATTGTCCCTTTAGCCTACCCCTTTAAAACCAATTGCGTGTAAAGAACGCATAAAAAATAATTATTTGTTCTCAGCACGTAATTGTAAATACAGAGCTTGGGAAGTGAGTTTAATGTAGTTGGAATAAAAAAGAATATATAGGTTTTTATAAGAATAAAATGATTAAAATAATACCGATTAGTTGCCTTAGAACGTGGCATACATATCTGTACGGTTTTCAATTATAGTGTTTCTTAGTGAAACGTGTCGCGATTCTAATCAACGTAATTCTTCCCACCTTTCTTTTTTTCTTTCATTTCTGTTTGCTGCCATCACGCTCTCATCTCCATCCAGAGTCGGCCGAATCAGCTCTAGTTTTTTTACATTGCTTTTGCTTCTTTAGTATCTAAGCTTGTTGATTTCTTTACTTTTTGCAGTGTTGTATTTGGTGTGTGGCTCCAGCGGCGGCGACCACCTACCACCCCACCAACTCACCATACCCACCAATTCGCCGACCTACTCACCCGCACCTCACCCGTCAGAAACCGTTCGCTCGCTTGACATTTAATGCCAGCTGCTGCCACTGCCGTTGTTGCCGCTTTTGCCGCTTAAGGCCGAATCTTCGACACAGACAGCTCTGACTTGGCCCGGCTGTTAGCTGTTGGCCGCTGCTGCTGCTGGCTGCTGCTTTGATAGCTGGAATTTCGTTGAACCGGTTTATGTATGTGGTTTTGCAGTTGTTGTTATTGTTGCTGCTAACTGGCGTCTGGTAACTGGCTCCACCAAAATATTCGTACTTCTATACTTGTGTGTGTGTGTGGGTTTGTCTAAAAGTGCTTTGTGCGGGGCTGGGCTAACCAACTGGCCAAGCCACACAAATAAACATGGACACAACGAGAGACGGCGAGAGAGAGAGATACGGACGGACGGACGGAACAATCGCGCATATTTGTCGTTGCGGATTATTTCATAGTACAATTCTACAGCTTTGTGCGAATGTTTATTTTGTTTGTGTTATGTGTGCCATGTTTTTTGTTATTATTGTTGCTGCTGTTGCTGTTGCTGCTTCTATTGCATAGTTTGGCATCTTTGGCTTTTCGCTGTTCATTTACATTGCAAAAATCTCTTTTGGGTTTTGCGCATTTCCAATTCCAATAGATTATAGATAAAACCAAACTGTGAATTGAATCTGGAGAAATATATAAAGTTGACTGGACCTTGAACAAAATATACAAAGTCAGCTAAAAAGGTCCAAAAATAAATGCAGTAAAAAGAAAATAAACGTTAACGTTAAGCGACTAGTTAGGTAAAACAAATTCCATCGAACATATAATATTTTCGTAAAATTCGTTAGTTTTTATTTAATTTGCAGAAGGATCACTTGAACAAGTCATTTGCGTTATTGTACAATCTTAATTGTTTATCGATGCTGTTCATCCCGTTTTATTTCTCTTGATTAACCGCATTGCAGATTATCTGAAATCAATTGTCAAACAGACAATGAGACCATGAGGTCATCGAACTGTCGTTGCCGGAAATTGAACCACACTTTGCCTTTTTATACCCTTTTATAAAAAGGGTATATTGCATTTGTGCAAAGTGCAAATGTATGTAACAGGCAGAAGGAAGCATCTCCGACCCCATAAAGTATATACATATATTCTTGATCAGCATCAATAGCCGAGTCGATCTAGCCATGTCCGCCTGTCTGTCCGTCCGTCCGTCCGTATGTATGAACGCAAGGATCTCAGAACCTATAAGAGCTAGAGACTGAAATTTTAGCTGTAGGTCCTCCAGGTGCCCGCGCAGATCGAGTTTGTTTCCGATAATCGATAACTTACTCCGTTTCTAAGTAATCGATAAAAATGTATATCGAAATCCCGTTTTTTAAGCAATTTTGGTAAATAATAAGAGCTAGAGTCACCAAACTTGGCATGTAGCTTCTAGAATAGTATATATATATCAAGTATCTTTCATTTTTTACCTATCGCCACCTCCCCGCTACTCTCTATCTATTAGCGCGAGCTGCATTTGGTGTTGGAATAAGAGGGTTCAGGGTATCCCCTAGTCGGGAGCTCCCGACAAGAACCTCTTACCCCTTACGTGGAAGATGTATTTGATTGAATCAACATATCTTCTATATATGTTAATGCACTTGCACTATCTCTCAACGAACTATGCGATATTTTAAATGTGACTCAAAGTTTCAAGAATGAAATCAGACGCAACACTTTTTAGTTTTTAAAATTCTTTTCTAAGTTTCTAAGTACCGTTATTTCAACAATTTCAAGTTTAGTTGACTGGCTATTATTAGTATTAAAGAAAGTTGTGTTTTTATATTTCATACAATTAAATAAAGCTATTCAACAGCTATTACTAACTTTGCCAAATTTTCAATTAACTTGTTTATTGACATGAAGCTTACAAATAACCTAGTTAAATATATAGTTAACGATTCAACAAATTTAAGTGCTGCTTATACAACCTAATGTCAAATTGCATTTGAATAATTATGAGTTATTGTTGTGAGTCGGACAGCAAACTTATGTAGTAACTTCTCATCGTCCATTTGCTGCTAACAGACATTATTTATGCATTTGTAAAGTTTTGATTTATTTAATTTATGAACCTCTTGACCTGACACATAACTTCCTGCATAAATTTTAATAAGTAATAAACCAAGTACTGGCAAAATAAGCATCCATATAAATACTAAGCTGTGGTAATAATAATTTGTAAAAGCAAAAGCGAAATGACAATCTTCTACATCATCATCAATGAAGCGTAATTGTCATTAATTGTATTTGTCGATTTCCATAACAAGAGAAGTGGAAGAAGGAAAAGAAGATGAAGAAGAAATGATCAATTGTAACATAAATTTAACAATTGCTTTGGCATTTGCCAAACTCGAAAGTTTGACAAAAACTTTTTGGCATAATATATATATTTGTATTGTGTAAAACGTCCAAGGTTGAATAAGTTTCGTATTTATTATGTGGGTGTGCCTGTGTGTGTGTGTGTGTTTACTTTAAATGAAAAACAGCAGGCGGCAAATAAACATTTGAACAACAATGGAGCCACAGCAACGGCCTCAAAACTCAAATCAAGTCCGTTGTGCAGTGCAGTAGCTGCTATTGCCGCTGGGCCCAAATGAAACTGCCAAATTACGGCCGCTGCGAAATGCGGCCTGTAAACTTTGTTTCTGTTTTCGATGCGTCCCGGCAAATGAATAATTTGCCATCATAGATAAACGTAATCAATGCCTGTGGATGTTGTGGCCGCTCCCTCGCTGCTAGATCTCAACTGATGGCCATTCCGTGGCTCCTCTTGTTCAAAATGGCAACATCTGCACATCTGCACATTTGCACGGGGACCAACTATGTGTGGAGCTGTGTGTTAACTTGTTATTGAATTAAAGTGACTTGATTTACGGCGAGTTCCGGTCAAAAGCACTTAATATCATTTGGTTGCTGGCCTAGACGCTGTTCTATCTGGTTAGGTTTGCTTCGCTGACCGAAATGGCATTGATTATGGTCCACGTCTCGTATACGTAATGCACTCACAAATTCAACCAGCTGCGAAATTGCTGCGAAAATTCAATGTAGAATCGACAATTGCATTGAGTATCTTTGATGTTGTTAGCTGCTCGCTAGTTGATACATATGTTATTATTATTTATAAGTAGGTATCTTTTGATAAGTATCATGAAGAACATTTTTGCTAATAATTGTTTTCCTATGTTATTTAAGAATTTCCTAATTACCTTAGATACTTACTCAATAAATCGAACTAAAGTTTAATACTTTCAATATTAGAATTTTCTGTTCTTTAACTCTTGCATTTATTAACTATAAAAAGCATTCAACCAACAAAAAATCAACAATCATATTCAATTCCGATTGAGTTTTCATGTTATGTTATGTTTGTAGTAAATTGATTATAACTCTATTATGTGCGAATAGGATTGATTACAGTTTGATTTAAATGCCTATTGTAAGTGTTGTACATGATAATAATATTTTGCTTTGTCAATGTTAATCCAATCACACGTTTAATTTCATTTTGAATTTGAAAAACCATTCCATTGTCAGTCAAATTTAGGAAAATCAAAGAACTAATTTAAACGCAAATAAATAAATGAATGTAACCAACTGAAGTGAATTTTTAGTTTTGGACTTAGTTTTATTTTGGTTACGGACTGCATTACGTTTAGGTGATCAGGCAGGTAGTAGGCGCTGGGGAAGCTTATGTGGAAACAACTGGTAACAATGCTAATAGATAGACAAATAGCAAACAACAAACAGAACTGTGGTGAGGTGGTACCTGGAGCTGTATTAATTTCATTTAGGAACATTACACGGAGTCAAACAAACAACCAGAGAAACAAACAGAGAAATACAGCAAGAGATAACAACAAAAATAACAACAACAACAACAAATGCTCATATCACATACAGAGCAGCTTTGTTGCACTGAACTGGCGACAGTTGTGGCTTCGTTATGACTCCGGGCTGCCACACAATATACCCACATGCACACATTTGCACGCATACACACACACACATGCACATATGTCTCATATTAACATTTGTCGTCGTTTGTTGCTCCGCTGTCGACGCTCTGCTGTAATTAATAATAATTTGCATTCGCAGTTTACAGTTCAGCGCCTGTGCGAGATTTAATTTTAATTAAATTATATGCGTCCATGTTGAGTTTTGGGGCGTGATGTGTTTGTGTTATGGGCGTGGCTAATCAGGGCAACTATATATGCAATGGGTGTGTGCGTTTCCACTTACTTGCAACACGACATGCATAAATTACAAACGTTATCTGCCCCTATTTTGAGTTCAGTTAATGGTGCAGCCAGAAAGAACAAGAGCAATGACAAGTTTTACATGCTTGCAATTCAAATTGGACGCGAGCTATGTGCTCTTAATGGGAGAGTTTAAGTTTTAGTATATTATTCTTATTTAGTGTTTTAGTTATGCAAATCACTTAGCTTCGTATGTTTGTATGTATATAGATATTGCAATTGAATATATTTTTTCCTATCCTTAATAACTACAATATTCTTAGAATTTTTCAAATTAGTATATAAAGTATTGTACAAGTTCTAAAGAATTCTAAAATTAGATTTTAGTTTAAATGTCTTTAAATATCTTCTAAGTAGATTCTAATACGTGGCAATATTATAATGTTCTTTATAATTTTTATTTTTATTTTATTGCGCAATAATCTCACTTAGATGTCAATATGAACTAGAAATACTTTATGGTTACCTCATTACAGTAAATAGGGCTGCAACCCATTTGCAAAGGTACAGGAAATTTAGAAATAAAGGTTTTTAAACATTTATTGTATTGGATCCAAAATAATAATTTTTTTTTGAAAACATAGTTAGCTTAGATAATGCCAATCCCGGCTGGATCCTCGAGGCTATAGGTTCTGAGATCCTTGCGTTCATACATACGGACGGACGAACGGACGGACGGACGGACGGACGGACGGACGGACGGACGGACGGACGGACGGACGGACAGACGGACGGACGGACGGACGGACAGACGGACGGACAGACAGACGGACATGGCTAGATCGACTCGGCTGTTGATGCTGATCAAGAATATATGTTCTTTATGGGGTCGGAGATGCTTCCTTCTGCCTGTTACATACATTTGCACAAAAACATTATACCCTTTTTACCCATTTTCAATGTGTTCAGGGTATAAAAAGTACACATTTGATACATATATAATGTTAATTCGCTGCATTTCAAAAGTATAAAATACTTTTCCAATGCACCTTTTACATATTTATATTAGTATAGGGTTTTAAATACGTTGATTTGATATACTTGTAAATTGTTGCTGCACTGACAGTATGAAGAAAACTACTGTGAGGTGTAAGGTGTTAGTTAAGATGTAAGGCGTTAGGTTCCAGCTGGGATTTCCATAGAGCAAAATGTCAAAATGTCACGCTACAAAATGCAAAAACACATTGAAATATTTGCGAAAATGAAATCTGCAACGACTGTGACGCATTTAGCTGTCAGTTTGTCTTAGAATATCCTCGTTGTGTCCTTTTTCCAAAGTTTTCTCTCTCCTTCTCCCTCTATGTCTCTCTATGTCTCTCTTTGTATCTCTCGTTGTCTGTGCCTTGTTGGCATTGCTGGGTTGCCAATAAAAAAGGCAACGAGCCAGCAGCAAGACAAAACGCAACGCGCGTAAAATAAACAAATTTCCGCCGACGACACTCAACTATGCAAACAGTAATTGGAGCAGCTTTTATGTGAGAACCAAGTTGTGTAGAGCGAGCGGTTGCAGCACAAGAAGCAGTATCTGTCAGGTGAAGGCAGAGGCATGCCACACAGGTAAACAGACAGCAGTGTAAACGATGGCAAACCGTAGCCAAAAAACCAAACGAGCTCAAATTCGCCAAAAATGAATCCCGTAGCACTCAAAGCTAACGAAGGTGTGTGGCGAGAAGGCAGCGCCACGCTGCACAGGACTCGTGTAATGCAAGACGGCACCACAATAGCATACAAACACACACCACAGTGAGAAACATAAAAAATTGTTTCTGCAAATGCAATATTGTAAGGCTTGTAATGCTCGTAATGATATATATTAAAGTCTGCATATGTTTCTCACTGCAGCAACGAAGCGGGAAAAGTAACCGATTTTCATGCGGAGTATTAAAAAAAAACAATAGAGGAAAAAAGATAAATCAAGAGTTCTCTAGTCGGGAGTGCCAGACTAGGATATAAACTGAACCCCCACCGTTACCGAGATGCTGTTATGAAAATTCTGCCCTTCTTCAATAAATATATAAAGCAAGTAAGAGGTTCTAGTCGGGAGCTCCCGACTAGGGGATACCCTGAACCCTCTTCTTCCAACACCAAATGCAAATATCTTTACTATTCTAGAAGCTACATGTCAAGCTTAGTAATGTCTAGCTCATATTATTTACAAAAATTGCTCAAAAAACAGGATTTCGATATATATTTTTATCGATTAATTAGAAACGGGACAAGTTATCGAATATCGGAAACAAACTTGATCTGCGCGAGCACTAGGAGGACCTACAGCTAAAATCATGTCTCTATCTCTTATAGGTTCTGAGATCCTTGCGTTCATACATACGGACGGACGGACGGACAAACGCAAGGACCCTTTTAATCCATTTTTAATGGGTTCAGGGTATAAAAATACACTCCGATTGCTCCATTTTATGCTGCGGCTATGCCTTTTTTCCCCTTAGCCAACTCTATGGAGTGTGAGATCTTGGATTACTTCTGTGTTTGTTGGAGAACAGAATTACTAAATTTTCAGGACATAAGTATAGCATCCGAATGTTTAAATAATTAACTTCCAGGCTATTCGTTTAATAAAACTGAAATATTCTTTATCTTTCTATATTTTACCTAAGTACCAAGTTACTCTTTTTATTAATTTTATGGAAACAGGGTATCAACAGTGGTTGGTAATGCTCGCCTGTGATGTGCGCGAAGTTTATCCGCATGACATTTAATATGTGAGATGTCCGTCCAAATATTATTATGTCGGAACTGCCGATATGTAGGCAGACAACTGTTCTCGACACAGGGTAAAGTTGATGTTAATAAAGATGAGTAAGCACCTAGTATAAGGGAAATAAATATTAAAAGAGACAACAATGAGGTCGGAACAAGAAATAAGTTGTTTGAGGTCTTCATAAAACACAAAAATATATTTTAGTATTAATCAATATCAATTCAATCGAATTGAATACAATAAACTTAAAATATATTAAAGCGATTTGCTGATTTAAACAATCACAAGTATATTCACATTACTGTCAAAATCAGCCTCAATTGATTGCAATTGCGGCATTGGCAACTCAATACGTACACATCAAAATTAGTGTATAGTTGATTATTTTGCAGGTTGCTGTAAAATATGAAATAGATTGATGAACTGTTGGCTATATTTAAAGATGCAAAACAATTCAAAAGAACATTAACAAGTTACAAAAGAAAGCATCCATCATTCATTGAAAACTCAGGCACTGTCGAACTTAATGCACAGAATTCTCATTTCGGATTGACAAACTGGTTGTTTAAGTGATTAATTATGTTAGTAATTGAATGAAATTGCAAATAACATTATTGTGTCAAGCAAATGAGAACATGACAAAGACTGTGTGAAATCGAAAGAGTGAATGTACATGGACCGTCAATCAGTTAGATACGTGGACTGCATGTTTGGTTCTTAATTTAAGTCCCTACTACTTGAACTGGGAACAGGAACATGGTGCCTGCATGTGTACAATGTAACCAAATTCTTATCTGTGCAATGTCCTGTCGGGTGGTGTCGGCTGTGGTGAAGTGGGTGCAGGACCGGGGAATGGGAGTGGGACTTAGCTTCAATGTTGCTGTTGTTTTTACTTGATAGTAGCTATGTCTATTGTTGGCATCCTATGCAATGACGGACGCTTCCTTGAACCCTTGACAACGAGCAGCTAACAAGCTGCTGATGAGCAGCTCATGTGGGTAACGTGTGTATAAGAATGTGTGTGAGTGTGTGTGTTTGTTGCACGTCAATAAAATTGCTTACTGGCGGAGGATACTGTAGTTGCTTGCCAAGGTACAATATTGCAGGGCTGCCAGCTATTTGTTGTGTACCTTAAACAAGCTGGTGCTCGCTTTTTCTACTTTGCGGCCAATAACACAGCCCAAGTCAGCCCGTACTCGGACAAAATTGAGCTGTGCGCTTGGCAAAATTGTGCCTAAATATTGTTAATTTCAAGTTGCAGCTGCGAAAATCTGTGCCAACGATTATGGCCAGATTATTAAAGCCTTGCCAGCAGCAGTACCAGCAGCAACAGCAGCGACACGTGGCTCAAATTGTGGCATAAAACGGCAGCAAAGACACCTGCCTGGCTGCTCTGCATATTAATAAGGGTGTTGGCCGACGCGGCTGCCATAATAAATATTACCTAGAGCTCGTTCCTGACACTCACAGCGCCCAGACCGGCCAGATCAAACCAGTCGCGGTTAGTTTGCTGCTTCGCAGCTTCTCACAAATTTCGCTTAGCTGCATTTCCTCATTGCGTATACGTCACGTTCTCGCAAATGTATTTAAAGTCACACAAAACATTTAATTTTTAAGCAATGAAGGTAAAAAAGCAAAAGTTGTAACTGAGTTTATAATCATGCTAAAGCAATAAAAATAAGAAAATTATCTTTTTTTAAAATAAGCACTAATTTATTTTTTTCTTATTTAGATTTGTTTTTAAATTTCAATTTATTTTATTTGGCGCTGATCTCTACCAAGCGAATGAATGAGGGAAGAAGATATAGTTACAAGTATGTAACTTACATGATATTAAAATAAAGGAATTTTTACAATGATAGGGAAGGAGGTGATAGGTGATTCGCCTCGTAGATAGGTCGCCGGGCTGTATTCTAAGTAGGCGCCTTTCTCTGATGGTTTTTTTTATACCCTGAACCCATTGAAAATGGGTAAAAAGGGTATATTGTATTTGTGCAAAATGCAAATGTATGTAACAGGCAAAAGGAAGCATCTCCGACCCCATAAAGTATATATATTCTTGATCAGCATCAATAGCCGAGTCGATCTAGCCATGTCCGTCTGTCTGTCCGTCCGTCCGTCCGTCCGTATGTATGAACGCAAGTTTGAATTTTAGCTGTAGGTGCTCCTAGTGCCTGCGCAGATCGAGTTTGTTTCCGATAATCGATAACTTACTCCATTTCAAAAGAATCGATAAAAATGTATATCAAAATACTGTTTTTTAAGCAATTTTTGTAAATAATAAAAGCTAGAGTCACCAAACTTAACATGTAGCTTCTAGAATAGTATATATATATATCAAGTATCTTTAATTTTATACCTATCGCCACCTCCCCGCTACTCTCTATCTATTAGCGCGAGCTGCATTTGGTGTTGGAATAAGAGGGTTCAGGGTATCCCCTAGTCGGGAGCCCCCGACTAGAACCTCTTACTTGTTTCTTCTTTTCTTTTTGTTTTTACTTTTGTATTTTATGATCGTTTTTTGAAACTGAATGAAAAATGCCGTTAATGGTGCTCATAATCTAAGCTACCTATTTAAAAATATATTATTCAGCTGTCACTTATAATTCTAGTCAATATTATTAAATATAAATGCATGCTTCCCAATTTTGCAATGGATATTAATGCTATAGTAAACGATGAAGAACGAGTTAAAGAGCTTAACACCTTTTTTATGACTCTGTTGTCTGGCGACTGATTGTCTGGCTGTCTATCAGTTTCACTCACCCCGTTCTCTGTCTCTGTCTGTCTGCCTAAATACATTGTCGCATTGGTGCATTTGGTTCGTTTTTCTTGTTCTTTTCTTCGTCGTTTTTTAAATTTTATTTGAAAACCTCGACGACACCAAATGCTGACGCCATAGATCCGGTATCCTAACGACTGCAGCCAGGCAGTTGCCAAATTTACTTCAATTTTTTATTTGTCGTCATGGCACGTAAAACGTGCTAAATTTTCCACACGCATTCCTCGATGGGCTGGAGAGAGTATGCACTCCATTGCCAAAAGCAGGGGCAGTGGCAGTGTTGCCCATGGCCGTCTGGCATTTTGCCAAAAAACTGTCAGTGCAACACGAGGCATGGTCCCATTCTCCATGCCCCGCCCCTTTTTCGAGTTTGCCTGGCGGCGGGGCATGTGTGAACGCCAGGAGCTAAGAGTAACACTCGGACTGGCAATGAAAATTCTATACAAATGAAAATGCAATTCACACGAATGGAGTTTTTGTTTAGGCTTGCAAAGAGACGAGTTCGGGAATTGTGGGAATTGGTTAGCAGTCGATTGATAAAATTGTACAAACGCCAGATATTGAATTAGTTTGTCGTTTTTTGTTTGGCATATGGAGTGAAGTACTGGGATTTTTATATAAACATAGTCGTTTTGGGCTACACAAAAGTGTCATACTTCAGTTGGTCCTGTTGGACGCTGTCAAATGCATATTGGTATTGTGCATAAATCTTTTGTTCAATAATAAAAATGCGCGTCAATTTCATATGGATTTTTACTGACATACCATAGTACTTCTCCCATGCCAATCACGGTCTACTGCATCTCTTAAAATGCATTTCGTTTATATAAATTGTAATCTCACGAGCTATAGAATTGGGTTCAATAAGTCTCTACGCTCTTTGAGTTTGGTTACGTATCTTGAATTTTGTACTTTAATTTAAATAGATTAATTTAATAGATTAATAATAGGTTTTGGCTTAGTTCCAAAAATTAAGTTAATACTATTGATTTAATTTAAAAAATATTTAATAAATATATGAGGGCTTTTCACTATTGTATAACCTAAAATAATACAAAAATTACATTGTTTCGGTGAACATTATTGAGTTTTGTTCTATTTAGATAAAACTTGCAATATCAAATAAATTTCCTGTAAATTATGCTTTAATAAGCTTCTTTGTTGCTTGCCTTGTAAATATATATATAAATAACTAGGCAATTAACAAAAAAAGAAGTATAACATTATTATTCACGGTCCGTTGCTTATAAAATTTCACTGGGTAATTATTATTCGGAATTTCGATTCATAAACTCAATATCAAATTGATAAATATTTTACAAAATTTGCAAAATAATACAATTTCAAATAGTATGAAAGTATTTGATATCAACGTATTCATGTTCATGTTCTGAAATCTGCCATAATTAAATTCTCATTGTTTGTGTCTAGCCATAAGTTAATAATCTCTACGGTCCTGTGCAGAACACTCTGTTTTGCCGTTTGAAACAATTTTCTAATAAATTGAACAGACCAAAATTCAATTTCGACAGATGCAGCGTTACTTGACTACAAAGGACTGATTCCACAATTCAATTTCAATGGACTGCAGCCAAGAAATAATTATTTAAAACCTCTCTACATCTGCACAAAGAACATCGTACATCGAGTTAAATGTTCGTTGCAACGAACTCAATGTACTGCCTGAGGGTTGGGGAGGGGGGAGGGGACTGGAGCAGCCAACATGTACAGACGTATGCGTAATATGTTAATTAGTGGACAAGGATTAGGCTTTCATGATATTCCTAAACCAAAGAGCAGTTGGAATTATTCTGAATAATTATTTTCGATTTATTATTCGATTTATCTTCAATTGGAGAGAGTTGAGGATGCTGCTGATGATAGAGGAAGCTGGGGCACACAAAACAAGCGGCGAGTATTTGTTGTCAGCGTTGAGAGCTTAACATAAATATTCAAAACATCACACACTCTTTTTAAGCTGTGTGAACAGACACGAAAAAGTGACGTTGACGTTGATGTCTTGTCTCTATATTCTGTTTCACAAAAAGGACCTGATAACGCAGTGGTGTGTTCTATAAATTTATTGTGTTGCAAAAATCCAATAACGATTTTTCATAGTGCCAACAGCAATGCAAGTGATGGACCATCATCTGCCCCTGATGCTGCACCCTGCCTGAGAGATGTGCTCGTCAAATTGTATTTATGAATTTTATGTATTACACACTCGAGGCCTGAGTGCTAACCTTGGAAATGCAATTTTCACTTTATGGCTTATTGGACCAAAAATGCCAAGCAACAAAAAAAAAAAAAAAAAAAAAAACCAATCCAATATTGCATATCCATTGCAGATGAACTGCGAAATTCTCGGTAAAAACAACGCCAAACTAGAATTTAAGCAATTGTAAACAAAAAATATTTAGTTTCTTTATTATTTACAGCCTTTGCTACATCTGTGATTTTAAGGGGCACATTATTTTTGATTTCAAGTAAATTGCAAAAAAATTTTTGTTTATTTATTTTATGCAGAGAGAATAGATTCCTTTTGGTATAGCTGATAAAACGGCGACAACAGAAGTAGACACTTGAACGGCCTTAGCTCATCAATTAGTAGGTAGCTTGGAGTTGCCAATTAAATTCGAATTTACGTTTAGGCGGTGAGCCACAAAACTGGGTTTGCAAAGTAGCGTTAGGACTAATTGGGGCTTATACGGTAAGAGCAAAGCTGGCTGAGTGAATGAACTGGCTCCAGGCAACGGACGACACTCATTAATTTTCAGCTAACAGGGCAACAGTTAGAAACAGAGGCAGGTGGAGCGACAGAGATGCACGCAGATGGAAATCTTCGCCTTCAACCTTGTCCATACAATTCCCATGGGTAGGGGAAAAAATGTTTAATTACAGGCTAAAGCGCTGAACAGACGGCAACAACTCGCATATTGACCCAGCCAAGCGTAACGTGTCGAGTACGGTTAACTAACTGAAAAAGCAATGAACCTACCGTGTCACAAACCCTTTGACGTAGCCAAGGACCAACAAAGGGACAGGTTGATGGAAAGATAGCAATGCCATTAGAATTCCGTTCTACATGTGTTGAATGTGCATGACTTTCACATACGTGGCTCACACATGGGTGCTGACATGTTTTCGCTGCTGGTCAAGGGGCTGAGTTGTCGGAGCTATCCACTCATATGTACATCGTTCGATGGTCGACCTCTGCTCTTGACTTCTCTACTTTGATGAAATTAAATCTGAAATGCTATAAGCTGGGTACGGCTTGTGCTTTGTGCTTGAATAGCCCAATGGTGTCTGTCGGTTGTTTGTATACCCTACATCCATAAAATTGCGTAAATCGAAGTATATTAAACTAATTCAAGTTCTTTTGAACCTGGATTAATAATAAATAAATAAGGATTTGTTTTTTTTTTTATTTTGTTAAGATTTGAAAATATGTTTAGGTTTGCTGAAAAAAAATAAAATTGTGCATATTTTGGCTTACTCTATTGCCGAAGAAGTCGAGTAAGTCGAGTACCACAACCGTTCAACCATATGCATATTTGTTTCTATATTATGTATAGCTTGTAAAATTAAAAACAGAAAGTTGCATATTAAAGACGGTAAATATTTTGTAGTGGGTAAACGTTTCCAAATCTCTTTTTTATCCACTCGCATGTGAAGTCAATGTAAAGATTTCAATCTCCTGTTCTGGCTGAAATATTACGAAGGCCCAAACGCTTTTCAACAAGTACTCTTCTCTAGAGTACACTAGTTATAGTAACAGATTTGGTTTACATTAGACATATAGAAATTACCCATATGCTCTTATTTCTTTTGTCTTAAGGTAAAAACAAGATATCACGAGATTTTAATTATACGCTGGGGGAAATGGATGCCTTAAATTGAACCCAAAAAAATTGGACCAATTAAGGCTTGTAAACACCATTTAGGGTGTCATATTTGTACCGTATATTTCAGAACTGACTACATAATATCTTCTAAATATTGTTTTCGTTTTCCTGCCCTTTTCTCTCTGTTAAAAATACAGCGCCAAGCAGCAATTACACAATTTGGGTTTTTGGATCATCAATACATACTGTATGAAAACGATTGCGAGGTCAGTGCGTTTGTAACGACGGAAATAGTTTCTCTTTAATATATTCTTTTGCTCGCCTAAAGTAGGGCAGTGGATGCTGTGATGTGCATCATTAAGTTCGCATTTCTACTTGGGAGACATTAGCTGATTGGGGTTCAAAAGAGGAATATGGTACTCATAAAGAAAACATGTAACCTTAAACATAATCTACTCTAAATAATTGTATACAAAAAAATAATAAAGTAACATTTCACAAAGTTACTAATTGAATTGACAGCAACAAGAAGAGCAAACTTTATTTACTTTTTAAATGCGCATTTGAAGATAGCGTTTGCTCTTTGCTTAACTTTTGCGACACAATTACAAAAAAGTACATTTATACACACGTACATCGGACATTCAAAATAAATATTACTGCTTGACATTCATTTAGCGCAAGTCGAGGTCCCGTGCAGCAGCAACTAAAACAGCAACAGCAACGACGACGGCTGCAGCTTTAGGGTAAAACACTTTGGTAATTGGTAGCTTATGCCCTTTGCCGGAGCTCTCATTTAAATAGCTCAGTCAAAGTCTGTGTCGTCATCGGTGGGCGCACGTATCCGGACTGGCGATGGAGTCGTGCAGACTGGTGCGGCAGTTAAAGTCCGGCTAGCAAGTATTACGATTATGCACAAAAGCTGCTCTGTCAAGCTTAATGTGATGAAACATCGCAAAAATGAAACAAATGTAAAATGCGATGGCAAAAGGCACATATGGATGTAAGGTATAAAAGCACACAGGTTGGATCATTCCTCCCCCTCCCGCCCTACACTTCCATCATCGTTCTTTCCGTCTTCACAATCAAATTCCGTATCTCGTTAGGAGATGTCAACTGTCTGTGTGTCACGGTCCTGGGGCCAGTGAACGGACTTGGCAAAAAAGGTTCCACTATGCAGCTTTGACATAATTAAACGCATTTCAAAGATGAAGATGTCGTCCGGTAAGAAGGTTGCTGCTCCCTGCTGAGTCATGGCTCCTCTCTTTCTTAAATATATAAATGTATATGTTTGTCTTAGGTGTGGTAATGGCGCCTACGACACCCGCTAGCCCTGCCCCATTCCATTGATGATGAAGCTGATTATGTGACCAGATGATGAAGATGAAGTGCGCCTGTTTTATCAATATTACGTATACGCAGGGTCTGCAGCTTAAAAAGATTTGTGCGGCACTTCAGGCATCTTAAGCATTTCATTTGAGTTATTTAGTTGGCTGTGAACCGCAATTCGGTTGATGATATTTTCGAGTGGAGGCTATTGTTGTTGTTGCTGTCGTTGTTGTTTTGAGGCTTTGTGCTGCCATTTTTCTTTGGTGTGGTAGGTGCAAACATATTTGTTTGTCTTACGGTCACATGGTCAGCTCTTTTGTTGTTATTGTTCTCGTTGTTGTTGAGCATAAATTATGCAGACATTTAGCTGAAGTTCAGAGCGCTTCGGATGTTGATTATGTGTCGCTTGGCTCTGGACAACGTCACATTACGTATACGAGGCGTGCACACGCTTAGCTACACATATGATTTTGCTGCTACAGCTGCCTTGTTGTTGTTCTGAATGTCGTTGTTGTTGTTGTTTATCAACATGACCGGAATGTGTATGTTGCTCGTGGCGAAAGCGAGGCGTTGCCATATTCCTAGTTGTCGCTGTTGTAGTTTAGCCGCCTGCGGGCATTGTTGATAACTCTGATGACGTTGATGAAAAACTTTTGATTGATGTGGTGGCAAAAACTTTATGCTGTCATTAGGCGCAAGCAAATCAGAGCGAAAGAGAGAAAGCGAGAAAGAGGGCGGAAAAGGGTTTGTTTGGCACATGTACATAAAAATATGAAGGGCATTTTATTTTCCGCCAGCCACATGGTGGAAAAGATCTCAAGTTGCTGGCGTAACAAATGACAGTCGGCAGAGTTGTTTACGCCAATTAAGCGACTAAAAGTTTATCTTATTAATTAATTGAAGGCTCGTGCGTACGTTAAGAGAATTTAGCATGCGTTGTCTACCATGCAATGTGTGATGTAGGTTTGCCAATGCAAAAATAGAGTTGCATGCATTGCATTGACTACATTATTACATTATTTATTAATTGTACATTTTACAAATTTAAAATGTCTCTGTTCAGAGAGTATTCAATTTACAATTGAATAATACATACACTTTGAAATGTTGTCAAATACACAACAAAAGCAATTAAAAGGTTAAACAGTTTAAATAATTAAATAAGTTTTTAAAAAATAACACGAAGTGTGCTTAGGTGTGAGTAGCGCATTTATTTTTAATGTTTTTATAAACAGCTAAGACCATTAAGAAACTATTTTCCAGTAAACGAAAGTCCACATTTATAACAATTAAATACCCGACAAGTGCATAATTAAGTCTTGGTTCATATTTAACTAAAACAGTTGGCAACACCAGCACTTAGCCCTTCTGCAGTCACCTGGCAACCCTGCATATTCGGCATATCATTCCGAGTATATGCTGCTTTTTATTATTTTTTTTGCTGTTTCGGTTGCAAGTACTTTTCTACCTGTGGCATTGTCGTTCCCCGATTGTCGCTGCTGTTTTTAGTGTTCTTCTTGTGAAGTTCTCTCGGCGTGGCTATTTATTAAAACGTGCTGCAAGCAACAATGCCACACAATTTTCTTGTTGCTCTTTGGCGTTGCTGTTGCCTTTTCCTCGCTCGTCGCTGTGCACTTTTCAAACTTTTCTCGTTATTTTTGCACATTCGTTTGCTTTTTATGGGCACTGCTACACTAATTACCTTGTTTTTCGGAGAATTAACTTTTCGATTACTGTTGCTGCAGCAACAACAACATCTAAATAGTACACACTAAGAACTCACAAGTGCAGTTTGCAAAAAGTTTGAAGCTATCGATGTAAAATGGCAAGCATGGCAAAAAAAAGTGAAAAAATGAACACACTTCAGAACCAAATTGTGTGTTGCCGTTTGCTGAGTTTGCTTAAATGAACTTCAGACAAGCTTTAGAAAATTATGAAAATATGCTAAAAACAGCACATCCGATACAGCATTGCACTAGGCAGTTTGTATCGAGGCGCAGACAAGTGAAGTGGAAAAAGTTATAACCTACTGCAGAAAGTTGCAAAAATTGGCTATCGGAACAGGGCTTGTAGCATGGCCCGGTTGGGTGCAGGATGAAGACATGCCAACCCACCGAAGTTGCTGTAATTGGGTACCCAGTTGAGTTCTTGTTGCCCTTGTAGTTGGGTGCCCTGCCTTTGCCCTCTTGTTGACAGCCTTAAAATGCAGACTTGGCTTGTTGGTCGTGTTTGGCATGTCGGCTCCGTTAGTTAGTTAGTCAGATTTCCGTAAAGTCTCAGCTTTTCAGTTGATTTATTTTTTTCTCAAGAAAAATATTTCAAAATTTTAAATTATTGTAAGCTAGAAGCAGTGCGTAGAAACTTTTTAATGAAAATATATGAAACTATATGAATAGTAAGCTACAATTATAGTTAAGCAAAATATTTTTGCAATATTTGAAAAGTTGGGAAATATTATTTTTTTTTAAGATATTCGGAGCTCCAATATTATTGTTTAAATTGATTTTCCTGCGGTTCTTCATATACGTTTACACAAAATTCGTCCTTCGGCGTTAAAAAGTATAAATCGAAAGAGGTTTGATCGAGAGAATAAATAATTTCTAATATTTTCTCTACTACAGCAACATGCAAATATAAATAATTTATCTATTAATTAATTATCAATTAAAAATTTAAATAATTAAAACTTAAATTTTAACATGACATTGTTTGTATGAATGACATTAAATTCAAACATTTATTTTCTTTGCTTTCAGAAATTGTATATAACTGTAAACATGACGTGCTCAAAAGGTATGTAAATGGGACTTATTATACCCTGAACCCATTAAAAATGGGTAAAAGGGGTATTACGTTTTTGTGCAAAATGCAAATGTATGTAACAGGCAGAAGGAAGCATCTCCGACCCCATAAAGTATATATATTCTTGATCAGCATCAATAGCCGAGTCGATCTAGCCATGACCGTCTGTCTGTCTGTCCGTCTGTCCGTCTGTCCGTCCGTCCGTCTGTCCGTATGTATGAACGCCAGGATCTCTATAAGAGCTAGAGAGAAATTTTAGATGTAGGTGCTCCTAGTTCCTACGCAGATCGAGTTTGTTTCCGATAATCGATAACTTGCCCCGTTTCCAAGAAATCGATAAAAATGTATATCGAAATCCTGTTTTTTAAGCAATTTTGGTAAATAATAAGAGCTAGAGTCACCAAACTTGACATGTAGCTTCTAGAATAGTATATATATATCAAGTATCTTTAATTTTATACCTATCGCCACCTCCCCGCTACTCTCTATCTATTAGCGCGAGCTGCATTTGGTGTTGGAATATGAGGGTTCAGGGTATCCCCTAGTCGGGAGCTCCCGACTAGAACCTCTTACTTGTTTTTTTTTTATCAATTTTGGTAAATATTAAGAGCTAGAGTCACCAAACTTAATATGTTGCTTCTAGAATATTATATATATATCAAGTATCTTTCATTTTATACCTATCGCCACCTCCCCGCTAGCACCACAGAGCTATAAATCAAGTTAATAACCCAACTTATATTGCCAACCAATCTAAGCCACAATTTTAATGCAATTGACCTTTTGAGAATACAAAAATATTCTATTGTACAATAATATATACTGTAGAAAATTTCATTAAGATCGGTTAAGAGAAAACCAAAGTAATATGTAACTGCGCAATTGGATGGCATAGCTAGCGAAAACATCAAGTGTACACACACACATTCATGCGCGTCTGCTTCGCATTCTATCGCATTCTAACAGCATTGTAATTGCGATTTTTTTCTGTAATGCTATTTTAGTTCGGTTTTTTCTCAATTATTCTCAATTATTGGTGTGGCTGTTGAGTAGAGGCATAGCAGGTGTTGCGGTCTGTCGCGAGTTCGAACCCTGCCAAGGGAACTTTTATTTTTTAACTTATCTTGATTACTTCAAACGAGCGCGTTGCGCGAACTATATTTGGTGTTGGAATAAGAGGGTGCAGGGTATTGCCTAGTCGGGAGCTGCCGACTAGAACCTCTTACTTGTTTTTAAATTGAACTGAGTTGTGTAAGATGCTTTGAAATTTGTAGTATTTATATTTCTTTTACGATAAATAAAGATCTTAAACTCATGTACTTAAATCTCTAAGGATTGATTCAGCTAATTACGCAGCAGTTTTAAGTTGCTTTTTTGCAACTTGCCAACTAAACTGGCCGTTAACTCTGCAGTTAGTGCAAACATTTTTGCATTTTGCAAATGTTCTTGCAATTCATTTTTCTCCAAGTAGCTTCCATTATCCGGGGCTGTCCATAACATTTTGTTGCACAGTCGTCGCTAATCTTGGCCGACTAGTTGGCGTCCTCGTCTCTGGCTCTGGCTCGGGCTGTGCAACTGTTTAAATGTCAGTTAAAATCCCATAAATTCTCCTTAAATGACTTCTGTCTGCCGCAATTTTGTTGCCATTCCCTGGCAACAGCGTTGGCTCAAGGAAAACGGCTAAGACAGTCCAAGCCAAAGAAAGAATTACTATGAATCTGGAACTGAAACTGAAGCAAAGGCTGAATTAACTATTAGGGGAAATCACAAAATCCTTTGTCGTAAATAAAATTTCATTTTTCTTCTTTGTACCGGAAGATAAGAATATTTCCTGTTGTCCCGTTGCCAAGAGTCACAGTCGCATCTTGCCACTTGTGAGTGCAACGCCGGTACCCGCAAGCGTTGTGCAGCAACATATATATATAAATATATATATATATGTATATATATATATATATATATATAAACAGAACATGCCAGTGGGCGCTGGACAATGCCAGAAAATGGTTGCCAACTTTACTGAAAGCTGGTAAATGACGCAAGCTCGCAACTTGTGCAATTGGTTCAATAAACTCATTAAATGCGCCCAACTTTTTAATTTTTTTTTGTATGGCGTGAACTTTTCTGGTTCGCACAAAAATGGCGGTCATTCGGTCGGCTTGGCTCGTTTTCAACTTGTCGCATTATCCTTTTTATTGTTGTCGACATTGCAGCGCATTATCCTTGGACATTTGTTTCTTCTTTCCATTCTTTCCGGCGAGAGCTTCCAAAACTCCCTTTAAAGTTTTCATTGTTTGCGCTAGAGAAGAAGGAAACAACGACAAATTAAAAGAAGTAAAAAAAACTACTTTAGAAAGTTATACAAAACTGCCTTTTTGAGATGCCTAAGTATATCTAACAAATAAACGAATACGCATTTAAAATTATAATTTTAATCATATATGTATGTCACACAAAGTTAATAAGAAATTAGATTTGTTTAGTAAAAGTGTATTGGAAGCAGAAAATTGCTAAATATTTGTACAATGCCAGAGGCGTGCTCCTTGAATTCTCTTAAAACGCTTATTGGTTACCGAATATATTATTCACATGCTTACATATATATACTTTGCGTTTGTGTATTTACATACACTAAGATGGAATCCCTTAGTTTGAACATCTTTGTGCCAAATTCGTTCATATTTTTCAGACTGCGCAGTTTTCCTATAAAATCGAAATTTGCTTCTGCTGTATAAGCTTATATAATAAATAATATCTACTTAGTAGCTTAAGATACAAAAAAAACTTATGAATTGGACAGTTATATTTATTAAATTTAAGATTTCAAGAAAATAATCAAGAAGAAAATAAAGTTTTTATATTTTGCTTATGAGCGACGACTATATTTCTTTTTAATTAATTATATGATTTTTAATATATATATATTATAAAGTATATATATATACGTATATAGTCGGTACATAAATATATACCAATATTAAATATTTGTAAATTTAATTTTGAATAAATTTGAAATTATGCTTAATTTACAAAAATAAATATTTTTTTACAAATCGTGCCATGAGGTCATACAAAAGCGTGTGCAGTATTCGACAGGAATATCTCCCTCCCTCTATGGATTGTTTTATTTTCTTTTGTCGTTTAGAATTCGGCCATAAAAGCCATTTAACTTATTTGCCTCTGAGCCTTGAGCCTTGTTGTTGTCCTTCTGCCAAGCCGCGACAAACAATAAATTTTGGGAAAATTTGGCCACATTTTAATTTGTGGCTCAACGGCAAAACCAAAACCCAAAACCAGAACGAGAACGAAACGAAACGAACGAACCCAGCAGCCTAACACCTTGGCTCTGGCATGGGAATAACCACAGAATTCATCGTTGTTGGTAACCCAGGAGTAAGCCGAGGAGAAACCACCGCGTTGCATTCCTCAAATTGCAGAAGGCAAACTGAGCAGAAGAGCTTTGAGTACTGAATACGAAGTATGAGTAGTATCCCTGGTTGTGGTTTTTATATGTACACAAGCATACCCGTGTGTGCGTGTGTGTGCGTGTTTGTGGCCTGGCAAAAACGTGCAGCAAAATTGTCAATTTATTTTTTATGCCTTCTTGAAATATACTGCGATTTTCATTTTGCAGCAAATACCAGCAATAACAACAACATACCCAAAAGCAGACGAACCACAAAAGCAGCAGCGGGAGCAGCATTTTCTGCTTCCTTCAAGGATGCCAATTTGTCAGTTGGCAGTTTTTGGTGGCATTGCAAAAATTCTTTATGAAAACTTTGTTTACGACAATCAACTCATGCCTGCCAGCCCGGCAGCCTGCCTGCTCCTACTTCTGCTATGCTGGCTTGTATTGAGTTGACAATATTTTTAATAGAAACTCTCGACGCCCGAAAAACTTTTCACTTCGCAAATTTGCAGCACTGCTGCATTGTGTCCCAATCCGGGCCATATTACAGAAGGGAAAAGCGGATGCAGCCGGGGGCTAAGGGCTGTTCTGTTTGTGTTTCAATTTGTGTGCCTTTTATGGAATTATGCACTTTTGTCAGCTTGCTGCAGTTTTCGCACAATTCGGTGCACAACTTCGGAAAAAAAAAATTGCAATTGAGTTTAACTTTGAGTAGAAACACAAAAAAGGTTGCCAACAGTTTGTGTGCTTCCCTTATCAGTTTGTTCCCTATTTATAGAATGGCTTATAGAAACGTAATAACTTTCAATGCAAGAGTTTTGTTATGTGCATGAAAAAGCAGTTTAATTTAAAAAAAAAAAGATAAACAAAATAGAAATATTACTTTAAAAGATGCAAATATCATGGTATGCACTTTGAAAATGCAATAGATATTAATAAGTACCAACAGAAGCTGAGAAGCAATCAATCGAAAATGGGGTATTTAACATTCAATTAAATTTTCTAATTTTTTGGCTTTAAAGACCTTAGATTAAACACAGATCAAGCCGGGTAAACGATTTTACAATAAATATTGTAAGACAGGACGTGCCTGTTTGCCTTGTTTTATGCAAATAACCACGTTTCAAAGTGATTTGTATTTGTCGAATAAATTTATTTATTTAAATAACATATTTTTCCTTTAGCTCTCATTGATGTTCAGTATGGTTTCTTTTAAGCACAACGCCTCTGGCTATTATTTAATTTAACATGATAAAAATTGACTATTTATTTTAAATTCAGCGGTATAATGCAATTAGTTTGCCTTTTGTTAACGTGCTTAGTTTTAAAAATTCAACCATTAAAAACCAATTTGTATAAATTAATCTAAGTACCCATTAATTGATTAATTTAAGTCAAATTAGTGACTTGAACAAAGTTTAACTACTCGCTTCACATAATGCCAGGCAGTATTTGTAATATTAATTAAAAATTCTAGTACTCACTGCACACAGCACACTGTAACCCGGCTGGACTTACGATTGCCATTAAAAGTGTTAGCTTCTGCTGCGAAATTTCGCATTCGTTTACATTTTGCCATTAAGCGGAGTAGTCTGTGGCCCATCAATTTCTTTGAGTAAGCTAGCAGCTTTTGCCTGGCATTATCCTGGATGTCCTATGCAATGCAATAAAAGTCGAATACGCGCGCACTTTGCAATTTCAATTTGCTTTCTGCTTGCTGCTGTGCTCGTTATTTGTGTTTGCCGCTCATTAAAAGCTGTCAATTGTTTCTCTTTGGCATTTACAGCCTGCTTAACTACCTTGAGAGTGAACGTTCTTTTAGTATTCTCTACCCCCATCCATGCACTCCGTTGAAATCCTTTAAGTGCGCCATACCGCATAAAATAAAATTCCCATCTTAGTGGTTTCAAATTAAAGTTCTTCTCTGCACTTGTGCGACAATAAAAATTTTCAAGTTTTTTTTTTACTCTTTTTTGACAATTTGTAGTTGCACTCCTTGTGCCAATTTTATGGCCCGCCTGCAGGCAACTTCGGCCAGCATCACACCTATTGTGTGAAATACCAGGCAGCCAAGGAGTGTGTAATAAAGCACATATGATATATGCTCCAAAGGCTGATCACTGGGTTCACTTCGGTTTTGTTTGGTTCGGCTGTTCCTGGAATTGGGAATGGACATTTTGTGGGTGGGTAGTTTGGTCTTAATGCCTGCGGTAGCTTTTGAATTGCAATACGCAACCAGTTTCACTTAGGATTGTCTTGGTGTAAGTAATAGTGTTTGAATGTGCGAAATGATAAATGAAATATGTGAGAACTGCTCCATTAAGATACTATTTTTAGCTAGCTTGGTATTGACTGGAGAATTGAAAAATTTTAGAATGTATTTTTATATGCAACTGGATAAAGTTACAAAGTAAAGATTTTGATTATACTCATCATTATACAATCAATTTTACCCTCAGTAAACTAGCTTAGTCAAACCTTAAAAAAGATAGTAAAAAGAACACCATAGCATTTCTTCATGTTATTACAATATTGAAACACACAATATGACCTATTAGTGGACCATCAGTGGACCATCAGAACCATAATATATTTAAATAATCTCATATTAAATTGGTTTATACGCCTGCACGTTATAAGCTTTTGGCTTTTTGCTGCTAACTTACAGATTATTATACGAGCCACACAGCTACTTTTCTGCTTCAGTTGTGGGCTTCTTCAGCCAAGACGCACCACTGTCAAGTTCAACGCTCTGAGCTTCTAAAGAGCTCCTAAAGCTTCCTTCCAGCACACACACACATTTTCTTAAGTATCCATAAAAGATATTAAACTTAAAGTTTACTATGTTAAAGTGGCAAAGAACTTGAGGTTAACCTAAAGTAATTTAAAACATGCCACTGCAGTAGCTTTTGTGTCTTCGGCCAATCGTCGCGTCCCAGCTTCTGGGTGAACAACTTTGTGGCCAAATGTACAAACTGCAGCAGCAGCGACTGCCACAGGGACACCGGGGCACATACTTGTTCATATGAGCAACTCAATAAATCAATATTTGAATGCCTGACGGGTTAAGGCTCCAAATGCAATTGTCTATAAAAAAGAGCTTTAGCACTCAAGCTGAAACTTCTGGTTCAGACGGATGCCTTTGTTGGGCACCCGCTTAAGAAAATGACAGATAAAGTTGACTTTAAAGACGCTTTAGGCGCCGAGTGCTCTCTTAAAATACCCTCTCATCAACGACAGCAATAGGATGTATTGAACTCATAAAAAAAAATTATTCACTTTTAAAATTAAAATATGATCGGAGTATTTTTTATATTACATTTAATATCTCGAAATATTAACTTTATAATTTCAATATATATCTTTTATCGGATGGATTATCGTCAAATAAAACAAAATAAATTTTATTTCAAATAAAAATCGTCTATACTAATTCTTGATAAACATTTTTAGATTGTACTTTAATCGTACGGAAATTTATATTATATAAAATTCGGAATATTATAATATTACACAAAGAAAACGTGTTTATAAATGGCGGACTTTTCCATTGCATGACAACATTTTCGCCAACTGAAAATAAGATAAACAAACTAGCGGATAACTTGAGGTTGGATATGTTCTCTTCAACGCAACGTCAATGAGGCGGAAACGAGGATTCAAAGTGGATGTTTGTATTAACAGCTGATTTGTTTTGTTTGCAATAAACAATGTGGGATTAAGATTTATGACTTTATATATTAATAAGTCAAATCAATTGTTTTAAGAAATGTTTTGTATGACTATTTTGACTAAATTCTTAGATAAAGGTGTTTCTTATTTAATTTTTAGTAATACTCATTACTTTATAATGACCTTAGCGTCCATGCTCGTCTAAAATATACACACGGTGCAATTCTAACACTGCATACAATAAATAGAGTCTTCAAATCGTACACTTGAGAGTGTTGAGAGTGTCAGCCGAACGCAAAGCCTCGATCAGTGCCAACCCGTATTCGGCATAATGCACAACATCGCCGCGGTTGATCGTCTTTATATATACATATCTATATTTGTTTTCAATCCCGTACAGCCCCGAACATTTGTATATATGCATGTGGAGATTGTGTCTCGGTCCTACGCATTGCTTTATGTATTTTTGTGCAAGTCGTTGCAGTGCATAGCCTTTCTATCTAAAACAGCTTTAAGATCTACATACAGTGTTATGTATGTATTGTGTGGATGTGCGCACAAGTCGATTAAAGCGTTTGTCGCGATCCAGAAATATTTTTTTAATAGGTGGGCACTGCCTCTGGTTTTTTGGTAGACATTCTTGGCCAAAGGCACACTAAGTTTTTCAAATTCTCTATCATGTTTTCCATCGTCCACTTAGATATAATAAATAGGATTTTCATTTAGTCTTATTTAATAAAAATTTTAAAGGCCCAAATGAAATAATTATATTTTATGGTATATATTGGTTGTCCACACACGAACACTCATAGCCCCAGCCACAGATATTTGACTTACTTTGTGGCGAAATCGACAACTGCAACAAAAATAATAACGACCACGACAAGAAAGAGGAAGTTGACAGCTTCGCAACGCCCTCGAAAATAAAAAAAACAAACTCTGCACTCACAAAAAAAAAGGAAAAAGACGTAATGCACGTATCAGTCGACAGCCCCACTATGTGAAAAGGGTGTGGCTTGTGGTGCGGGAGTGTAGAGCCCAGAGAGAATTTTTTAGTGCGGCTATATCAATAGGGCTTCGCCCTTCATAAAATATTTCAATATTGTAACAGATTTTTTGCAGGCAACGCATGTGTCATTATTTGCGAATTTGTTTTTTTTTTGTCAACTTTCAATAAAGCACAACAACAATGCTTAAAGGCTTACCAGAACCAACAGACCAACAACCAACCCCAATGTTACCCCACCCAGCTAATAGGATGAGGTGCCGCCTACGTTTTATGAGTAAATTAAATGAAATTGAAACAAAAGCAGTTACAAGAGCTGAAAAAATCAGAAATTTAATGCTAATGCCACGCCTTCGCGCAATATGCCAACTTTTCATGTCGCCCACAAGTATGCTACACATTTTTATAAACTTACCCCTAAATTTGCATTAAATTTCAATTCAAAAATGTTTTTATTTTACATGATTACATATGCTGGGCCTGGCCGGAATGGCCTGTGCCATCGTGCATTTATAACTAAATCCCAGAATAAGCAGTTTAAATCCGATGGCATTGGCTCCGCCCTGTTGCCCGTTTCCCCAATCAGTCACATACGACCATATGTTGAATGCCACCAAATCCGTCGTAATTTGAATAGAATTTGCACAACAAATAAAATTTAAGCTCAATTCACATGTGCGGGCCTCGCGATTTGGTGGAATCCTCTTAATGGCAGCAGTTTTTGCCCTTTAAAACGACAGAGTCTTCATCCTCCACCAATATTATAAAAATAAGGCTTTAAATAAGACTAAATAAACAGCTGATATGGTGCCTTAATATTTTAAACATATTTTGTACATTTGAGTATATTCGCTTTTGAAAAAAGAATCTATTGAAACCATTTTGTTAAGAACAATAGTAAATATTATTGTCACATAGAATATTCACATATTTGCAAAACGACAACAACCTTAAAATGGGGGCTACAATTTGTTTTGTGGTTCCCATTGGAATTTGTAATTATTTTATTTTGCGGGACTATATAGAAAAAAAAGTATTTCAGCAGTAGTTATTATCGTGACATAAAATATTCGAATATTCTCAAAAATTGTTTTGTGGTTCCAATTGGAATTTTTATACCCTGAACCCATTGAAAACGGGTAAACGGGTAGCTATGGGGTCGTAGATACCTCATTCTGCCTGTAACATACATTTGCACAAAGCAATAATACCCTGCAATGGGCGCAGCGTATAAATAATTGTCATGTATTCTTATTAGTCAAGTGTATTTGGTTGCGACTAACCGAAAGCGACAATTTGCTGCACATTTGTTTCGCTGTAATTGCTAATACGTTTCCTTCCCGAAATTGTTGCAACAAATATAATTAAGCCATTTAATTGCTGTTCGTGTTTTCTATTGTTACTATTGTATTTCGTTACAGATAAAATGTAGATTCTTTTTTGTTGAAGCTTAACATCTACATAACATTCCAAACATGTAGCCTGTAGAATTTAGTTGGGCTATTCGATAAGTACACATCCCGTCCGGTTGTAAATACGTGTACACGTTTCTGTCCAGTATACGTATATATGTGTACACGTACATAGTTATCAGCAGTAAAGCACTTGTGCCATAAGTGCTTACTGAAATCACTTCCAGTCTGCCTGCCACATCCCTTAACTTCCGCAACGGCGCCTCGTGCTGCTCTGCATCATTCACTCTGCACTTTGGTGACTTTGCCTTCATCATCGTCGTCTGCGTCTTATTCTCTCTCTCTCTCTCTCTCTCTCTCTCTCTCTCTCTCTCTCTCTCTCTCTCTCTCTCTCTTCTCTCTCTCTATCTCGCGCTCTCTCTCTCTCTCTCTCTCTCTCTCTCTCTCTCTCTCTCTCTCTCTCTCTCCCTCTCTCAATCTCTCTCTCCCTCTCCCTCTCTCCCTCTGTCTCTTTCTATCTCTCTCCCTGCCTTTCCATCTGTCCATAAGATTGTTGTTGCTCTTGTTATTGTTGGTTAATATGTGCTATAGTTCCTCTTGCTGTTCTGGTTATTGTTCGTGTTTTTGTTGTTGTTGCTTCTGTTGGCCATTTCGCTCACGTAATAACGATAATAGCCATTATTTCATTTATTTTTGTATGTTTTTTGTGCACCATTTTAGCTCTCTTCAACTCCTCTCACTCAGCTCTAAGATACACACAATTGAGTTCTTAGTTTTTACACAAGTCGTCAGTTGTCTTCTCGACTTGCTTTGGTGACTGTTATGATATAACTCTCTTACTGTCATAATATTGTTGTTATTTTCTTTAAATTCTTGATATCATTCTTCTATTCTTTTCTGTGACATCAAATGCGCTTACCCGATTCTCTGTTAAGCACGAGAAAGCAGACAAATCTCAAGTCATGAAATTCGCCAAAATGGGCTGAAATTTACTGATTAATAAATTTATCATCACATATCTATCATACCATCAGTTGGGAGCTTGGCTTGTATTTCGTTTTTCCCCGGTAATGTTTCAATATTTATTGTTCTCCATAATCACATATAGATAGCATAATCATGTACCCCAAAGTGATTTACGTGTTACTTTCAGTTTGGAAATGATAAGCACTACTTGAAAAGTTTTGAATGGCGCAATCGCTATGCCGGTACGTGGGTACTTTTTCTACACTACCTATCACCAATGACCTAGAATGTTGGCTAGTCAAGACCCAGTTTAGTTTGACCTTGACTTTCTGCACTCTGGCTACAACACTTATATCTTTTTAACCGGCTAGAACAGATTTATCTCTTTTAAAATACTCAAATCCTTTTCAACAACTCATACCGTCATATTTTAATATACGAAGAAAAGCTTTTAACTTTTTATAAAGAGGACGAGAAAGATGGGATATCTTCGGCACGCCGAAGACTTAATACCCTTGCAGACCCAACCTTTTCATAATGCTCATAGTGTTTTGCCCGTATCGAAGAAGCACAGGGATAATAGTTAATGCCGAGTATGGTTAAGATACCTTGAAAAACAAATAAGTTTTCCATACAACACCTTAGTTTTCGACCGATTGTTCCTATAGCAGCTATATGATTTAGTGATCTGACCTTAATATGATTTTGCATATACATGGGGGGCATAGTAAAACTAATAAATGCCAAGTTTGGTCAAGATATCTTGAAAAACAAAAAATGTATTGTACCATACAACAACTTAATTTTTGACCGATCGTTCCTATGGCAGCTATGTGATATAGTGGTTTGATCGTAATAAGATTTTCCATATGCATGGGGAGCAGAGTAAAACTAATAAATGCCGAGTTTGGTCAATATATATTTAAATAAACAAAACGTTTTTCATACAAGAGACTACTTATCGACCGATCGTTCCTATGCCAGTTATACGATATTGTGGTCCGATCTTAATAGGATTTTGCATACATATGGGAAGCATATAAAACTAATAAATGCCGAGTTTGGTCAAGATATATAAATAAACAATATGTTTTTTATACAAAAACCTACTTTTCGACCAATCGGTCCTATGGCAGCTATATGATATAGTGGTCCGATCCGGCTGGCTCCGACATTATGTATTGCGTGCAACAGATGGAGGCACTTCTGCAAAGTTTCATAAAGATACTTTAAAACTGAGCGACTAGTTCGCATAGAAACAGACAGACGGACAGCTATATCGAATCGGCTGTTGATACTGATCAAGAATATACATACTTTATGGGGTCGGAGATATCTCCTTCTACGCGTTTTACATTTCACGACAAACTGATACTACCCTGGTAGTACCCTGATACTACCTGATACTACCCTGGTAGCAAGGGTATAAAAAAGATTGTAGTTCTTAAATATAAATATTGCCGATCGCCAATCATAAGCACAAGCTTTCGTACGTCAGCAAAACACAAGCAAAATAAATGTTTGTTTTGAAAAGTTTTAATAGTGCTCCTGAACTAATGCATTGTTAAAAGGACCGCACACCAACTATTTACAAAATCTGTAAGATAACTTTTAAATAAATATTTAATTTTACCTTATATTTTAATATCAAGTTTGAAGACGATTGATAGATTTCCAATATATGAAAAGCATTGAAAATTCAAATCATCAAAGATTTCTTCTAAGATTTATTTATCTGATTTAAATATATACAAATAGACAGGCTATTTGTTTATCATAACTATTGAATTCCTTGAACTTTTGTTTATCTAATATTGAAAGTAGTTTCAATTGTTATATTGTATTCGTCTCATTTTCATTTCCTGTGGATTTGCAATAACAATAAGACCTATTGAAAACTCTTTATCGCAGAATGCTGTTTTCATTTTGAGCTGTTTCGAACAAATTACGAACAATGCTTCTCTTTGCTTATGCTTATTTTACAAAATTTTATTGAAAGCAAACCCATTAATGTTCTTCTGTTATATTCTGGTGTCTATTAAATACTTATCTGTCCGTTACAGACAAATCAAACTGTGTATTTAATACGTCGGCTTGCGGACACGTTGCCGAGTTGTTTGCACTGCCATTAAGTCGCATTAGAGACCTATTTAATCTTAAGCTTTTTGCAATGCTATTCTTGCCATTTGTGTAATGATGTTTGGCACCCGACGTTCAATAAATTTACCAGGTACAAAACGGCAGACAAACAGACTGACAGCATCTTAGGCTTAATAATATTGTGGGCGGTATTTCGAATGTAGCCTACCAGGCCCAATAAACAAGTGCATAAAATATTGCTATATACCCCTGATACATGTGCAACTGGAGCTCATTTGAGCTCGTTTCTATGTGGCAACGTGGTAGCATGGGCGCCGTCATCATCACTCATGCGTGCGCAAATATTTTAAGTGCTTCCTGGAACGTGCCGCCTGGCTGCCTGATATGTCTGCCAGATACTGCTAACCAGATACAGCAATATACAGCAAGAGAAACTTGCAAGGATATCACTACGCAGTTCGATTTTCGACGTCAGGTGCGTGCCGTAGGGCTTGTACTTGACTACATGACTGTTGCTCGTGCAACTGTCGAAAGTTGCGACATTACATTATCAGTAATTGAGCAGGCCATATAAAACGTCATTTGAAGGGCGCCCAAGGCCAAGATTCCAAATACTTAGCCGTATAGCAAATGCTTTGTTTGAAGTACCTTAGTGAAAATATGTATGATTAATTTAAAGCGATCAATGATTTAAAACTAAGTAAATATGTACGTGTGTAGAATTTGGATAGATTATTTTATTTTAATTTATTAATGTGCTTATACTTCCTTTTATAATTAAAACTAATTTAAATTTAAAATTATCCTAATGGGATAATTCTAAAGTGCCCGTATCATGACTATTCACTTATATCCTTCCAATTAAATTTTCCTGCATCTGTGTATCATATATTAAAAGACACCATACACATATATTTAATAACTAGCGGGTCTAACCCGGCCATGCCCGTGGCACGTATAAAATAAATGTTCTCAGAAAGCTTTAAAAAAGATTTTGACACTGATCGGACGGTACACAAAAAACTTTCATACATACGTCTCAAATGATTTTTTATGTAGATCCATGGAAAAGAATTTAAGGGCGAAACGCCATCCAACAAATCTTTGACACCAATTTCCACCGAGGAGGGATGGATTTTCAAAAAAAAAATGCGAACAACTCATCAGATGAATTTTGAAAAAGATCTTTGAAAATATTTTTGTAACCGATCGGACGGTAAAAAAAAATGCATCCAACCGTTTCCCGCAAGTTTTTCACTTCCGTGGAAATTTCCGAAACTAAAGTAATCAGCCATGACCAATCAATCATTCAGTAAGTCATTTCTTCAGATACATCAAACGGTCTTGTATAGTCCTTTTTTTGTTAACATTCAAATTATTTTGTTGCATATGAATACCAATATTATTTTGAATAACATTTTGAATAACATTTTGAATTACATTTTTTACATTGTATACAGAAACTGGTGTTGGTTATGCCTTATTTGGGTCGAACCATCATTTGAACGGTTTTATAGCTATAATTTTCGCCTCGCCAGGACCACCAAGTAATGCCGCGAGAGTATTGATCCTTTCCAATTTCACCACCCAAGTAGAGTCCATTTAGATTACTTAGAAAGTAAGAAGGAAATATTATTATTATATTATTATTAGAACCGTCAAAAAATATATGAACTATTCTTAAAGTCAGCAGTCAGTCTGTTGCTGAGCTAAAAAAACAAGTAAGAGGTTCTAGTCGGGAGCTCCCGACTAGGGGATACCCTGAACCCTCATATTCCAACACCAAATGCAGCGCGCGCTTATAGATAGAGAGTAGCGGGGAGGTGGCGATAGGTATAAAATTAAAGATACTTGATATATATATACTTTTCTAGAAGCTATATGTCAAGTTTGGTGACTCTAGCTCTTATTATTTACCAAAATTGCTTAAAAATCAGGATTTTGATATACATTTTTATCGATTACTTGGAAACGGGGCAAGTTATCGATTATCGGAAACAAACTCGATCTGCGTAGGAACTAGGAGCACCTACATCTAAGCTACCTACATTTCAAGTCTCTAGCTCTTATAGGTTCTGAGATCCTTGCGTTCATACATACGGACGGACGGACGGACGGACAGACGGACGGACGGACGGACGGACAGACGGACGGACGGACGGACAGACAGACGGACATGGCTAGATCGACTCGGCTATTGATGCTGATCAAGAATATATATACTTTATGGGGTCGGAGATGCTTCCTTCTGCCTGTTACATACATTTGGAATTTGCACAAAAACATAATACCCCTTTTACCCATTTTTAATGGGTTCAGGGTATAAAAAGTGCATTACAATCGCTTACCTTTTATGACACTTATTGTACCACCAGGCTCCAGTGAACTGAACTGCACAATTGGTGGTGTCGTTTTTATCATTGTCGCGATCAAACGTGCTGAACTTCATATTCCTGTGTTCTATTAGTCCATCTCCAGCATTGCCGGAATAGTTTCCCAATGTATTTAAACCATATAAGTTGGCATCGTTACCGATAGCAAACTCATTGTATTTAGCATAGCGTGTCTGGCCGTCAAAGTCTTCTAGATGGACGTAAAGTTCGTGGGGTTGCGAAACAGTTATGGCATGCAACTTATCCAGGCCAATGAAAAAACTATTTTGAAGGTCGCCAAATCCCTGCTGATAGGATGACCAGTTCCGGTAAAAGTTTATGTTGATGTCCACACGTCGCTGAATAACCAACCAAGGGGAACCAGTCAAAGCCACATCGCAATATACCGACATAACTTCTCCATTGATTTGGGTCTTATAGATGCCGTTCTTTTCGGGATTTATAGCCTGGCAGGATTCAGGATACTTTTCACATACTATATTTGAATTCAGGTCCGCAAAAGTAAAAGTCAGCCATAACACTGACAAAAAAATGTTGACGGCAGTTTTCATTTTTGTCTGATAATTTCAACACTTACGAATTTTGCACTATATATAGAGTCAAAATAATGCTATGTTAAATGCATTGATGATTTACAATTGTTTTTTATTAATTAATTTAAAGTTAGTTTGACATATTTGTTATCTCCGAAACATGCGAAATGTTATAAAAACTATCAAACCGCAAAACTAATCTTAGAGCTATCTGGAAAAGATATTTCGTTCCAATAATTATACCCTCAAACCCGCCAAAATGGTTCAAAGGGGTATAATGTTGTTGTGCATGTACATGTACCAGGTAGAAGTATCTCAGAACCCATTAAATATATATATTCTTGATCAGGGCGAATAGTCGAAGCGATATTGTCATTAAAACTACAAAGGCGATTTACGATTTTAAATGTGCCTCCTTGAAAGAAACTTGAGAAACTATAGACACTGCAACTCGACGCAAGGTTCAGGGCATTTCCGCTTTGCTACTGGCAAGTTTTTTCTAAAAATCACCGAATTATATATTATTATACCCTGAACCCATTAAAAATGGGTAAAAGGGGTATTATGTTTTTGTGCAAAATCCAAATGTATGTAACAGGCAGAAGGAAGCATCTCCGACCCCATAAAGTATATATATTCTTGATCAGCATTAATAGCCGAGTCGATCTAGCCATGTCCGTCTGTCTGTCCGTCCGTCCGTCCGTCCGTCCGTCCGTCCGAATGTATGAACGCAAGGATCTCAGAACCTATAAGAGCTAGAGACTTGAAATTTTAGATGTAGATGCTCCTAGTTCCTACGCAGATCGAGTTTGTTTCCGATAATCGATAACTTGCCCCGTTTCCAAGTAATCGATAAAAATGTATATCGAAATCCAGTTTTTTAAGCAATTTTGGTAAATAATAAGAGCTAGAGTCACCAAACTTGACATGTAGCTTCTAGAAAAGTATATATATATCGATTATCTTTCATTTTATACCTATCGCCACCTCCCCGCTACTCTTTATCTATAAGCGCGCGCTGCATTTGGTTTTGGAATATGAAGGTTCAGGGTATCCCCTAGTCGGGAGCTCCCGACTAGAACCTCTTACTTGTTTTTCTCTGTTTTTATACCCTGAACCCCTTGAAAATGGGTAAAAAGGGTATATTGTATTTGTGTAAAATGTATATGTATGTAACAGGCAGATGGAAGCATCTCCGACCCCATAAAGTATATATATTCTTGATCAGCATCAATAGCCGAGTCGATCTAGCCTTGTCCGTCTGTCTGTCCGTCCGTCCGTCCGTATGTATGAAAGCAAGGATCTCAGAACCTATAAGAGCTAGAGACTTGAAATTTTAGCTGTAGGTCCTTCTAGTGCCTACGCAGATCAAGTATGTTTCCGATAATCGATAACTTTCTGCGTTTCTAAGCAATCGATAAAAATCGATATCGACATCCTGTTTTTTTTTTTTTTTACCAATTTTGGTAAATAATAATATCTAGAGTCACCAAACTTGATATGTAGCTTCTAGAATAGTATATATATCTGCATTAGGTGTTGGAAGAAGAAGGTTCAGGGTATCCCCCGGGAGCCACCGACTAGAACCTCTTACTTGTTGTTATTGAATTACAAAAACACAGAGTAACAATGAGAGTGAAAACACACAGAATCGATATCTCGACACGTTCTGAATGCTACGAAAATAGACAAACCGTGAGAACATAGGCACACAAACCATTGTGTTTTGATGTTTTTCATGCCTAAACCATTGAACTCATTCTTATAAAAAAAACATTCAGCGAAGAATACATTTCAATAAATAGTTTTATCATTGGTTCAGTTACATAGTTACAAATATATGTGTGTCGGGTTAATAGTAAAGATCAACTAATGAATTCATAGTTTTTACTTAAACTTTATTAAGACAGATCTGTTTGTCAGATCGACAATATTCAACAATGTACGCAACAAAAGTAAACAGATTGTCTGTAAAGCGATAAAGCTAGCAAAATTAATGTCTACTCTTGTGTGCTTTCCATTGCGACACATATATTTTTTGTATTTCTAAGATATACAAAATAAATATGGTAATTTATAGTATTTTTTATTTATCTCTTAACCAGACCTATATATAAGTTATGCACTCAAATAAGTTTACTTAATACGCAAACTTATGCCGTGCACATTAGTTTTAACAACATGGATTTAGCTCGAAATTGTGGTGTTGTTGTTACAGCCTGCAAAATATTGACAGTGGCCTCGCGACCCACAACCTTAATACCACACAAATAAAAATACAATCACACACATGCTGCTGCACTCTCTAGTATGCACTACTCAGGCACTGAATTAGGCCTACCACACACACACACACATACACACAAACACACGACTCCACGAACCCTCCCAGTTCCCGCTCGGAGACAACACCCATTTGAAAGTGTTAAAGCGTCAAGAGCTAAGCTCCTGATTATTGTTATTGCTGGCGCTGTGTTGTACTAGGTTGTTGCTGATAATGGCGGTGGCAGTGCGATTTAAGCTGGGTGTTAAGTGCAGTATGTTGTTGTCTCCGCAATGCTACGTGAAAAACTTGTACAAAGCTACGAAAATCTTTGCGGCAGCTGAAAGGAAAAGTTACTCCAGCGCTAGAA
Organism: Drosophila ezoana; assembly: GCA_035045725.1. Lineage (NCBI taxonomy): Eukaryota > Metazoa > Arthropoda > Insecta > Diptera > Drosophilidae > Drosophila > Drosophila ezoana. The sequence goes on along the minus strand of JAWNOU010000197.1, from coordinate 1,241,286 downwards.
CAATAAGCGCATAAAAACTTCTGCTGCCTCGTAGGCGTACCAGCAAAAAAAAAAAAAAAAACGAAGCAAAACGTTTAACTTAATATATTACGCTGCATTAAAGTCTTTCATAAACAAACATTTAACACTAAAGCGGTGCTTGGGGTGATACTAAAAATTTCGCTAATTGTTTATTTTACCGTTTCAACAAATAAATATTTATATTGTATTAATCTTTATTCCACAATTTATTTTTTTATTAACTTTACAAATGGTTTCTTGATGTATATATCTATATTTAAAAATAAAACTTCCGTTAGACTTTGATAGCTCGACTCGGTAGTTGAAGAGTATGATGATAATTCAAATTTTATTGTAATATTTGTTCATAGAAGAGCTGTTTGTTTTTAACTGTTCCGAACAAAATTATTTATTCTTAATAGATAGACTAGAAGTATACAAAGTGTACACTATAATATTCATGTTATAAAACTGGGACCCGAACAACCTATTAAAGGAGGCCTAAGGGTTAAGGCCTTGAAATATCTTTGCTAAAGTAAATCAGGCCAATATATTACTGTGATTTAGCTTAAACGCCCTAGACTGCTGTGGTGGTGCGAGTAAATCAGCCGCACAGCGGGTCACTATTCAAGGGGATGGCTAGCACATTGTCAAGTACTTGAAATATTTCAAAACATTTGCTGTATTTGACAAGCAGTCAAACCTAAGCGGCCACTCCTCAAGTGACAGGGGTCCCAGGAGCAAAAAGTGCCCCAGAGGCTACCCAGTTACAAGACTCATTCTCAGAGCCCCAATGGCAGTTGCCATTCCATTAAGCTGTGCAATACGGAGCACAGAAACATGAAATAAAAAAGGAATTCGCAAGAAATTTCATTTCCTGGCACTCAACTGGCAAGAGAACACCCCTAGTCCCGGCCAAGCCCCAGCAAAACTCAAACCCAGACACTTCAGGCGTGGCGGCCAGCTCGAGTCACTCATTTGGCTTTAACATAAAACCAATTTAAACTTCTGCTGCTCGGGGTAGAAGCTACAGCTGAACAATCGACACGCGCCCCAACTGTTTAACGCTCTCCAATATGCAGACACACACAACAAACTACCCCTCGGTAAATGATAAGAACAAAAAAAAGATAAAATAAAAAAACAACAACAATGTTAATTTCATTTTTGTGCTGTATTTTAAAGTTGACTTTCGACTTACCTGAGAGAGTCTCGCGTGGTTTATGAATTGCGTTGGTTCCGTTTTTGGGGTGGGCTCTGAATTAATACGCGTGGGAAAACCAACAATGGTGCCGCGAGGGAAAACTTGATAATACTTAGCTGTCGCTGCTTTTTGGCTTTTCCATAAGCTTCAAGCCAGGAACTTTTCCGATGCGGCACGTAGCGTTCATAATTATGTGGATTTTGGAAGTTAAGTAAGCGACTGCTAGACTACTTTTGGTATGAAGCCACTGTGATAGCGATTAACGCTCACGCAGATTTATGCGCAACTTGAGCAACAACAGGTGAGGGCAACGTGTCTTCAAGTCCCAAACTTCCCCAACCACCAATTTGCTTATTCCCATCCTTCAAGCTGGCTCTAGGCTCTGTGCATTGCAAGGTGCAATTTAAATTCAAAATTTGTTAAACTGTCACAAGCGCTGTGAATGCGAAATGAGCACAAGGCTCGCAACATGCAAAGCATAATTATATGAGGGCGCGGATGAGTAGGAGAGGGAGGAACTGAAGCTGACTGGGTGGTTGGCATGCTGAAGTTGCCTGCAGGTGGCGCAGGCCAAGGAAATTGCTTCAAACCGGCTTGTCGGAGCTAAACAAACAAGCAGCGTTGAATTACGATGCCGCACGCACGTGGTTGCCACAGCTTGCTGGTGGGCCAGGTGGGGTTGTTAGAGGTGTGCGTGTATCTGTGTGTGTGTTTATGTGTGAGTATAGGTCTAAGTGGAGTGTGCTGCTGCCACCCACATGAGTAATAGTAATGTTGTTGCCTCCACTCAAGATGTGTGCCGCTACCATCAGGCTTATGAATAAATTAAGAAAAGGCCGCCTCGAAAACGGGGCCACTGGGGGAAGAGGGTAAAGTAGGTAGCAGGGAGCCAGAAATGCGAAAGCGTCGCGAAAATAAAACAGACTCATATAAAAAGGCAATTTGAATGCGATTCACGGGGGTAATGCGAATGATCGACGTTTCAAATATCCTGTTAGCGCTCAAAACTGCTGTAAAACACAGAAATGCATCTCGATGTACAAAGCGGTTGATAGGAAAATAGCCAGGGCTGCTTTGGAATTCGCTTGGTGTAATTGTTATATTCTGTTTAAAATTTCGCTTATATATTGAAAACTATAATTTATAGATTTGAATATTTCTAGATTTAATTTTATAGAGTTCCATAAGATCCATAGGGTAAAGAATCAACCAGTAATGCCAAATCGAATTTTTTTAATAGAGTTAAATTGAAAACGAATTAATCGGGCAATTATATTAATTAATTAAGGCTCAATTGCCAAATATGTCCATTTTTGGATAGAGTATTATGTTATGTGTTATATTTATACTTAAATAAACGGATAGCTTTTGGTCCGATTCAATGTATATAAATACACTTATAGATGGGGATTTACATTTAAGCTTCTTGTGTAGCTCTACTTCACAAGCTTGAATATACCCTTTACATATAGCTTATGGACATTGCATGGAGGCAATAGTAGAGATAAGATAAGTCAGCAATGCTGTTTAAATAGAATCTGGTGACGGATGGAAGCCGCCTCGGGCCGAACAAACTACAGGACATAAAGAAAATGTCAGCACCGCCACGCAGCCGACAGCTATAGGAATGATGATAGAGGGAAGGGGGGGAGTATGCGGCTACATGGATGAGCAATTGGTGTAGAGCTGTAGCTCGCACAGGTGATTTACATAGCATATTTAAGTGGAGCACTTTGTGAACTCGCACACGACACGGCACGACACGATATCATCATTATCATCAGCATCATCATCATCATGCCTCATAACAAATGTTGCACAAAATAAAGAAGTAGAAAAAAAAGAACTGCTAGACATCGTTCAGTTCAAAAGCAGGGAAAAGGAAATAAGCTAGGCAAGGACGCTGGAAACATAAAGAACATATTTTGACTAAGATGTATTACAAGCGAAAGCATAAGGAGTTTGACATTTTTATTATGTTGCCGCTAGCGACACACACAGAAAGAGAGAGAGAGACAGACAGAAGGAAATTTACAAAGTGTGCCAGCCAAAAAGAGAGAGAAGCCATAAAAAGTGCGTCCAGATATAGCTTGCAACTTGCCAGTTTCATCAGCTGCTGCATTAACTTCAGCTTGCCTCCAAAAAAAATGCGTTCAGCAAAAAGAGCTAAATGAATTTGCAACTAGTCGCAACTGGCGGGCATGCCGAGGCTGAGAAGTTTCTGATGCGCACATAATTCAATTATTATTGCCCGCAGACCCAAAGAAAAGTGATTTGGCTAGCCTGGTCGCTGGCTGGCTGGCTGGCTGTTTGACTCTGTGAGTTCTGCCGAACAGAACAGAAGAAATACAATTTATTTTAAATAAATATGATTTATTATGTTTGGCATGCCCTGCTCTGCCTTGCCCAGCCCTTCCTTCGCTACTTGCCCGCCACACGAAAGGCAATCTGCATGAAGGATTACGGAACATGAACGTCAAGTTTGCACAGCACTCGACGACGACGATATGGAATAGAAACATGAGATTGGGCCCCAACCCTTCCCTTCCCGACCCGTAAACGATCCCCACCCCTGTATAAAGCAAATTTGACTTAAGGTATATTTTGCGTTTTATGATGATGACTTAAGAGGATGGTGGAAAGCTACCAAAAATAAACAAGTAAGAGGTTCTAGTCGGGAGCTCCCGACTAGGGGATACCCTGAACCCTCATATTCCAACACCAAATGCAGCGCGCGCTTATAGATAGAGAGTAGCGGGGAGGTGGCGATAGGTATAAAATGAAAGATAATCGATATATATATACTTTTCTAGAAGCAACATGTCAAGTTTGGTGACTCTAGCTCTTATTATTTACCAAAATTGCTTAAAAAACAGGATATCGATATACATTTTTATCGATTACTTGGAAACGGGGCAAGTTATCGATTATCGGAAACAAACTCGATCTGCGTAGGAACTAGGAGCATCTACATCTAAAATTTCAAGTCTCTAGCTCTTATAGGTTCTGAGATCCTTGCGTTCATACATACGGACGGACGGACGGACGGACGGACGGACGGACGGACAGACAGACGGACATGGCTAGATCGACTCGGCTATTAATGCTGATCAAGAATATATATACTTTATGGGGTCGGAGATGCTTCCTTCTGCCTGTTACATACATTTGGATTTTGCACAAAAACATAATACCCCTTTTACCCATTTTTAATGGGTTCAGGGTATAAAAAACAGTGTAAAAAAACGTATAACGTGGAAGATACGCGCTGTTATCGAAGGGCTTAAATCGCAGGCAAAGGCAAATATCCGTCAACAGGTTTGAGTATTGACAAACATGAAAAGGTTTATATATATACCATATAAAATTACTATGTGATTGAAATTTGAATGATTTTGATGGATGGGTTTGAGCATTTACATTGACTACATGAATTGGACTGCTTAAAGTTCATAAAAAGTATGATTTGTGGCTGTAAAAAGGGTATAAAATACCAATTTTAAGTACATGACATTTATGTATGACATTAAAGTTATATCATATTGCATTTGTGTACTTTAATTAATTGAAATTGGTTAAACATATGGCAGGAAGAGTTTTATTCGCAAACGAATATTGAGTGAATCATTTTTATACCCTGAACCCATTAAAAATGGGTAAAAGGGGTATTATGTTTTTGTGCAAAATGCAAATGTATGTAACAGGCAGAAGGAAGCATCTCCGACCCCATAAAGTATATATATTCTTGATCAGCATCAATAGCCGAGTCGATCTAGCCATGTCCGTCTGTCTGTCTGTCCGTCAGTCCGTCCGTCCGTCCGTCCGTCCGTCCGTATGTATGAACGCAAGGATCTCAGAACCTATAAGAGCTAGAGACTTGAAATGAAAATTTAGATGTAGGTGCTCCTAGTGCCCGCGCAGATCGAGTTTGTTTCCGATAAACGATAACTTGCCCCGTATCCAAGTGATCGATAAAAATGTATATCGAAATCCCGTTTTTAAAGCAATTTTTGTAAATAATAAGAGTTAGAGTTACCAAATTTGACATGTAGCTTCTAGAATAGTATATATACATCGATTATCTTTCATTTTATACCTATCGCCACCTTCCCGCTACTCTCTATCTATAAGTTCAGGGTATCCCCTAATCGGGAGCGCCCGACTAGAACCTCTTACTTGTTTATTTTATTTTCTGTGGCAGTTTGTTCAATCATCAAAGTTAACTTATGGTGCAGTCAGCCAATTTCACCTGGGACTTGTCTGAATGCCATGAAAGACCATATTTACTTAATAATGCCAACAGTTGAGGTCCAAAGAAATCGGCAATATATTATCCAAATGAACACGTGTTTCTTGCGTATATGGATACATAATTCAAACAGCCCTAAATAAGATTGCACAGTTGTAATCAACTGTCCTGTCTGGAAGTATCTTGGACCAAGAAATTATTCATGTCAGCACAAAATACCATTTAGCAGGACATAAATCTTTAGTCGGCAAAAGAGCACCTGCAATAGCAACAACGACAACTGAAACTGCAACAAGCAAAAACATGCATTGCAGTCACATCAGCAACTAGTTTAACATAAACTTAAATCATCAACTACAACGCACATAAATGCTAAAAAGCATTTCAACTAAGTATTAAGCTTAAAATTTAAAAGAGCAATTTGATATGCAAAGTAGAACCAACAGGAGGGAAAATTCAGAGGGAATGAAAAATGCTTCTAAATTCAAACCATTTATAGACCATTTCACTTTAATTTTGATTTTCACAATCCTGACGGACACAATAGATGACAATTTATAGCTATAAATAATATACATAAAAATAATAATAATAAAAAAATACATACTATTAATGATAATATTATTATTATTTTTTTTTTTTTTTTGCGTGAGGGGGGAAATTGCCTTTTGCATCGCAATATGATACGTGTATACGTTCCTCATCAGGTCTACCTTCAATACGGAAGGGCTTTGTATTACTTTCAAGTGGGCTTATGTCTCGCTTTTGTCTGCGTTCACACTGGACTGCTTATGTCCTATCATCCTAGTCCCTTTGTTTCTTTCAATAATAATATTAAGAATAATAACAATAATAATAGTTGTGTAGTTGAGATCTGTATAAAGCTATTTGGATTTTAGTCGCCCCTTCCTAAGAGGCCTCAATGTGACCTTTATGGCACATCGATGAGCTTTAAGCCCTTGGGCATTATACTGGCCATTTAATTTGTTGGATCAGTGCTAGTACAGTTTGAAATGCCAAATAAACCACAACTTAGGCACAACCTTAAAATGTTCAGTTTATGGTCAACGGTAACGGGTGGGTAAAGAGTATGTTTATGGACCACAGAATCCTGTGGACAGTTGAGCTAGACTTCGGCCCGAGCAAATAAAAACACAAAATACGGGCTTTACTGTGGCATTTCGAGTCGAGCTTTTATGCATAACTAATTGGCTGTCTGTGCACGAGATTGGGGCCCTACATCTAGACCAGGCCGTGCACCCTGACCGTCATTTCTGTTCCTGTCTGTGAGATTATAAGCAGCACAAGCCGCAGAGTCGTAGCTGCTACTGCTGCTGCTGCTGCTGGCAGTTATGCCTGACAATTTTAAAGCCTGGCCCGAAGCGCTGCTCGTGCGTGCCGGATGCATTGAAAACATTGGCGGCCGTAAGCGGACGATTTCTGGCAGTTGCTCGAAACCCGGCCACCCGGACTTCGACTCCAGTTAAAGTGCACAATTTGGAACATTGTTGCTGCTGGATGTTGTTCTTGTTTCGTTGCTTATCATCAGCATCGTTATATTGTTATGGCCATTGTTGTTGACGTCGTTTGTCGCCGTTCGCTTATCCCCTTCGGCCCCACCCTTCCGCCCTTCAGCTATGGCGCGCGCCTTCCTGTTGTTTGTGTGTTGTCAGCTAATTGAATTTTCAGCATGAAATTTAATTTATCTTTGTTGTTTGTTTGCGCAACAAATGGCCGAAAAAATGCAAATCCAAAAGTGAAAACATGTTAACAGCATTTAATGTTTTTTGTTTTTCTTATTTTGTAATTTGGCACAAGCTGGCAAATCTGTTCAGCTTAGTTTGTTTATATGTTTTATCACACAGCATAAATAAACACAACGTTATCATTTGCTTTCGTTTCAGCCAACAAAATGAAGTGGACGCTTATACTGTTAATTATCTGCCTGGCATCGGAGCTAGTAAGCTGTAAGCATTATCTCATATACCCTGTAAAATTTGCTTAACCCTCCAGCATTTCTGTAGCTGAAACGAATTTACCGCCCGTGTTTACCCAGACCCTCAACAATATTGTGCTTTATGAGAACGTGCCGGTGGGTACAGTGGTCTTTCGGTTAGAGGGATTCGATCCAGAGCAAAGCAATGTTACATTTGGCTCCATTGGCTCGGACCACTTTAGCGTAGATCCAGTTTCTGGCAACATAACGCTGGTCAAGCCATTGGATCGCGAGGAAACGGACAGTTTGACATTTTTGGTATCGATCAGAGATCGCGTGGATCCAAATGGCGAATCAGAGCAAGATAATGTTGTGGAACAGCCCATTACATTCATCATACTCGATGAGAATGATAATCCGCCAGAGTTCCAGAATGTAAGTGGAAAACGCAGCCCAACATTTTACTGACAGATTCACATTGATTTTAACATTATTGCCTTAGACCCCTTATGAGGCGGATGTAAACGAAGATGCTGTTGTGGGCACTACGATTTTTGATAAAATTTTGGTCAAGGATCGCGATACAATTGGTGACAGCCTTGATCTAAAGTGTTTACCCCAGCAGCAAAGCCCTGAGGCATGCAGCAAGTAAGCCAAGTCAAGCACTGTTCAAAACTTCTATTTAAAATCCTGTCGATCTTTGCAGATTCCGCTTGCAATTGCTGACAAGAGAGGCGACCATCTTAACAGCTGCAGTGGTGCTTAACGATACCCTCAACTACAACCAGCGCATGATTTACCATTTTCAAATCGAAGCCAGCGATGGAGCGCACAAAACACAGACAACATTCGAGGCACGCGTCAAGGATGTGCAGGATAAGCCGCCCGTATTCCAAGGCTCGCTATCGACAGTCATCGACGAGGACAGTCCCATTAACACGTTGGTGCTCACTGTTCACGCTCGTGATGGTGACACAGGGGAACCCCGAAAAATAGTCTACGATTTGCTCAGCAGTAAGTTAATCGATGGCAAAAATTTAATCAATTAAATAGGTAATTCCTGACCGACTGACTTGAAAGTATCAACGCTCAGCAAAAACCGTAAGTGCTATAAATCTGAAATGTGCAGAAGCTTCATTTTTGTGAAAAATGTTACCTTCAACTGGGGAATAAAGACATCTGCGTGGCCTGGACTAACAATGCAGAGGTCGCCGGCCCGAATTCAGCAGCAAATCTGAACTTTTATATTTGGTTTTATAATTTGTTACTATTCATTAAAACAATAATAATGAATGAAAAACATCGAAGACACTGTTTCCTTATTTTTTTTTAACAGCAACGCTGTATTCTGAGCCTGAAGATTAGGGTTTGACCCCCGAGAGGAGGGAAGCCAGAACACTTTTTATAATTCAAATTAGAAATGATGTGGTTTTTAAATATTATACATAAGTCATCTCTCCCAATGCTTTTAGATCCCAACGATTACTTCCTGCTAGACTCACACAGTGGCGAGCTGCGTACTGCCAAGCCCCTAGATCGTGAGGCTTTGACTGATTCGACGGGTCTTATTCCGCTGCTGATACGCGCTCGCGAGCTGGTGAATGGTGTGCCTAATGATGATCCGCTGACAAGTGCTACGGCTAGAGCTACTGTGACCATACGCGATGTCAACGATTCGCCTCCCACATTCAATAAAAAGGAATATGAAGTTTCACTGCTCGAAAACACGCCAGAGGGCACTCCACTGGCCCTGGACATGAGCGTCAGTGATGCTGATGTGGGCATTAACTCGAAGTTTGCGCTGCGATTAGAGGATGTGTCGGGTGTGTTTGATGTGGAGCCCAAGCTGGTGACAGGCTATTCACAGGTCAACATACGCGTAGCCAATGGCACGTTGGACTATGAAAATCCCAATCAGCGCAAGTTCATAGTGCTGGTGATTGCCGAGGAGACGGACACGGAGCCCAAATTATCCTCTACGGCCACCATAACCGTAAGTGTGCTGGATGCTAATGACAACAAGCCTAGCTTCGAGCAGGAGAGCTACTCGGCCACTGTCTCCGAGGCAGCCCTGCCAGGACAATATATCACAACGATTACCGCCAAAGATGTGGATTCGAGCAGCTTTGGTGATGCCGGCATACGCTACAGCCTCTCCGGCACCGGTGCCGAACTGTTTCACGTCAATGAGCAAACGGGCGTCATTACCCTGGGCGATTGTCAGCAGGAGCGCAACAGGCGCCAGCGACGTGACCTCCATGAGAATGACAGCGATGGTCACGCACTCGAAATGCTCTCCATGGAGGCGGAACACAACGTCGACCAGCGACAGATTAACACAGAACCCACCGTGCAATACACTTTAATCACGCAGGCGCCGTTGCCGTCCGATCCGGCAACGGGAGCGGTAACAGCAGCGGCAGCGGCAGCTGCTAATGACGAAAAAGCCGCCAGCAGCGAGGCGCCGCCGACGTGTCTGGACTATGAATCGGAGACCACGTACTTCTTGTCATACAAGGTGGGTGTGGGAAGAGGTTGACAAACAACGATTTTTATCAGCTCGTAACGGGGCCAGTCAACTATTCTCTGCAATTGCTGGGCGGCCTTGTTCCATAGAAGAATAGAAGGGAACGTAATGATTATAAGTTTTACTATATAAATTGCATATTCATTTTGTTTATAATTTTCTTTTATTGTACAAAAATTAATCATTTTGCATTTATTATAAGACTCAGTCCATAAATAGGTAATTATTATGTCCTGAATTTTATATATATTTTTTTTAAACTAAAAAGTTGAAGGTCATGACATATAAGTGATTTTGTAATAATTTTTTAATTATACCCTGGGTTTTATAATAATTACCATGGTGTTCGCTAGTTTTTCATATATTGAATAGAATTCTAAAAACATCTCTCTAAATAAATTAAATAAATAATTAATTATTATTTACAGGCCCTGTAAAATAAACGCAACTAGAAATATTTGTGTACTTTTGCTTTGATATTGAAACGTATTAAAAACATATCACAATTTGTATAAAGTGCGGAACATTTCTTTTTATTATTATTTATTAATTATTGCTTAACAAATCTTGAAAATATTATTTTTAACTGAGTCGTAAGGCATACCCAACTTAATTTAGCGCAAATTTTATGGTCTTCCCAATAGACCAATAAATCAAAATTCTAAGATTATTAAATTAATGTTTAAAAAAGGTGCAATATCTAAAAAGTTCTTAATCATTGATGTGAAAACACTGAATGTTCGATTAAAGTCAAGCAGATTTTACAAGGTAGTGTACATTGATAGTTTTGAATCACATAAAGCTTATCTATGTTCCAATCATAGTTAGCTACATCTTCATTTTTAACCTGGTTAGGGTATTTAAATGTCGGCATCAGCATAAATATTCTAATCAATACCTTTAACACAATCTCTTTTTCTTTGATTATTATGCAGGCCACCGATGACAATGGGCAAGGTCAGACCTCTGTGGTGTCCCTACGCATTTCTGTGGGCGATGCCAACGATTCACCACCCGTATGTGAGAGTCCTCTGTACCGTGCCAGTGTGGATGAGGGCGCCTTTGTATTTGATTCGCCATTGGTGGTAAAGGCACGCGATGCGGACACAATGTCTAGCATTAGCTACCGGATTATTGGCTCGCCACAGATCGAGAGCATATTTGACATTGGCAAGCGCAGCGGCCAGATTAGTATACGCCCCAATGCCAGCCTGGATGTGACGAATCTAAAGAGCGAACAGCTTATCTTTGTTGTGGAGGCCAATGATGGACTATTCACGGCCAACTGTGGCGTTAACATCACAGTGCGCGATGTTAACAATCATGCGCCCAGTTTTCAGCAGCAGAACTATAGCGCCATCGTCGAGGAGAACTCAGAAATTGGCACCAGCGTTGAGAAGCTGCAGGCCACGGATCTGGATACTGGTAAGAATGCCGAGCTACGCTATCGCATACAGCAGGGCAGCTTCAATGACTTTGACATTGATGAGCGCACTGGCGAGGTGTTCGTCTCCCGGAAGCTCGACTACGACCGACGGAACACCTATCACCTGCAGGTGCAGGCCGCCGATCAGGGCACCCCCAGTCTGACGGGCACCGCCACATTGACAATCAATGTGCAAAACAGCAACGATAAAGATCCCTACTTCGTGCCTGCCACGCAGCACGCTGAGGTGCGAGCAGATGCGCCCACTGGCCACCTGGTCTACACACTGATAGCACTTGATCCAGATGTAGCCACGCATAATGCGCTCGAGTTTGCCGCCACCGATGACATCACGGCCATTGACAAGGAGGGTAAGGAGCTGCCCCACAGCGAACAGTTTAAGGAATACTTTGCCATTGCCCGCAACGGCAAAGTTCTCGTCAACCGGCAACTGGATCGCAATCTGTTCGCTGTTATGCGCATTAATGTGCTCGTTACGGACAGTACAGCGCCCAATGTGCAGCAGGGACGCGGCCTACTCATCATACAGATCATCGATGTGAATAAAATACCACCGGTAGGTTCAATTTCACTGTCAAATTTACACTCACTCTTTATTACTAACCGATGGGTCGAAAATGTTGATGGGCTATTTCAAATTCTTCGCTACTGTCGCGCTCAAGATTGGCTCCATTATCAGTGTAGGCCACATTCGTTGTCATCTGATGATGCTTCTCCGAGTAGATATTACTGTGAACAGGGTTAGAAAAGTCAGGGGTGATATTTAAGAACAGTGCTCTGATACTGATTAAGTTTAGGCATTAGCAGAGGTTTCCATCATTTCAATTCCAGCTAGCAATGTCTTAAACAGTATCTAAACACTTCACTCGCTCCTTACAGCACCGTTATACAGCAGGCGGTCTTGATGGTCATCTTGGCCAGGAATATGGTAAACACAGCAAAGGAATTAGAGTATAGGCACTTTAGACAGCTATAGCCCAAAACTATCTCGTAAATGTGCAATACTACACTATCAAAGACCTGCACAAGAATTGTTGGCATTAGCAGTTCCGGCTGGGAATTTGTCAAAATTGGATAGCTGCGTTCAGGAGAGGCACAAAAATAATATTCAGACAGTAAAAAGATGAACATGAAATTAGAGTTCTCTGTGTACCAAAGATTATAAAAGATTATATCCAATGACTAATTGCTAATCTATATTATGTTAAAGTCCGTTGTCAATAAAAATTTATTAATAAAAACGTTCAACTGTCGGAAAGATCAGAATATCTGTGTAAATATGGAAGGTATATGATATTGTAGTCCGTTATTAACAATTATTGCCAAAACTATTAAAGTGTAGTCAAGCACGTAATTCGGCCAGACCTAACTGATATAGTAGTAGTTCCATCGGTCTGACTCATATACATTTGTACTACAGCAAAAATTGAAGATGTATTGGACTTCCGACGGCCATGACGCTCTGACTCGATTAGTCGGTCTTATAAGGAATAAGCTACAGCATTTTGGAGATTTTAATAAACAAAATCTCTCAACTTACATAGCAACGATATTTGACGCTAGTCCAAGAAAACACATTAGAAAGCGCATTAGAATCAATCCAGATATGAGGAATATGAAAAGTTCACGAATCCAGACCTCCTGTTTGGCTGAATTGACCAGCACTTTGGTTTCGCGCAAATCCGAATGCAATCGGTGGACATTCAAAGCGGTCGCCTTGTACAATATGGCAATGATGTTTATAAATAGTATCTTAAGCTTCCCATAGGACATATCTTGCGCCATATTGAGCGTCAGAAAGCAGCCTAATTTCCAAATATTTTCTGACTCAATTTTCATAAACGACATGCTCTCGCCCCCACCTTTTTCCGACTCAATACAGAGATTCAATGCACCCTGGAGCCAAGAACAGCCGGTGATTAAGCTGCAAATGGTTGAGGAGCAACCAGTTGGTACTGTGCTGACCACTCTGCAGGCTAGCGACGAGGACTCCAGCATTGGCGAGTTCAACATAACATCCAATGATTACTTTGTCATCAATCAGACCACTGGCGTCATCTACACGACTGCCCGGTTGGACTATGAAGCCGTCAAGGAGGTGAAATTCATGGCCACAGTCAGCGATACAGGTGTGCCGGCGCTGACAGCAACAACGGACATTGTTGTTGACATCATCAACCTGAATGACAACGAGCCGCACTTTACCCACTCTGAGTACTACTTCAACATAACAGAGAACTCACCACGCGGCACCGTTGCTGGTAAAGTGGAAGCCCACGATGGAGATGTGGGAGCTTTTGGCGAGCTGACCTACACGCTTATTGGCGAGAACAACAAATACTTCAGCATCGATGCCTACACGGGTAACGTGATGGTGGCTAATGCCTCCATATTGGATAGGGAACAGCTAAAGGAACTGACTCTCTCGGTCGTGGCACAGGATAAGGCACCAGCAACGGTGCAAAAGTCGGCAACGGCAACGGTAAGTGAAAAAAAGATATAAATATATGAAAGATAGATATAGATATAGATATAGTATAGATATAGATATAGATATAGATATAGATATAGATATAGATATAGATATAGATATAGATATAGATATAGATATAGATATAGATATAGATATAGATATAGATATAGATATAGATATAGATATAGATATAGATATAGATATAGATATAGATATAGATATAGATATAGATATAGATATAGATATAGATATAGATATAGATATAGATATAGATATAGATATAGATATAGATATAGATATAGATATAGATATAGATATAGATATAGATATAGATATAGATATAGATATAGATATAGATATAGATATAGATATAGATATAGATATAGATATAGATATAGATATAGATATAGATATAGATATAGATATAGATATAGATATAGATATAGATATAGATATAGATATAGATATAGATATAGATATAGATATAGAAATAGATATAGATATAGATATAGATATAGATATAGATATAGATATAGATATAGATATAGATATAGATATAGATATAGATATATTTATGGATATAGATTTAGATATAGATATAAAAACTGCATATCATATTGGCTCTTCTTTGCCCAGATACACATAAACATTTTGGATGTCAATGACAATGCACCAGTTTTTACCCGCACCGTGTACAATTCGACGGTGTCGGAAAATGCAGCGTATCAGCCACCGGCTGCACTGCTGCAGGTGCAGGCCATAGATCTGGATGAGGGTCTATACGGGGATGTGCGCTACATTATAACGGCGGGCAATGAGCTGGCACTGTTCAAGCTGGACGCACAATCGGGCATCATTTATCCGGCCCAAAGCCTGGCCGGCCAACATGGTGTCTACGAGTTGCTGATCTCTGCGCGTGATACCCAGGGATCGGGCACCATGGAGAGCACCGCAAGAGCAATCATTACGGTGTTGCGCGTTAATAGGCATCGTCCAGAGTTTGTTATCCCTGCTCTGTCGAATGCCACAATTGAAATACCTGGGGACATTGTGCAACCGGACTATTTGCTGTTGACAGTCAAGGCGTTGGACGACGACACCGATGGTAGTGGCAAGATCAGTTACCATCTGCAGGTGAACAATCAAAATGTGCAGCAGACAACGGAATTCAAGATCGATGAGGCCAGCGGAGAGCTGCGTGCCAGGCAGCAGCTCAATCGAAAGAATCGCGCCAAGTAAGTTGAACAACAAGAACAAGATAGTTCCCATGTCGGAGTACCTCTTTGTGTTTCCTTCCACTTGTTTTGCAGCTACGATATTATTTTGGTAGCACGTGACGCCGGTAATCCGCCATTTGAATCGCTGCGTCTGCTGACCGTCAGCATTGTTGATGCAAATGAGAATCGCCCCGAGTTCCCGGACGCCTCCAATCCCTACAAAGTCTCGATTAATGAGAACAGCGGTCGTGATGTCAAGATTGGACACATTCAAGCCGCCTCACGCAGCAAACACAATCGTGATATCTTCTACTATATGTTGCTGGGCAATGAGGATGGCGCATTCTATGTGGACAAACTGACTGGGGATATTTACACGAACAAGAGCCTGGATCGTGAGCAGACTGATGCGTATACTCTGTACATCTTGGCCAGCATCAAAGCGGATTTGCATATATCCGAAGAGGAGCGCGCCTCGTTTTCCATCAAGACACTGAATCGGGACAACACCGTGGCCAAGGTGGGCATTACCGTGCTGGATGTGAATGATAATACGCCGGTGTTCGAAAAATCCGTTTACTATGCGGGCGTCAATGCCAATGCCAAGATGAATGCGGCCATCACGCTGGTCAATGCCAGCGATGCGGATCAGGGTAAAAATGCCAAAATCGAGTATATGATTGTTGCCTCCAATCTGTTCAAGTTCGGTGCCACCAAATCAACGGGCTCCATTGTGCCCAGTCCGTTTGCCATATCGCAGGATGGCCGCATCACGGCTAATACCATAATGGCAGAGTATAATCAGGATCGTTTTGAGCTGGAGATTGTCGCACGTGAACTGGAGCAGCCACAGCATTCGGCCAATACCAAAGTTAATGTATGTTGGTTGAGGTATTTAACAATTAAAGATTAGAGCTAAGGATATATGCTTTTCAGATTTGGGTATTTGATGGCACACAACTGGTTAGGGTGATTCTATCGCGCCCGCCCGAAGAGGTCTATCAGGAACAGGAAGAAATTATAGCCGAGTTACGAAATGCCACACAGCATCGCATTATTGTGGATGAGATACGTTTCCACTTGGACTCAATTGGACGCATTCGCATGGATTGGTGTGATCTGTATTTCCATGCCGTGGATCCGCAGACACAGCAAATTGCGCCTGTCGATGAAATACTCAAGGATATTGACAGAAACTATGATTATCTCAAGGTAACACCAGCCGAATTGTCCACAACTATTACTTTAATACCTTCCATGTATCTTTCTTGGCAGGATTACTATGCTGGCTTTGCCATTGAGAACGTAGTGCCCGCTTATATAGCCATTGTGCAGGATGAGTTTGATTTGGCTGTTGCTGGTCTGGTTGCTCTGGTCATAGTGCTCTTTGTGGGCGTCATTAGTTTTATTGTGCTTTGCTGTTGTCTGAAGCATTGGAATCTCTCTGTGCCCGTAGAGACGCGTCGCAAGGAGGCTTTGATCAAAAAGCAAATCATTGAGGATTTGAATACGACCGAGAATCCGCTGTGGATTGAACAGTATGAATGCCTTAGACTCAATCAAATTGCCTACATTTAACGAAATTTTATCGCTTCGCAGAAAACTCAAGCTGTATGAGGAACAGGAGCTCACCATGCAGGTCTTTTCGGAGCCCGATCACATATCCAATTCGGATGCGCCCGGGCATTTGGATCACCGTAGCTCGCTGGAGCAGGTGCATCATGGTCAGTCGGTGGACAATACGTATGCCACCATACAGCCACGCAACAATCAGAATCGTCTGACAGCCGGCTCAGGCAACAACGGTGGGGGTGGTTCCATCTCCATGCGCAGCGGTGGTGCGGCCAGTGCCGGCGGCATCGGCGGTGCTGGGCTGCTGCTAACCCGCGTCGATCCACATGTCAACGATTTTGCAGACTATGCAACACTCCGCAACAATCGAGCACCTTCTGTAAGTAGGCGCACTGCAGACGCATATGTTTTATGCCTGGCAATAAATCCCTTACCCTTATTGCAGATGTACGAGTTCACGGGCTCCACATTCCAGGCACCAATACGAGATGGCGACGACGCCGTAGCCGAGCTTATTTAAGCAGTCAAAACTGCAGCTAACTGCTAACTTGTAAATTATGTAGTAGCTAACTATATGGTGAACCCCTATGATATGGCTTAGTTCAACTGATCTGATCTGTTGCATTTCTTGAGTTTGCCGTTGCGTAAATACAAAATATTTATACAAGTGCATTTATATGTAGGCACAAGCATATATATTGAGCATATATACATAGCGTAGTAGTATTTAGTATGCCAACGAATATATAAAAATCAAATAATCACGAGAAAACAAAATAAAACTTAACAGTACGAATGTATTAAATTGTGCAAACAGCTACAAAGCAAAACCCCATAGTGGAATTTCTCCCGCATAAATAATGACAATAATATATATGAAGAAAACCCATATATATATAAATCTATACATACATATAAATCTATATAATGAATATATTGATGATGTCCAACTTAATGTGTAAGCGTTACACATATACGAATAGATATGGTTGCAATTATTGGTATACTTTACTCGAATAACGCCGCGATATTAGTTTAAACGCCCACTCATTTCGTATTACTAAGTTATACCACTTAGAAAAGGACTAAATTATTTGCTCTTCCAATTCGTATTACGTTAGTTTTCGGTCTTTAACTGTTAGCCCTAAGTTTATAGTTTAATTAGCCGCGCTTGCTCATACACATAACTAATAAGTTTAGTTAAATATAATATATAGAATACATATGTGCAACATCATCTTGTGCAGTTGCCCAATGCTCTATTGCATCCATTAGAACAGAGTCATAGCTCATTTCTTTGCATTTACAGTATACATACGATATAATAAATGGTCAAATAAACAAGTAACATATCTTTTGATTGTGAAAGGGATTCCTGACTTCAATATTTTACCTTATTGATGTCCGCACTGCCACCTGTTGATATTTGTTTGTCTGGTAAACAAGCTTTCCTCGTTGCTCGGCTGTGATAGTTGCTAGGAGTACAACAAACACATACCTCTTCGGGCTTTTCCTCAATAAAGGCATTTCAGCTTTTTAAATCAACAAAAATTGTTGAACACGTCGGAATAACAACACATAAAAACAGTTTCTACAGATTGGATTATAGTTTTTTAGAGTTGAAATTAACGGAATAGAGCCAAAATCAACAAGATGGATGACATGGAGATTGCTAGTGTGGGCCACTTTCAGACCCTGGTCCGCTACAACAACCCGGTGCTCGTTGTCAAGCATCCGGACAAAAAGGGCGCGCCGCTAACGGAGCTGGAAATGAAGCGACCCCAAACGGCTGGTGCCCTATTAGATACCAAGAAAGAAACTGAAGAGATACTGAACTCTATATTGCCACCACGTTGCTGGGAAGAGGATGGTCAATTGTGGCAGCAATCTGTGTCCAGCACACCAGCCACCCGCCAGGATGTTATCAATTTGCAGGAGATGCTGGACACTCGCCTGCAGCAGACGCAGGCTCGCGAGACGGGTATCTGTCCTGTTCGCCGTGAGCTCTACTCACAGTGCTTTGGTGAGCTGTAGCTACCAAATTCTTTAAATACGCGAACTAATGCATTTAAAACACAGATGAAATTATACGTCAGGTGACAATTAATTGCTCGGAGCGCGGTTTGCTACTGCTGCGCATTCGTGACGAGATCGCAATGTCCATGGAGGCCTACGAGACCCTCTACTGCAGTTCTGTGGCATTTGGCATGCGTAAAGCTCTGCAGGCGCATGAGGAGAAGGAAATGCTCCGGGATCGCGTCAAGACTTTGGAGTCGGATAAGGAGGCACTCGAAGAAATCATTTCCGACATGAAAATGAAACAGGAGCAGGCCGAACGTCGCAATGCCGAGCTGCGTGCTTCC
Source organism: Drosophila ezoana (assembly GCA_035045725.1). Classification (NCBI taxonomy): domain Eukaryota; kingdom Metazoa; phylum Arthropoda; class Insecta; order Diptera; family Drosophilidae; genus Drosophila; species Drosophila ezoana. The sequence goes on along the minus strand of JAWNOU010000197.1, from coordinate 1,222,298 downwards.
GAGGAGAAAAAGTTCACCGAGGAGATAACTTTCCTCAAGAAAACCAATGCCCAGCTCAAGGCCCAGCTCGAGGGCATTACGGCACCGAAGAAATAGATGCTGCACATTGTGTGTGTGTGTCGTTGTTTGTATTTATTGATTTTAATGAATTGTTACAAATTATTGGAATTAAATTAACTGAGCAGCAGCTACGATTCTTCGACCTTAGTGGTTTCATCAGTTTCCTTCTGGGCCGGGGTTTCAGCATCTGGGGCCTGCTGTTCCTGCTGCCGCTCCATTTCTTGCTCATCCACGTTGATCTCATTAAGTATGGGCGTGGGCTTAAAAGCTTCAGTAGTCTTTTTTGTTTTTTCTTTCGCTGCCTTCTTCTGTGGTGGCTCATCGTTAAGCTCGGTTGCATTCGCAGCTTCCTCCTCGGCAAATTCATCCGTATCTTCATTTGGCAACTGCCTGCGCATAGCTCGCAACTCTTCTTCAGTAGGCAGTTTATCCTTAAGCTGGTCTATTTTAGTCATGTAGAGCTCATAGACAAACTGCGCCATCTCCGACATGTTTTCCACGGTTTTACCAATATTATCTGCAACCGGCTTACTGGTCAGCCGTTCGGTCGGATATGCATCTGTTGGCACCAGGCGTAGCTTCAATGGTCGTAGCATGAGCTGCAAGAAAATAAATACATTTTAATTTGAAGTTGACCCTGTTGTGCTGCTCGTACATACCAACTTGAAAGTCTGCTGCAATTCCAAGCAGTTCTTGAACAACGAGACGCGTCCAAAGATGTACAACCCGAGACGTGCACGACTCATAGCCACGACCAAACGGCGCACATCACGTAAATGACCAACAGCCTTTGTGCGTACCAGGGAGATTAGAATGTAATCATTCTGCTGGCCTTGGTACTTGTCCACGGTGGTGATTTTGTGCGGCCAGCCAATGAGCGGATTATTGCCGCAGCGCGCATTAATAACATCGCGTATAAGATGCTTTTGGCCATTGTAGGTGGTCAGTATGGATATCTTGGCAGCGGGATAGCCCATCAGACGCATGTACATGTACAGAGCGACAATATACTCCGCCTCGGCAAGATTCTTATTGAGAAAACTTATGTTAGCTAGAAACGGAATGTAAAATATTATATCTATTTACCTGATAGAAGTACGGATTGGGTTCGCTTTCGCCCACGCCCTTGAAATCCTCCACATTGATCAGCTGATAGTCATAAACTAAACCTGAATTTGCCTTCTTATACTCGTCCCGCTCAAAGATGTGCTGCAGATCCGCCAATTTTTTATATCGCCACTTATACAGTGAACATATGCTGGAACGGGCACGTCCCTGCCCATCCAGATCAACGGTTGGCACGCCTAGACGCACCAGTCGCGTAAACAAACTCTGCTCCATATTTGAGTATTTCTGAAAGGCCATGTTTTTGATGACGGGTGGTAGCTGATGATGATCCCCAATCATGATCCAGCGCTTTAAGCGATTCAAGCCGTCCAGTGGGTTCTGCAGCAGTAGCGGTATAAATGTCTCAATCTCCAAGATTTGCGCTGATTCCTCCATCAAGATGTTGTCATAACGAAAACCCAGATTCACAAGTTCTTTGCGTTTAAGCGCAGCGTGTGTGCAGGTCATGGCAATGATCTTGGCCTCCTTGACCAACAAATACTTGGAGCGATCTAGGCCTGTACGCAACAGCTCAAAGGCGCGGAACTCCTCAAGCTCAGTAAATATTTCAGAAATATAGCGAAAGTTCGACTGTGCTATGCTCATAAGTTCGTCAAAGCTGTTTGCTTTAAAGAGCGGTTGTGGCGCATCGGAAAAGAATTTGGAAAATGGAAATTCAGTCTCGAACAGCGCACACAGCTTGTTCATATCCGTTTCCGAGTTGTGTGCGTCTATCTGGCTTTGGAACTTTTCCCAACGCGCCATCACATTGTATAGATAGAAGTAGCCCGCCGTCTCGCAGGTGTAGGCGTTGTCCCCGCTCACACCCAACGCCTCTTGCAGGCGCTGCACTTGGCTGAGCAAGTCCATGCGCTTTGCTAGCACATAATTGACACGCCCATAGCGACTGTAGTCCTTCTCAGTTTCCAGCGCCTCCTCACCATGACCCAGACGCAACAGATGCCGCTCATCAATATCCAGCGCCATAATCTTCTCGAACAGCTGGTTCAGAGCCTGATTGGAATGCGTCACAATTAACGTACGCTGGTTGGGATGATTATGGTAGATATTCGAGATAATTTGCACGGCGACATCAGTTTTGCCCGTGCCGGGTGGACCCACGACCAATGTAAGTCCCGGCTGCATACCAGCACGTATTGCCTCGATCTGTGTGGGCGTAAAGGGTATGCAATTCCTAAGGGCGGCAACAAGAGAATGAGAAATTTGTGAAATTTTAGTGATGACCATTTGGTACTCACTGTTTGGGCTTGTCGCTGAGATAGGGACCTCTCGCCTCGTATTTATAGGGCTGCACTACAATTGATTTAGTGGGGGCAGGCTGATCCGTTTGCATCTCCTCTGTGTCGCAGTCACGTTTTTCGGCCACATCCTCAAAGATAAGCCGGTAAGGCGGCTCTCTGCTCCCTTCCGCCGCTTCGCATTTGAGCTCAAAATCGGGAAAACTGACTTGTAGATGCTCGTAGTTCAAAAAAGTGTCGTTGAACTCGAGACTGCGTTCCTGGTTGGGCATATTGCTGTAGTGTGCCGCCGCCGGATCACCGTAGCCGAGCAATATATCATGCAGCCAGGGTGGCACTACACACTCCGTGTTCATCAGATGACGAATGGTTTCTAGGACGGCTTTAAAATTATTCTCCTTTGGCTTGCGGCGCATCAGAATGTTGAAGCTCTCGTAGACATCGTCGGCGCCCTGTCATGATTACAGAAGGATGAGTAAACGATTATTTGCAATTAGCATTTCCAAACTTACCTCCTGCAAGTCGTCCATGTCCATGCGATACTGATTTGAGTCCAGCCAGACGCGATAGCAGCGCTGCTCACCCGGTAGCTTCGGTCGCGGTTCTGGCCCGTCCTCTATGACACGTCCATTAGCGTCGAGCATCCCCTCCACCTCGCAGCCGCGCACGCTGACCAGGCCCACCTGGGGTATAAAGGGCTCCCTTGTATTGTACTTGGTGCCATAGGGCTGCGTAGGTTTGACTGTGATTAGGAAGCAGACGTCGTGTTTGCGTAGATTCTCCCACTCCTCCTTGATTTCGCGACGCACTGACAGCGTCACACCCACATCGGCGCGCACTCGCGAAGGCTTCTTCTCGCCCAGATGCGGCTTTGCCACCTCGACAACAGCAAAACTGGCAATGGGCAACGCCATGCGTGCCCAGCCACCAAAGACCACATCGCCGTCTTCTGACTGCCACGGTAGCATGCGACTGACCGCGTCCTCGATGTCCTGGCGTATCTCATACGTGGATTCCAGCCGGAACAGATTAAAGTTGCGCAACAGATAATCGTGCAGCGTGAGGAACTGCAGATTTAGCTTGGGCAGGGCCAGACAGGTATCACCTGTGTAATATTCCGATGGCACCACATTTTCATCCCAAATTATCTGCTCCGTAGGATACAGTGGCATCTCGTTGAGCGCCTCCAGTTGCGAGCATCGCTTCTCATGGCGCGTGATGAGCAACTCGCGTAAAAAAGGCTCATCCAATCGATGCCATTGAAATGGCTCCACCGCCTCATCGGGCACAAGATTAAGAAAGGAAGCAATCTGTTTTAGTCCTTCTGAATCTAATGCACCGAAATGCTTCTCTAGCGAATCGCGACTGTCCACTGTCGCCACATTAGACAATGCGAAGACGCGCAGCGTTGAAAACTTGGCGAATACAGCACGCTGCAGCGAGGTGATCTTCTTATAATGCAGCTGGGTCATGTCATGATCGGTCAGTGAGTTGCCTGTCACATCGTTAATTTCGAAACGGGTGTAAAACTTGAGCATGTCCAATAGCTACATTGAATAAGCAAGAAAAAAAAATTTTTTTTTCGTGATAGTCGTCATGGCATGGACCTAAGTGGTTTGCCCTTGCATTAAAATCGTTTAAAATGGGAACAGAGTTTCATACGTGAATAATGCAGCCTACCAGCTTTTAAGATATGATTTAACATCAGTTAGTTAGCACAAACAGATACAGATGAATATGTTATTTATCTGAAGCTTATTGAATATCTTATGAGAATTTTCTGTAACTGATATTGTATAAACGAGAAAAAGGGATATATTCGGCACGCCGAAGACTTAATACCCTTGCTGACATTTGCTTAGGGTTTTGCAGATATGCCAGTAATTAATTAAATTATGAATTTTATGAAAATATCTTGGAAAACTGAATATTTTGTAGCACAAAAAATCATTTTTCGTTCGAATGTTCCTAGGGAGCTATATAATGTAGTTGAACGACTTTGATAAGACTTCTTCCATATATAAGCAGTAGTATTAAATAGTTAATGACCGTTTGGTCAAGATAACTTGATAAACAAAAAAGTGTTTCTTACAAGAACTTAATTTCGACTAATCGTCCCTATGGCAGCTATATGATATATTGGTCCGATGTCGATAGAAAATGTATAGTCGGATGTTGATTTAATGAATGTAAAGAGGAGATGTAACTTACGGGTGGCAACCCCTTAGTTCGATAGCACTGGTTCACTCAGGAAATCGACTATTTTATATAATAAACCTATTATAACCATATAACATGTATGTATATAAGGAGCGTAGTGAAGTTAATGAATGCCGAGTTTGGTCTGACTTTGGTGACAAAATTAGAAGACCCTCTACAATGGTATAAAAACAAAGTACACACAACGTAGAGATTTCTGAAGTCAACATTATCACGCCGCCACAAAGTCAAACAGAACCGCTCCTGTGCTGCTCCACACACGAGTCCATTGAATGGAACGTATTTTATGCTACCTGTGCTGAGAGCTCTACAAGCACGCACACGCACACACACACTGAGCACTGAGCAATGTTCTCTTTAGGTCTGCAAAACAGGTAACATGACGATAGCGAGAACTGGCTAAGCTATGAGGCGGTCTGTGACAGCCGCTTGAGTATGCTACGTCATCATTTTGGTCAACACGGTGTGCACTGTATTTATTCAAGAAGTCTACACAGGCTTTCTTCCTTAACTCGGCATTTGGAGAGCGCGAGAGCGCTAATTAAAAGAGCAACAAGAAGTAAGCAAAAAGCGGTTTCTCCATAGTTGAGGGAAGTCCTTAGCGGGCTGGTGGACTGGCAATCAGAGTGCTGGAAATTTGAGTTTTTTCTTCAAAAATCATTAATTTTAATATGAAAGAGGGTCTCTAATGTTCATTTATGAAATAAATATCAAAATTGGAATAAAAAATAAAACGGAAAACAGTTATCAATAAATCTTTATATTCAAAAAAAATTTCATTCAGACACAAAATAAATGCTGTAGTAGGGTGTGTATGTGGTAGGTGTGATATGAAAGGGGCTTCTCTTCGGGACACATACAAACATATTGATGTTCCGTCTCCTGCTCCCAAGTGCTGACAAGTGTGGCGTATTGAAAGACAAGGCAAGCGTTTTCAATTGTTGCGAGGGGTTGCTGCAGTCGCATTTTGCTGGGATGCCATGCATACGAGCGCAATAGATGAAGTGCTTCAATGCCATATCACATCATCACACGGCCAGACAAACCACAAACAACGAACCACACACACATACACAAGCAGACAATGTTGGAATTGCCGGTTCTTTGAGTCGCTTGCTTTGCTCCAATTGATAATTTCCGTTGTTTAATTTAAACACAAAATAAAACCCTGCTTGAGAGTGCATGTATGAGAGAGATAGAGAGAGAGAGAGAGGAGAGTGAGTGAGAGAGAGAGAGAGAGAGAGAGAGAGAGAGAGAGAGAGAAAGACGGAGATAGCAAAACTGATTCCAAAGCCCTGCTTCAACGGTTTGTCGCGCTTGGTGGTTGGTGCTATTGAGGTAGAGGCAGAGGCAGAGGCGATGGACAAGAGAAGAAAACTCTACACTCAGACCATTGCCAACTGCTACGGCTCTCTGTTTCTGTTTCCGCTAGTAACTAGAAGTTAAGAGAACGAGCCGACGCGTTCCTGCAGTCAGAGTCAGCGTCAGCGTCACCGTCAAAGGTAGAGCAAGAGAGAGAGAGAGAGAGAGAGAGAGACCGAGTCTCATTCGCATTCTCAGTCAGTCTCATTTTCAGTCAGTTGTCGTTCGTAGCGGTTCGTTGTCTTTTAGAATTTGTGCGCTAGCTGCATAAAATGCAAACAAAAATTGTTTAGCAAATAAGAAATTGTATATCGTGTGGATAATATGAAGTGATCGGATACGCTCAGTTCTATCTTTAGTTGTATTTCTATCTCGAAACTGTAATGGTGTGGTTGTATCTGAATTAAACTCTACAAAAGAAAACAGTGTCTCTTGTCTGGTTGCTTTCGTTTGCAAGTCATGATCTTGGCTCGAAACCGGCATCAGCCACTGCTTTGATGACGCATTCGATTACGGGTGCGAGTGCGAGTACGAGTACGTGTATCTGTATTTGTAGGTGACTCTGTATCTGTAGGTGTATCGGCAACTGTATACTGTGTACCCGTAGTGTATTTGTGCGAGATGCTCGTATTTACGCTTGGCGCGCAAATTTTGCGATACCTGGCCAAAAGCAGCTGCCTTTTGCTTGCCCTGTTGTCCACACTACGGACTGTTACCGCTCATGTGGCCAACAACAGCTCAATACAGGCGGTTGTGCCGGCTGCCAGCGATTCCAATCTGGTCCTGGTGAACAAATGCTGTGAGAAGTTCGAGGTACACGTGAACAATACGTGCCAGCAGGTCGACCAAACTGGTAAGTTGTCCACGCGACTAAACAGATCGGCAAATACACCAAAACATAACCGTTGTCACGGACAACGCCAGTCACAATTAGTTCAACTCGGTCACTGCCGGCTTGGCCATTCAACTTTATTGAATTTTTTTTTTTGCCTCTTGGCATGCAACATATGCCCCACATTAAAGGGCCCATTTGCATTAGCGCTGCTTCCAAAACTCCTCTTTATTTTCTTATAAACAAACATAGTCTTAATGATTTCTGATTTGGTGAGGGGCTTTCACACAAACAGCCACTTGGCGTTAAGTTTTTAAGGGTGAATGCGTTTTGGTAGACTCGGAATTTCTTACAGTTCCATATGGCGAGATTGATTTGATTGGTTAGAAAGTTTGGTTAGAATGCAGTTGTTTCTAAACGTCTATTAAGCTATATTAAGTAAAGTTTTTTAAAAATTTAACAAATAATTGAAATTTGTTGAATTGTGTTGAATTTTCTATTATTTGTTTATAATGGAAATCTAAATCCTATTACCTAGGCAGAGCTCATATTTGATCTAGAAAATGTGTTTATTTATTTATAGTATCAATTACATTCACCAGGCAACTTTATAGATACTTCAGAATCTGAATGTTATAAATTCCACCATGTCAATTATGATTATCATTTTGATAAAATAGCTAAAGAATATGATTACAACATTTAAAATTAGAAAAATAGTTGAATCATAAGTGTGAAGTAAATGCCACTGAATATTCATTAGTATCAACAGCTTAATCCACAAACATGATCAACATAATGCATATTAAAGATGTTAACTCAATTCGAAGAAACTGCGAGATGTCTGAGTGTCAATTGCTGATAACGTGTAGCGAATCTGCTTTTGAATCTGGATCTGTGATGCTTCAGAGCGTCGGGCACGTTATAGTCGTGCATTGTAAATATTTATAGACTTGGAGTGTTTTTATGATTGGCTTTGTTCGCAGCTTGCTATTGTTCGACTGATGCGCCCCTCACTCCCAATTGAAGGGATCTGCCGTATTCTTACGTATATGCTCTTTATAGACTATTTTCAGCCCATGTTTACCAGCTACAGCGGCGATCAAAACAGACCAGTGGCGAATTTTAAGTTCGTAATTGGTGTGCCCAACTGTGGCACCAAACAGATGTGGCCTGTTTTGGACTATGCAGGCGTAAGTATAAATAAATGTATTAACAAATGGCATCGTGATTACCTAGGCCCTTCACTAACAGAGCTACGACAAGCTGGTTCTGTTGGACGATGGCAAATTGAGGCACTATACCAATACCGAGGATGAGGCCGACGAGCAAAGCGGCGTGAAAGCTGACTACGATGAGGATTTGGCAGAGGCGCAGAAACCGCGCTTTTATGACTATGAGCAAGGACAATACTGTCTGGATAGGGTGAGTATAATAAATTTGTGCTCTCTAGATCTATTTTCATGATTTTATTTCTACTTCCAGGCAATTTCCCCAGAGCACAAGCATAGCCTGTTTGCACACATTTGTTTGGCCAGAAAGGAAAACAATTGGAATGATTCGAACTTTTTGTTGCGCAAAATACTTAATCCCATATTCCATGGGATTTCTCTGGTTCTATTACTTATTATAGCCATTGTCTATTTTATATTGCCTACGCTAAGGTGAGAGCTGCTGCAGTTAGCATTCAAAATGGTCAAATAGGCACAGTTATTCATTTCGATAATTGTTCCTTAGCAGAGATCTGGTCGGAAATATAGTTACGACAATCGCAATGTGCCTGATGGTCAGCCAGGCAGCAGATCTGGTCTGCATATTCACGGATTTTACCAATCACGTGAGCTTCATTGTGGCGGACATCATTTTGTGCTTCAGCCTGCTGGCCGCATTCTTTTGGTTGAATAGCTTCGGCTATTACATATGGAAAACGTTTCGGTCGAGGAATGTGTTTCTGCGCGTCACCGATGGACGCAAATATTGTTACTACTCATTCTATGCATGGGGCTGTACAGCTACAATGGCTGTGCTGGCGGTCTTCGCGCACTTCTTCCTCGACGCCGACTCGTACAAGAAGGAGAATATGCGGGGCGAGCAGCAAACGATTGGCTGGCTGGGCATATGCATATTCTTTGCACCGATTGCGTGCACCATCATAGTAAACATATTCTTCTATGTGACCACACGGAAGCTGATCAACCGTCGCACCGTCTACGGACGCATTGCCCACAAGCTGAAGGCCAAGTTAGTGGATTGTAGTCTAGATTTATGTGTTCTACATATTATTGTTGAATACTAATATTTCTTTACAGCTTCATCATGTTCTGGCTGATGTTGCTGGTGATGTCATTTGCCTGGCTGTTTCTTACCATGTCTTGGTTGGCTCTAGACGGCCTACTCTATGCGCACATAATAGTGAATGCATTCCAGGCTCCACTGCTGCTATACATATGCGTGCTACGGCAGCGCCATGTGACTTATCTACTAAGGAAGTCCTGCTGTTACAATGAGCCACCATCGACAAATGATTGGGGCGACGAGATGCACCACATGAATGGTAATGATTATTGAGACCGCCCACCCAAGCTCTAAAGGAGCTAACCCGAAGATTTATTTGAGCACGGGTCTTAGTCTGCCAACTAATTGTAAGATTTACTCGTAGCTAGGCTAAGTGTTTTTGTAGATTAACAATGTTAAACATTGAGATTTGTACTTAAAACTTATTTATAGAAGAACAAATTAAACAAAGTCTGACACATACCTGTCCAAACAATTTTCCCTCTTCGCGCTGCACCAGCGGACACATAAGTGCACGCACAATGAGGTGGCAATCATCCAGCACAGTATTGAAAAACCGACGCGTGGGCAGCAGTGCCTCCAAATCGATTATGAACTCTAGAAAACGTTCGCAGTAGTGCACCACATTGCTATTGAGTTCACCTTCAGATGGAATACGCTCCAGTATGTGCAGGAAATCAATGATAAGATTCTGCATAAAATGACGTTCCCATGTGACATCGGGATTGACAGCATCTTTTTCCTTTTTCTGCAGGCGTTTCCAATACTTGCGCCATTCAGGTACCTCACGCAGTTCCTGCTCGCGGCGACCTACAGAAAAAAGGAACAGTTCATTCGACAGGGCCAATATTGAATAGGTTAATTGTTGCACTTACGCGGCTGCAGGCAGTGCCACATAGAGAGAGAGACCAGGCGCTTTGCCTGATCGCGACACAGCTCAACTTCCATGCTGTTGAAGCAATGATTAAGAAATATAAGCAGTGCCGTCCGTTCTCGCAGTGTGCTCCTATTTTGATTTGTTGCTTGATCCGGCAAACAGGATTCCAGCACGTGGTGGAAAAATGCTGGATACTGCTCTGGCAACTGCTCGAACACATTCCACACCTCAACGCGTTCCCGGAATTTCTCATTCGCCATGATCACTATGGACATCAGATGAGCATGTGTGGCCGTCTCGCGCTTGTAATTGGGCCACAAATACTGTTCCAGATACTGGCTGAATTCCAGCATGTTAATGCGGCGTGCGCTACCCTTTCCGCTCGTTATTTCTTCGGTGTAAATGCTTTCTATGATGTCAGCATTATATGGCAAATGCTCGGAAATAGATTCCGGTAACCAGTACTTTGATGCTAGCTGGAATTTAATTGAAGAAGCATTGAATTCGTAAACGTTTTGTTTGGCGTAGCACCCACCTGCCAAATAACATCGGAGCTGAACTGATCCAAAGTAAGAGCACCCGCCTTTTCCTTTGGCTTCTTGACTGCTTCTGTGGGCACCAGCACTTTTGTTTGGCTGCGTCGTTTCATTTTGATACTTAGAAATAATGAAAAACAAAAATTAACACTTAGCCAAATTGCACCAAAACAAACGCCGGTTGCAGTCACGGACAGTGTGACCGTATGTGGAAATCGTGGAAATTGCACACATTTAAGCTCTCGCTTAAATAGTGTGTGCAGCCCTTTGTAATAACTAATCATCAATTGTGCCTTGTTTCGACAAGTTGATTCTGCGAACAGCTTAAGCTATGTAGACGCATTTGTGCTATTTAAATAAAGTATTCCTATGGCTCTAATTTTCGCTTTAAATAGCAGTATTTCTTTCGATCACGCGCATAATCGATTACAAACGCAAGGTGGCAACGCTTTGCCATTCGCTTATAATTTTTTGATACAAACATAGTTTGAGAGTCACCCATAGCACAGACAACATGTCTCAACCGATGCCGCCAGAAAACATAAATGTAAGTATTTGTGCTTTCTAAGATGATTCAATACTGAAAATGATGAATGGTTTTCCAGAGTCACATACTGACAGTGCTCAGCTTGCCTCTGCTGGATAAACTGCCTCAACTCGAGATATTGTTTGATCGTTGCACTGTGCGGCAAATAGAGGAAATCTACCCGCTCATAGTGCACTCCATATTCGGCGTTAATGGAAATTCGCTGGGATGGGGACTTCGGATCACGACCATGGAGAATGCGTCGCATTATTTCAACAGACTGCAGCACTTCCTTGGTGTCAATGGCATTTGGATGCACGTTTGTCACCGGCTTTTGAACGAGACAACTAAATTTGATATTGATATTAATTTATTGCCGGTAAGTGACAGATACCATAGGGGTTTATTGGCTCCATTGCAAAGATATCTTTTTTTTGCTTTCAATAGCGTAAATTCATAAGCATGCTGCAAGCAGGACCCATGTTTTATTCGGATCTGATAAACATTGATCCGCTAAAGCATCAAGTGAGCACGCTGTCCCTCAACGCGTTCGACTTTTATATGTTCCATTTTGTGCTGTACGCGCTACAACCACTGCACACTATCAATCCCATCGCCATGCAGATACACAACGAGCGCGCCAAGACTATTTATCAATTCTTGGCGGCCGAGTACCTCGACAACTTTTTGCCACAGTATCCGGACGCTCGTATCGAGCCGTCCAATTTTTCCACCAGTGTTAAAGCACCGCAACAGCTACCTGCGCAGTCATTACAGCCACAGCGTCAGTTACGTTACCTCAAACTACCAAGCTCATACCGGAACGGAAACGGCGAGAGCGGCAGTGCTGCCGGCGGTGGCAACACGTCGCCACAGTCAGCGGACGGCAATGGTGCTGCTAGTCGCGCCTACGCCTGGCGTTCCGAATCCGTGTTGCATTTCTTTGTAGACATATGGCTGCGATACGATATAGAGTCCGAGCATCATCTGCCCAGCAGCGATTTCGTGCGAGGAGTACGCACGCTCGTCAAGCAAGTCCATTTTTTTGCGAATGCTGCACGTATGGATCACAGTCCGCTCTGTGCGCTGCGCAAGCTCTCGCTTACCATGGTGAAGGCGCGTATTTACGCTTTTCTCTGCAGTCTGATCGATCGCTGGCCGCTGGACAGCTCTCTGAGTGTTGTTTTGGAACTTTGGCTAAGCTATATACAACCCTGGCGCTACACTTTAGGCTCCAACAACAGAACGTAAGTCGCAGCCCATTTCTTAGCTTATTTTCATTGCTAATTTATTATTTTTGCCGCAGCTTGGGCATATATTATGAGCCACCAATTACGAACCTATTCGACGGCTTCATTATTGACAACCTCATTGTATATACGCACATCTTCATGCAACTGCTGCCGCGGTTTGAGCGCCTGGACTACTCAGTTTATCGCAATGCATTCATGCTGCACCGACTGGCCAAGACGTTTGCGCAGCAGGATTTAGTTGAACGTCTGCAGCGTTTTGAACGGCTGCACTCGGGTAATGCCTATGGCTTTGATTCACCTCAGCGCCAAGTCAATATGTTAAAGTACGTTTGGCTAAGAAATAAGCTTTTGTTGGTTTCAAAATATGATTGAATTTTTTTAGCAAATCACACAACAGCTCTTACAATGCGCAATGGAACCCATTGGTCAGCTCCAATATACCTAAGCTCTTCAGTGAGCAGATGCACACGAAAATTCAAAGTTTTTTGTATGTCATTAGTATGGCTCGCAATTCTGTGCTGACCAATCATATAAGTGCGCTGCGGAAGGAGATTTTGGAAAGACAACGTTCGGAGGGCTATCTGAAAAATATATTTAAAAAGTTCATAGGCGAGGCAACGCAGGACGAGTTGACGCTCCGCGATCTTAGTCGTATACCTGAGGTGCTGCGTCATTGCATAGATGCATTCTGTCGGACATTTAATGTAAGCCTCTTCCCTTTAACCTTCGTTTAAATACTAATGGGTTTTTTTCAACAGGTGGACCCGGGCACATTGTCAATGCATGAAACACTACCTTTAGAGCCAAGTCCACCGGCGTCACCTTCGTTGCAGAATTTTAGCTTTTTTGATTCAAATAATTGTTTGGACACCTCAAAGCTGACTCCGCATCAAATGTCACTGAACGCCTCAAATATGCAGCCCACAGTCGATCCTGCACTGCTGCCCATAAAGTCAAATGAGATTAGGCCGCTAGTTAGACTGCTGCACCTCATTTCAGAGGCCATCAACGATAGAGTGAGTTACACATACAATTTTGTTGATGTCGTATGTGATACTAATTTATATAAAACCTCCATTCAGTATGGCAGGCGAATAGAAGCTTTTTACGAACGGGAGGACTTTTACGGAAAACTCTCGCGCCAAGTGCTGTACGCGCCCATGACTGAAAAATGGTTCGAAAAGAGTGATGGTAACGTGGACATTTATGAGAAGCAACTACCCCCACGTATCAGTCTGCGTCCGTTGGGATCTATACCCTCACTTTGCCTGATGGCATTTGCATTGTGCTTCGGACACTTGTGGTTCGGTGTGGCGAGTGTTGGGCTGTTGCTTTTGTGTGCTGTGTTCTTTATTTACTGCATGCTGTTGGCATTGTTATCATAACAGCTTTATGTTGTAGTTATAAAAATTATATTTTTATAAAAATAAAAAGTACAATTTCACATGATAGCTGTTTTTGTATATCACCTATCTATTTTATCTACACCTTCATTGACTTATCAACACTTCACAGACGACTCGTAAAGTGGGATATTCTAAAAGTGTTTAATTTTCGTAATAAGATCCGCTCTGTCTTATCACCTTCAGCAAACAAACAAATCTTGTCTGGTCTCCTTCCGCGTGCTACACTGCTGTGCAATTTTAGAAGGGATAACAAACGAAAAGCTGCTTCGAATTCAATGTGGTTCTTTGAATAAACGGCATTTCAATTAAGTTAGGGAATTGACAATAAAGGCTCTTAAATTGGGTGGCCTCATTTACAGTACAACAAAATGTATACAAATATTACTCAACAAACAATCAGTTGATGCGTTGTGGCCTTGGGTCTGTGTACATTGTAGACGCTCATAGAAATCTTAAAAATTATATTGCATGCACCGAATTTCGAATTCCAATGTTTGTTAACGTCCGTATTTATACAAATTGTATTGACTGTATACCTCTGCATATATGTAAATATTCGGGAACATGGATATATATGAACCGGTTCCAAACAATTTCAGTTTTTCTAGCAGTTGCCCAAAGTACAGCAACGAAAAACGAATGTTTTACTACAAGCATTTTTTGAAATTATAATATAGTGCACCATTTTTTTTTTAGTTACAAACATTGTGCTAAATACAAAATAATCTCATTTCGATTAACAAATACGAAATACATCAATTTTTTCATTTAAAATTGAAAAAATGTCACGATCTCCATCTCGCTCCAAAACGAAAGAGCGCGAAAACGGTTCGTACTGTGAACCAACCCTCAAACCATTTATTATTTAGTTTGCAACCATGGTATAATATATACCAATATATATGGTGTATATGTGCATAAACAACAACTCATCTCTCGAGCGAAAAGTCGTGTTTTTCGTGTGCTCCGCAATATTTTTGATTTTAGTTAAACAGCCTATGTTTAATCTCTTATTTTTAAACTTAATCTAAATCAATTTTTATGCATTCGTGAGTTTTGTTAAATGATTCAACTTATGCAATTTGTTTTGCGATTTGTGCCGTTCGGAGCAGCAGTTGTTGTATTAATCATAATTGTTTCTTATTATACCCTGAACTCATTGAAAATGGGTAAAAAGGGTATATTGTATTTGTGCAAAATGCAAATGTATGTAACAGGCAGAAGGAAGCATCTCCGACCCCATAAAGTATATATATTCTTGATCAGCATCAATAGCCGAGTCGATCTAGCCATGCCCGTCTGTCTGTCCGTCCGTCCGTCCGTATGTATGAACGCAAGGATCTCAGAACCTATAAGAGCTGGAGAAATTTTGAAATTTTAGATGTAGGTGCTCCTAGTGCCTGCGCAGATCGAGATTGTTTCCGATAATAAAATGTATATCGAAATCCTGTTTTTTAAGCAATTTTTGTAAATAATAAGAGCTAGAGTCACCAAACTTGACATGTAGATTCTAGAATAGTATATATATTTGCATTTGGTGTTGGAAGAAGAGGGTTCAGGGTATTCCCTATTCGGGAGCTCCCGACTAGAACCTCTTACTTGTTTTTATAGATAAAACTCACGCACTCTCTCCCAGTATTCCGCCGGTTGTTGGAATTGTAGCTTACGCTCTACTGAAATTTCGAATGGCATACGTTTTACTCTTACTGGCACAGTGGCTTCATAGTTATTATTTGCCATAAATATTTTTTTGTAATCAATATTTTACTTGAAATCTTTTGTTAAGAACAATTAGCGACATTCTTAGCGCTAAAATTAGTATGGATTTCACAATTAATCCTTCTTTACTACTAAATAATCAAACTAACTACTTATGATTAAAAAAAGGAAAAAGCTGAACATATGGAGAACATGACATGGAATTAGGAACGTAGAGGAAAAAGTGATATGATTGTTGAAAACAAACTTTGTTTTAAGTTGGTGGTCTGGCAGGTTGTGTTCCCCCAGAATGTTGACATGCTTTGTGCTGTGTCCAGCAATCTTTTCCAGCATTGTTGGACCCGTATAAATATGAAAACCTAATTGTCTGCTACGAAAAGCCTTGCAAAAAAGCGATGCATTGTGACATTAAATATTTTATTTAGTTTGGAGCGAAATCTTAACTAAATATTCTTCTTACTCAATGACTTTGTGATTCTTTATGGGAATTCATCGCCCAACGATCAAGTTAGAATTTTTTAATTTTACTTTTTTTTAAGGTAGGGACTTCGCCGAACTGCAAATAATTATGATAGATAGAGATATGTGATTTATTTGTATATATGTATATATGTACTTGCCTACATTAAGATATATAATTTATGTTTATGTGTCTTAGTACAAAATTAAATTATTAATATAAACTTCTCATCAAATTAACATTGGTTGAAAGTGAACGTACTCTGGATCCGAAAGGGTATAAAACAGAATCGAAATAAGCTTATCTTTAAGTCACAATCGAGCGAGCGAATGTGAGCAAGTATGAAAGCGGCGATTTTCGCGAGAAATTTTTTTTTTACAATAGATCAGTTGATTGTTTACTCTGAAAAGTGAATGAGATTATTTATTAATTATTATTATTATTTTTTTTTATTTTTTTCAATAAAGTTTGTTTTTAAATTGTAGAGTGTAGAGAATTCGTGCGGCAGTTTACCATTAGATTATGTGTTTAGATTGCATTTATTGTAAGAAGATTGTAGATTTTCACATTCAGCACATTTCGATAAGATTGTTCGGGCGCGTAGTTGTATCAGCGCGCTTTAAGCGATCGGACATAGACACTTACGGCACGGTCTCATTGCAAAATGGACAGTAGTACCAAGCCGAATCTTAAGAATCCACGTCAACAAGCCAACATTCTATCCCATCTGACATTTGCTTGGGCTTTGCCACTATTGTTACGTGGATTGCGACAAGGTCTCAGTGCAGACGATCTAACAGAATGCCTAAAGGATGATCGCTCAGAGCAACTGGGCAATCGGTTGGAGCAGTGAGTACTTGTTAATATTTTAGGGGTCTAATAACATCTTATATGTTTCAGTGAGTGGTTTAGGGAGCGGGCAAGGGCTCAAAGTAAATCGCGAATACCCCGACTCCGCAACGCTTTGCTCAGTTGCTTTTGGAGCCCTTTTATCATTAATGGCGTTCTATGCGTTGTATACATTGCCCTCAAGTGAGTGAAACTTTTATATTATCAACTGAAAACGTAATTTTATTAAGACCACATATTGTAGAATGTTGATAGCCGCTATTTTAGCGCAACTGCTGCTGCAGCTGCAACATGCACCGGTAGCTGACATATATAATTCCAATTCTAACACTTCTTCGGGTGGCATTAACTTAAACTCGTCTGCAATAGAGGTTAATAGTAAGTAGTGCCAAACAAAGTATCTAAATAATTCAATTAATGTCAATCCACATAGTAAGCTACTCCAATCCTTTGGATACAGCTACACCCTCTAATATGTCGAATAATAGCACATGGAATGCCATTTGGTACAATGTCTACAGTCTTGGTGGGCTATTGGTAAGCATAAATTTTATTGCTTGCGTTCTTTGGCACCATTTGTATCTGCGCCAACGTCTAATGGGTGCTCGAATGAGAATTGCCTGCTGCTCGCTGGTCTATCGTAAGACTCTCCGTCTGTCTATGCGCACAGTGGGCTCTACCCCAGCGGGTCACCTAATTAATCTTATCTCAAATGATGTAAGCCGGTTAGACTATGCTTTAGTATTCGCGCACTATATATGGATCTTGCCAATCCACTCGGTGGTCACATGCTACATTTTATGGCTACAAATTGGAGTTCCAGCTCTCATTGGTGTCCTCGGACTCCTGCTGAAGACGGTGCCGGTGCAGATGGCGCTAAGTAAGCTGACCTCAGCTCTACGGAGGCGCATTGCAAAACGGACAGATGTACGCATTGGCATCATGAACGAACTTATGCAAGGCATTCAGGTTATCAAAATGTATGCTTGGGAAAACTCCTTTGAGGCCATTGTGTCCGATGCAAGGCGCAGCGAGGTGCAACAGCTTCGATACGCCAACTACCTGTATGGATTTCAACGCACTACCAGGTTTTTTATTCAACGCACAACACTATTTATTACTCTAGCAGCTGCCGCCCTAATGAACCAAACTATTACAGCTGATTTTGTTTTCTCCGTGGTTATATATTACAACATACTTCAGCTTGTGGCAGCAGTTTACTTTCCCCTGGCAATTAATTTGCGTGCCGAGGCGTTGGTCTCACTAGTGCGCATTCAGACGTACCTTCAACAGGAGGAGCGTAAGAATGTACACAGCCTTAGCCAGAACTGGGAAAGAGATGGCAGAGATAAGGAAGCCGTTGTCCTTAAGGATATAAATGCAAGCTGGGACAAGGACAAACCGCAACGCACGCTTAATAATCTTAATATGTTGGTTGAAAAGGGCAAGCTCTGCGCAGTCATAGGTCCTGTTGGGTCAGGCAAGAGCTCATTGCTCCAGTTGTTACTGGGGGAATTACCCATCATTGATGGTAGCATTCTCATACATGAAGAACTCTCCTATGCATCCCAGGAGCCTTGGCTCTTCACAGGAACTGTGAGGAACAATATTCTCTTTGGCGAACAGTATAATGAAAAGCGCTACTGGGAAGTTACCAAAGCCTGTGCTCTGGTCACGGACTTTCAACAAATGTGCATGGGTGACCAGACCATTGTGGGAGAGCGTGGGGCTTCGCTATCTGGTGGCCAACGAGCTCGCATAAGCCTGGCACGGGCCGTCTATAAACCAGCATCAATCTACCTTTTGGATGATCCGTTGAGCGCTGTAGACGCCCATGTTGGGAGACATCTCTTTGACGAAATCATTGGACCACGTGGCAGACTGGCTCAGCAGAAGGCTACCCGTGTACTGGTCACCCATCAAGTACACTTTCTCTCAGAAGCCGACTGGATTGTTATAGTAGAACAGGGCCGAATCGTAGCCCAGGGCACTTATCAGGATATTATCAATAGTGATCTAGATTTCGCTAAGTTACTCGAATGTCCCAGCAAATCGGAGGAATTAGAGAGTGAAATTCCATTTCTGCCCACGGCAACATCAGTTGAAGTTGAAGACCAGGACGAAGATGAGGATGTTGATGTCGTTTCTGATAGCTCGATGCCATTACGAAAGCGCCGGAGAAGCGATAACCCGGTGAGTTGGAACTCAATTAAATTGAACCGAAAAAGTATGCATTTAACAATTCGAAGTAGCCCACTAGAATAGCTGCCGTAACCAACATTCGAACTTCCTTTTATTCATACAGACCCACGCTATGGTAAATATTTTCTTGATTCACGTTAATGTTTATTTATGCTTAAAACACCAGGCTAAAAACCGACATGTATTGATTTGGAGAAACGAGGGAATATATATAAATTCCAAATTTAAAGTTGTAAGTCTTGTAGTTTCTTAGATCGGCGGGTTCATACAGGCAGGTGGACAGGCAGACAGACGGGCTTAGCGACAAACATGACAGGATCGACTCGGCTGTTAATGCTGACCAAGAATATACTTCTGGCTGTTTTATTCACTTGCGATAAACGATACTCTCAAGCGTAAATTCAAATTACCGTTACTCTCAAACTATGTTAATGTATCTATTTTTTACAAGCTTTTACGCAAAAGTTGTATGCTTACTAACCAATCTATGTATTAATATTTACAGCCTAAAACTGAAGATCAGCTGAAGGTCGGCCAAAAAAATGGCTTAGTTGAGGCCCAAGCAACGGGAGTGATTTCATCTCGTGTTTGGTACGAGTACTTTCAAGCGGGCAGCTCCTGGTTAAGCTTTAGCTTCATGGTGTTTACCATGTTGCTATCGCAGCTGGTGTGTAGTGGCTCTGACTACTTTTCTAATGTCTGGACGCAGCAGGAGCGTCTGCGATCTCAGGGTGAGCCCACCAATCTTACCACCTACACGTGCATGTACATTTATGGTGGCCTAATCCTTGGCGTGGTTATTATGACTACCTTCCGTGGCATTCTTTTTCTCAAGACATGCATGCACGCCTCCAAGGTCTTGCACGACCGAATGTTCAGGAGTATATTGCATGCATCCATTCGATTTTTCCACAATAACACCGCTGGCCAAATTCTCAATCGGTTTTCAAAGGATATTGGAACAATGGACGAGTGGCTGCCTAGAAACATGCTAGAGTTTATACAACACGGTTTGGTTATATTTGGTATATTAGCTGTGATTCTAGTGGTGAATCCTATGTTATTACCCGTCGTGGTGGTTATGGCTCTTTTGAATATGCTCGTACTGAAGTTATATTTGCGACCCTCGCAGGATCTTAAGCGCATGGATGGTATTTGTCGCAGCCCAGTTTTTTCACATCTGACCTCAACTTTGTCTGGCATTCCGATCATACGCTCACGTCAGATGCAGAGCATAGCAACAAAAGAGTTTGATCTTCTGCAGGATGTGCACAGCGGCGTTTGGCAGCTAGCAGAAGCAACAAACACGGCTCTTGGAGTGTGGGTGGATGGCATCAACTGTGTCTTCCTCGCAGCTGTCACATTCAGCTTTATTGCTTCCAGCGAATGTAAGCTTAGGAGTCCAACAAGCTGATACCAAATATAACTTAATAGTGTGCTCAAATTTGCAGTCATATACAGCGGCAATGTTGGCCTAGCCATCTCGCAAGCCATCCTTCTTACAGGCATGGTCCAGTATTGCGTGCGGCAGGCAGCCGAATCCCTGCAACAGATGACTAGTGTAGAACGCGTGCTAGAGTACTCGGAACTGGAACAGGAGCCAGCGGCCCGCGATAACGAGGAACCTTCTCAGCAGTGGCCGCAGCACGGAAAAATCGAATTCCGGGCTATGAGCTTACGCTATGATCCAAAAGATTTGCCCGTTCTTAATCAGCTTAGTTTGACTATTGAACCTGGCTGGAAGGTGGGAATCGTGGGTCGCACTGGTGCGGGAAAATCCTCCTTGATTGGCGCGCTCTTTCGACTGGCATACATTGAGGGTGGCATCTATATAGATGACATCGAGACGGGTAGTATTTCCCTGGAGACATTGCGTACCCGCATTTCCATCATACCACAAGATCCAGTGCTCTTCTCGGCTACAATTCGATATAACTTGGATCCTTTTAAGCGGTACAGTGATTCGGAGCTGTGGTGCGCTCTGGAAGATGTTGAACTGCGGACGGTGATTCCCGGCCTAGACTTTATGGTCACCGAGCGTGGCAGCAATTTCAGTGTGGGTCAGAGACAGCTTCTCTGCTTAGCGCGTGCCGTTCTACGCAACAACAAGATTCTAGTGCTGGATGAAGCAACTGCCAATGTGGATCTATTGTAAGCATCTTATCATCAAAGCTTGCACACAAACTAAAAATATTCATTGCTTTCCCAGCACGGATTCACTGATCCAGCGCACGATACGTGTCAAGTTTCAGCACTGTACAGTGCTGACTGTCGCACACAGACTGCACACCGTCATGGATTCGGATCGCATCATTATTATGGATGCCGGAAATGCGGTTGAATTTGACGTGCCACATGTGCTGTTACAAAAACCCCAAGGAGCACTCGCACAGATGGTCGAGGCTACCGGCGGCGAGGCCAGTACACTTCGACAGTTGGCCAGTGATTCATTCCAAGAAATGCAGCAGCCGTGGGCTAAAAAAGGCACAGATGAGCGACAGCTGCTCATGCTGCTGGGACGTAGTACAGGGATTCTTCTAGATAAGAACACGCAACCGTAGAGTCTACGAGCTTAAGTTTATTAATATTTTTTTTTTTTTACTCTACAAACTAAAAGTTTAACTAGAAATAAGGTTACAATTACAAGGACTAACTACGTTTGGGCTGTTACACAGTTAGATAATTCTGACTGCCATACATATTTATTGGAATTATGGTAGTGTTTTATATATCCAGAACGATATGAATATTCCCTATGTGAAACTATACTGGTGCCGTTTTGCCCTTTTCAAATTTGAGCGTTAGTGCCAGGCGCAAGATCTCATTGGGCACAGTGACCATGCGCAGCATGCAATCTACGGGCTTTTCGTTGAGACACTGCATTTTAAATTGGGAAGCGCATTTTCCCAGTAGCGCGTGCAGCTGCTTTATAGCCACACGTCGCCCGATACAGGACCGCTGACCAATGGCGAAGGGCAGGCTGCCATGAGACTGATGCGCTCGATCTGTCTGCCCGAGTAACCAACGTTCGGGCAGAACTTTAAGAGGTTGCTCAAAATGTGATGGATCCCGGCCGGAAGTGTAGAGAGAGATCAGAACAAGGGTCTGAAATGAGACGGGAAATGTTAAAAAACCGTAGAAATTGGAGCGGCACGTGCACGCAACTGACATCTTTCTCTATAAAATGGCCGCCAATCTGTGTATCTTGCGGCAAGTAGCGACCTATAAATGGAGCAACTGGATACAGGCGTAACGTTTCCTTGATCAATCCGTGTAGAAGCTGAGATTCAGCCGCAGCACGCTCATGGGCGATACGGCGTTGGAGCAGCTGATTAAGCGACAGAAGATACAAAGCCCACTGACTGCTAAAGGCGGTCTGTAGGGAATTGGTATGAGAATTATTGAAACCAGAGATGAATTAGCCGCTAAACTTCAGACCGTGTCACCTGCTGCTATGACCAGATCCACAAAAATGCGCCTGATCATTTCGCTGGGCACCGCCGCAGCCCGCAACTTGTGGTATAAGGCTTCATCCTGCTCCGACTGCGGCTGCCCCCGCTGCAAGCTGATGCAGAGCTCAATGATTGCCGCGCCCTGTTGTAGCACCTCGCCCACATTGCTCTCGAATTCGCTCCAAATGCGCAGATGCAGTAGCTGCGCCAGCCTAGGCGGAAAGCTCATCAGTCGCGAGCTATGCTCGAAAACTTTGTGAACGATCTGTGTAAATTCATTCAGAGCGGACTGCATTTTGGGGCAGGTCAAAACCTTAGAGCCGAACATGATGCTGCAGAGTACTGAAAGAGTCCGTAGTTTAGTTATGAATCCACGAATAAATTCTCTTATACCCTACCTTCGATGGACCAACGATACAATTGTTTTTCGAGATCCGGCAGCTCGTAGTGCTTTCCGCTTTTGCTTGCCTCCTCTGTGTGCGCTTGCCAACTGTCCACCAAGTGGCGCGTACAGCTCTCAATATGCACGTCCATCCAATTCAAATTACCATTTAGCAGCAGCCGATTAAGAATACGCCTGTTGTGCAGCCACTCTGCGCCCTCCCTGTGCCCATTAGATATTCCCCCAAAGCGGATTAATATGATTTGCAATTCATTTCATGCGCTACTTACATAAAGAAGAGTCCACGTTGGCAGGCATGTCGCTTGTTGTAGAAAGTCCAGGCATCCGGTAGCGGATGTTTCGGAAAGTGACCCTCTTGCAGAAAGAGGCTGCGCATTAGATTTGCCGAGGACACGAACACACAATCCTGTGTGCCGCCCAATCGTTCCCGATAAATGGCACCGTACTGGCGATGCCGTGCGTCCACATATTTGTGTAACCTGTAGATAGCTTTCACGGTTAGCTGCTCCTTTAATTTCCACATTTGGAACTTACTGCGGTGCACCGCCAGCTACTATCAAATCAAAGAGTGTACCCACAATGGGCAGTCCCTTGGCGCGTGGTATGGGCACATATTTAGGCACAATCTGCAGGCTTTGGCTTGGATAGCTGGTTTGAAGCTCAGCTTGAAAGTGAGACATGATGCGGACAAGCAACGTCCTGAGCAGCTGCACAGCCCAGCGCAGCAGACCGCCACGGTACAGCTGCTCGGTCATCTCCTCAGAAACCAGATCGTCAAGGGACACTCAGACACACCAGCAGGAAGCGAACTAAGTGGACAGACTGCGAGTTTATCTACCTTGGCAGCGACACGATAAACGAACCCAACTCACGGCGCGACAAGGGCAAGGCCAACACAGAACTGATTCGACATGCCGACTGGCTTGTGCCTTATAACCGACAACGGTGAAATGAAATGCGAAGAGCGAAGAGGCCGAGTTTGAGTACGCAAAGGCGCGATAAGATCGCCGGCACCTTGGTTGCAGTGCTTGGCGAAAATGCCCGACTACCTGCGCTCTGTATCTGGCAGATACTTTCCGGCTAGTTTGCTGTCCTCAGGCCAGTGTGCCCTAATAGTATGCGCAAATCCAATAAACGAAACTCCAACGAAAGTAGACGCTGAGTGGACTGAAAATGCGTTCGCCTCCGATATTGCTGGCCATGCAAATTTGTGCGGAGCTGCCCAAGATTCGTTAACGGTAACCGCTGAGCGCTCAATCATTATAAATACTTCAATTGCTTCGAGTTCGATTCCTCTTTTTTCTTCTTTCTTCTTTTGAATGTCAAGTTCCCCAAAGTTTTGGGGTGCTTTAAGTAATGTTTTGGTTCCGCATAAATATACAGTTACAATATTATGTAAATCAGTCGAATTTGTTTTTTTTTGTAAAAGAAATAGTTTTAAATATTGTATTATTAAGTATTTAAATACAATATATTTTACATTTACTTATCATGTTATCATGTTATTATTTTACATGTTATTAATATGTCAACCATTAATAGAATAGGTTTGATATACATATATAAAATGATATTTAAACGATAATAGGTTAAAATACATCTTATTTTTAATCATTATCTCTATGAATAAAACTGTTTTTTCAGACTGACTGCCGGATTGGTGATTAACGCACAGCCCAAGCCGTAAGAGTTAGGAAACTGAGTGTAGTTATCTTATGTGATATGGTGCACGCTAAGACGGGGTTTTTAGAAATATCATCCGCAAATATGAAAAAATCGTGAAAAACATGTCTCTTTATGAAAATTCATTTGAGGCGTGTTTTACACAATTTGCCGAATCCTAGCTTTCTCGGTGAAAAATGCTTATTAAAGATTTTTTGTATAAGTTTCTTCCGATCGGTTTTAAACTTAGTTTCAAAGCCGTACATTAATAAATACGTCTTTTAGCGACTGTGGTAAACTGGCGGAAAACGATTGTATGCAAGTTTTTTGTTTACCATCTGATCGGATTCAAACTCAATATTATTACTTATATATTATTTATAAAACCCTTTCACCCTTTTTGCAGAATCCAAACCATCTCCATGGTAAATACAGCTCAAATATTGCTTAAGCCTTAAGCCTTAAGTGTCGTTCGATCGACCTTAAACGTACTTTCAGAACCCTACATAAGAACAAGCTTATATTCAAATATCTTTTTAAAAATTCATCCGAGACGTGTTTCACACTTTTCGAAATTTCAACCCCTTTTGAATGAAAAATGCGGATCAAAGGTTCAGTGAGCAAAGCTTTAGGTGCAAGCTCATTCACAGAGAATCATAAGAAAATTCATTGCATGCTTATTTTACACTTTTCACAATATGCGCGCCTCTTCGATGGAAAATACGGGTCAAAGGTTGTAAGGCCGAAGTTTTAAGTTTCATCCCATCGGCCTCAAACTTATTTTCAATGCACTACGTTGAGTTCAGGATAGTTAGAATTTTTACACGGGCGGACAATGGGTATAAAACTTATATCTAAATAAAGGTACTCGATAGTAAAATATATTTATAATAGTTCTTTGATTTAGTGTGCTAAAGTGTGTTTTTATAAGACAACACAAAAATTCGTCTTTCCTTGTTATTATTAATACATATTTAAATAGGCTTGGCTACTATGACTTTCGCCTAAGACATTTCTACGTCCATACACTCGCCAGCGATTCACACCATTATCATTGTAAATCAATTTGCTAATGACTACCTTTAAAAACTTATGCGTTATGTTATTTGACTTTATAGTTTGTATACCCCACTTTTGTAGTCATGTGTACTCTCAAAATTCTTATAAAAACAATGCGCTCTGCCAAACGATAAGACACTAACAATCTGAGTTGATTTTTTGCCAAAACAAACGGCTAGCGCTCTCTCTCTCTCTCTCTCTCTCTCTCTCTCTCTCTCTCCCACTGGGGGATTAAAGAAACTGGCGGGCATTAGCTCAGTGGTTTGTTCCATTAACTTTTAGTTGCATTCGAGCTGTGCGCCGCGGCAGTGCTCAAATCGGTGGTGCTTCAAATCAGCGGGTTTGTGAGTTCGCTTGTGTTGCCGGTTCCAAACGGGTGGTGTATTTCGCGCACGTGTTACAACATCGAAAGCTTCAAGTGGTTCACAATCAAAAGTAACAAAATAATTAATAAATACGTATTCTGATAGATAAAAACAATTAATTGAGCATTTTGACATTATTTATACATTTAGCTGGGTATGGAAATGTAAATATATATCTAAACTGTATATACAGTACACAAATGTATTATTTTGTTTTTTTTTTTTTTTAATATACATATAAACATTTACGTACATACATATGTATGTCTCTGTGTGAAGTAATTTGCTTGAGGCTTTACGTCATGAAGTCTGCCGAATAATTTTCTGTCGTTGGCTACACGGTTCATATTTTCACATATTTTCACATAAGTTTAGCATTCTCTTGCTATGGAGACTGTGTTATTTTTAAGCACGTCGCTGAATACGGGAAATGGCCAATAACCCTTCGCACCTCGGCGCCGTTTAAGGGGAGTGCCAATGACTCGGAGCACACCGAACAAAGCATTCTGTGTACCCTTTCTTCTATGTGCCAGCCCCTTGCCAACCAACCACTTGCCGGTTTGTAGTCATATGTTTAAGTAATGTCGATATCACTTGCTTAATTTGAAATACATACATACATATGTATATGTATGTACATCTAATCAAACATATGTATGCACTTATATACAACGACGTATGTATGCAAGCCTTGAATGCAGTAATATGCCAGTTTGTATTATACACATACAGTAATATGCCAGTTTGTATTATATATGTACATTTTATGCATACATATGTATTATACTTTTAAAAGTCAACACTAAGCACATTTGTAATCTAAGGCGTATTTTTTGTTTTTCTCTTGCAATAAATTATAATTCAAGTGATTAATTTGAGTGAAGTGTAAAACAGAACATTTTGGAACAACTGTTGATATCAAGAGAAAGTGAGAGAGGGAGTGAGAGAGAAGTAGATAAACGTAGCGAGAGAGGGAGAGAGAAAGAGAGAGAGAGAGAGAGAGAGAGAGAGAGAGAGATATAGGGAGATAGGGAGAGAGAGGGGAGAAGAATATAGATAGTGAAAGAGAGAGAGTATGTGGTGAAATACTCTTACCCGGCATATGTATTTCAGCAGCCGGTTTGGGAATAAACTATTTAATATTATTTAAGCGCTTTGAGCGACAAATCATTATTGTTGTAGTTTTGTGTAAACTTGGCTTCCGATAAAAGCTTAAAACATTGGATCTGGGGACTTACATTGCATACCTATTGTTTGAATAGCGTTTTTATTTCGAAATATGCGATATATTTGAATTCTTTGACAATCAGTGTAATTATATAATTGATATGTCTGTAAATATCAACAAAGCATCTTATAATTGGCTCAAGTGAAAACCGCTGTATGAATATTAACATGCCTACATACTATGTATGTATATACATACTTGTAGTATGTATGTATGTTTACTTTACTCACAATTTTGGCGTGACATTTTTATTAATTGATTTGTAGAGAAGCAATTATAAATGTTGAAGTCATGCACATCAGTGAGTTCCAACAAACACTTGGAACACTACCCTTCAATTCTATAGAACTCATTCAAACAAGGGGATTGAACTCACTTATAACTGGCAGGCAATTAAAGACCATTCAATAAAATAAACGGGTCAAGAATATAACGTTACGAAATTCCGTTATTACAGCAAGCAGAGACTTCGTTAAGGTGAGGGTCTAAAACTTAAATTAGTTAATAGACTCTTGTTCGGGGGTAGCTCTAGAGAGGTCAATGTTTAACGGTCATCTATAAGCATACACAACATAAGAACTGTTTGCGGCTTATCACGCACGTTATGATCCCATAAGCCTATTTGTATGCCCTGGATCTATGTATGTATATAGGCAACGCTAATTAATAAAAATTATGATTATTGTCTTGAGAGTTGTGAAATTGTCAACGTCTTCAGATACAATTTGATTTACGCTCAAATGTCGCATCTTATCAATTGCAGACATCGAGCAAGCAAATAAACAATTAAGTGAACGACCGATACGAATGCTTCTCTATTTATCAAGTGCGCAGAACATTTACAGCCATAGGAATAAGTCTAAGTGTAATATTATTATATAATTAGCCAGTTGGCTGTTATCATGCTAACAACCAGTTGAGTTTCTAGACGTGTTTAAGAAAAACAAAAATACAGCCTAACAATTGCAAAGCATGTCTGCAACATGATCTTTTCGTGAATTCCGAGCTCCAACTGTTTTTACTGTCCATCTTTTTGTGGGGCTTACTTTTCAACGGTGACTAATAATACGAAGGTAGATGAATAAATATACAATAAATACCTTGATTTATTGTGTTAATTGTAAGCTACGTATGTTTTATGAACTAATTAAACTACGTACAAAAAGACTAACTCAATTGTAATAAATTGAGGAAAGAAATATGCCTGTGTTTCAATGATACGACATACAGGACATTATAAAATGTGTAAAAATATTATGAGATCAACAAATTGTTTATCAAAAAGAATATACAACCCGATGGTATAATTCAAGATTTTTATTAGATACATCTCGAATCCAGTTGCTTCGATGTCTCTTATTAAGCACTAATTTTGCGACTATCAGAAAAGAGTAATGAACATACATATGAGTACACAAAGAGCGGAAGAAAATTGAGCACAAGGTCGTCAGCTGTGGCTGTAATAATGTTAAGAGATAAGGAATCAGTGCGTAGTCACGAAGTTGCTGTAGTTGACACCTAGCATTAGTGGATGTATGTGACCAACCCGGCGAATGCTGCTCACAGACTATTCGGGCATGCTTATCAGCTAGGAAATTTATTTGACGGCTGTGCATTGTTTCCTATGGCAGGTTCAGCGATTCCATGACAGAATGGATAGTAGCGCCAAGCCGGAAAGGAAAAATCCCCGTGAAGGGGCGAACTTTCTGTCGCAATTACTATTTGTCTGGGCTGTGCCTCTGCTGTATCGCGGATCACGACAGGGCCTGAATACAGATGATCTGACAGAATGTCTGAAGGAAGATCATTCGGAGCAGCTAGGCGATCGGCTGGAGGAGTAAGCGAGAACATTTATCTCATTAAATCATTACTTATAAGAACAATTTTTGTCAGCGAGTGGTACAAGGAACTGGAGCACGCCCATCGCAAGTCGGAAAAGCCACGTCTGCGCAACGCCTTGTTTCGCTGTTTTCTAGGACCCACTATAGTCAACGGAATAATATGTCTTATCTACATAGTGATCAAGTAAGCGAAGGTTTGAGTCTCAGCATTTACAAAATGGTTTGATTAAATGCATCTGGTTACAGAACCCTAATACCCGCCATACTGGCGCAGCTACTGCTGCAGTTTCAGCATCAATCGTCCACCTTGTCGGGAACGGTTGAAGCCCAAGCCCAAAACTTTACTAGCGTGCATAACCGCACAGCACGGGCCACGACAACCTTGGATGAAGGTAATGGTAAGTGGAAAAACGGTATTCCTTTATTATGCTCTGCTTACTCTCTGGTTTTCCCCACATTAGTCCATTCACCAAATGCACTGGACAGCGATGGTCCTCTCAAGGAGCATGTTAAGGTTTTTTTTCCTGCTGCAGCGTCCAATGCCACTGAACGGAATTCCTTGGAGGAGGGAATTTATTATATTTGGAATGATGTTTATAGCCTTGGTATCGTCTTAGTTGTTTCAACGATGCTCGGTTGCTTCCTGGTACATCATGTGGACCTGCGTCAACGCCTGATGGGAGCGCGAATGCGCATAGCCTGCTGCTCTCTTATTTATCGGAAGACCCTGCGGCTGTCCATGAAGACAGCGGGCCAGACACCTGCCGGCTATCTGATAAATCTACTCTCAAATGATGTCAATCGCCTGGACTACGGTTTTATTTTTATCCACTGGATCTGGATTATGCCCCTCCAAGCGGTGCTCACTTGCTATCTGATATGGCTGCGTATTGGCATCCCGGCCCTGGTGGGCGTCATCGGATTACTGCTAAAAACTGTGCCCCTACAGTCGGCGTTAAGTAAGCTAACCTCAGTGCTTCGATTGCGTATAGCTGAGCGCACAGATGCGCGCGTGGGCATCATGAACGAACTGGTGCAGGGCATACAGGTAATCAAGATGTACGCCTGGGAGAAACCCTTTCAAGCAGTGGTCGCCGAGGCTAGACGCTGCGAGATTCAACAAATACGCTACGCTTCGTATCTCCGAGGATTCTATCTCAGCACCATGGTTTTCACGGAGCGTTCCACTTTGTACATCACTTTGGTTGCAGCCGCTCTCATGGGGCAGCAAATTACGGCGGATTTCGTCTTTTCGGCTGCAAGCTATTATAACATACTGCAATTGGTGGCTGCCATATGGTATCCGCTGGCAGTAACCTTCGGAGCCGAGGCGCTGGTCTCCTTGCGTCGCATTCAGGCATTTCTTCAGCTAGAGGGTCGCGATGAGAAGGTGCATGGGCTTACGCATAAAGAGCAGCAAGATAGCGGAGATTCGCGTGCCATTGTCCTAAAGGACATCAGTGCCAATTGGGACAAGGAGAAGCCGCAACGCACACTACAAAACTTTAATCTGCAGATAGAGAAGGGACAGCTCTGTGCGGTCATTGGACAGGTCGGAGCTGGCAAGAGTTCACTGCTCCAGCTGCTGCTTGGGGAGCTGCCCATAATCGATGGTGGCGTAATTCTGCATGGTGAACTATCCTATGCTTCGCAAGAGCCTTGGCTTTTCACCGGCACCGTTCGGAATAACATACTCTTTGGTGAACAGTACGAGCGAAAGCGTTACCAGGAGGTAACCAGGTGCTGTGCCCTGAGTACGGATTTCCAGCAGCTCAGCAGCGGTGACAAGACGATCGTGGGAGAGCGTGGAGCTTCCCTGTCTGGTGGTCAACGTGCGCGCATTAGCTTGGCTAGGGCCGTCTATAAACCAGCATCCATTTATCTTCTCGATGATCCGTTAAGCGCAGTAGACTCCCATGTTGGACGACATCTTTTCGACGAAGTCATTGGGCCCCGTGGCAGACTGGCTCAGCAAAAGGCAACCCGTGTGCTGGTTACCCATCAAATACACTTTCTCTCAGAAGCAGATTGGATTGTTATTGTTGACCAAGGTCGCATCTTGAGGCAGGGCACATATACGGACCTTATCAACAGTGAGTTGGACTTTGCTAAGCTATTGGAGCGTCCAAAGGAAGCGGATAAATCGAACGGCAGCTTGCAGGCATCGTCAATTACAACTCTGAGTGGACATGAGGATATAGAGGAAGATGATGATATACCTTACATTGATGGCGTTCGTGATGGATATCATCCGCTGCGGAAACAAAGCGATTCCACACATGGTAGCAAGTCGGTGAGTGATAATACATTATACGATTTCATCTTGTATCTGGGAATTGAGGTAGCTTGCAGAATATGCTAAGATGCGGATCTGATCAATTATAAATATACATTTCACATAAAGCCTTAAATCTAATAATATACTTTTTAATAAATTTCAAGTATTTTCCATATCTGAATACTTTTTATTAACATAGGAAGTTGCAAAAGCACTTTAAAATAAGAAATGTATTATTATACCCTGAACCCATTGAAAATGAGTAAAAAGGGTGTATTGTATTTATGCAAAGTGCAAATGTATGTAACAGGCAGAAGAAAGCCGAGTCGATCTAGCCATGTCCGTCTGTCTGTCCGTCCGTCCGTCCGTCCGTCCGTATTATGAACGCAAGGATCTCAAAACTCAGAAGAGCTAGAGACTGAAATTTTAGCTGTAGGTCCTCCAGGTGCCCGCGCAGATTGAGTTTGTTTCCTATAGACGATAACTTGCCCCGTTTCCAAGTAATCGATAAAAATGTATATCGAAATCCTGTTTTTTAAGCAATTTTGGTAAATAATAATGGCTAGAGTCACCAAACTTGACATGTAGCTTCTAGAATAGTATTTATATATCAAGTATCTTTCATAACATACCTATCGCCACCTCTCCGCTACTCTCTATCTATTAGCGCGAGCTGCATTTGGTGTTGGAATAAGATGGTTCAGGGTATCCCATTGTCGGGAGCTCCCGACTAGAACCTCTTGTTTTATTTATAAAATGTTATATTTGAAATTCTTATTTACAGCTTAGCAACAGTGACCAAACGGGCATCGATCAAGATGATGATGATTTAGCCGAGGCGCAAGCATCCGGAAGCATATCGCCGCGTGTGTGGTACGAGTACTTCCATGCGGGCAGCACCTTTTTGAGCTTTACTTTCATGGTGTGCATCATGCTGCTCTCTCAGGTGGTGTGCAGCAGCTCTGACTATTTTGCCAATATCTGGACACAGCAGGAGCATCAGAGATCTCAGGGGGAGCCCACCAATTTCACCACCTACGAATGCATGTACATTTATGGAGCTATAATCATTGGTGTAGTCATTATGACCACATTTCGCGGATTCTTGTTTTTTAAGACATGCATGCACGCCTCCAAGGTGCTGCACGATCGAATGTTCAGTTGTATATTGCATGCGACCATGCGATTCTTCGATACCAATCCCTCCGGTCGTATACTTAATCGGTTCTCCAAAGATATGGGCGCTATTGATGAGCTTCTGCCGCGTGCCATGATGGACTTTATACAGATTGCTCTGGTCATGTTTGGCATACTGATTGTGATTTCTGTGGTGAATCCCGTGTTAATGGCTGCAATGCTGGTTGTGGGTATCATCGATATGCTCATATTGAAGCTCTATCTGCGTCCCTCGCAGGATCTGAAGCGCCTGGAAGGCATTTGCCGCAGCCCGGTATTTTCGCACTTAAGCTGCTCTTTGACGGGGCTTTCGATCATACGCTCACGTCAGCTACAGGATGTGGTTGCCAAAGAGTTTGATTTACTTCAAGATGTGCACAGCAGCGTCTGGCAATTGACCATGGCGGCCAACACAGCATTGGGACTGTGGCTGGACTGCGTCAGTTGCGCCTTTCTCACGGCTGTAACTTTCAGTTTCATTATCACCAGTGAAAGTGAGTACAAAGTCTTTTCGAATTGGAAACATGCTAAACCTTATTCAACGCGTTTAGCCACATATAGCGGCAACGTTGGTCTGGCCATTTCGCAGGCCATGATTCTCACGGGCATGGTGCAGTATGGTGTCCGTCAAGTGGCCGAGTCTCTGCAACAGATGACCAGTGTGGAGCGTGTGCTGCAGTACACGGAACTAGAGCAGGAGTCGGCGTCTAGGGGCAAGGAGCCTTCCCAACACTGGCCCACGTTGGGTCAGGTGGAGCTGCGTGACATGAGTTGCCGCTATGATCCCAATGGCTCAGCAGTTCTCAAGCATCTTAACCTGACCATTGAACCAGGCTGGAAGGTGGGGATTGTGGGTCGCACTGGTGCGGGCAAATCCTCGCTGATTGGCGCACTATTTCGTCTGGCATATATTGAGGGTGGTATCTACATAGATGATATTGAAACGGGTAGTATTTCCCTGGAGACATTGCGTACCCGTATTTCCATTATACCACAAGATCCAGTGCTCTTCTCGGCTACAATTCGCTATAACTTGGATCCCTTTGAACGCTACAGCGACGCAGAACTGTGGCGCGCTCTGGAAGATGTCGAACTACGAGCGGCGATTCCTGGTCTAGACTTTATGGTCACCGAGCGGGGCAGCAATTTCAGTGTGGGTCAGCGACAGCTTCTCTGCTTGGCGCGTGCGATCCTACGCAACAACAAGGTTCTAGTGCTGGATGAGGCTACCGCCAACGTGGATCCACAGTTAGTAAACAGAAAGGCAACGGTCAAATGGTTTCTCACTTAACTCTTCCTTTATAGAACGGATTCATTGATCCAGCGCACGATACGTGTCAAGTTCCAGAACTGTACAGTGTTGACTGTCGCACACAGACTGCACACCGTCATGGATTCGGATCGCATCATTGTTATGGATGCCGGAAATGCAGTTGAATTTGATGTACCACATTTACTGATAAAGAAATCGCAGGGAGTACTCAGACAAATGGTCGAGGCCACTGGAGGAGAGGCGGAAGCGCTCAAGAGTGTGGCCAGCAACTCTTTTAAACGCATGCAGCAGGAGCGTGAGGAGCAGCGAGCACGTGAGGAACAGCAGGAGGAGTAGCTGTTGCAGCTGTTTGATATGCATATAATGCAGGACTTGGCGTTTCATTTAAACTATTTTAAATCCAACAAGATTACAGCCTTTTATGTAGGCCCAGTTAATGCATTAATTTAAACCTAATGAAAACTAAGAAAATTCCTAATGTTCTCCACCTATTTCGAATTGAACGTGTTGGGCATTTCCATTTTTGAATTGGCTTCGGCATATTTGTATAAAAAGTTAGGACTACTCATACACCGTACCAAAATAATTTACTTGTATATACTTATTTAATAATGTCCCAGATTTGTAAGCATTGTTGGATTTGTACTTATTTTGTTTTCGTTCTTTGTCGGTCACTTATTTCCCGTATCGGTTACTACTTAAAAAAATCTAGATGTACTGCCTTATATGTAAGTTGAAAAAATGCAATGTACTTGGGAGCAATTTAACACTAAGTTTGAAGATCATATTGATTGCAGGATCAAAGGTTCAAGTGTTAAGTTCTTAGATTTATATATACCAGAAATACCCAACGATTTTGAAATAACTCAATATAAATAATACATTTTTATATACTCATACATTTGTTGGGTTGTTTGCAACAGACAATACAACAGACAAAATATTGTAATTGTTCGAGATAAATCTCCTGCAAACTTTTTGTATCTGATATAATACACTCTAAGAATTTTCCCTTTACCCACTTTACACGTTAGTTAGCATTTCAAATATATTTAGTGTATAATAAATCTCTACATCAAGACCGGATATAATCCAATAAACAGAAAAACAATCACACTGTGAACTCTTGTACTTGAACCATTAGCTGGAAAGCTGTATGCGAAATAAATTAAATTTTATTAAAATATACATAAATAATTGTCTTAATAATTGCATTGTCGTGATATTTCAATAGCTTGAATTTCTTACAGCTGGGATTATAAATAATAATTGGGGAACAATACAAACATGTATATGATAATTAGCTAGAAAATTTGGAAAAGCCTTGCATCATTTTCGCGATGTGCGATTTGTTGTTGGTTTTGGAGTGCGTGAGCTGCGACCAGCTGACGTGTGCTGCTCATAAGGCACCGGCGGTGTTCCATCGGCGTAGTGCACTGCTGAGATGCGACTCTCGACCGAGAACAGCTGGGTGTCTTCGCTATGTGCCGAGCCGGACTTTTCCTGCTCGGATAGAAATGAGACAACAGGCGTTGAAGTTTTTTGTCTGTCGTTGGTGCCATTAGTGGCATGGCCCTGTGCTGGAGTGCACGGCGAACTGGGTGTCAACGAATCGATGACGGATTGCAGAAAGTTGCTCTTTAGAGAGTCGTCTGTGCTCTCAGAGCTGCTCTCTCCCCCGTGGATTCGATGCCTGAGCAGCTCTTTGGTGAGGAACTCACGCAAATTGAGCGAACGCCCCATTTGGCTGACCTCCTGTGGTGTATCCACAGACTGTCCGGATGAGGCTTGACGCAGACCTCCGCCCGCAGACCGCTGGGTATGTCGGGGCTCCGGTGATATACTGCCGACGCTGCTGTTCGGTGGCTCAGCATGTCGCTGTCTCTGGCGCATGTTGACGGGTCGCTGCAGGTTCATGCGTTCCATATCCAGCTGCACTTCAATGGTCAACGGCGACCTGGACAATGGCTCTATACCGCTCTCATTGGGCGCATATGTGCTGGTTTCCGGTGGAATGCTTTCGCGACGCGTGCTGCTGGCCACTTCCAAATCGGGGAGATCGCCCGCTTCTGGCCCCCGCCTGAATGAGGCCTTCAGTATGCGCCTTTGTCGCAGCTCTGCCTCCACATTAAAGGAGTCACTGCTTTCTAGGCTGGCGCTGTCAATCAGCTCGCGCTGTTCGGGCGGCTCGCGTGCCAGTCGGTGCTGTATATAGTCGCGTCTATTGGGAAATTCACGTATACTGACATTTTGCAGCCGTAGTCGCTGCAACAGGTCACTTGGTGCCATCGATTGCGGATCCGTCTCGACATGTACATGTGTCGCCGTTGTGGTAATCTCATGCAGATAGGCACTGATGCTGGGAAATTCGCGATAGTCTAGACCATGGCCGCGGTGCTTGATGGCTTGGATGAGCTCATGGAACTCGCGCTGCAACCGCATGCTTTGATCCGTGTCCAGATGTGCCAGATCGAGCTGCAGCTCCTGCGCGTACTGATCGAAGCTGGGAAAGGGCATGGGTGCCGGTGTTGCAGCCACAATATGCGACTGCGCCGGTGTGTCCACTTCCGTAATGGTCGACAGCTCGTGAGCCAGTTCCTCTGCCGCCAGCTGTGGACTGTAGCGACGTATTGTGGCAGGCGGCGCTTTACCACGACGCGGCGCGTTGCTCTGTGTAGATGAGGCCAACGATATGGGCTCCACTTCGGGGGGCTCCTGGCCCATTGCTGTAATTGGGCGTGAAATAGAGATGCCGCTATCAAGACTGGCGCCCGTTGGCTTGTGCTTTTGCAGCGGGAGCGCTTCTGAGTGGGATGGCGTGGTGTCCTGGCTGTCACTGCGGTCCGAGATTGTGCGAGAGCGGACCTGCTCCTGTGGCTTTTCCTGTGTGTGTAACGGCGGCAAGTCAAAGTACTCTGTGGAATGGCGTTCTCCCTCGCTGGCCGAGGTCAGCGTGACCTCTACCAGTCGCTGCTTCTCCTCACGCACCTTGGTTATCAGTTCGGTTAGCTCCGCAATGCGCTGTGTGCAGTTTTCCGTAAGCTTGGCATAGCGCTCCATTTGTCGTGTTGCAGTCTGCTCGCTGGTAACCTGAGATTGGCTTATCAGACTTGTTCTGGGCGGCTCCACGGTTCGTTGCCTTTGCTTTTCCGTAATGCGTGTAGTGGTCGTTGCTTTAGTAATGGTCATCTGATTGTGCTGTACCTGCTGTGGCGCCTTATTGGCCGGCGAACGTGCTGTACTCTTTGCGCTCACTTCTTCCAGAGCTACTGGACCTGGTCGCTTTCCAGTAGTGGCCCGACTACTGGTCGTAGGTCGCTCCCTTTCTCCAACTTGTGCCTGGTCTTTCTGGTGATGCTGCTGGTTGGCCCAACGTCTGTTCCAGAGCTGATCGAAACTTCGCTCACTATGATCCTTATCCAGCTGCTCCTGTTCCTGTTGCTGTCGCTGTTCCTTTTGCTGGCTGCGCAGCGTGTCTTCGAGCTCATTGACGAAACTACGATTGTCCCGGATAAAGGCCTGCACACGTTCCACGCGCTGATTGTCAATTAGTGTTTCATTTAGCGTGGAGCCAGATGAAATATTTCGTGGATTATTGATGATCGATTCCGAAGGTGTTGGCACTTCCGAACTGCTAGCTCCCAGTTGATCAATGGAGTTGCGCGACATTCCCAGTAATCGCTGCACATAGTGAGCGACCATCGGATGCAGCGGCTCGGATTGAGGAAGAGCTGCATCTACAGGCTTAATGTTCTTATAGTTAACAGGCGGCAATTCGCGATACGATGTAGAATTGGAATCAATGGAATTCTGCCGCTGATTATGCACAGCTACCTGCGATGGTATAGCTGTAGGTGCCTCCTCAGTGGGCGCAGACGAAGATGTAGTTGGCGTCGGCGTTGGCTTGTTGATTTGGTCAGTTGCTACTATTGGGGCTGGTTTGTCCTGAACCTTACTCTTGGGCACAAGATGCTTAACGGTTCCGTCGCTCTTCACCTTGATTATAATCTCTACAGGGCCATCGTCCCCTTTTTTTCTGCGTTCCTGCTGACTATTGACTTTTTGCTGCTGCTTGTACAACTGACGCAAACGTTGCTCCAGCAGCTCCTCCTTCTGCTGCAATTCCATCTCACGCTGGCTTATATCCCGTGCTGTGCCTCTGTGTATGTTGGCGCGTTCCTTGCGTATGGAATCGATAACCTGTTGTGCATGGTCACCGTTCATTTCGCCCGCTTGCAGCTCGGCCAGTAGCTGTGTCCTTATTTTCTCGATGCGTTGTAGCAAGCTCTTCAATTTAATGGACTTAGCCGTATCGGCCTGCATGCTCTTGAGCTCGGTGCGCAGCTGCTTGCTCTGATCATTTACATAGTCCAGCAGTATGGAGCAGCAGCTGCCGGTACTGACAACATCGTCTGCCTTGTTTGGCGGCGGGTCGCCCACATTGATAGCCTCCGCCACGCTCGATTTGGTGTGCGTTCCCGCCTTGCGGGGTGAAGTATGCCGGGTAACGGTTACCTCGGGACAAGTAACAATGGCTGGACGCAACAGCATCTCCTCCATTGCCGCGTTCATTTTCTGCTCACGTCGCAACGCCAAATCGGCGAAACGATGGCTGGGTACAAAGTTTGCCTGTTCAAAAAGGATTTAAAAATGAACCTTGTACAGATTTACCGAAATTTTTTTTTTTTAGCTTACGTCACTGGGCAGCAGCTGGGGCTGCTGCTGCGTCAATGCTTCCAGTTTCTCCGTCAACTCAGCACAATCGCGACGCACTTGCTCGCGTTGCAGCGCCTTTTGACCTCGTTGATCGGTGACTTGGCTACGAAATAATTGGAGAATATACATATATTTATGTTATTGTGATAGTCGTGGTTACAGACTCGTGACTGTTAATAAATAGTGCACGAAACGGCTATATTCGGCACGCCGAAAATCAAATAAATTGAAGACATATGTCTTGGGATTTTGCAGATACGTAGGGAAAATTCTGTAGCTCGTAAATACTGATGTCTTCTTAAAAAACTATCCCCACCCTCACTTGTTCCCTCATTAGCAAGAGGGATAGTCAATTTCTTAAAAGAGTTGTCATCCTTACCGTAAATTATTCAACTCCTGCTCGCGTAACTGCCTCAACTGAGTCTCGATGCGTGCGTTATCCATGGCATTGAGGCGCGTGCTATCCTGCGGATTAACCTGTACGGCCTGCGCGGGCGCCTTATAATTGCGACGATATTTGTTATTGTGGTCATAGAACTGAACATGTCCAGTTGTATTCGTCTCACCGCTCTGTGCCTGACGCATAACATATGTCGTGGTAGAGACTGTGGAATGGCTGGCAGTGGTGCTTACTGGAGTTGCAGATGTACTGGTGGTCGCAGTGGTCACAGGCGGTTGCTGTGGAGGGGCGGGCTGTGGAGCGTATTGGCACACGGTTTGCATGGGATATGGTTGCATAGGATAAGGTAGAATGGCATAAGGTGGCATCATCTGCGGTGCATACATAACCTGCGGATGTATGTAAGGAGGCAGTGGATTCATCTGCGCCTGCTGCATAGGCATCTGCTGCATGGGGGGCAACAGCTGTATAGGCGGTTGTTGCATCGGGTGATGCATGCGGTGCTGTTGTAAAGCCGGCTCTGGCATAGGCTTTGCCGTTCTTGGCTGCACGGTGCTGGATACAGTAGATACTTCCACTGTAGCTGTCGGTTGCGCTAATGCCGTGTTACCTCTGAGGCCAGCATCTATGACCTTAGCAGGAGCGGACTCTTTGTTGTTGTTCCTCAATGAGGAACGTTTTTGTAGCTGCGTAGCCTGGCGGCGGCTGTCGGCTGGGAGTATTGTTGGTGCACGACTAGATGGAATTGGTTGCTCTGTTACTGTTCTAGTAGGTGACACATTGGAGGAACCCGCTTGGGCTGCGGCTGTCATCGTTGTTTTGCTGGGTGAACGAGGCAAGGACCTCGTGGGACTGCGGGGCATGTGAATTTGCTGCTCATGCGGCTGCCTTTGCGTGCTTTCTAAAGACATTTCTGTGTGTAGCGTGGTGCGTCGTACCAAGTCCGTGATTTGGGTGAAGCGTGGCCGGGAAGAAATAGCATTCGACGCTGCAGCGGCTGAGCGCTTTTGTAGCTCAGAGGCACTTGTGGGAGTAGGACGCACCACGCGACTAAATTTACGATTCGTTTGCATATACAAATCGTTTATTTCGATGCCATCGCGTGCGCAGATCTCGAGCGAATCTTCGCTTTCAATGTCCACATCTAAAATAACTGGCGGCGTCTTTTCTAGCCTTCTGCCACTGCCCTCGCTTGCAGTTGGTTGCGCTTCGTGCTCATCAGTGCTGCTGTCAGAGATCGTATTGAGCTCCACCTCATCGTTGTTGTCGTTTTGGCCATTACTCTGACAACATGTGTGGCGTTTCCGCTTACAAGAACCTTGCCTGTCCGAAACTTTACAGGCTTGTTTATTGCACAATCTGTTCTCTTTACCCACATGCCCGTTCTCTTCTGTTTGTACTGGCGTCTGTGTTCCTGCTGTGGCGCGTCCCTCCACATTGAGTTCTTTACCCCCCGTGGAACGGAGTACATTTGCGGGCGTATGCTTTACAGCACGCTTTGCAGCGAGGCGACGACATGTTTTCATTTTTTCGGCACGCAGCTGCTTTTGTTGCTCGGTATTTTCGGTTTCAGCCTGGGCGGCACGATGGGCGGCGCCCACTTGAAACATTGAGGTACGGTAGTCCTGGTATTTTTTGGCCATAACATGCTCACGCCACGTATCTAACTCCTTCTGCTTTATCTGCTCCAGGTTTTGAACCTGACGCGCTTGCTCTGCAGCCACCTCTTGTCTTATGTGGCGAGCCAAGCTGTTGGATTTTTCACGCACCTAAACAAGTTTAATTTCGAAATTTTACAAGATAAGCGTTAAAAACGTAACTGCGTCTTACCTGTTGTAAACGAGTTATGCGACGCTCGCTTTCGAGATCTTTTTTAACACGCTCGGGATCGGCAAGAAATCGGTTGCGTTGCTTGCTATTTGCATCAACTTTACCATTTACTGTCATCTTTAGCGCCATTGTCAGTTAAAACTTGTACTAAACACTGAAAACATTTACTTACACTTAACAAAAACACTTTTTGACTACAAAATCAAAAGCCAACGTTCAAAACTCCTCGACAAGCCAACAAAAGAAGCGCAAGCGCACACACAGCTATGTATTGGAGCGTGTATCGATATATTATTGCTGTGCTGAATTTATCGATTAAGGTATGCATCAAAAACATCGCATGTGTAAAAAGAACAGCTGTTGTCACTTTTGTTTTGATTACGAGAGAGCACACTTCCAAATTAATTTACTATTTGGGCATATCGCATTACCGTAATGGCTTTCATGTTGCGTCAGCTTGCAAGACCTGCGCTGCAAAGGTAATTATAAGCAAGAATGAACTTAGGAGCAGTCCACAATTATTATATTTTACAGAAATTTGTTCTATTCGGCAACAATATTGCGTCCAGCCGTCAAAGATGCCGCCGCAGCCCCCACAACAAATACGCAACAACAGCTGCAGTTGAGCGAAAGTTGCTTGAAACGTTTGCGTGAGATATGCAATGATGGTTCCTTTTTGCGCGTTACTGTTGAGGGCGGCGGTTGTTCTGGATTTCAATACAAATTTGATTTGGACAACAAGCTGAATGAGGATGACCTACAGTTTGGCGAAGAGCAGGCAAAAGTCGTGATTGATACTGTCTCGCTGGACTACTGCACTGGTGCTACCGTAGACTATCAAAGCGAGCTTATAAGAGCTGGGTTTCGCATGGTTGCCAATCCGCTGGCCGAGCAGGGCTGCTCCTGTGGCTCGTCGTTCTCAGTTAAATTGTAAATAATAATTATGTTATACGTTGCTTGTTAAACTTTAGCGAAATATTCAAACATACAGATATAAATTTTTATGTTCAGGTATGTATATACACACTGCACCGATCATGAATCTATAAAAAGGGTATGCTGCCCCTTAAACAGTTGGTTGGTCAATGGGTTTCCGATTTATCGGTCATGTACAGATTTTAAGCACTAGTTATCGTTTCCCTTGACAGTCTTACAGCCCGAAAATCACGTTAATCCAATAACCAATTCGCCGGCAACAGGGCAGTAGTAACGTAGCCAGTTGCTAAGTTGGACAGTGGGCGGGTCACATTTAAATAATATACAATATAAAGCAGTGCGGCAGACATTCATTTGCAAGCAGCCAGTTGTTCGCTTAAGCTTATCACTTGCTCCGTTAGGACGCTGATTTGCTCCTCATAGTTGATACGAGTCGTGGTCTGTAAGGATTCAGATTTAGAGCCAATTACAGGCTGTATGTGGCTCGCTTACCAGTTCCTCCTCAAGCATCTGCAGTGCACCGCCTAGGCTGGACAACTGCTCGTCCTTGGCTTTCAGTTCTTGCGTTGCATTTTCCAGACAGATTTGCAAATGCAATGCCTCCTGTTCAAATGAGCGCAGACGCGACTCGGCCAGAGCCTTCAGTCGCAATAAATCTTCGTACCTTTTACTAAACACGCTGTATATAAGTTGCTCCTTGGTAGGTGGCTCTGGCGGTTCCTGCAGCGAATCGCGCACACGCTGTGCGCTCTTATTTTCCAGGCAGCATGGTTTTACGGTGATGCCCGCTGC
This sequence comes from Drosophila ezoana, assembly GCA_035045725.1. Lineage (NCBI taxonomy): Eukaryota > Metazoa > Arthropoda > Insecta > Diptera > Drosophilidae > Drosophila > Drosophila ezoana. The sequence goes on along the minus strand of JAWNOU010000197.1, from coordinate 1,179,924 downwards.
AGCTGTGCTACAGCTACAAATACTGCTGGCATCGACTATTTTGCTGAGATCCAAGTTCGTATTCGAGTTAATGCTCTGATGAAGCTTCGTCACCTCGTACTGGGCCCGCCAGTGCGCCGCCTCCTTTTCCAGTAGCGCAATGCGTTCTTCGGCAGTGAGCGTTAAGGCCAAGTTGGTGTTAAGCTGGTGCTGCTGCTGCTGCGGCGGATTGTGCAGTGGGGTGCTATCGCTACCAGTGGCGCTCAAAGCATCTTCACTGCCAAGCTGTAACCATATAAATAAATCTCAAACTATTTCAAGGAGCTTTTGTCTTAAGACCTTACCATGCTAGCAGCATCTACCAGCTTTGTTTCGAGTTCACAATTTCTTTGCTGCAGCGTTTCTACCTCTTTGCGAAGCCGTTTCTCCAATTCGTTCTGGTCAGCAATTCGTTTCTCCAGCTTCTGTTCCAGTTCTGAAATGCGCTCTGTGTGCAGCAACAAGTCGCGTTGCCGATCATCGATCTGCGGGTGGCAATTGTTATAAAATTATTGTATGTAAGGGCGTGTGCGTGGGTGTAAACATGTGAATTGCCAAAATTACCAATGATGTTAGCTGTGCGTTTTCCATTATTTTTTTCTGCAGCTCCTCGAATATAAGCGCTTCTTGCGCTGCGTTTAAGTTTGCGGCTTCACTCTGTGGCTCCGGTTTGCTGCCGCCCAAAAGCGCGCGCCTGATAGGCTCCTTTTTCTTATGCGCCTGGTCGTGCACGGCTAGTTCCTGCTGCAGCTGCGAGACCCGCGATTCCAGCTGTTTGTTGCGAAAACCAAGCGAGTCCACCTCCTGCTCTGTTCGCCTCAGCGATGTTGCGTTCTGTTGCAGTTGCTCGCGCAGGCTCGCCTCCTTTGCTTGCTCATCTAGCACAGCCTTCTTCAACACTTGCGCTTGGGCGCGCAGCTATGTGCGTGGGCGGATGTGGATTAAATTAGATTAATGCGCTTGCGAATGGGGCGTAAACTGTTGCTGTTTGCGTTACCTTTGAGTATTCACTAGCCAGTTTGTGATACTTGGCCTCTGGCACTGTGCCATCCATGCTAGTCATTTTCTCTGCCATGCAGGCAGGTGCAACGTTGGTGTGTGCACTCTGCAAAAATATTAGGTTAATTGTTTAAACAAATAGGAATATTTTTGCGCATAGAAAGTGCCAAAACTGCAAGATTAGGTGTGGTAAAGCGTCCGATTCATCGTAATGCAGCGATACGACGAATATATCGATTCAAAAAGAGGCGCAACAAATTGTTTTTATTGAAAAAATTCGTTATATTTAAAACCATAAGTATTGTAAGAGAATTAAAGCATCGAATTAAAATTTAAAATTCTTAGGCAAATCGACAAAAATCTTGCTTATGGGAAATAAATGTAACTAACCACACTAAAGCAAAATTATCGATAATTTCCGGTTTGAGTTCAAATAAGTTTTTTTTCACAACATAAAACCGTTTACTAGAATTTATTAATTAATTTATAAAATACATAAGTTAGAGACATTCTTGGCAACCACTTATCAAAACTAACTTAAAAATATATTATCAAAGGGTACTTTCTCAAATATTTTATTCGAGAGCTCTCGGAATACCAGACCAAAGCTCTTGGAGTAGCCAACCTTCAGTTCGTTGAAGACCGTCTCCCAGTTTTCATTCAGGAAGCGATTCATTCCCTCAGACAGAGTTTTATCATTAAAGAGGTTTTCAAAATGTAAATAAACGCGCTTAGGATCCATGGCAACGCGGTACTCCTTCAGGCGCATGTACTTAACACCATCCTTTTCAAAGGGTTCTCCAATTAGACGGTGCTCGATTTTGGTATTGACAAGCGTAATATTGGCTTTGCCATGTCCTGTAATAGGCAGCAGTAAAATGCGACCAGACATTTCATAATCGCCTATCATTTCAATGCGGTCGGTTTTACTATCACAGATAATTAAATGCTTATCCAAATCGGTTCTGAAAGAGGAACGGAAACGAGATTTGATATTGGGTCGAAATTGTCGGCAATCTGTTAATTACCTGTAGCGTTGGATCTTGCTAGTCGAGATCATATCATGCACCTTCACATTTTTCAAGGCTTGACGAAGATTTATAGGCGCATTACCGGCGTCTATAACTAGTTTCTTCACGGTCAGCGGCTCTAGTGGCGGAATGCCGAGTTCTTTATTGCCTGTCAATAGTTGAATTAGTTTAGCAGTCAAGGAGCATCTATTTAGTAGGTATAGATTTGAATAGGTATAAGTACTAACCACTTTTGAGCAATTGTATGGCCTGATTAACAGCATCCACCAGACACTTGTCAAAGTTTGCATCGCGTTTGCATTTGGGGAAGTTGTCGGCTGAAAACAAAATATATTTTAATGAGTTTGATCATGACATTGAAACTGTTTGCGGAAGTCCCGCGCCTGGAAGTGTGTAATTGTGCCAGCATAAAATCAGCGAGCGCCCAATGACTGCTAGTACTTCAGATGGAGTTCGTTGGCCACAAAACTAGTTTCCAACAAAGTCTTAATTGAAGCAACAAAACAAAAAATGAGCCAGCATATTCATGGGTCTCTCAATGTCAAGTCGAAGCGCGCATGCCTATGTATTTATCACAAAGATGTAGCGAGAAAACAAAGCCACTCATGACCTACGGCAACAGAGCGATGATACCTAACACAACGTGTGTATAATAAGGCTTAAAATATGTGTCATAGCAAGCGGAAGTGGTCTGGTCCACTGACTGACCGACTGACTGATGACTGCCTGCAAACCCGTTTGCCGATAACGATATGCCATTATGTTGTCAACCTGTTTCGATTGCATAACAATTCCATTGGCGCCTATCGATGCAATTGCAGCGCGCTGCATATCGATGGCCCATGGATTTTGCATGCCCTACTTGTCACCCTGGCGGCCCATTAGAAAAAATTACAATGAGCGCGACCTTCGGGCCGATAGCCAAAATAAACTAGCCAAACATAAACAATATTGATCACGTTTTGGCCATAAACAGCGCTGGTGGGCCCAAAAGCAGCCAAAGCCAAAACCTAATGCGCAAATAATAAAAGCACCGCCAACGAAATCACAAGCTGCAAGCAATTTGCACTTACTGTTATTGTTTTTGTTATTGTTAATGTTGCTGCTAAAGTTACTTACGCAAATCTTGCGCAGCCGTTACACATTTTGCGGTCTCCTGCGCAACCGCAGCGATTAGCAGGAGCAATATAACTGTCGGCTGTTTTGACATGATGCCGCTCGAAATCGGATGCGATATGCGAAATATATTGCCAATATGAAGTTTCCTCAACTGAAGACTCTAATTTACACACACAAGCGAACACACACGCACAAGCATACGAAGAGCGAATCGGCTGCAGCTGCTGCGGGCTTTGCTGAGGGGTTCTTCTCTTCACGACGACTTATCACAACGTAATGGACGCGGGATGTTCCAAGCGTCCGAGTTATATACGAAGCTTCGGCGCGCATGCAGCGACACCGGCCTGTAAAAGCTTCCTGCATAGCTGCCGAATATATTATGAAGTTTGAATAAGCATCAAGCCGAGCTTTGGCCCATAAACATGCACATACATATGAACGCCACATGCGGCAACTTTTGCTTTCCGCCTGACCGCTTTGGGCGATGCAACCAATACAACATTACCCATTCATGATCAAAATGTTGCAGCAGAGTCGGCTCGCTCTCGTTGCGTATAAATGCTGTGGAAACGGGTGTCGAACGTTGACCGGTAATCCAGCAACCCTGTAATGCCCTTTCCATTTACGTTGTGGTTCATTGAACCTTTTACGCACTCCTGTATGCAGAGGCGGGTTTTAAATTTAATTGGAGTGCTATTAAAATTGCCGGTAGTAAACAAAAGTCGGTTATATATTTAGGGTGGTTTTAAAAACCACAAAAGTCGCGGACCTCTAAGTCTGGTAAGCCATTTATTTACTACCTCAAAAGCTTTTTATTATGAGAACAGAACCTATTAATAAAAACATTAAAACATTTAAAAACAAATATAGTTTTTTATAATATTTAATTTCATCATTATCATGAGAGTTTATCTTAATTCAAGGAAACCAGACAGCAGGGAAACTGACAGAAAAAATAAAAATAAAAACGTAGAGTTACACAAAAATTAGTTTTTATTTAATATTTTTGTTGTAATTGATAATCTGAAACATGTATAAAGAAGTATTAAATTATAATATTAGTTGTCATAGTAACCTTTAAAATAAATGTTCAAATGCTTAGGATAATAATTAAATTTAATGATCGGACCTTCGCGTTATAGAGGTGAATCATTTTATTTGTACAAATGCTGCCAATGCTTATAACTATATAAAGGCTACTTTTATGTGATCACCCAAACATGTCTTGGATTATAAAATATTAATTATCATATTCTACAACATTTTTTGGAACGTTGCTTAAAGAGTGTGGAATATATTTTTCTTTATTGCTGGTACTTCATTAATGGCCTATTGTCAACATAATGCACCATGCTGGCATATTTTCCTCGTAGGATTAACTAGAGACATATTAAAAATAATATATTTTAACCTATTCAACAACAATTCCAATGCAATAGAATCCCGTTATATGGTATTTCGACACTTCAAATGCCAACGAGTTGCCATGACAACAACGCCTTACCAATTAGTTCTAGTCGCTAACGCAAGACACCACTAAAAGGCCATAATTTAAGTTTGTTGCCTAAGTCATTCGTTTGCCAAAAACAGCAACAGGAGGACCTCAGTTCAGCGTGTGTCTATGGAAACTGTCGCAACTGTTGTTGAAACATAAACAAACGATGCCGGCGGCCTGACCAGGCAACGTTGTTGGGCATGGGAACACTGGCCGCTGGTGTTGAGGTGTTTATTGTGCGTGCAAACCGGTTGCCCCTCCGCTCAACAGTCGTCGCTCAACATTCTATGGACAGACAGTCGGTTTTTTGGGGCCAAATACTTGTTACAAAACAAAGGAAAATCAAAGATCACTACCGAAATGCATAGGTGCTATTGTGGTCACAGCGGTGGTAGCTTTGCGGGCACGGGCAGCAGCATCTTGAAGTCAACGAGCCACGTCAGCAGACTGCAGCAACAGCAGCAGCAGCAGCAACCGCTACGCGCTGATCTCTTATCGTTGACGTCATCATCGAGGCAGAGCATGCGACCGACGCAGTTTGTAAAGCGGCCCAATCTGAAAAGAAACGCCGAGCTGGGCTTGGGTCACTCCAAAAGCGAGCTGAGCCGTAATTTCAGTAGACGCAATTCCGCAATGACCATATTAAGTCACTGTTCCAGCTGCTGCAGCTCTAGTGGGTGCGGCGCCCTACAACAACAACAACAACAGCGCGACAGTCGCGTTAAGGTGCTAAGTTGGGGCGCCGGCGAGCAACCGGATAGCAGCGGGTCCAACAACAATAAGGGCCATTGCGAACACACCGACAACCGACGTCTCTATGAGCAGCGCGCCTGCGCCGTCAGCCGCATAGCAACTGAAGGTCAGGGTCAGGTTGAAGGTAGGAGCACAGAGACTCCCTCAACTTTGCCCAACCCCACACCGGAAGGCAATGACGAACTGCAGCGCCTCCAGTCATTACAACAATTCAGGCTTCTCAATGCCACTGAATGTTTCAGTGCCCAGAGACAGGATGAACTGCGTCTACAGCACGCCTACGACAAAATAGGCGTGGCTGACAATGCCAAGTGGCAGAAGAACAAAGCCAACGAATGCAGGCAGCAGATCGTGAAGGCAATGACAACGGTAGGTCCGACGCCTTATGCCCTGCGTCAGAAGCTCTTGCAGCTGCGACTACGAGAGGAGGAGGCAACCGGCAGAGGCTGTGGAGCCCCTTGCGCACCGTTGGAGCGAAGCTGTGCCCTGAGATATAATTGTAAATCTTAATTTAATTAAATATAATTAGTAAATCTTAGTATTAAATGCAACAAAGCAAATTATGTATAATATATTATATATAAATAAATATTGCTAAGACAGGTTAAAGGGCTGCTTTTCAACTGATAAGCTTACAGCTGGGTAGGTAGTCACTGACGTGGCGATGTTGACTTAGGTAGTAACTAAATATTATAGGAGAAGTAACTAAATATTATACATGACATAATTATACACACCTATTCTAAAATGTACATAAATATATACATATATGCATGTATATATTTATTTACCACTGTTGCAGGTGGAATTTCCCAAATCGTCTCAAATGATTTTTTATGTAGATCCATGGGAGTTTGATGGCGAAACGCCACCCAACAAATCTTGGACCACCAAGGAGGGATGGATTTTCCAAAAATTGCGAAATTCCCATCAGATGAATTTTGACAAACATCTTTTTGTAGTCGAACGGATGGTTAGAAAATAACTTTCATACAACCGTTTCCGCCAATTTACCACTGTAACGGGTGGAACTTGCCAAATCGCTGAAATACGTATTCATTAAGTTTTTATGTAGAGCTTTGAAAATAGGTTTGAAGCAAATCGGACACAATTTAAAACTTTGGATTCTGCGAAAAGTGGGAAGCACGTCGTAAATGATATTTTATATAGATCCTTGGATATGAATTTAAGTGCGAAACGATTTTTTGAAAATTGTGAATACCCCTTAATTGAATTTGAACAAACATCTTTGAAAATAAGTTTGGGGCCGATCGGATAGTAAACAAAAAGTTTCATACAAAAGTTTTTCTCGGTTTTTCCACACTTGCGGGTGGAATTACCCGAAACCCCGTCTTAATACAATGCATAAGGTAACTACAATAGCTCTCACGGTATGGACTGTGCGTTGATCACCAATCAGTCAGTCGGGGCAAACAGTTTTATATATAGAGACAAGCTCCATGTATACGCTAAAGCTTCTCAAGAGCTTATTCAAAACAGGTTCTTAATCATATCTGAAGTTGACAAATAAATAACAAAGAAATTCGATATGCAGTTAAATGATGTGACTTTCATTATAGGCAAGTTCTAATGAAAAATTCTATTCAATCATAAAACTTAAGTTAATGAATTAATCAAACAAAGTCATTAATTAAAAGCCTCATATCATTTACCATTGCTCGACCGTTTTCTAGTTAAAACCACACGATGATAATCATTTTTATTGCTAATATGTATTTCATTTTTCATTCAATATGTATTTCATTTTTCATTTAATAAAACTGTGCTATTTTGTTACAAGTGCCTCATGTTTTTATTTGTTTTTTTTTTTTTCGCTGTTTTTAACTTTTAATTTTATTTTCATTTTCCATAGTTGTCTTTTCAAATTTGCAAAAATTAATTACAATTTATTTATTATTTTTGTTCTTTTTTAGAGTTTCTTGTTTGTAGCTGTTTGACGCAATTTTTGATATTACATTACAATTTTTAGTTTCTTTTTTTTTTTTTTGTAAAACAGCCAATATCAACTATAATATTTAATTTTTTTTTACTTTTTTCTTGAGTTTTATGTTTTGTTTTACATATTTGTATGTACGTAGAATTCAATACAACATTAAACAGAGTACTAGAGTGGTTTCGACAAGGGAGTTTAGGCTGCAGTTGGACATTCAATTTGAAAACTCGGTTTGTTTACGCGATTGTTGCGGGCGGGGGGATTATACAAACGAAACCATTATTGGGGCTAATTACGCCAAGGCAAGTGATCTTTAGGACCCTCGTATCCTAATTCGGAATGGGTCTGATCGCTTGTCTGGACATACGTGCATGCATATAATAAGTATAATACTTGAATGTGGCGGCCTTTAGCACTAGAATGTACCGACTGTTGTCACAAAATACAATTACAAGCACAAAAATGTGTGTGCACAGTGCATGTATCTGTTTGTGTGTTTCACATGTTTACAATTATATTAAATACATACACATATTTATATAGTTATATATGTATTTCTATATGCATACATAATTTTTTTTAAATTGTAGTTCCTGCTTGTAACCTTATCTGCCGCGTCGCTGACGTCAGCAGGGGGCACACAGTGCCACTCAAAAGAATGCTGCTCTCAACGAGCTGTTCAACTTTTGGATAGAAATTTGTGTTGCCTTGTTTAGCAATGTATTGTATTTTTGCTTTGCTGTTTGCAATTGATTTTATTGTTAATTTAAGTATAGTTATTGTAGTTTTTTATTTTTGTAGATTTCATTTGTAATTTTCTTCGTATGCACGTTTTGTGTGTTACATATTAATTCGTCAACGCATACAATTTAAAAATATACACATTTTTGTTTATTTTAATATTTTTGGTGTAAACAATTCAAACTTATGTACTTTCGAGCTAAATTTGCTTGCTTTAAAACTAAGTAAACATGTAGTAGAATTTTAATGATGAATAATAGTTTAAAAAAATGATATATATATATATATATATATATATATGTATATATATACCGCGCTAAAAATACGTACATACTTTTGCAATGCATATGTATTCAACTCACACACATATCAAAAGTGTTGATTAAAATTCAAAATAATTATAAAAAATAACATTTTACCATTTGCTATATTAAAAAAATATTACAATATAAAGGAAAGAATCCTATGCTTGGTTGTTGTGCTATGCAAAGAACCGAAAAATGCTGTGCGAGATAAATATGCAATAAATACAACTGGTGTGTGTGCACTTTTCATACCTACTGTAAATTACTGTGTGAGTGTGTTTCGGTGTTTGTGTTCGCATTGCGCAAGGAAAAACTATAACAAAACAAAATTAATACATTAAGAGATATTCTTGCTTATGCAGTGTTTAACACTACAATTAGTTTGAACTAAAGTGTCTCAATTTGTGTATGTGTGTGTGTGTGTGTGTGTGTGTATCGGGGTGTTGGTTTTTAGTACTTTTCAAATGAAAATAGGCTAATTTATATGAATTTTTATATCCTTATAACGTTGCTCACGATTCGATTACACATATTCGATAAAAACAAACATTTTTGCGTATTAAATTGTTTTATAGTGTGGCCGTTTTTGTTGCTGTTTTTTGTTGATGTAAATTATTGTTTCTGTTTTTTGTGTGCCACTTATTTTTTCTTATTCTTGTTGTTTGCGCCGCGGGGCGGTGTTAACGGACGCCCTGAGCTGCCAAAGTTTGGATAAACAAATCGTCGCTTATCGGCGGGTTTCAATATCTGAAAAGAGCACATCAATGTGTCATCTACGGACATCATGGCACCTACGAAGTAAACAAAATTTGTATAAATAAAATATCATATGACAGTAAGCATTAACGTAGTGTAACTTGAATCCCATTAATAATAAAGATTTGTTTAGTATTAATTCTCCAAGCAAAAATGAATCAACATTTGAAAAGGTTGCTCGCGACATCAGTTTGATATTTGAGAATGTGGTTCTCACTTAAGTCATTGTTTATGTAAGACGGATGGGATCAAATGTATTGAATACGATTGTTTCATGATGAAAATTTACTCGCCCTATCGTCTAGCAAAAGCAACAACGGTAACAGGATGCCGAAGATAAATAAATAAATTAAAATCTAACACATTATGTTTTTCATATGAATATTGTACAATAAATTCGCCCTATTTTTTTTATTTTTTTCAAAAAATTTAATAAACAATTTGAACATTTTCATTGCTGAGATTAGTTGTCAATGTTGTCAATTTTGTAACTTAACTTTTATGCGATTGCCTATAAAAGATTTACAATAAAGCTAGCCAATGTGGACATTAAGTTGACAACATTATAAAATCGCTAATATGAAAGGTATTTTCGTTCCTATGCCTGTTAGATGATACAAAACAAACTCGACATGTGAAGCTTCTACTAAAATATATATTATACTTAATCGGTTTGAGCAACGCTCTCTTTAATACGTTAAAAATGCCGTGACACAAATTTCAAAGTAATTTGCCATCGCTGATCACGAGTAGGTTATTTTAATTTACTATTCGTTATATCATCTCCTGAATTTCCTCTATACTACCTTTTACGTGTAACTGAACTATGAGCCTATTTACTTGAAACTTCGCAATTGTTTTGCTCTGCCCGCAAGGTTATCTCAAAAATCTGTGTTAATCTTTAAATTATCTATACAAGTTATATAGTATACCACAGTATTTGCTCGCCTTAACAATTTCCCTACAGAGATAACACCCACGTTGTTGCTGTTTAAAGTCCAGGGCTGGCACGTGCACATGCTTCCTCACCCTCACTGCACAGTGATCACTCACCCGCATTGTCAAATTCACCGCAATAGTTGGGCGCCGAGAAGAGCGTAACCAGCTGGCGCTTGGCAAAGAACTCGTAACCATCCTCCACAACCTGATGTGCACGGCATATTAGGTCGAATTCATGCTTTTGTAGAAATTTGCCCACAACCTTATTAAAAATAAATGAATGTTGGTTATTCAGGCACTTAGTAGTATCAGAATTTTTTTTGTTACCTCTGCTCCAAACGTAAAGCTTACGCCGCGATCATTTTCGCCCCAGCCCATGGTATCCTTGTCGGGGTCCGACCACAAGAGATCGCAAAGCAGGCCCTGATCTGGCACGTCCGTTGGTCGCATAATGCGTCGGATTTGTTCCATTGACGACAAATCGGGACTCAGGCCGCCGTGACAGCAAAATATTTTTTCATCCACAATTGCCGCCACGGGCAGGCAGTTAAAGCAATCCGTAAATGTTTTCCACAGCTTTATGGTATAGCGTCGCTTGCATTCATCATAGAACCTGTCGACGTTAAAGTTACATGAGCAATAGACATGACATATAAGAAAATAGTGCGGGCTAAAACGCTGGAGCGTTTCTCACGAAAGGCCATTTCCGATTAGCCCATATCACGACAATACATAAGAACAGCTGTCACTTGCGGATTTGAGTCCAAAGGAAAACTGAATCTAGCGACTAACTGGGATATATAGCGAGGATTCTAGATTTTTCAATTAGTTGTAGTAATTGAACGGCATGCTAAGACGTTCATCTTAGCCTTTGAACTTTGGAAACTGAATTTTGCGATATATATCACGTAAACGAGTTCAACTAGTGTGTTCTAAAAAGAATTGTAAATCGTCATATTTGAAGATCGATGTTAAACAAATGTATTTGGACTATTTTAAAATTCTAAAAAATAACACTTGTCAATCTGAACTCACCCGTAGATGCGATTGATGCTGGCGCATTCGTGATTGCCGCGCAGCAAAAAAAAATTCTCCGAATATTTGATTTTATATGCCAACAAGAGGCATATCGTCTCCAGAGATTGTTTGCCACGATCCACATAATCGCCAAGAAATAGATAATTCGATTCGGGCGGGAAACCGCCGTATTCAAACAAACGCAATAGATCGTAATATTGTCCGTGTATGTCACCGCATATCTTGAGCGGAGCCTCCAGTTCCAATAGTATGGGCTGTGATAGGAATATTTCACGCGATTTCAAGCATAAACTCCGTATTTCACTCTCCGATAATTGCACATTCTTGCCTGGACGTGCACCACGCACTGGAAATAAATAGACGGAAAAATTTGAAACATTTTGATGAGTCTGTGGAGTTGGGTTTCTGGGCGGTGGGAGAAATTTACCTTCCAGCAGCCGCGAGATAATGCTGTCAATATTCATGATGTCGGACATTTTTTCCTGCGACTCTCCTCCACACTGCTACTGCTACTGCTGTTGTTGTTGTTGTTGTTGCTGTTGTTGCTGCTGCTGCTGCGGGAGCTGATACCTGCACCTATTAATGTGGCTCCGTCTGTTTTCTTATCTGTTTACCTGTGTCCGCTACGATTGCTACTGCTGGCTCCGTTATTTTAGCGTAAGCTTATGTATTTTCGGTATACGTTATGTATATTATTTCATCGATGTGCGCGCGAGTAGCAGGGGGCGGAGGGCAATTTGTGCGTTTGTGTGTATATATGTGTGTGGGAGTGTGTGTGAAGTCGTCGTCAGGTAATATAAATTAGCAGCGCTGCTTTGAACTACTGCTGCGGATTTTCAATACTTTAGCTATTGCGCCATGTACCTTCAGCGTTTGTCACTGTTTTGCGTGCTGTTTGACTGCGTTTTAAAGCATTTATTGCAAGTTATTGTAGATATTTGCGACGTCAAGAAATTTTTTCGCGCAACCACACTTCGCCGCATCGCAATCTGAATTCGCCGCGTATGTGTATCGATAAGGTGCAAGTGCAGACATCGATATGTGGCCGTTGTCCAGTTGCCACTAAAACAGCGTTGCCATACTGCATGAACCGCACAAGTGGCAGCTTAAGGTTATTTAAAAAATATTTTTTTAATTTTTTCTTTTTATTTATAATATTTGTGTATTTTTCGTATTTGACTTATTCATCATTGGTATTAATACTTTTGCCGCTGCCCAGCGTATTGAACATAACGCGCTTACGCGGCAGCGGCATAGGTTTCGCTTGTTGCGTTTGGCCGAGCTTGGGCTTGGCAATTACTTGAGCCACGGGCTTGGCCAGCATTTGCTCTAATTGACCCTTGAAATTTAAATGTTGCTCTTGTCTCTGTGGCTTGGAGCTTGTAGTTGACGCCTCATCCACTTCCTCTTCCTCCTGTGATACTGATGTCCGTTCACTAGCATCATTTTCCACGTCATCATCGTCCGTGGTTGCTAGCAAGCCGCTTCGACGTTTGGGCACATCCATTGGCTGCAGCGGCGTCTTGGTTTTTAACAGAACCTGAGCACGCTCTGGCATCTTGGCGGAGCAAAGCTTTTCCACAAATATGCGTATGCGATTGCGCGTGGTATAGAAATGAGGATAGTCCTGTAAAAGGCTGCGTATCAGACTTGCTGCTTGCGACTTATTTGTATATACTTTACCAATTTCAGCCTATTGCGATGTTGTGCCAGCTCGGCGCTGACACGCTTCAGCGATGTGTTGGATAAACTTTTTGTTTTCATATTGAATCCATGCGGATTTAGCTTGAGGTTAACCAGCTTGCGCGCATCCTTGCGCGTCAACGGCTTGGGCGGCTTTGGCGGAAGTCTAGAACCAATCGGAATTACTGAAATTATGGCGAATTGTTAACTCGAATTACTGGAACAATTACCTACCTTGCTTTTTGGGTAGCTTTGCTTTTTGGCGACATGAACACTTTTCGTTCCGGCTCGGAGGTCAAAACCTCACTGCCTTCATCGCTGACGCTCTCCTCTTCGGCGAGGCTTTCGCTTATATCGGTGGTTTCCTGCGTCTCGGTCTGGCTGGTGCTGGGCTTGGGCTCGGGCTCGTTTCTAAAAGGCTCAGCTGGGGGCTTTGTGTAGGTCGGATGACTACCCGAGCTGTAGCCACTGGGCTGCTCTTGCACATGAGTCACCGCATGCTGCTTCTGCTGCTCCTGCTGCTGCGCTGACTGAACTGGCGGCTCTTCTATGGAATAGGTGTCATCATCACGATTTGTTTTGAGAAACTCTGTTTCCACCTTCCGTTTAATACGCTCCATGCTTTCCTCCTTTTTCGGCAATGGTTTGGGCTTGGGTATTTTCGATGTGTTTGCTGGTGACTGCACCACAATGGCGGGCTCTTTCCGCTGACTCAGCCTTTTTAGGTCGCGCTCCAGTGCTTCGAGTTTCTCTTTGTAGCCCATTTCCAAGTGCCGCACCACCTCCTCCAGCTTATTAGCGCTGACTTTGCCTATTTCGGCCACCTTATCGGTGAGTATGCGCTCCAAATCCTCCAAAGAAGGCGTGGCCACACGCTCCTCGGCAGCTGCTGGCGTTATGGTCGTAACTTTTGCTTCTGCTTCTTGCTTGGTCTGCTCCATTGCCAGGCTTAGGTCTGTGAGCTTTTGGTTAATGTCCCTGATGAATTGCTCATTGCTCTGCTTGAGCTGCGTCTGCCACGCCTCAAAGTTACTGAGGCGTTCGGCCAAGCCATGGATCTGCTCCTTGCGCTCACCAGCCTCAGCGTCCAGCGCCTCACTGCTGAGCTCATCCTTTTCCTTGTAGTCCGCCAAATTGCTTTGTATGCCCACATTACGCATGCTCATCGTAGCTGTTGCCTGATCCCGACGTGGGCTGGCAGGCTGCTTAGAGCTGCCACTGCGCTCCTTAATGTTGCGCTCGGCTGCATTGAGGCGCTCCTTCAGCTGCTTGATCTCCAGCTCCATTTTGATGGCATTAATTAGTTGCATGTCGTTGTCCTTGTCCTTGGCAGAAATACCGCCCGCCAGGCTGGTGGTGGGTGTACCCACCCGATGCTTCCGGCCAATGTGTATATTAAGAGCCTCGTTGCTTATGAAATTCTTGGTGCACAGGTGACAGGGAAAGACTACCTCGCGTATGGTCTCAATTTGGGTAATCCTCTTGTGCAGCTGCACCACCTCGTTGTTCGATTCGCTGAGCGATTTGCGTAGCTTGGCAATCTCCTGCTGAGCCGTTTCGTGCGCCTCGCGCAGCTCTCCGACGCTCTCATCTAGGTAGGTGCGACAGCAAAGTAGATACTGGATGGCATATTGCGACATTACAAAATACTTGGCTATGCCGCCGTCTAGAATGCGTGTCTCCAGCACAGTGCCCAGTGGTGCCTCGGATAAATGCTGCAGTGCATCGTCCACCACCTCCAAGTTCTGTTCACGCAAAATTCGATCCGTTTCATAGGAACCTGACGAACAGTAGAGTTTTCACTTGACATTTTTGAAATTTTTCATCTATCTCAAGTTACCCATTAGTCGCCAATCCAAAGGCCCGTCCCGGTACTGGCGCAGCTTAAAGCCCGCCTCTCGCATCATCTGCGGAAAGTTGCCCTTGTAACCCATTTTTGGGGTTAGCTGAAAGCGAAAGTTGTTTATGTCGTCCTCTCCACAAACAATTCCAAGTATTTTCAGGCAGCTGCCGACTCACTTCAATTGCTTGCTCCAATTTCTTTCCCGTTTGTTTATTTATTTGTTGATGTCAACGCGGTGGAGTTGCTAGGCGACCGCTGACAGTTTGCCGCCCTGTCGTTGACGCTGTCAGCTGGTTGAGAACTTGGCTAACACTCATGCAAGGGGATGCATTAGTTAATTTTGCAACCAAATTTAGAGTTAATGAAGAGGGCAATTCCGTCTGATATGCTTTAATTTTATCGGACCTTGTGCCAATAAAATTTTAACTGTGCTTCTAAGCGGAGTTAGCTTGGTCGAACAAATTTTGGATCTATCAACTGAAAATGGCTGGAAAGAAGACTTCGTAAACCAGTTTCTTAAAATTGTAACAGAGCCTTTTAAACTGTGTGTTGTATGGAGAATGCTTGGCTCTATCAGCTGAAAATAGGTGGAAAGGAGTCCTGGTGAGTATTGTATTAGTATCTCTAAAACTGTAAGATTGGCTTAAGGCTGTTACTGCAAGTAAGGTTAGATCGGTCGGAAAATGTTTGGCCATATCAAATGAAATAAGGTGGAAAGAAGCTTTTTTGAGTAAGGAGCTAACTAACAGTGATTCTCAAACTGTGTAAGTGGAGTAAGCTTGGTCGAAACATGTTCAGCTCCATTTGCTAAAAATTAGTATAATGAAAAGTAGTGTAGTAGTAGTGCCCTTAAAACTGAAATATTAATTTAAAAACGGGGCCTTAAGTGAAGCTGAGTCGGAAAATGGTTGGCTCTTTCTTTAAAACGTAATATTATCGATCTTACTAACAGATTTTGTGAACTTTGCTTAAAAAATGTAGTAAAACCTTTATTTTTCAGAACGTATGTCTAAATCTTAATAAATGATTAGCCATATTAAATAAAAATGGTTCAAGCAAAAAGTCCAACTACCTTTGGATGAGTAGCTACCGAATTTCGATAGAACTATTATGTATTTGAGTTTTAACGAAGATCTGTAAAAACGAGTTTGGGGCTGATCGAATGGTAAACAAAAAACGTTCATACAAACATTACTCTCGACATTTCCACACTTGCGGGTGGAATTTCCCGAAACCCCGTCTGAACATCACATAAGGTAACTAATGTGAAAATTTTGGCTTCCTAGCTTTTACGGTTTGTGCTGTGCGTTAATCACCAATCAATAAGTCAGTCAGTCATTCAGTCAGTCAGGACAAATCTCTATATATAAAACGGAAGAAATGCGATTCTAAGATTTTTTTGGTGCAGTTTTAAGTTTTGTCCGATTTGCTTCAAACTTATTTGCAGAGCTATACATAAAAACTTAATAAATACGTGTTTCAGCGATTTTGGAAAAACCACCCACAACAGTGGGTAATTAGCGAAAAATGATTGTATGAAACTTTGTTGCTTACCATCCGATCGGCCTCAAACTCAATTTCAAAGTTCTTTGTTCAAATTAATTTGAGGGATGCTTCACACTTTTCCAAAAATTTATCCCTCCTTAGTGAAAATGGGGGTCAAAGATTTGGTGGTTGACGTTTCGCCCTCAAATTCATTTCCAAGGATCTACATAAGAAATCATGTGAGACATGCTTCACATATTTCGTAAAAGCTAAACTCCTTCGGTGAAAAGTGCATTTTAAAGATTTTTTTGGTGAATTTTAAGTTTTGTCCGATTTGTATCAAAGTCATTTTCAAAGCTTTCTGAGAACATTGATTTTATAACATACGTGCCACGGGCAAGGCCGGGCTATACCTGCTAGTAGTTTTATATATAGAGATATGTAGATTATTAAACTTAACATAGAAAATAGGTTTTCCCAGTCATAAACCAATTATATGATTCTGATTTAATATTTATTTCCAATTTATATGAGACGCATAATTTTAACTTCAGAGATAATTGCATCAAAATGGATAAAAATCGTGTTCGTTTAATGTTTAAATTATATTTGGCGCTTATCCTGCTCCCTCAACTTGGCTCCGGCAAGAGTACTCGCGAAATTTTCGCTCAGTTACGATTGGAAGCTGGACGCGTAAGGTTTGCTCCAAATACTAGACGGAAAACACAAAATGCAATTGCTTGTTCAAACGAAATAAATATTAAGTGAATAAATTTGAGGAGCATTGCATAAAAATCTTGAGAGAAAAATGTGTCGCTGGCTTTGGTTGGGGTTTTTCCTGCTGCTGCCCTATGCAAATACAACACGTAAGTTAGTTAAGGCATGGATAGAAAAATCTGTGGAAATTTCGATACTCCTGATGAATCGGATGCTGTATCTCAAAACTTGCCCAGCTGTTAATAGGTTGCACCCTCTGAGAGTGCCTGGAAGAGCGTGAGAGGCGCGAGTGCGGCGACTGCGCACTGTTTTGTTTTGGGAAATTTTTGAGCTGTGTTTGGGATATTTTTCTGATAGAGTATCTATTTGCTTGGTCGGTTACTTTCGCCCAAACAGCGCCAGTAAGCTTTGAGGCGAATCCGGACACGAAACGCCTATATGACGATTTACTGAGTAATTATAATCGCTTGATACGGCCCGTTGTAAACAATACGGAGACCCTTACGGTTTGGCTGGGCCTGAAGCTGTCCCAGCTGATTGAGGTCAATCTAAAGAATCAGGTGATGACCACCAATTTGTGGGTCAAGCAGGTGGGCAAACATTCAGCCGAGTTAATAAAAACGCGCCGCTTATAATATGTTGCTTTTAGCGCTGGTTTGACTACAAGCTGCGCTGGGATCCGGAGGAGTACGGTGGCGTGGAGCAGTTGTATGTGCCCTCCGAGCACATTTGGGTGCCCGATATTGTGCTCTACAATAACTGGGATGGTAACTATGAGGTACGTTTCGATTTGACCCATGTGAAATTCCATCTTAATCTATCTCTATGTGCTCTTCAGGTCACCCTAATGACAAAGGCCACTCTGAAATATACGGGGGAGGTGTTTTGGGAGCCACCAGCGATTTACAAGTCATCCTGTGAAATGAACGTCGAATATTTTCCATACGATGAACAAATTTGTTTCATGAAATTCGGCTCGTGGACCTATAATGGCGCCCAAGTGGATCTAAAACATTTGGATCAGGTAAAAGCCAAACCGCATTTCGATTAAGCTGCAACCGGATGGATGCAAATTTGCTTTGCACTTCAATGCACAGAATGCAATTTATGCAGACACATACGGTGGGGATTGGGTGGGGGTATCACATCCCCAAACAAATTGCCTAGACTGGTTCGGTCGCTCGACTAATACTGGTTTGTACGTTTGTGTTCCTCGCACAGGTGCCTGGCAGCAATCTTGTGCAGGTGGGCATCGATTTAAGTGAATTCTATTTGTCTGTCGAGTGGGATATACTCGAAGTGCCGGCTACTAAAAACGAGGAATACTATCCGGACACATTGGAGCCATTTTCAGGTGAGCTGCTGCACATTTTTTGTGGGTGGCTTGTAATATGTAAATTTGATGTCTTTTGCAGATATTACCTTCAAGTTGACCATGCGGCGCAAAACGTTGTTTTATACGGTGAATTTGATTGTGCCCTGCGTGGCATTAACTTTTCTCACCGTTTTGGTCTTTTATCTGCCCAGCGATTCGGGCGAGAAGGTAAGAATGCAAAAAAGGGAAATGCAAAAGACATGTTTGTACTTTTGACAATGTGCGGGACTTAAACTTTTGCATGTGGCATGTTGTTATACCCAAGTATGTAGATGGAAATATTTTTGGATGTAAATCTTTCATCATCAAAGGTATCTGCCTATTTCAAAAATATACATATGTAGATGACTATTCATTTTTTGCATTTGTATTACATATTGTAAATTTATTCTTTTACCTACATTCAACTTACTAAGAACACTTAAAAATCACTCTAAATATATCAATAAGTTTCTATATATTATTTTCCCTCATGCACTTTAGAGATTCTGTCATTAACAAACTCCTATTCAAGCTACGACTAACTTTCATAAAGCTGAGCTCTTTAATTAGTTTGCTAATGAAAATTGGCTTTAATCGAATGTTGGTAGAAACGCTCTGAGTTGAAATTGTTAAAGATCTACCATAAGAGCTCAACTTACTTTCCAAAAGAATTGTCTACTTCTTTGCTATCGCTCTCCATTTTAATCTACTTTTTTTATCGAATATCCTTCATTGAAGTAATTGCAATATACATTTGTCTTCAGCTCACAGAGTTTCAGGTGCATTTTGATTCGTGGCATTACAAGCAGAACAATTGCCTTCAATCATGCAGCACACATATATTCACGTCATATATTTCCAAAAAGGATTCATATTCAAATTTGTGTCGAATATCATTTGTGCTGTTCTGAGTATTGAAATCTCATAACGTAAATTTCATCGAATGCATACAAACCGAGTTCGAATCGAAATCAAATTGAATTTTCTCATATCGAGTGTCCCGTAATCACACTCTTTGTTCACACATAGACCTACATATAAAGGCACTTAATTACACGCACCTACATTACACAACTACGCACGACACACACACAGACACACACACATCACATACACACACACACACACACACACACACAATAATACGTGATGTTTGCTGTTGTTGTTATTTTTGTTTATTGGCTCGTTTGAATCACTCATTTGCTTGGAGTATTAAATTAGCAAAACATTATAGTAAATAATGTCGAACATTACAAATTCAGAAAAAACGTTTTGGGAACATTTAAATATAAAAAAAAAAAATAAAATCGTAAGGGGTAATGACAGATTAATGATTAGCAATAGGAATAAAATTTTGTGGCTGTGAAAAAAAGAAATAAGAGCAATTTTCGTTAAAAAGTTTTCTGAAAATAAAAATTCAAGTCTCTATATTATTTATTATTATTATTTATTTTTTTTTTTTTTTTATTATTATTTTATTTTTTCAAAAGTTCAAATATTTTATAGTGCCATAATAGAAGCAATTTGGATGAAACAAATCACAAAGGCTTTTTTCATTTAAAAATTTAAGTTTACAATGCCATCGAATTTATTTCTAGTTTTTTGATAACGTTGGGTGCTAGAATATATTTTAAGACCTACACAGGTTATCACAGTAGAAACTCCGTGCCAAATAAAAAAGAGTCAGACTGGTTGGGTTAGGCTATTTGAAATAGGTATTTGAGAGGGATATAAAAATGTAACGAAATTGGGATGCATTAATTAAAAACCGTTTGCTCAGGTTTCTGTCACACTTATAAGTTTTTGACAAGAAGATCGCCGCATTGATGACACGTAAAAAGATATAGCATAAAATATTAAATTAGAGTACAAAGGCATACAAATATGTAGAACGCTTTGTTGCTTGTTGTGTTGATTCTTTTTTTTTCTTGTGTATATGGTTCAATTGTTGGGAAGTGGAGACTTTGAATGTGTGGACGAGGTTGTTGGTGTGAGTAAAGAAATTGCCTGAATCCACAATTTGCGATGTCTTTGAGCAATTTTAATTTAACTTATAATTGTTTTGAATTATTATTTATATTAATTTTAATATTCTGTACTAATGCGATTTAAATTAAATAAATAATGAAAAATCAATTGATGAAGCTTTATTGTTTTTGAAGGCTTATTGTTTTACGTAACGTATACGTAATTGATATGTAATTGGCTATAATTAATAATGATTGGTAAATCGTTCGTCCATGTTATTATTTTGTTTATGCTGTGTTCTTGTCATTGTTGTCGTTGTTATTAAAACAAAACAAAAGGCTTTGCCTAGAGGCACTTTGAGCCAGCGAGAGCAAGAGAGAAAGAGAGAGAGAAACTGTGTAAATATTTCGTTGACAGGTTACGTTATGTATTTCAATACTCGTGTCTTTGACTGTGTTCTTCTTGCTATTGGCCGAAATAATACCGCCCACATCGTTGGCGGTGCCCCTGCTGGGCAAGTATCTACTCTTTACCATGATACTCGTCTCTCTGTCCGTTTGGACAACGGTCTGCGTGCTCAACATACACTTCAGGTGAGTGCTCTGACTCTAATGATTAGCAGCTAATCTACTCACTGGGCAGGTGCCTCTCAATTTTTACTCCCTCGTAAAGGGTATCATAATTTTGTCACTTAATCCGAAACACGTAGAAGGTGACATCGCTGACACCTCAAGTCCTTAATTTCTAAATTGGTAATAACAGAATAGCTTATATAGATAGTTATGTCAGTCTGTCTGTTTTAAAAATAAGTTTTAGTATAGATAAGTTTTCTGTTTTCAAAATAACCGAGCCAAACTTAACAATTACAAGCTTCAGCATTCTACTAACATATCCCCAATACTGAATCATATCGGACTTCCGTAAATTAAAGGAACAAAGGGCACTTCTAAGTAAGTCATAAGTTGACAAGGGTATTTAATTTTTGGCATGCCGAAGATAGCCAATCTTTATTGTTCATTATTAGTTACTCAATCGATCTACCCACTAACAGGTCGCCATCGACCCACAACATGTCACCGCTAGTTCGAAAATTGTTCCTGCACTTCATGCCCAAGCTGATGATGATGCGCCGCACTCAGTACACTCTGCCCGACTACGACGATTCGACGCCCAGCAATGGCTATACCAACGAGATCGATGTACGGTAAGTATTTCTCTCCCCAAATCGAGAGTTCACCTTTCACTTACAAACTAACGTTGCCATTGCCTATTTGTGTGTGTCCGTGTTTTTGTTTCTGTGTGGGTGTTTTTTATTTCAGCGACAGCATCAGCGACTTTCCCAGCGAGTTTAAAGACAGCCAGGACGGCGCTTACGATAATGGCATGCAGCACTCAGTGGGTGAGTTTGGACTTGGGTTTGAGTATGAGTGTGGGGGATTGTCGGCCCTTAAAACCACAAATATTTTGCAACACTCGCGGCTAACCGCGAACCGAAAGCCGAAATTGAAATGAAATGAAAATAACCAAATAATGCAATAAAACGGCAACAAATATGCTGTTGGGCATTCTCAATTCTGATAGCTGCGGAAAATTTTGATGGTTGTGACGATGATGTGATGCTTTGATGACAAATAACGCCTATGTGGTTCCATTTAAGAGTGCGAGTGCTTGTCTGTTTGTATGTGTGCTTTTGTGTGTGAGTATGTGTGTGTTTGTATTTGCGGATAATAAAACAGCCCATGCGTAAAAACTGTCCAAGTGAATAGGGCGAACTTTGCTTTACCTTAGTGCAGAGTAGACAGCATAAGCTTTTTAGAAAGGTTCTAATCTTATGAATTAACTCAACAAACTGCGATAGACAACTTTTTATGTTTGTAAAATTATTATAACACAATTATTATTTGCAGTTTTATTTTAATTTTTCGGATCTATATATTATTTATAAAAAATAACCAACTTTGATGTCGAGTAATATTAAATATTGCTATTTAAAATAAAAAGCTCACTAAAACTATTTGCGATAAAATGTTTTATAATAATATTTAATGATTTATTGAGATAAACAATGCAATAATAATAATAATAATAAAAAAATTAAAATAATAATAATAATAATAATAATAATAATTGTTGGATTCTGCAGCAGCCGCATCAAATCAGCATAAGTAAACATAAGAAGAGTTCAGCTGTTTATTATAAACAAGGTTGGCAAGTCTTTCTTGCACTTGTCGCAGCTGCTGTAAATTGCATATTCCCTTTTGTCTTGCCCCCGTAGTTCGTTGTTGATCGAGGCGAAGCGAAGAACCAATTCTGAGCCACAGCCAAATAACCTTATAATTTATATAAATTTGCCTAATAAACTGAATTATAACGTGTTGTTGCGAAAAGCCAAAAATGTACTTATTTCTTGGCTTAGGTTCTAAACAGTTGCTAAAAAACATTAGTAACTCAATAATAATAATAATAATAATAATAATAATAATAATAATAATAATAATAATAATAATAATAATAATAATAATAATAATAATAATAATAATAATAATAATAATAATAATATAATAATAATAATATTATAATAATAATAATAATAATTTTTAATTTATTTTTTCTGAAAAGTCGATTTATCAAACTTCTAGGATAGATAAGGTTTCGTGCTAGTTAGTTCGAGATCCCAAAAGTCAAGAAATGCTTTAGTTTTCAGGATTTTATAATTCAGTTTTATAATTATTCTAAGTTTATTCTATACAAATACGTGTATGAGCTTCTACATGTGTATATATATTTATTTAATTAATTGATTCTGTGATTTTCATTTCTCATCCTACAATTAATAACACCCTTTTAAGTGAAATCTCGCATGCACAAGATCTTCGTTTTAGATAAATAAAATATGATGTACTGTTCAATTTGGTAAATATCAACGTTACAGCGAAAAGTTTCGTTGCAACAAATTGGAGATAGGAGAAAGTTACATGAAGAAATGTTGGCTATAGGGAAATGCAACTATTTAAAGTAGATCAACTGATGGAAAACTTTCTTTGCGACTTCTGACAGGTTAATATATAGAAAATGAAATTCGATTAATTTGCAAACTTGGATATTCAATTGATTGCTTTGGCCAATAAATGTTACAAGCTTCACTTAGATGCTTCCATGCCCAACCAAGAAACGGTTACCCATAAATAAAAACTGGCGGTCATAATTCAGTAATGTTGTTGTGTGTGTTTCCGTGTGTATGTGTGTGTGTGCTGTTGGTGTTGTTATTGCTGATGTTGCTGAGCAGCGGGCTTGGAACTTGAAGCTGCGAATGTTGCTGTAGCCTGTGGGGCTTGTTTTCGCTTAGGCTATAATATTTTTCTATGCATATGTGACACACGCTTACACACACACACACACGTACGCACGCTTACACACACACATGCGCACACATTCAATTGTAGATTTAGAGTTGCTATTTGCCCGAGGGGCGCACTGGCATCTCCATTTATTTATTATTCCAATATTTTATTTCAATTTTTTGCAATTTCATGTGCTCGCCACGAGACTTGACAGATTCTGACAATGTGATACCGCGCAACTTAACACCCGAAGTGCTGCAGGCATTGCGTGCGGTCAGATTTATTGCGCAGCATATCAAGGATGCCGACAAGGATAACGAGGTGGGTACTGGGTTCGGGTAGGGCTATGAGTGTGTAATATGGGCTACACTGAACACTGCAGGCTCGGCGGAGTCCCAACCTTTTGTTGCCCACTTTTATTGAGAACCACCGAGGACCACAGATTGAAGCTGAGTGCTGAATTCGTATTCGTATTCGAATTATTATGGCTGTTATTGTTGTTATTGTTTAGCCAGTCATATTTTTGGCGTCTGGCAGAACTCTGGGCTCTGCCGTGCACATTTACAAGCGATTTTCTTTCGTTCCCATTATTGTTTATTGCCCGAAATTCAGCTTGAGCACAACGCAGACAGATGGAGTAAGTGAAAGAGAGAGAGAGAGAGAGAGAGAGAGAGAGAGAGCGGGCATATGAGGCATGAGTTTCAAATGTGCAACATGGAATTGTAAAATATTAAATCATAACTTTATATTTTTATTACACTTCAAGTTTATTGAAAGACAGACGAAAACGAAATTTTATGGCTTCAATTGAAATCAATTTATTTGGCAGCACTATACGACAATTTCTCGTCCCTAACCTCCAGCACGCCTATGTTTTACGAGATCTGAAATAATAAAAAATTATTAAAAAAATTCTTAAGCTCCATGAAGTGGCAGCTATACTCTTGGCCTAGTTTTGCGGCCTTGCCATTACCTAAATGATTTTGTTATTTCTTTTCACAGATTGTCGAAGATTGGAAATTTGTGTCCATGGTCCTGGATCGCTTCTTCCTCTGGTTGTTTACGCTGTCGTGTGTGTTCGGTACCTGCGCCATCATCTGCCAGTCGCCCTCACTTTATGACACCCGCTCACCCGTCGACAGGCTGTACAGTGAGATTCCATTGCGTAAAAGCAATTTCATGCTGCCGCCGGACATTGTCAGGCAGGTAGTTAATTAGAAGCGGCAAGGTCTTCAGAGGAAAGAGACCTCGAAAAAGTTAACAATTACGTAAGGGCTTGTAGCCAATTTACAAATGGAATCAATAATATTGAAATTTTAAAACGTAACTCTTGAATCTAACCAAGCAATATCGGCTTACAAATATCTCAGCAACATTATAAATAAAAAATAATTTATTAACTCAAACACCGAATAATTTATCTGTCAAGTGGAAAGCTTAGCATATTATTTAATAAATATTATTAAATAAATACGTTTTGAATTAAATTGTTTTTGTTATATAATAATATAATTTGTATGATGACGGCCGTTCAAGAAAACAAAACAATAGTTTGAATATTTGGTTATTATTATTGTATTTGTGCAAAATGCAAATGTATGTAACAGGCAGAAGGAAGCATCTCCGACCCCATAAAGTAGATATATTCTTGATCAGCATCAATAGCCGAGTCGATCTAGCCATGTCCGTCTGTCTGTCCGTCCGTCTGTCCGTCCGTCCGTATGTATGAACGCAAGGATCTCAGAACCTATAAGAGCTGAAGACTGAAATTTTAGATGTAGGTGCTCCTGGTGCCTGCGCAGATCGAGTTTGTTTCCGATAATCGATAACTTACTCCGTTTCCAAGTAATCGATAAAAATATATATCGAAATCCTGTTTTTTAAGCAATTTTTGTAAATAATAAGAGCTAGAGTCACCAAACTTGACATGTAGCTTCTAGAAAAGTATATATATATCAAGTATCTTTCATTTTATACCTATCGCCACCTCCCCGCTACTCTATCTATTAGCGCGAGCTGCATTTGGTGTTGGAATAAGAGGGTTTAGGGTATTCCCTAGTCGGGAGCTCCCGACTAGAACCTCTTACTTGTTGGAATTGACCGAATACTCCATTGTGTACCCGTGAAATTAGTTGTTGGATAATGTTCAACATGTTCATTACATTCTTTGTTGCTTTATCAAGTATGTTGCTGCTTTAATAAACAATTATCACACATACGCCACGTTGCACACATACGCATACGATATTTTTTGTTTCGTTTTCTATGCATTTGTCTTTTAATTTTCAATTTAAAACTTACTCACGCACTCATCAAACAAATATAATATTCTGAGAATACAACATTCTGGCAACAATACGGTAAAAGTTGCACGGATTGGTTGACAAGCACACATTGCGCATACGCCACGTTGCTTGCCTAAATATTTTTTCCTGCAATATAACTTATATGGCTGTGAGCTGGTACACCCGAGTCTGGCTCCGTTTGCCGTCCGCCATTCGCCATTTGCCATTTGGCTTTGTCTTTGTCATTGAAGTTATCCGTCTGACTGCCGCATTAAATTAGAAAGTTGAAATCTCTTTGGCCTCGCATTCATCAACATGTGCACTGAGCAACCCCATCCATAGGCAAGCAAAAACAAAAGACTTTCACTTCTCGTCTGTCAACAGACATCATTTGCGAGTTGTCTTCACTGCAAACTCTGCGAGATGTCAACTACACTTGGAACCAAACCACTTTTCAAGTAATGTGAAGCTCAAAATACCCTTTTCATCCAAAAGTCTGAAAAATCATTAACAAGTTTACTAAATACCTATGTAAATATCATTTTTGTCAATTGAGACGGCTTGGTAAATAAACTATACTTAACTATGTTCGGCGCCTAATTATAAAATTGTAATATCTATAGTTTAATGTTTGTATATCATATATTATATTTATTCCAAAAGAAGCTTTTATTTATGGACCTAATTTTGGAAACATTCATGTAAATACTGATAGAAGTAACTTTCTTTGCGCTTGAGATCTACACGTATATTGTCGTTTTGTTTGTCAATATACCTTATGAAGAGTATGGTAAGTATGGTATGGTATATGTTATAAAGATTTGCTTCAAGTCTTCCAAGCTGACTCATTCGTTCGTTTTGTTCGCCCTTTGCTGCGTTTTCCTGTCGTTATTTTATTTTTACTTCCTCTTATTTTTTTTTGGTTTGGCTGTTTTAAATTAGAAAAGTTTTTGCCAGATTTTTGTTTTACATTTTCATATTTTCTAAGGGACATGCCTTGCATGCTTGTTGTCCTTGTTGTTCTTGGTGTCAGCGCGTCATATGCGTGCCCCAAAAAGAAGCCCGCCCCTGCTTCGGCGCCCCCTTCAACTCCATCTTTATCGGAAGAAGCGCTGCGCTGAGCTGAGTAAAAAAAAACTGTTCGAGGAATGTCATGTTTATTTCTATTTGTGGTTAAAAGTGGCGTGTGCTCTCATCCCGCTCAGGGTCCTGGACGTGTCGTCCTGCTCGTTGATAATGGCATTTGCATAAAGCTGCAAAGTATGCAACACATTTTGTGTTAAAGTTCAGCAAGCACAAAACAATATGCAAATGGCAAAACGAAGACGATTTTCGGGTCAGACTAAGCTGTTTTTCATAAGCCTATGTGAGGACAGCTGGCCGAGCTGTGTTAAGCATCTGTTAAGAGACTTAACGCGTCTTACGTGGCCAATTATAGGCAGCAGCGATTGTCCCGCGCAGCTAATTAGAAAAGGAGTCGCAGCGCAGCGGAAATCAAAAGCATTAAATAAAATGCTGCATAAAAAAAAGAAAAAAAAAGTGAGGAAATGACCAGGCCGCAAGTCAGGAAATGCGGCGAACAGTTAAAAAATGGGGAAAATCATCTGAGGCGAGAGCAAGCGCAGGCAAAGAGTGATTCGGACCAACTCTACCAACTTGGCCAAGTGCTCGTTCGAGAGCAACAAAGCACGTGCGAAAGAAAGTTTGGCTCGTAAACTCGCACACACACACATACAGCACTTAATCGCGCGCACACACAAACACACACACCCATTCGGAGTGCACTCGTGCGCTGCTGTCGCATGTCCTGTGTCGGGTGGCATGATAGTCAAAAAATATATACCAAGCCGAAAATTGCTACATTTGACCAAAGACACGTCAATTAGAATGGGATTCTCTTTCATTGGGCTTTAAAGGAAGAGAGAGCGAGTGCCAGAGGCGGCAGCTGGGCTCGAGTGGGGCGTTGCCATGAGTGTGAACGCATTGACTTTGACGTGTCGCTCTTGGCTAACCTAGCGCCCACCCCCACCGCCCTGCCAACGGCATCCCGCCAAGCCATTTCAGTCAGTTATTTATTTAATTTCAAAGCAATTTTTTGTTTGTATTTTGTTGCGGGACTTTGTATCTGTTTCTGGCGCGCTGCAGGCGATTTTGTTACAAATATTGTAAGGGTTTTTGGGGTTTCCAAATGTGTATTTAGGCAGTCAGTTAACCCACATGTGAGCCAGGAGGCTTGCGTAGGGCCGGTTGGCTTTAAATTTCATTAACACACATTTAACTTAATTTGAACTAGATAAAATACCTGATTTATATAGAGTGGCCAATCCATAAAATGTAAAATTAATTTGAAAATTTACATACTTACAAAATATAAATTCGAAGTGTTTTAAATATTTTTTTAAATGCATAAGAAAATAAAATTATTTTACAGTCAATATTTGTACAGTTTTTGGTAGCACACAAAGAAAAAAGTGAAGGCCTGAAATAAATAACAATCAAAATGAAGTATAGCTTGAAATATATATATATAAATTATATAAAAAAATAAAATAATATTACCTTATACATCTATCTGTTTCAAAATCGCACACTCTATTAGTTCCAAGTCCCAGGGTCAGGTTAAATAGTTGGGTCAATTCGGGCAGCTTTTAGCTGTAAAGTTCATTTGTGAAGAACAAACAAATCAACAACAACTGCATACACACAAATGCAGGCGTGTGTGTGTGTGTATTTGTCTAGGCGGTCTGTGTGTATTTGTGCAATGATAAATTACAAAATTGTTGCCTAAGGCAATGTGAGTTGGCCCAGGCAGCCTCAAAAGCCATTTTGTTGTTATTAAGTTTGCCTTTTGCCATTTTTCTGCAACACACACAACTCACATGCGTGTGTGTGTGTGTGTGTGTGTCTTTGAGGCTCGACAGTTGTACTGCGTAAAATTAATGATGCGCCGCTTTTCTTGGTTTTGTGTTTGTTCTTGTGTTTGTCTTGATGGTTTTCTTTTTCTTTTTTTTTTTGTTGGGTTCCGGGTTGCAACAGCGGCGTAGCCCAAGATGTCCACAAAATGTAGAGGCTAAAGACGCTTTTATTAATAGTCCTGCTACGTGGTCACGATTAACTGCCATTTTACGCACTCGCACTCGTCCTGCAGTCCACAAGCTCCGATGGGCGGACTTAGCCTTTTTGAAAGCTTTTTGCTGTTGCGTAAGTCAAAAAGTCTTCTCCCAGTGTATCTTATTGTATATACATGTGTGTGTGTGACTGTTGTGTGTGTGCGTGTGTAGTGCGTGTAAGCTGCGTGGGATTTGGACACGACTTTACTTAAGTTCATAAAATTCTATTAAAACCAAACTCATAGCTTAAGTCGCACCCCTTGTTTCTTGTAGTCACCCAATGTCGCCAAAGTGTTATGTTCTGCGATTAACATTCAACTTTATTTGAACAACTATCTATCGAACTACTTGTTTAGAAATACATAAGAATTTACTAAAATACCGAGCTCCAAGCAGGAACATCAAATTACAAGCAATTACTCACATATAACTTTCTTTAAAAAGCTTTTTGATTTTATTTTCTTTTGTTAATACATTGTTGAAAAACTTATAATTATTAGCATTACAAAAATTGACTACAAATTTGGATTGTAAAATAAATGTGGCTTTTTGATGAGTCTGGCAAATATGCCAATAATATAGTAGCTATAATACTCCGATTTGATCGGGTTTCCAAATACGTAAGGAGAAGAAAAAATCTCATTACTGCTGAGCCGGGTGAAAATATCTTGAAAACAAGAGCAATTTGATATATAAAAAGTTAATTTTTCGACATTTTCTTCCTAGTGTGCATATGATATAAAGATCGGATGTGAAGAGCATGGCTAGTCATGTAAATGCAAAGTTTATATAAGTTATATGTGATCTCCAGTATTTCGTAGTGATTAAAATGACTCTGAGACGTTGATGTATTATTATTATTTTACAGTTTATTTATATTATTTCTATAATTTTAAATGTAGTTAGTTAGCTGGATGTATTTAATGTGTAAATAACACTTAATGTGAAACTTTGATGAGTAACCTATGCGTGCGTAGCCTACGAGATCTCGTTCGCTACATATTTTGTATAGTTGTCCCATCTGGCCGATTTTAACATACTATATGAACTGCTTGCAACAGAAAGAAAGACAATGCAAAGTTTCATGACGATAGCTCTAAATCTGCGAGACGATTTTCAATATCTCTTTGGTGTAACTTCGTGTTAATACTGATGATATATATACATATATATTTATTTTAGCGGTGGAAGTCGTGTTCTCATAGCTGTGGAAACCAGGATCACGAACCTAACCTTACAGCCATATATTACAGGATATCGACAAGTCGAGCCATATGATCGAAAAGTAGCTTTCTGTTTTTTCTTTGCTTGATGAAATGAATCGGAATAATATTTGAAGAAGTAAGTCTTAAAGTGTGGCATGATTGAAGAGCGTCGCCTTGCGCTATGTTGCAGCTTGTCCGTTCTCATCGCTGTCGTCCTGTTCGTCCTTTTGCGCAATCACAGCCAACTGCTTTTAATAACATTTTTCACTGGTTTTTCCTCTTTGTTTTTGTTTGCGTTTTTTTCTCGTCTTCTGCTTGCTGCGCGCTTAAGTGGCGCATGCTGTCAAGTGCCCGGCTATAGCCGTGGCCACGCCCACAAAGCATCACCTCCCACAACCAGCATTTTACATGACATTTTAAATTTACGATTTACATTAAATGGCGCATTGCGAGCGCAAAAACAACCACAGTTGTAAAATGAAATTGCTCAGTTCTCGAGAGGCTCGGCAAAAGAATCGGTCTCCCAGCCTCTGCGGTGTAGGTCTGGGTCTGGGCCTGGGCTGTGGGCTCTGGTCTCAGTCCAAGGCAGTGCGGTTGTCCTCTGAAATTCGGTTAAAAACCAATTTCGTGTATGTAAAATATATCAACTATATATTTAAGTGGCTGTTGTGATCCTGCTTCGTATCTCCTACTTGTCGGCGCCTGTCAAGAATAAATGCCATTTGCTGCACTGCAGTTTTCCCATTAAGGGGCTGTGCCCGCGGGCTCGACAGCAACTGGGGTAAAGGTAAACACAGCATCATTTCAGTGTAATCTAATCGCACATATTTGGCTTCGCGTATAAGCCACGTTTTATTAGCCAGAACCCTCCTCCCAAAGGCAAAGTGCTTGAACTAAATGTAAATAATCATATAAATAGCATACTTAACGTTGATAGCTGAAAACCCCAAGGGATAAGGGTTGCTAATGAGCTGAACAAGGGTTGTCAGTACTACAATGGCATAAATAGCAGATTACTAACTTGACATGCGGTAAAAATATCTGCATCTTAATAAGGTATCACATACTGCAGAAGCCATGTAAGCTCTAAAGCTATACTCAAATTGGATCAATTTAAATATCACACTTTAGACTAAGACTTAAGTCTAAGATAGGTATCATATGCAGTTTACATCTATTCTTAAGGGAATTAGTAATCGCAAATGATAAAGGCCTAGTAATAGATAAATATATTATATATATATATAAATATATGATTATATGATATAAATTTGTTTTATTCATGAAATATATTCATTACACAAATTTTATTTTTATTTTCATCCAATACCTTCTTCTTGAATGTTGGAGTTTTACTGTTTTAACATTTAAGCGGGCAAAACCGAGCAGCTCATTTTCCCTAAATTTTAACATGTTAATCATTTGTTGCTTATTCCTCCTTTATAAAGTTGTTTCTTTTCCATTTAGACACTACTTAAGCTGAAGAAGTGGAATATAGTGCGAATGTTTTTTTTGCCATGCGTGTTGTACCTAAAGCCCCACAGTGCAATGTTTTTTTTTTATGTTTATTTATTATTTTTGTTGAACGAAATAAAAACGGAATATAATACTTTTTATACACCTTGTGATATTTTTTGGAATGAAAAGATATTTTTTGGTATTTAACTCTCTTCACCAATTCTTGTGTTGACACAAAATATAAAATAGTCCATAATCGTATATTTTTTTTTCTATTAAATATGCCAGGAATTGGCACAGCAATATTGACCATAGCAAGGCAGTTAGAGTAAGTGTAATTGAACAGAATTATGACCATTTTTGCAATTTACTCTTACTTGTGATGAATTTGCTGTTTTTTTTATTCCGTTATTTATATCTTTTAATTGCTCAACATATACATATATACATAAATATATGGTAAGTCCGCACCTGCCACTAATTAAAGTTTCTCAGCTGATGACTCTTGATGCCGAACGCCCAAAATGTTGGCAGTTAAATAAATAGTTGTTTCGAGTTGTTTGTGTTAAGGTTGTTGTTGTTGTTGCTGTTGTGTTCAGCTAGTTATACTATGAAAAGAAATGAAGCGGTCGGAAGACAGACACAGGGAGCGAGACACCTATCCACACACTTGACGTGTATTTCCGTTTCCGTTATGCGAAAAGTTGGGTGCGCTTTGGGCCAACTTCCAAGTTGCTGACGAAAAAAAGTTTCGCGCTTAACATTTGCCCCGCGCAAAGTTGAAAAGTTTGCCCCGAAGCACACACACAAACACCCACACGCGCACACCTGCGCATACACAGATTGCCAGGCACCTGGCCAAGCGCACCTTTTACCCACACACACACACACGTATGCTGATTAGCGTGGGCTGTGATTAAGAATGGTTCAAGCTACGTGGCAAAGGCTTAGACAAGCTGAAGCTTAATTAAATTTAACAGCTGCTTAATTGCAGCCGTGCCGTGCGCAAAGTGGGCGTGGCCAGCTCCCACCTACGACTGCTATTAATAATTTTGACCAGAACGCTAATGAGCCCAGCTCGAATGAACTTTAGCTTCGACTTAGCCGTCCAACTCTGCCACAGGGAAGTTTTTCAATTTTTATATAGTTAAGTGAGGGTATATATTATATAAAAACAGCCGCGGGTCTAATAACTTTGCCATGAAGTTTGGCCCCACTTTACCTGCATTTTAATAATCAATTAGTTATCAAGAAATTACGTTTCGTAAATTTTTGTGGAATATTTGGCTGTTTGAAAGCGAATAAAATAATTTATTGAAATTCTTGTAAATGTTTCCTTTAATTTAAAGAAAAACACTTTAAGGCTGCGCATTTAAGAATCCTCCAGCTGTATGTATATGTTGGCTCTTCTTTTTCGATCTGTGAATGGGCACAGTTCTCCATCGATGACCCTTGTTTTTGCCTTTCATTTTCAATGGCAACACCCAGCGCATCCCCGCCTTTGGCCGAGGCTATTAATTTCGCGTCAATTAAAAATTAAGCCAATTATTTGTGCCGTGGCGGGTACCATGCCAAGCTTGCTACAAGCTCTGGCCCAGAGTCAGCTTCTCGCTCTGGGGCTCTGTGCATTCGTAGTCCATTAGGGCTTCATTTGTTTTTAATGTTGTAACCTTTTGGCGAAAATAAAAACCAAATTTCTAAGTTGGCACTTTCACGGTTCGCTCGCTGGGGCGACTGCACAGCACCGACTACAGGCTACAGCTTTGGGTCCGGCTTTGCGTACGGACCGCCCGCCGTTTATTGGCTAATTTAATTTGCGTGTCTTGCGTTTGGGCAATTAATCAGCAGAAACAGCTGTCCGTCGCTTTAACCCTTTTGCAGCCATCAAGCTTCGGCTGGCTTCGGAGGCTTTATGTGTTTCATTCCCTCAATGCACAGGCCATGGAAATTGTATATGGTGTTGAAGTTGGTGGGCCCAACGGGTACAAGAGATATTCAGAGCTAGCAGATTAGGAGATCAAGCAGTTCTGGTTGGATTTTAATCCCCTATGTAATCCAATCGCTACTCCTAATCAATTAAAACGTTAATTATTGTAGTAATACAAGGGATGGTAGCATTAAGCATGTGAAATATATTTTTCTACATTTTAAAGTGTTTAAATATGCTATATTTATGTATAATTGTATTATTCGGATGATCTTCCTTCTATTAGGAAAGAAAGCTTAAAATAAATCCAAACCTAAATTTACGCCCATTTAAACAAAGATAATTTTATGTAACAGGTGAAACAGTAATTTTTTATATAGATATAATTTGATGACTACATTTGTGGGAGATCTGTATCTTACTTCTCGGTCGACGCCAAAGAAATCTTAACACCAACTGGTATATATAAAGTATATATACGATATATATATATATTGCTCAAGATTGAAATTAAGTACCAAAAACGTGACTAAAAAATGCTATGAAATGTATACTCAATACTCCATACTATATGTTTGCTTGACATGGCGTGTTCCTTATTACGGTACACGAGTGCAGACGGACGGACAGAAAAACGAACAATGTAAGACTCAATATTCTCGTTCAATACTTGAAAAGAGAATAAAGAATTGGGAAACTAAATAATTCACAATTCGTATGGCCTCGCAATTTGGTATGGAGTATATATTTTATTGCATTTTGTAGTCACATTTTTGGTACTTAATTTCAATCTTGAGCGAGACACTTGGCATGCTCTTTGTGTTGTGTAATCCTTGTCTGTTGCTGGTGCTTATTAAATTACTTGCACTGTGCTGTTGCATGATGCTCAAGGCGTTTGCCACGCCCATTTCGCATCGCGCACTTGATGCGCCTTTTAATTGCATTTTCCTGGCGCGCACAAATGCAACTCAAGTGGCTGTCGTTTGCCTTTTACCTTTGTTGCCCTTTACAGCACCTTTTATGCCACGCCTCCTCAAGCCACCGTTGGAAGTCCACCCTTCTCCATCTCCTTAGTATTGGCCATGCCCCAGCCTGCCCGGCATTCTCTGAAGCTTCATTTGTTCGCTCGAGTTGAAATTAATGCAGTCATTTGTAATGAGTTTTCCTTTCTGCAAGGCTACCATTTCTTGGGCTCGGCTGTCAGCGCAAAATGCAATTTATTGTTGCATACTTTAAAGCACTGTACACTGATTCCTTTAAGTACGGCTGGGCTAAAGCAATTGTGATGGTTAAATATTTGACATTGTTACGATAATTTATTTCATTCATCCAGGCACTAATTGTGTGAGTGTGATATTTGGTTTTTGACTGGACATTATAAAGAGTCTGCCTCCGGATTCTTGAATCAAATTATGCCTGGCAGCGTTCTCGGCATAGTCATCATTCTCTTTCTAGTCTAGCTTGCGCCATTTCTGATCCAGCAGCTGTTTTTCGACATTAATTTAACAGCGCCTTGAGACCTTCTTGTCGCCTTCTCAAAATGATTTTATTTTATATTTCGAACTTTCAATTGAATGTAAATCATTTAATAAAAAAAAAATTTTGGACCACATGTCTAAAAGTTATCGCTCTTTTTATTATTTTGATATCATGATTATTATTATATAATATTGTCATTGACACGCAGTATTTTTTTTTATATATTTAGAAATGTACATTTAAATATCTATAACAAGGATTTTCTAAAATTGATCGATTTTTATAAAAACAACCACAAGCAGATCACAATCTATATACATCTAAACTTATCTTAAGTGTTTTAAAGTTTTTTCCTTTGAAAAATGAATGAATTTCGAGAGCTCGAACATAAGTGAGGATATTTGGAAGTAAAACATTGCAGATTTTTTTTTGTTTTCTTAGCTATTTTATTGGTAATCTAATTTAGCATCTTTAATTAAATTCAAAGTCATGTGAATTTGTTGGATCTGAAACGAAACCGATTGCTGGAACATAAGAAAACGTCGAGCGTAGATTTGACGCATCGCAGAGACAGCGGAACCCTTTAGGTTGTCAGGCCATAAATTTGTTTTGTTTGCGCTCTGTAAATTTTTAACTAAAGTCACAAGCCACATAAAAAAAGACAAACTAAAAGAGCGTCAAAATTGAAATAAATTGAAAAAAAGAGGAGAATAAAAATAAAAGTTGCAATAAATAAAAAAGTTGAAAATATTACAGGCAGGTCCGAAATTGGACTCCAGCTGCTATGTTCAGCTTCAACTGAACGCCTTTGCCTCTGTGGGTAGGTGTGTGTGTGTGTTAGTGTGTGTCTGTGTTTTGTGTGTATACAAGGGCACGCTTTAAATTCCTCTATGGCGTAAGTTGAATCCTCGGGTATGTCTCTGTAGTGCTGTCTGCTGCCTGTGTGTGCGTGCATATAAATTAAGTTTTAAAAGTTAACGCTGCTCTATTCTTTTTTTCTGTATAAGAAATCAAAATAAATGCTGCAGCTAGTTTTACGTTTTGCTTCTCTTCGGATCGCTTTGTTTTTGTATGGTATTTGATTGCGCAAAGCAGGTGAGATAAGTTTCCAGAGACCAAAAGGAGCGCATTGGCCCGTGCGAAGCCTTTTAACTTGATTTCCATTGGATACCTTTTCATGACGTTCACCGACTTTCAAAGGGAACTTTATCTTGAACATTTCATTTACTCGTATTAAAAAAAAAGTTGTTGGATAAATAAAAGCAAACTGCTGAGTGAGAATAACTTTGTTGCTTAAACATATATTTTTTGATAGATAAATAAATGTATTGAATATGGTTTGGGGTTCCACTTGAGTGAATATTTATGTTTTAATCGAGAATAAATAGATAGATCGAACACATAGGTATTTGTAAATGGGAATATAAAACTGTCGATTAAATTTGACCTAAATTTGCAAGGTTGACTAAAAATATAAGCTTGGGCCCTTAATTATTAATTATTCCATTAAGCTAATGAAAATATTTCTCAAATGCTGCAAATGCATAATAAAAACAACCCCCCCCCCCAAAAACCTTAAATAAAACAAAACTTTTTTCCACCACCCCCCCCAATCCCCCCCCCCCCCCAAATTCACTTTTCCAAAAACAAAACCCCCCCTTATTCATATAACATTATTAATAATCCTATACATATATCAATATATCCGAGTACACACTGACTGCAGTATCTAAGAGAAATAGCCCAACAATTATATTTGCTCTACATTTGTATATTAAACTTATTTATCAATTATTTAACGACCAGGAAAGTATCGATATCACAGAATTATGGAAACCAAACCCCACTTTCTGCCGGGCAGAACAGAAAATTAAATCGAAGGTTACCTAATCCAGCGAATATTTGGTTGAGGATTTCTTAACATTACACTTCATTAAATACTAAATTTTACAAAGTTAAAAGCATCCCAGGATGACCATTTGCTAGCAAGGCTGTAAATTGGCAAGTGTTCCTAATCCTTTTTGAATGGACACACTCACACAATCACACAAGCACACACAGACACATTTATCGATGGTGTGACCATTAAATCCAAGTTTGCTTTCCAATTAAACCACTTGATTAGCTTCAGTGCAGCACACCACACTCTCTGACTAAGCTCCATTTTGGGGCTCCTGGGAGAGGCATTTGTGGGCGTTGCATGACCAGCTTTGATGTCCACGTCAGCGTTGTGCGTGGAGCATGTTAATTGCGCCTAATCAGGGACAGCATTATCAGTAGAGCGTGCTCAGAGTGGGCGTGGCACGGTTAGCATTTAATTACATATGAGAGACACACACAAATGAGCTGCTGACTGGTCAAAAGTGAAAATCTTCAATTTGCTGCCAACGATCCGATGCAGCGATGACGATGCTCTTTAGTGCCTGGCCAGATTTCAATTGCAATTAGATGGCTAATGAAAGCTCAGCTAGCAGCTGGCAACTGGCTAAGTGCACTAAATTTTAAAAGCACCATTTGTTTGCGCTCAGTTTTTCTAGTTAACAAATTCCTGCGGCAAATTTAAAAATAATTCAATAAATGCCGCGCCACCCCTGCTGCAACGCGACTCCCCTTGCATAACAATGACTGGCAAAGTTGCAGACACTCAATGGGTTATTAGCGTGCGGGGGCGCTATCGTCTGTTATGGGCGTGGCTGGTACTCATGCTGCACGTTGTCTTTGCCCCGTTCGCAGTCACCATGACGAGATGCTCTTGCTGCCTGCTACAGTCCTCCTCACCGTCCTTCCCAACCAGCTAAAGCTGCATTGAGCGTCACGCTAAATGGATTTTTAATGTCGTTGGCAATGCAGGGAAAAGCGCGAAGCGCGTTGCCAAAGGTTCTCGTCACGGCTAGCACTGGGTAAGGTTCTCTATTTATCTACATATATATCTGTGTGCGTGTGTGTCTGTAAGTGTGTGTGTGTGTATTTGTGTGTGTGTGGGCAATAATAACACTTAAGCGCCTTTGCTGAAAGAAACAAACATTGGCGATGAGCTCGTGATCAGCTCACGAAACAGATTTCAATTACGATTTCGCGTTAGTATAAAATGCTATTTTCTTCTTCTTCGTTTCATTCACATTCAAAAATTTAATTTTATCATTACTTAATATCAGTTATAAATTTAAGGGTATTTAAGGTTTTATATATTTTTGTTCATATATTTTTAAATAGTGCATTTTTTCATTCAATTACCAGAATGTTTCTTTAAATGTTTATTTTTTATATTTTGTAGAATACATTCTGAGAAAAATCTGATGTTAAGATAAGAGTAAAACCCAATCAGATCAGTAAATTATAATATATGTAAGCAACATACGAAAAAGTCAAGACTATATTAGAACTTGCTATGAAGCTTGTGTTTTTGTTTTTCTTTCTGCAGTTGTTAATTTAAATAAATTTTGCCGTGTGAAAATTTGTACTTTAATGGGTTTAAAAACAAATAAGGTCCACACATTGAATTCCATTAGCTTATCACTTTTATCACGTGTAAGAATTATATAATAATATATCATTATTTTTATAATAAAATTAAATGTACAAATTTCTGTGGATGTTTTACGAAAATTGAACAAGATAAAAGGTGCTACAGTTAAAGTTGGTAATTTTCGAAAGAAGCATGAGCTAGGACTTTGGCAAAGGGTACTTGTTATGAGGTTTTTATAAAGCCTACAATATGTATTGATATTTAAATGAAACTACGGTCCAAGAATGCCATGGATTCACATCCCTAATCACCGAGGGTTTCTTCCCGTGTTGACTAGTGAAATTTGGTGGCAACTCTTGCTGTCTGCCGTTTGCTCCTGCCGCTTGGTTCGTGCAACAATCAAGTGTCAGCGTAATGAGCTATCAAGCTGCAAAATATGCAATTTCAGTACAACAAAGACTTTTCACACACACACAGACATACACATGATGCGGGTGAGAAGCGAACACAACACCTCGCTATTGCAGCGCTTTGCTAAATTTTGCGTGTAAGTGACAGGGCCCGCATAAAGGGCATAGGAACTGCAAAATGCTTATGAAGTGTTGCTCGCTGTATGTATGTAATACTGTGTGTGTGTGTATGCGTGCGATATATGTAATTGTATATGTGCGTTGTGGTAAGTATTCACACTGAAACACAGGACGACGCCCGCCGCTTTGTGTTGCACTCATTAATGAATAAACAACAACAAAAGCGGCTACGTAATCATCGCTGCCAGCCCAGCGCCATCAAGCGTATAATTATGGCATGGGCACAGCTTGGTCTTTGGACGATGAGGAGACTCGGACTACGGACGGATGTGGTGGCGAGCGCGGTTGTGCGATGTGGTTGCTGTCTTCGCATTGCCAGTGGCGTAGTTGAATAAACTTGTTAGTCTAATTGTATGCAGGATTTAAATAATTATTTCTGAAACATATTCAAGGCAGCTGGAAAATATTGCGGAGAAAGATATAAAGTGCTCATCGCTGGTATTTTACTATAAAAGTAAACATACAATTGTTAAATAATGATTTAGGTTGCTCTGCCCGTGTTTTGAATTGATGAATATTATTGACAACTTATAATCAAGCTAGGAAATCTAGCATTCCTACTTGAACTCGTAAGAATCAGTTGGCAAGGAGATCTTTCAAAATACTTTCAATACATTAAAATTTGTAGCACAGCTTGCAAAAGTGAAGTATACTGAGATTGGTTTATATGAATCTTTCTAATTTTATAATACATTTCAAAATGGGTTTAAAACGAGTAGGCACGTTTCCCTCCTTCCATTTGCACTTCCTCCGTTTCTTTCCTTTTTTTACGGCTGGAATTTTGCTTATAGGATAATGTCTTTCAAAGGTCTTGGTGCATCTGAAACTACAATCTCAACTAAATTGGTCTTATGTACGCCTTTATCACTTTCTCTCTTGCTACAGGGTCCAGTGACCAGTCCTTGCACATGGTGGTAAGAGTGGTTAGGACGCATTCATTGCCCTATTTCTTGTTATTATTTTTGTTGGTTTTTAACGCTTTATGTAATTTTTGTGGTGGTCCATAATTTACAATTAAAACCCATGACACTTCAACATAATTAAAATATGAAAACGGTTTTTCCGCAACGCAACAATGAGCAGTAATAAAAGCTAATTAGAACGTTTTAAAGAGCAAGGGGAGAAAAACAAAAAAATTAAACGAAACAAAATGATGTATATAGTTTTGCGCGCCTACGAAATACCCTGTAAATGGAGATTTAATGCAAATTCGCAATAGATTTTTTCATATTATTGATTATTGTTGGTGGTTAACATTTGTAAGTAATAAATATGAAGGAACTTTATTTGCTCAAAATCAATAGGAATGTTTGTTCAAAAGCAATAGGATTAGCAATAACTTGGTAAATTGTTTAGGATTGCAGCAGCTTGATAAGGAAAACTACTTTTATTGTGAATATTGTTAATATTCCTCTTAGGAAAAGCTTACGATGTTCAACACTTCTTTTTTATTATAAAACCGTTTTGCTTCTTTTTTTATTTTTTATAATAAGCCCCAATGTATAAATCAAGCTAGTCTCGTATATATTAAAAAATTGGTTAGTCGTCACTGAGTCATCCTAGTGGAGCAAAGAGTATAGAGTGCTATTGGAGAAGCTTAATGGATTTTTAATCACCAATAACAAATCGTTATATTTGCCGCTTATCGTTGAGAGGAACATGGATACCTCCTTCCACGGTGCCTGTGTGTGCTTCGGGTTGTGTGTGTGTGAGTTGTTTATTTGAGTTTATTCTCAAACAATATGCATTAAGTATACATTGACTGAGTAAATGCCCCAAGGGCTGAACACAGATCCACAGTGGCCACCCACATAGACCAAACAATGCAACCAGCGGGGTGTTAAATGGTTTTGTCTGCATGTCAAATTACAGGAAGCATAATTTCAAGCGTGGCTGCGTGCTTTGGTTGCCAAAAACCCAACAAATATGTAAACAACACAAAAACGGAGAAAAGAAATAATAAATAATATAAAATAAAACAAAAGGTGTAAACTGCTTCAATTGTGCATTGTTTTTGTGGGGCTCATAATACCGCCAAAGGGCATAAAGTAATTTAATATTGCAGTTGAATTGCGTTTCCAAATGGATAAAAGTGAACTGAAACATTGGATGCTGTTTGGACCGTTTCTTATAATAAACTCCTTCCTGAACTTTAAGCTTTATATATGCATATCATATGCTGGCTTTGTACAACTGATAAAGTAAAAAGTAAGTACAGTGGACCCTCGGTTAACGTACACAATTGGTTCCAGCATCTTGTTCGTTATGCAAAACGTTCGTTAAGTAAAACCATTATTCCCATATAAATCAATCTAAAATGAAATAATGCGTTCCAGGTCGAAAAAATACACTCTAATATGTTTCAATTTTAACTTTTATTGAAAGAAAGTAACATAAAATGCAACAAAACAACAAAAAATATGAAATGTATAACATTTTTTAAGGAACTGAATATGTATTGGACGGAAGAAGACAATCTGATATTGAAAAAAAAAAGAAAGAGTTTGTAAAAAAAATCGCTCGATTGCTATCTGAACATGTTGAGAGAATGTAGATAGAGCAGTTCGTGTAGCAAACTAAGTGTTGTATTTTATCGCAACTGTTATGCGACTGTTAAGTCTACAGAATGCGGCCATTGCTAAACACAGACAGATTAAGGTTTCCTCCTTTTTCGTTGGTCGTTATGCGAAATTTCGTTCGTTAAGAGAAACTTTTTTTCCCAAAAAAATGTGTTCGTTATGCGAAATGTTCGTTATGCGGGGCGTTCGTTAACCGAGGGTCCACTGTATAAATACACAATTTTTACTTATTAATTATTTTTATTTTTAAGCATTTCGTTTGTAAATTCAGCAATTCAGCGTCTAGTTAACGCTTATTTAACCACTGGGAACATCTATTATCTTAGATGCTGAGTGGTTGGTTTTATACCATACCATTTGATTTTGAGAGTGTTAATGAAGTGTTTCTGTATGATAACTGTGATGCACCTTGCAACGAAAACGCGGCTCAATATATTGTTATGCAAAATTGTTTTTTTTTGTCAACGGTTCACAGCAGTTGCATGGATAAATATCGCGTCTGCCGCAGCAGTCCAATTGCAAAATGGGAATACCTAAATTATTCACTTCATTCACTTCGTTTCAACTAATGAATTTGTTTACTGCACTAGCGAGAGTTCCTTTGTGCGGTGCACTATTAATTAGGCTTATTAAAATCGACGCTGACAGCTTTGCGGTTGTGGCTTGGCGGGTGTTTGGAGGTATGCCTATACTACTTAACTTGCCCTATCAAGGACTTATTAATTAGGGCAATTGCTTGACTATTTTGCATTATGCATGCGCAAGCTGAAAGGATCAGAAGCCGCAGCTCATTACAAATGGAAATTACCACTTAATATTGTTGAATGCATGAGCAATGTGCAGCACCAACGACAGACAAAATAAAAAAAATATACTGCGGCGATCTGCTAAATGTGGGAATCGTTCAAGGATATTTTTTGTGACCGTCCTGGCTTTAAGCCATTAGTGCGTCCAAAACGTGAGCTAAACCAGTGCACATAGTCAGTCCTTTGTGCATGCTGGATGAGACTGATGATTCTGAGGCTTCTCTGCGGTTGTGGCCAGCTCAGGAACTGGCACCAATGCAGGACTTGCTCTTGCAGTTGGCTGTGGCTGCAGTGCAGCCAAAAAGTTAATTGTAAACATGACCCAGTTTGCTTGATGCTCAGCTGCTTCGTTCAGGCGCTGTCGAAGTATGGGCAACGCCTGGCGCTTTGTCTGCGAGTGTTCGGAGTGAAGGATGCCGTTCGCTTTATTATGTAGCAGCTGCTGCGCGAAAGGATATTTGTTATGCGCCATTGTGCGGCGGCTCTTGGATTATACTCCGCCCTTGTCCTGTCACCAAAATTATTTTGGATTGCCTTGAGTAATAGCGGCGCCTTTAAATATGCAGAAACCAAAAATGTTTATAATATCTGATGCGCGAGACGCAGCGCAAACGGATTTCCGTCTAAGGCGATGTGTTTTTGTTGCAGTTTCTTTGCTTGCAACAACACCCCAAGCGCTCAGGCGGTGCGTGTATATGTGGTCTAAGCTTGTTTCTGTATGTAAGTGGTGCTTTGTGTGTGTGTGTGTTGTTGTATCTATGTTAGCTACAGTTCAAGTTAATTGGATTTAGCCAAAGTGCTACCGACATTACATCACAGCCACTGGCGGCCTTTAGAAATGAGCCCCTTCCTCCTTTCAGTTGGAATGTATTGCCATAGAATCCTACGTTGTGTAGGGATTGTGAATTGCCAACGTGTGTATGCCTAAATGTAAGTTTAGTAGCTTGAAGTGACTACTTAAAGGAACTGTAAGCCATATGATTTAAAGTTCA
Source organism: Drosophila ezoana (assembly GCA_035045725.1). Taxonomy (NCBI): domain Eukaryota; kingdom Metazoa; phylum Arthropoda; class Insecta; order Diptera; family Drosophilidae; genus Drosophila; species Drosophila ezoana. The sequence continues at coordinate 1,136,485 of JAWNOU010000197.1, read as the reverse complement.
TTTTAAAGGCGGCTGCAACCCAAGCTCAGCCATTTAATTTATAATATATCTTTAAAAAATATAGTAAACTAGCGGGTATAGCCCGGCCTTGCTCGTGGCACGTATGTTGTAAAATCAATGTTCTCAAAAAGCTTTGAAAATGATTTTGAAACTGAGCGGACGGTAAACAAACTACTTTTATATAAAAGTTTTCCGCCCTTTTACCACTGTTGCTAGTGGAATTTCCCGAATCGCTGAAACACGTTTTCGTCGTATTATTATGTAGAGCTTTGAAAATAAGTTTGATGCAAATCGGACAAAACTTAAAATTCACCAAAAAAATCTTTAAAATGCACTTTTCACTGAAGGTGTTTAGATTTTACGAAATATGTGAAACACGTCTTAAATGATTTATTATGTTGATTCTTGGAAATGAATTTGAGAGCGAAACGTCACCCACCAAACCTTTGACCCCCATTTCCACCAAGGAGAAATACATTTTTGGAAAAGTCTGAAACACCCCTCAAATCAATTTGAACAAAGAACTTTGAAATTGAGTTTGAGGCCAATCGAATGGTCAACAAAAAAGTTTCATACAAACGTTTTTCGCGATTTTTCCATACTTGCGGGTGGAACCTTCATCACATAAAGTTACCTTATGTGAAAATTTCAGCTTCCTAGCTCTTACGGTTTGGGCTGTGCGTTGATCACCAATCAGTCAGTCAGTCAGCCAGTCAGGACAAACAGTTTTATATATAGAGATAAACTGAATTAGGAAATATCATTTCAAACACAATTATAACAAATCATTTAAAACATAACGAACATCGGACATCTCGTCGTTGAAGTTTTCATTTATTAATTTCAATAAAAGAAGGCATTCCGTTATTCTGATTGAGCTTCTTCTGTTTATCTTTTAGACACGTTAACACCTGCGCCACGTGACAAACCTGGCGCCCAACATTGTTTAAACATTCTGAGAACACAAATCGCATACGTAATTTTTAATGGACATTACCACAAAATGTTGGCAATGCAGCGGCTGGAGCAGTAGGCGTCATCTGCCAGGATGTCTCTGTCTTCCTTCTTAAAAGCCTGGGTATGTATGTATTTTTGTAAGTTAGTATGTGTGTGCACATCACATAAGTCAATTTTCAAGTGGATGTCCAACATGAATGAATAATGTGCAGTGTGTACACCCACACGAACACCCATACACACGCTCGCACACTAACACACATTCGTACGCAAATATGCTTACCGTTTTAGGGCGTTCAGCTGTGCCAAGGCAGCAACACCAATGAAAACTGGGCTACAAAACAAAAAGAAAAAAAATGAAAAGGGAAAAGTCAAGTAGAGCAAAGTAAATTTTGCTTGGAGCAGCAGCCAGCAGCCGCAGCATTTTCATGCACAGCAATGTAGCTCAAATTTATGCCATACCAAAGATGCTGCACACAGGACTACTAGGATATGCATAAAACTATGCTACATTGGCACTAAAACAAACAGCAAAACCGCCGCATGGGGCGTTCCAGCTATGTGCATGCAAATATGTGTGTGTGTGTGTGTGTGTGTGTGTGTGTGTGTATGAGTGTGTAGGTGTGTGTGCTACTTTCGGTGACAAGATGTGTCGTCGACGAAGTTGATGAAACATGCCAAGGCGAAGGTAACCATGCCAGGGATGCACTTAATTGGCCAAAACAGGGGTCACGACAGACGAAACACCTTACTTGATTCAGTTCTTAAAATTTACAAACTGGTTCCTCAAATTATATTCAAATATTTTTGAAAACCTTTTCATTGATCTGTGACACTTGGTAACATAAAAATTTGTTTTTAACTTCGATTTTTCATTTGTGAGTTTGAAGAAATTTTACAGATATGTATAATATTTGGCCAATTTACTGACAGATGGTTTAAGAACTTTATTTTAAATAAAACATTTGAGAAAATTTTCTTTTTACCCCAATGTCGTTAGTATAAAATATATATAAGCTACTTTTTGAATTTTCGAACCGGTTTCGTATGCATATAATTAATATTTTGTAATACAAAAAATAGATTTTTTGATTGGCGTTTACAGAAATATATATTATTTTTTAATGTCATATATTTTAATTATAAAATGTAATAAATAGATTTAAATTGAGGTTGATTCAAAAAACTTTTTTTTTTTTTTAACGCGATTGAAGCCTGTCTATCTAATAAAACACAACGAAGCACACATGAAATTCGACGCCTCGTCCTACCCGAAACTTTTCTGCTGGCTAAGTAAATATTTAAAATATTTGAGTTGCCACTGCCAATGTCGTTGCATGTTGGGAAAGTTTTGCGCCCAAAATTATTAAGATGAGTGGCATAAATTATGAGCGGGAAAGGGGCTGGGCTGGTCTGGGCTGGGCACAGGACTCGTAAAAGCCGCTGGCAGGTAATCCATAGAGACAAGCTGAGGCTGTGGGACGGGTTTGATGTTTGATGAGTGAATGACTAACTGCATGACAGTCTGCCCATGTGTGTGTGCGTGTGTGTGTGGTTGATCACTTTAGGTATTGAAAGCGGCGGAGTGCATGGCATATACGTAATATGTGTGTATGTATGGGTATGCCAGTATGGAGGCCAACCGCAGTTAGTTTAATATTTATTTAATTTAATATGCTAATTGGATGTGATCTGTATGTGCGTGTGTCTGTGGGTGTGTGTGTGGGCCAACAACTTTACGAGCGAACAATTCATAAATAAATGACAGCCCAGAAGTTCTGACATGTCACCGAATTCAAAATTCAGTTTAAGTTTTAACTTGGCCATAGCGGAGGCTGCATTAAATGCTGGTTGTTGCTGCACTCTTTGAGTTTTATTAATCGTTGGAAAATTTGCCACAAGACGGAAAATGCTGTCAGCAAGAACTTTTTGCCAGCCAACAGCGCGACAAATTGTTTTTGCGATAAAATTAGACAAGTGACACGCGCGCCCTAATCGTGTGGGCTGCAAGTGGGCGTGTCCCACTATATCAACGTGCAACTTAAAAGGCTGCCAGTCAGCCTTCAGCTGCAAAGCAATGTTAATTACATTACGGCTTCCTCATGCTGGCAGAAAATAGTAACTGCGAAAAGCTGGCTGTCAACTTGACCGTTGACCGTTTCAGAAATTGCATTAAAATTGTTGAATATTGTGACTGGGTTTCAGTGAGCCTCAGGGTCTCTACAAAATTATGCATTTGGAAATAAAATTGAATTTGTCAAGCGGCATAAATAAATGGTAAATCAAACGAATTGCAAACTTTCGCCGTCGACGGGAAATTAAATTGCATGCCAAAAAGTATGCTATGAATTATATGTCCACAAAAATTCGAAAGTCAAAAACTTGAATACGAATAGTAATAAATCGAAATAAATACCAAATATATAAATACACACATAAAATGCAACAAAATTTCAGTGCACATTGTAGGGTAAATACTGCTCAGAATGGGTCACACGATTTTTATGGGTCGTTTGGTAGTCACTTAAATTTTCGCAGTAAATGCCGGGGGGATGTAAAAAAACACATAAATATTAGTGCGCAGAGTGCTTTATAGAAATGAGCGCTATAAAATAGTAAACGCTGAAGTTGCGTTCACAATAATATGTGGATAATATATACAAATTTTATATAACAAAGTTTGCGTATGCGCATGTTGCATTTGATTGTTTTTAGAAAGAATGTGCGAATAAATTTTGAAAAATGGAAGATCCTGTTCGATATTCATATCGCCTACGTTAGCGAAAAAGGGACAAAGTTACACATGAAATTAAATTTTTTCAGGCTATACAACGCTTATTGCTTTTTTGAGCTAGGATTTAATTGTGTATCCCTTCTTCAAATCTTCAAAATACTAAAAAAATTTAGTATTTAAGAAATTTTCACATGTTACCTGGTTAATTGACCCTTCTCTGAAATAATTTATTTATTTCCGAATTTTTTATTTATTACATTTGTTTTTATAAATGTTTATTGTATTGAATTAAAAATAGCATACATTTTTATTACAACACAGCTAGCTTACGTGATATTTCGCCAAGCCTGGAAGGGTCCTCAGGCTTTATCGTGGACAAATGTCAAAGGCGGCTTTTTTGAATATGGCTGCATCGTTACGTAGGTAGTCGGAGGACTCTGGAGACTCTCCTATGTCTCCTCTTGCGGAATTTTGTTTGACATTCAATATTCAAAACTCATTCAAAAATATTTGCCTTATCCCATTTTTAAATTTTTTATTTATGCCATTTTAATTTTTTTAATTCCGCTTGTGTATGCAGCGCATTTGGGTTTCCTTAAAACCAAAGAGCGCTATTTTTATTGCATACATGTGTGTGTTTCGCGCTTCAAATTTTTTTTTCATATTTCTTCATATGTGTGTGCGTGCGTGTGTGTGTGTATGTCTCTGTTCGTTACTTTGTGTATGCACATGTGAAGCACAAATAATATGAATTTAAATTGAAGCTAAGAAATGAAAATAAAAAGCGCTGCTGCTCGCTGAACTGTGAAAAATAGACGGGAAGTAGCAAAAATGACGCACATATGTGCCAAGCTGGCAAAAGTCAACCAGGGAGTCAGTACGGGAGTCAGTACGGGAGTCAGTCAGGGAGTCAGTCAGGGAGTCAGTTAGTGAGGCAGTCAACGTGGGTTGAGTGGAGCCCGCGTAGCATATTTAACTTGCCAACTTCACAGGGGAATGGGAGCCGAGTGCGAAACACAGAACACGGAACACGACACGGCGCAGAATGAATGACTGAACGAATGAATGAATGAATGAATGAATTGAGCGAGTGTGTGCGATAAGTGATTGTTGCTAGTGGCAAATGTATGCAAAATATATGTGCACACAGCGTGGATACGCGTATTCCAACTAGTATTCGCCATCGCCATCGCCATCGCAATCGCAATCGCATTCGTACTCGTACTCTTATTTTTTAAACTTACTTGTTGAGCTCAGTCATAGTCTTTGCTTCAACAATTTGTGCTTTGTTGTTGCCTCACAATTGCTGATACATAAGAAATTGCGATTGCTGCTCGCAAACTGACATTGACAGGCAACGGCTGCTGGCATTGCAAAATAGTTATTGGGTGGCATGCTGCCTGCCACAGTTCACCTCGGCCTGCCTTAGCTTGCCACGCGCTGCGCATCAATTTGAATGACATTCATAGAAAAGGACGAAAAGAAATTGTGACATTTGTATAGAAATAGTTTTGCAGCTCTAGCAAATAGTTGTGCAGATATTTTTTGATTGCTGCATACTTTAAGGGTTCGCCTCTGGGGCAACCGTCAACAAAGAGCAGCAATGCAAATGCAAAAACACTGAACGCTTGCCTCCAGTTCTCTGCGGATACTAAATATGTGCTTTGACGCAGTCGTTCCACTTCAAATCATTAGGCACAAAGCTGAACTTGCTTAGATTTCGTAATTCGAAAGAATTTTTATAATACTAACATAAGCAAGTATAATGGGAAAAGTTGTATCAGTAGAGGATGAGCTGGACATTTTTTGATGTGTTTCAAATTTTTTTCCGTTTATCATTTCTTTTGCTACAAAGTAAATAAAAGTGTGTTTTTCATAACAAAATATTAACTTGGAAATCAAAACTTATTTTCAGTTCTAGGTATTCTAGCTTTTGTGCGAACCCTCAACAGTGATTTATATAAACTAATGCTGGTTACTATCTAATTTTTATAAAAAAATTAATAAAAAATATAAGATTTTATTTAACACCTAAAATATTTTTTTTAAAACAACTTTAAATTTATAATACCCAAGCTTGGGTTACCTTACATCTTGGGTAACAAATTGTGTGCATGAATATTATAAAATTGTTTGAAATACAAAAAAAAAAAAACACATTTTACTAAACATCTATTTTTCTATGCTCTTATTTGACTTTTTGAGACACTGTCAAAGTTGGGCCTGTGTGGTATGGGATTCCTTACAATCTTTGGCTTTTCCAGTAGCCTTGCTAGCTATTTCCACATGAGTTGGCGTCGTTGTTTGCGCATTTTCAAAAAGGTTAATTTTGCATTTAAGATGTGAGGGGCAACGCATAGCCATCCACATGCCAACCAGGCGAATACTTTGAATATGCGCAGCAATATAAGCAAAACAACGACAGCTTGAAGCCAGTTGGGGCTGCCAGCAATTTTACAAAGTCGTGCAACATTTTGTTACCACAGCAAAGAGTGTGTTGTAGCCCTTTAAAAATGGATGATTTCATCAGCTAAATGCACGTGAATTGAAACTGTATGCCTTATATTATGTAATTATCTGGTTACTTTAGAAATACGTAGGACTTGGCTAGTGTATGCAAAGTTCGGCGAGCTGCAGATAATAATTTCATTTTGCATTACTAAAAGCCTCTCTGGCATGCAATAGAGCGCGCCAGCTGCTAACACGAAGCCAAAAACCACAGATGCATTTTAGCATATTGCTTAGCGGCTTTGGGCCAACATTATTTATTTATTTTTTTTTATTATTAATTTCTTTAAAACATACTTTAAGCTAGGGCTTGCTACTGCAGGCATTACATGTCATTAGATAGTGTTAACCATTTTGGATTGAATTATTGAATTTAATTCTTCTTCTCAGTTAGATTGTAGATTTGCTTGGCAACATCCGAGAGCTGCACATCGATTGCCTTGGTGTCATCGTACAAGGAAGGTGCCTCGCCCAGTATGACAAATGTTCCCACCAGCGAGGCAATCATGAATAGCCAGAGAAACAGGCGATCCATGACCATGGCAACAAAGCCCCAATCCTGATCTTCCTGTTATTGAATAAACCAAATATAATTTCCACAAATGAGCACATTTAAATATAATTTTGATGATGCTTAAACAACAAGAAAATGTATTATATAAAAATTGTTTTGCAGAGCAAGAGCAAGAATTGGGCACATTAATTGCACAAAGGTTCGTATGCGCAATGTTGGCTAACTACAGTACGCTTTAAGCCCACACTTTGAGTGATTGCTTTCATTAAGCACTGACGCTTAATCTGCTTATGCCCAGCGCCAGTTGGTTATCAATCAAAATGAAACTTCCAATAACAAAGCAAAACCAACGTAACCAACAACCAGTAACAATGCACAAAAAAGCCTGAAAACAAGCGCCAGAAATGGAGAACAAAGAGTTGGGCGTTGGATTTGATTGAATCGATGGATGGAGTCTTTGCCAGCCAATTGCCAGTCAATTGAACAAAAGCAATTAAAACTGGATTTCGTGTGGTCTTAAAGTGCAACTATTGCAAAGCTTAAATAAGTCGACACAAAGTACAGATAAAGAGAGAGAGCTAGCGAAAGACTTGCTGTCTGACGGTCTGGCTAGAGTTATAGTCAAAGGGTTGCGCAGATCGGACATCGATAGGCACTGCAAATGGCAAGAACAGACGCGCAAAGCGATTTCTGTGGTTTTTTGGCCATGGTCAAGCCATATGCAGCTCAAGTTCCCGCTACTGTTCCATCTCCAGCTATAGCACCAAAACCATCGTTGTTCCTGTCATCGTTGTTGTTGCTGTCGTTGTCGCTGTCACTGTCGGTGTCGGTGTCGTTGTCGTTGTCGTCATCCTCCGGCCAAACGGAATTTTCAATTAAAAATTCAATCAGCTGCAGCAGAACTTACCGCATTGAACTCGTCCTGCCGTTGCATGTGGTGCTGTATGAACATGACGTTATGTATGGCCTTCTCCAGCTCAAACGGATACTTTTTGCGTGCCGCCACATCGCTCATGGAGTCATCCAGGCCGGAAAGCACCGATGGCAGCCCGTTGTACCCGCTCAGTGTGCTCAGGCCACCGCCCAAAGCACCCACCAAGCCACTGAATCTGCAAGAGAAGGTTAATACCCGACTATATAACGAAACACGAACGTGCGCCGGCTTACACTTATGTTTGTGAAATTTTAAGGGAAAGCTTAATACGGAAATGAACAAACCGTTTATCCAAGTTTTATCAATATTACATATAAATGCTTTTTTTTCATCGACCCGTTCTTCAAAGTATATTAAATATCTTCTGATTTTAGCTCACATATATATTATTTTATTATTTTTTTGAATGTATTAAAATTCACTTTTTTGGATTCCTGCATATTTAAGCTCATAATAGCTACAAGCTTTTCTACTTGTCATTCCCTTGCTTGCTGCTCATTTTGCCTGCTTTATAAATATCATTTCCCTTGTGATATGCTCCATATTCTCCTCATTTAGCGCCATTAAAGGTCTTTAGCAGACTAAAGAGGATATCTTCGACACTATAGGTTCTGTACTAGAGATGGGCACGAGAAATCAAATTCGATTCCGCACCGCCCGAACCGCTCCGACCGAAAACATAAATTTAATATTCTGTCCCATCACGAAGTTATTTAAGTTTATTCCGTCTGTCATGATCCGAAACTCTCAGTCTATATTTAATCCCACAGCTGAACGTTACCTTTGGTATTCTATGCATCTGTATAATTTTCTGGGGCCACCCTCGTACATGATAACTTACCTATTGGTCGCCGTGGTCACATGCATGCCATTACATCCGCCGACGCCTACGCGTCCCTGCATGCGGCGTATTGAATCGGGACTGGAACCGCCAGAGTTCATTTGCATTTCATCCATGAGGGCCTGGCCGAACTTTGTTTTGCTAAACTTCAAGCCGTAGTTGATCTTATTGGCGGCCAAATCACGCAACAAATCCTTGGGCACACGCATTAGCAACAACTTGGGCAGCCGCTTGATGAAGAAGGAGCGTATCCACGGTCGCATCTTGTGTGTGCTGGGCTTACGATAATGTATATTGAGTATAATGATTGTTATTACAACGCTTAGCCCGACCAGCAACATGGTAAAGAGCAGATATTTTCCCAGCAGCGGCAAAGCCAGCGAAGTTGATGGTATAATTTCCGATATGAGCAGGAAGAACATAGTTTGCGAGAGCAAAATGCTGATGCAAAGCGCAATCTTCTCGCCAGAGTCGGCAGGCAGATAAAAGACCAGCACCGACAGGTAGGAGATGCCCACGCAGGGTATGATGAGGTTAACCGTGTAGAAGAGTGTCTTTCGTCGCAGCGTTATATTGAAGAATATATCTGGACATTCAGCAAGAGCCAGCGAGTGCAGCAAGAAATAAAAGTGGAAAGAGAGCGAGAGAGAGAGCGAGAGAGAGAGCGAGAGAGAGAGACAAGGAGCATGGATTTGGGTACGGGTTGGGGGTTTGCATAGTGAGTTTGGGTAGAGCTTTCGCGTGGGCGTGCCAGCGAGCAAAGAAAGAGCTTTAAACTCTACGAAACTCACCCGGATACGGCTCGGCACAGCAGGGATAATATTTCTCATGGCGTTCAGCGGGCACGCCCAATATATCCCATTCGACACTTGGATAATACTCGCGTAAGTCAATGCCAATCTCAACTTTATTGTCCTTATCGTTCTTCTGGTTGATGTGCTTTAAATCGATCTACAAAAAGAACGGCATTGAAGGAGTCATAAAATGCATAAAGCTTAAAGGCACTTTAAGCCGGCGGGCGTGACGCTCATCGGCCTCGTCCAAGTCATTCTCCTGTCGTCACCGTCACCGTCACCATCGTCATCATCATCACTTCCATCGTTGTAGTCGCCTGCCGGCGACATCTTTGCCTCCGCCTTGAGCAGTTTCCAGTTGAGACTCAAGTGCAGTCGTTAAAAGAGTGGCAAATTTAAATGCGTTGACAATGACTAAGTCGCACAGTGGAGAACATATCATAAATGCCACTTCAAAATAAGTTAAATTATATTCGGCCTCGATGACAACAGAATAAAGAATACCTTTTAAGAAATAGATGGTTTGAATTGCTACTTTTTGCGCTAATAATGCCAACCATAAGACAAAAGTTGAGAAATATGTAGATTAAAAAGGCTTCATTACTTAGACCAACCCTTTAAACTGACCGAAATGTAATTAAGTGTACTTTATTTCCGCAAGATATTTTGCCCGTTTTAACTCATTCTAATAATACGTCATATAAATATAGTTAAAGTTTTTCTCCTACGCGTTCGTCGACCTTTCTCTCCTTTTTCACTTAGTTTACATTTTTTTATTTTTTTTATCACCGTGTGTTGCTCCTACTATAAATAAATAATGATTGTGTGGTCGCTTATTTGCTGTTGTATTTTCAATAATAAGGCCACTGTGCGACGTCCGGTCAGCGGAACCGGAAACGGGAATGGTTTCTGGGGGAGTCACACTTTGCTTTAATTTATGGCCGCGCATTTTTATGACAGCGACACACACACAGTCTATTCTTGCCACTGGGGTTGGGGTGTGCGTAACGGTAACGGTTAGACAAGTTTCAATTACACTTTTACAATTTCTCACATTTTAATCTGCAGCGCAGCCGACGCCCTTTCGATGTTCGCCCGGCATCTTAGGCTTGTAAGCGCGCACTCTACGCTCATATAAATGGTCGGCCATAAATCCTATGCCACGCCCCATTACGCAAACACTGACATATATATATATATATAAATATAAATGTATGGGGAAAACATACCTGATCGCCATCGTAGGTCCAGGAGCCGAACTTCATGAAGCATGTCTGCTGATCGAAGGGAAAATAGCGCACATCAATTTCACAGGACGATTTGAAAATTGCCGGCGGTGTCCAGACTACCTTGCCCGTGTAGTGTAGTATGGCCTTTGTCATGGTGGTCACCACGTACTCGCCATCGGCGCTGCGACAGATTAAACGCCAGGCTGTTGTGAAAAAGCTTTAACTTTGACTGAGTGGACTCACTTGTTATATAGCACAATGTCGGGCAGCCAAATGTGCTCGGAGGGCACATAGAGCTCGGTGACGCCACCATATTCGGATGGATCCCATTTAAATTTATGATCCTGCCATTCATGCTCCAGCCACACATTGGTTGTTAGAATTTGATCTTTGAGATTCTGTGTGAGAGTGAAAATTAAAGCCGCCGTTTTACTAGATAAAAAACTGCACACAGGATGCCCATGCATCAAGCGGGATTTGCATTTTTTTCTACTCCTCGCCGCCGCAGGAACAGGCATCAGCATCAGCAGCTGCTGCTGCGGCTGCTACTGTTCCTCCTACATCATTTGCACTGCAACTACAACGACTATGTGTCCCTGGGTCTGTCTGTTTGTTTGGCTGGATGTCTGCTTGCGGGCCAACTCTTCCTTCTCTGACGCCACCAAACATGCATCCTCTGCCCTGCCGCTAATGTGCTTTTTGCTGTCAGCTTAGGGTTTTTGGATTTTTGGCTTGTTTTATTACCTTTTAAGCCTCGTGGTAGCGGCACTTTGTGCTGCTCCTCTCCTCCTCCTCTAACCTAGCAAAGTATTCTGCAGTAATTGCAGTGTGTGTGTGCCTTACCCCCTCCGGCGGCACAGGACATTTGACAAATGCACCGCCATGTACTTAAAGCTTGCGGGGCCCTTAACTACGAAATAGTTTATTTTTCCTAAAAACAATGAATTTGTGTTGAAATGTTTTATATAAATTGAGTGTCAGTCTGTTGAGAAATGTGCATAATCATGCATCATCAAGGAATAAGTTTTCTATGTATGGTGAATATTTTATACGCCTCATTATTTTTGAAACTTCAACTTATTTAAAAAGTTTCATTGAAATCATTTAGTTCGTTGCCTTCAATTGTTCGATATGGAACCGGAATCAATGAGCAAAAAATAATTAACCAGATTTTCAAAAAGCTTACTCTCCCAAGTTTCTATGGTTGAAAAATTTTGGAATCGTCTCGAAAATTATAATAACCTGCAGCGTTTTTTTATGCAAAAATTTTTTAACTCTTTAGATTGGCTTGGCAATTTAGGGTTTCAAATGATACATCGAGCATTGGTATATTTTATTTTTACTCAAGCGCAGTTTTTATTATTTCTGCTGTATTTTGCGTAAGTTCATCATAAATGTTCCGTTGGACTTCTTGAGGCAGAACTTTAATATATTGCTCCGCCAATTTATACAAATTCTAAGAATTCTAAAGTAACAAGTAAGAGGTTCTAGTCGGGAGCTCCCGACTAGGGAATACCCTGGACCCTCTTATTCCAACACCAAAAGCAGTTGGCGGAAAGCGCTCGTTTGAAGTAATAAAGACAAATTAAAATAAAAAATAGGCAGGGTTCGAACTCGCAACTGACCGTATTATTTGCTGACGATTCTACTCAATAGACAATCCAGCAAAAAAAAATAGTTCCCCGAGTAGGGCTCGAACTCACGACAGTCCGCAACACTTGCTATGCCTCTACTCAACAGCCACACCAATAATTGAGTATTATATAGAAAAAAACGAACTAAAATAGCATTACAGAAAGAAGTTGAAATTACAATGCTGTTAGAATGCAATAGAATGCGAAGCAGACGCGCATGAATGTGTGTGTGTACACAATGCATCCATCCAATTTCGAAGTTACATATAACTGGTTTTTTCTTAACCGATCTTACTTACATTTTGCACAAATACAATATACCCTTTTTATCCATTTTTAATGGGTTCAGAGTATAAAAATTGAATAAGACATGTTTAAATTAAATGTTGTTAAAAAGAAAGATTTTTTAGAATTTGAAGTATTTTAAGGCGAGGAAAAATTTTTGCTAATATTGAAATACAGTGAAAAGCCTTTTTCATCTTTTCTTATCATACTCATACCCCTCTTTTGGCCGGACACTCCTCTTGAGTGGTTAAAAATTTACCGACGGTCTCAGACCGCTTAAGAGAGATTTCGCTGTATACGCTATTGCGTTATAACTCTTCTCACTGATTTAAATAATTCGCAAACTATAATTTAAATCAATTAGGTTAAGCTGCATACAAAATAAAATATCCTAGCTTAAGACATTTTTAATATTGAAGATGTCAGATACCACGCGGCTTATTTCCTGTCTTGATTTATACCTTGAACACATTTAATTTGGGTAAAAAGGTTATAATGGTCTATGTAATAGGCAGAAGGAAGCTGCTCCTACTCCATAAAGCATATATATTCTTGGTCTGCATCAATAGTCAAGTCAGTCAAGTATCTTCCCAATCACGAAAAATCAAATAAACTGAAATTAACTGAAACTACCCACCAATTAGACCATAGTTTTAATGTTGTTGTCTTTATACGAATATTTTATAGCATAATAAGATCAACTTCTGAACATTTTATGAAGATCGGTTATAAAAAACAGAAGCCATTAGTGAAATCTAGTGATTATATTGGTAAGCCACTGTTAATTAAGCCACATTAATATGCTCTTCTGTGGGTATATGCTGTTACTTTACTTCAATTCAATCCTTTGTATGACTGTGAGGAAATTCGATGGCAAGTAGTTCGGTCGTTAATGGGTAGTTGTGAGTTCGGCACCGGCAGGAGGAGGCCTAGCATTATTTTTTGAAAATGTAAATGCTAGTATGTCCCTTTAACTACCTACTAAAGGCAAAAGAGCGCGTTTGTGAGCTGCAGTTGGTGTTTGAAGCAGAAGGTTCAGGGTATCCCCTAGTCGGGCACTTTTACTTGTTTTATTTTGTTTACGATCAAAAGTTATTGCAACTGTTTGGCTGTTTACATTTTGCGCCCAACTCGATAAAATGGCGATGGCAAATGTAGCGCAACGTTGCCCGAGTGCTCCATTGAAGCGCTTAATTAAAAAAGAGCCATGCCAGAGCCAGAGCCGGGCACTCCGCTCGCTTTGGCTGTGTACTAATGTGGGGCCCGTCCAAGTTTGGCAATTGCATTAATTATTTCGAGAGTGCTGTGGGGCCTGGCACACATCATTGACTTACCAAATCGATGAGCTGCGAGAGGCGCAGTCCCAGCTTGACCAGCACCGTGTCCGTGTTATTGCTGACGGGTCGAATGAGGCGATTGTAGTTGCTCAGCAGATCATCGTAGAGACGCTTCGCGTCCGGATTGGCCTGTACCGTTTCACAGAAGAGCAACAGAAAGGCCAGCAGCAGGCAGAGTAGCTTGCAGTGCCGCCAAATGTCCAGCAGCAGCGCCAGACGTGGCCGAGCCCAGCGCCACATGACGTCACTGCTGCCTCAGTTGCCTTGGAGGCGCTTTGGCCGGTGTTTTATTGATACTAAAACACGCGCACAGGTTTTTGTTTACCTTTCGGCTGCCTGGCGTGCGTGACGTAGTTGGGAGAGAATTATATTTTTTTTTGTGATTGTTTCTCCGTTTTAGTACTTGCGTGGAACTAAAACTGGCACGCAATAAGTCTACACTCGACGCACAGCTGCGCAGCGCCAACTCAGACAAGGCGCACTCTCGCGCAGGATGTGGCTGCGACAGCAATGCCAGCGTTGGCAGCGGCAGCGGCAGCGGCAGCTGCTGAGCAGTTGAGTTGGAGCAGAGCCGTTGTTGTTCTTAGCTCTGAGCTGCAGGCATGCAGCTGATTTTGTGTGCGAGCGATTGATTAAATATAGTTTCTATGGGGAACATAGCAATTTTTATAATTTGAACATTTTAAAAATAAATAAAATAAATAATTATTATTTATTGTTTTATGCACAGCCTAGCAATATTTAATCATTAAATTGAAAGGTTCTTTTTAATTTTCACTTGTGGCTTGACAGTTTGACGTAGTTCGCTCCGTGCTGTCCTGCATAGATATTCACAGGATTCATACTGATGTGCGTTTTGTTTTTGTAGCTATTCGTGGCCCTCTCAACGAAACAGCAGCAGCGACTGCGACGCCAGCCTCCGTTGTGGCGCTCCTTTGTAGCTTTGTCGCCAGCATCGCGCAGATGCTGCGCAGCGCCTGCGCCCTGGGGATAACCCTGTTTTTGAGTGCGGCTGGCGGAGGTCCCGGCTGTGTGTGCTGGCTGTGCTTTCATATGAATTTACCCATATTTTTGACTAAGCCAAGCCCTAGTGTGTCAATCCCTCTCTCTTCCTCTCGCTCTCGGACTCCCCTCCACCACTCCCCACCTTTCTCTCTCTCTCTCTCTCCCTTTCGCTATCTCCCACTCTTTCTGGTTACGCTCTTCAGTTGTTAATCCAGCGACTCCATTACAACTTCAATTGCTCTGTTTGGACTCTCTGCCGCTTTGGAACGAGCCACAGCCCAAAAAAAGTTGTCCATGCCAGTACTCCAAACAAAACTTTGGGCATTCGAAAAAAGCACAGACACTGACAGCACACCCACACACATTCCAGCGCAAACTCATACATATATACGCATACAAAGCACTCATACGCGCACTTACCTCGCATTCTGCTTAACGAAAAAACCAAATTTGTCGTAATTGTCAAAATTCGTTAAAATTCACGTTAACATGCAGCAAGAACAGATCTCAAAAACACGCACACCCACACACCCATACACCCACACACCCACACACACACATACACACACACACACTCCCACACACATACCCACACATACGCACACACACTCACACACACAAACACCTTTCAACTGCATTTTGCATGTTTACCGTTGCAATGTTGGCAATGCTCAGATTTTTGGTTTTGGTTTGTCGTTCGGTTGCCCATGTTCGCATATGTGTCATATTGCGATTTTGAATTGTTTCTGCGGCTACATTTTGCCACAGCAATAGCAACTTGCACAACTTGCACACATTGCTAACCGCTCTCTGTTCAGTAATATGTTCCGACTGATGACAGCAACAGCAACAGCAGCATCAACTTGAACATCAACAGCAATGGCAACAACCACAGGCCACAGGACACTCTTTGTTGACGCCTGTGCCTTGAGAATTGCATGCAGGATTTTCTGCCTTTCGCACAAACTTGATAATAATTAAGGTAGTGGAGGTCTTACGTGTTGATTGTTAATATTCAGCAGATATTGCAGCTAATTCTACATAGAATATTCGTATTATTGATAAGCTAAAATTCTAATTATCTCCGTAAGGAGAGTTGCTCAACAAATTATTGTTTCACAATTTTTAGCACAAGAAATTTCACGAAGAAATACGCAGAAAGTGTATATCCTTTGAAAATACAAATATTTAAATATATCTTACATTAAGCCAATTATTTATACACATTATTTATTTAAAATATGTGGTATTGATGAAATCCATTCGAAATATAAATTCGGATTTTTTTATTTTTATTAGATAATAAATGCATATGTGATCCATATTTGAATGAATCGAACTCGTTACCTCTTGCTTTACAAGGCTAATATGCTCCTATTGGGAGAGCCAATTGAAATTGGTTGGGTGTTTGGAAATAATGCTCGAAGTCTTTAATGTGCTGCTATCTATAGATGAATATAACCCTAAATATTTACACACTTTTTATTTTTAATATCCAGAATTTCGATTAGCAATTTTGCAACACCCATTAAAATGTGTACCCTTTGACCCCTTTGCTTGGCATTGTTGCTGTCGTCGCTTTTGTCAATGCTGTTTTTTATTGTTGTTATTGTAAGTGCACAGTGCGGCCCGAAAATGCCTTAATGATACGTGAACTTTGTCATTGGGGCTGGCATCGAGCCGCGTGTGTTTTATGGCTTACGGTCAATGGACGTCGTTTGCTTTTTAGCTGCTTTCGGAGCCTTAGCAGAAATTCTTGGTCACATCAGCAATTTTCCTTAGCTTACCATTAGCTGCCAGCAACAAGAACAACAGCAACGGCACAAGAATCAATTTAATGAGCCAAATATGCGCCTGCTGCTGTTTTGTCAAAGTTAACTTTAATCTGGTCTATAAGCTGCTTTATTGCAGTTCTATATTTTTGTTGCTACCCTTTTAAGAGCCGCATTTAAATGCCGCTGTGTTCTTGTTTTAAAGTTTTTTTCTTCGCTTTAGGTTTTTCATTAGCCATCTATCTGTGTAGTGGATATGCTGCTCTAAATGATCCATAGATGCGCATATTTTATTGCTGCCAATATAACAAAGCAATCAATTGTACAACAACAATGCGAACCCTGTGGCACAATAACAAACAACAAATTTGCCTGTTTGCAACTCGAACTTTGATTTTGCGTTTTTTTTCTATTATTTTTTTTTTCAGTGTGGTTTTTCACAATAACAACAGCAACAAGAGCAAAAAGAATATAAGAAACAAAACATTTGTTGTGTGCAGTCGCGACCGATAAGTCAACAGAAACAAATTGAAGCTGAGCACATTGAAGAGTTGATCGACTGTTAAATACCCATTAAGAGAGTTACTTATTTGTGAAAATACTGTACATAGGAAGAACAAGATAATGTATTTGTAATAAACAATACGTTTTCTATTTGCGAACTGATATTTGTAAATTGTTCAAGGTTCAAAACAGATATAGAGTTGAATTCGAATATAAAACTGTTTTGTGTTTTTAAATACCAAAATTAAGACTTTATAAATTTAAACCAAGCTGACCTGTCTTCGAAGAAGAAGAACACAGAGATCACAGGAACGTCAAACAAGTTGTATCTTTGTTAAGCCTTCCTTTCGGTACTTGCAATCAGGAAAGCATTGTCTGAAAAAAACTCTCGACGGACCGAGACTAGGATAACAGATAGCAGACAGTAGATTTCTTAAAATACTCTTATGTAGTTTCTTATAGGCGCAGAAAATAGATGTCAATCTAAATCATTCCGAGTTGAATATCTTGATATGATATTTATTTAAAATTATATGTAAGCTAGAAATTTAAAGTAATGTTACCTGAATGTGGTTTATACAAAGAGCCTGTGCTCTGCTGCCTGAAAACTAAAGGGTATTGGGAAAGTTTACAAAACAATTTCGACAAGTCTGCTTTTATCATACTCAGATGAAGCGAAGTTGAAGCAAACACCTGGGATAACGCGACTCTGTGGCTCAGTGGGTAACATGTACAGGATGGGGAGGCCAGTGGACACCCATTTAGTTGCCTGACTTTTTGATTTTAACCCGAGAGTCCGACCATCTCTAACAACGGGGCACATAGAGCAGCAGGAGCAGCGGGCGCAGCAGCGAGAGCAACAGCAAGAAAACTCAATTAAAATTTAAATTTTCAAACGTAAATGACAAAACTTTCTCAACTATAAATAATCGGCAGTCGCTCCACTTGGCTCGGTTTGGTTGCCTGCCCTTGCTGCCACTTCAAAATCTGACAAGAGCCGCGATGGTGGCTCACCTCACCTTGCCCACCAACCCCACCACTCGCAACACATACACACACACACACACCACGCACACACAGTGTCCTGCCGCAAGCATCACCTCCCACTATAAAGAGCGTGCGTAGCTGCGTGATCGAAAGTTTTGTCTATGCTCGTACAATTTATCTAACTTTTATAGCAACCACAGCAACGGCAATGGCAACAACAAAAAAACAGTTCGCTGGTTTGGCCAGAAATTAATTGCAAAACTGTGTGGTAGTATGTGTGGTGGAGGAAGTGGGCGGCGGGAGCGGTTTACAGGGTAGAGACTGACGGGTAGCGGGTTGCGGGGTAACAGTCAGGCCAATCACAAAGAGCGTTTGCCACTTGAACAGCATAAAACTGATTGCTGTAAATCTGGCCCATCGGGTATACCCAATCCGACCCCCTGCATGCCCTATTCATTCTTTGTTTGGTTCGTCAATTCATGGGCTGTGCTTGTCGTGGCCATTGTTGACACGTTTAAGTGCCGTTTGCTTTTATCAACAGCGTGCGCAACAACCACAGCAACAGCAGTAGCAGCAGCAGCAGCAGCGGGTGCGGGTGCAAGCCGTAGCTCAAATCGAGGCCTCGACAGCTTCAGAGCCGCTGGCAATGGCATAGCCAGACCCACGGTGACCTGCACATAACATTTTTACAACGTTTTTAATTGTTTTTGTCAACTGTGAATTTCGTGGCTCTCGGGAAAGAGCGGCGACCCATCAATTTAATGGCATTTTCGCGTGAGGCACCAAATCAAAGCCAGGCGGCAACGCCACCTCCATCTGCCAGTCTGTCAATTAATGTAGATAACATTTTATGTTTGAGCAGTGACAAGTCGTCTCGAAAATGACAGCGCATTACTCGCCCATTGGCGGCTTGTTTATTGCACCCTTAAATTCGAAGCGCAACCTCCATAAAAACATAAAAATGATGCATAGTTTTTGGCGCTGCTAAGAGCTGTCATTAATTGGCAAGGAGCTGGCCAATAGGAATGCGATACAATCACTGCCAATTTGCCCGATACACGAGGCGTATGCGTAATTGCATTTGTGTATAGATAAATGGATTGCATGTCGGTAGATCGGTACTCTAATGTTCATCATATTCATTGCACAGTAGGCATTTTAACAGGCGGACTAGCTGGATTTGTGAATTTGTTGCCAATAAGTGTAAGCTATTGTGGTAAACCATCTTTCTTAAAGTCGAAGAGCAGTTATCATCCTATTCACTTTTCTATTCGAATATTGAGGCGGTGCCAATTTAAAGGTATAAAGGCGGGTATTCATTTACCGAGATTTATCTCTCAGTATCAGGGATTATTAAGAAATCCATAATTGTCCATGTACTTAAGAACCTTACAAAAACTACTCTTGTACAAACACTTACTTGAAAACCAGTTAAAAGCTAAAGTGAAAACAAAGGATATGTTATTCATGAAAGAGAACAATAGCTTAAAATTTATTTATTTATTTATTAATGGTTCGACAAAAATAAGTGTATCTAATGCATCAAGTTATGAGAATTAGATACTAAAAGACTTATAAGAATATAAAATGTTCTAATAGCATCACCGACACGATGGATTATTATTTGCCCGTTTAGCCAGCATTGCCCCTTTTCGCAGCTTATTTTGTCAGTGATCTTATAGCTTCTGTCGGCTGAACACATTTCTTACCAATTTTTCTGAAAATGGCACATTTTTCCAAAATAAGAAAACACATTTCACACATTTTGAAAAATGTGTAAATTCGCCCCGGACATTTCATGTTTTTTGCGATGATTAATAAAGATTTTTATCGATGTTGTGAAAAATGTGAAAGTATCATAACCATAAACAGCTGATATATCAACGAAGGCAACCGGCAACTTTAAATAAGAAATTTAAAATTATAATAATCCCACAGTTTTTAGAATTTAAAAATGGTGAAATGTCGAAAAGAGTCCCTAAAATATAGTCCAACCCCACACCAAAAAACAAATTCTTCATACAAGTATTATTAGAGCCTACACTAAAATTTAAGGTACTATAAGAGAAAATAGTGTTCTTAAGTAAAAGTTTAAAAAAATCTTTATTTACTATATTATTTAAGAAAATAGAACAAATAGGTGAAAAGAAAGAACAATTATTTTGAGTGTTTCTAGATATATAGAATGTTAAGTAGATAGGATAAAGAGATAGTGATGGGAAATCACCGACCTGGCGGGAGAAATTTATAGCCTATCCGGCACGCTATGTCCCTACGCATTCCAATAGCTGGGAATGCTACGAGTTCCCGAAGGTATCCTAAAAGCTACGATTTTATTAGGGGGAGAGAAAGTTCGGTGGAGAAAACGCGTATTGTATTTTTGCATGGTTCACGAAAAGAATTGCGCATAGCGTAATCTGTTGTGCATGTAGGTAGGAATAATGGACGATAATTCCTGGTAGGTTTGGACGGAACAGAGAATTGAAGACGCCCTAGGAGAAAAGAAGAATCTATGTCGCTAATAATCAACTAATGTAGAGAGAGAACAGCGAAGACGGAAGATTAAGAGGAGGAATCCTGCTAGAGTAGAATGGCAACCGAAGCTTGGGGTCCCAATTTAAACCTCCTAAGGCAAAAAGCAGAAATTGTTTCTGACCTAATTCAATACGAACTGGTCTATTGTTATACTGTGGAGACCAGATGCAAGAATAGTATTCAAGGATAGGGCGTACAAGAGAGAAGTATAGGAGTTTGGTTATGAAAGGGTCGTTAAACTATTTAGACCAATTTTTAATGAATCTTTGACCTCATGAACAATGGTATCTATATGAAGATTAAAGCAGAGCTTAGAATCAAAAAGAACGCCTAGGTCCTTAACTGTTAGTATACGGTGCAATAGAGCATTGTCGATTGTATAACTACAAGATAAGATAAGGTGCAGTACGATTGAAAGTCATAAACATACACTTTGAACAATTTAGATCCCATTGATTGGCCGAACACCAAAGTTGCATAGCATTCAAATTATCTTGTAGACGAGAGTGATGTAGGGGAATAGTGTATAAAAGAATAAGTTTCAGATCGTTTATCAATATCGGTTAAGAAACACAAAAGTAAATGTGTTTTTGGCTGCCCAACCCACGTGTTTGTGGCAGCTAGCGCAAATTCAAAGAATTTCTGTATACATGTACACACACACAGTCACGCGCGTATGCTTCGCATTCTATAAACAGCATGGCAATTGTATTGTTGCATTGTATTGTTTGCTGTGCTACTATTTTAATTCGTTTTTTTTTCTCAATAAGAATTAATATTTGGTGTGGCAGTTCGGTAGAGTTGGCGACAAGTAGCTCGGTCTGCTGCTAGTTCGAACCCTACCGAGGAAACTTTTTTTTTTTTTTTTTTGGCTGGTGTGGCTGTTGAGTAGTGGCGGCAGTAAGTAATGCGGTCAGTTGCGAGTTCGAGCCCTGCCAAGGCAATTTTTTTCTTTTTTTTAAGTTTTCTTTACTACTACTAAAGCAAAAAAACGCGTAGCGCGAGCTGGATTTGGTGTTGGAATAAGAGTGTTCAGGGTATCCCCTAGTCGAGCTCCCGACTAGAGCCTCGTATTTGTTTGTGCTGAATTTTTGCAACAACATGAATTTCAAGTAAAACCAATTGATTACTCTGCATTAAATAACAGTTTGTACTCCATAAAATCTAATACATAAAAGTTAATCCTTATCCTCTTTTTAAATCTTCATGAAAATAACTGAAAGAAATAAATTAGTTTGGATACAGTTTTAGTGTCAGATCTTGAACCTAATTTGTTAAGATTCTTATGATCATTGGGGCGACTTTTACTCGATTAGCGATACCTTAATTCATTGCGAAAGCGGCTTTCATCCCAAATGATTTTACGCGAGCACACAAACTAATCTGTCACTAATTTGCTTGCCACATAATGGCCAAGGCATAATAATAATAATAATATTTTTTTCTTCTGCCACGCCCCAGCGCTTTGGTGAGTGGGGCGGCGAGCAAGGCACGCCCACACAGTTGGGAGCTGTGAGTGGAGGTGCCAATGCGAGTGCGGCTGACGTAAAGTCATCAGGCGTCTGACTTAACAACTTTGCAGTGACAAGTTTCAATGTCTTTTTTTTTTTTTTGTGAGCGCGCGTGTTACTATGAACACTTTGTCAAGTTTTTGCTTTTAGACAAGCTCGTCATCCTCGGCAGCTCGTGCCCATTTCTATTCGCATTCAAAGTCCTCCCCAACCGTTTATAGCGCGCTCTGCCTGGGCATCCGCGTCGTCATCATCATCCTTGTCGTCATTTCGTTTGTGACTTGGCTGCGTCTTTGTGTTGCTTGGCTGCATCCGAAAGTTCACTCGACTCAAAAGTGTGATTTACCAAAGTCACCCAAAAACACCGAAAGTAAATTAACTGTTACAAATGTGCGTTTGTGTGCGTGGGTGTGTCGCTCTCTGTGTTTGTCTGTGTATGGCTGGCTAATCATGCGTTTATTTCGCAGTGCCTACGATGCGTATGCGTAATACAATTTTCAGTACGTCTAATCAACTTTCATTGAGGCAGTGGGCGAAGCTCATCAGTTGGCATATTTAGAATGTCAAAAGAAAATAATATATTCAAACTCGGCTTGGAGTTAAATGAATCAGATGTCTGCATTGAGTAGGTTTTTAGGTACCTCCCCATATCAGTCAATTTTAATTAATTAATGATCCATGCTCTCCCAAACCGGAAATAATAGGAGGGGATTTGTAAAAAATCCTTTTCGTTTGTTAAGCTTTATAGGATCTAAAGAGTTGAACCTTTTTTTTAAAATCTGTGCGAAAATTAATTAAATTGACACTTATCGGAAAATCCAATCCTTCTGGGTAGAAAATGGTGGTCGACGCTTCTATAGGCGATGCTTTGAACTTATTTTCAAAGCCGACTCGCAGCGAATCGATTATTATGCAAATAAGTATCGAGATAAGCATAATTAGTGTGGGAAGTTTTCAGCAGCAATTAAACTTATGAACGTAAAAAGCTAAGCCACTTTTTCAAACGTTACCAACATATTATAAAGTAAGAGGTTCTAGTCGGAAGCTCCCGACTAGGGAATACCCTGAACCCTCATATTCCAACACCAAATGCTGCTCGCGCTAATAGATAGAAAGTAGCGGGGAGGTGGCGATAGGTATAAAATGAAAGATACTTGATATATATATACTTTTCTAGAAGCTACATGTCAAGTTTGGTGACTCTAGCTCTAATTATTTACCAGAATAGCATAAAAAACGGGATTTCGATATACATTTTTATCGATTACTTGGAAACATGGTTTATCGTTTATCGGAAACAAACTCGATCTGCGCGGGCACCAGGAGGACCTTCAGCTAAAATTTCAAGTCTCTAGCTCTTATAGGTTCAGAGATCCTTGCGTTCATACATACGGACGGACGGACGGACGGACAGACAGACGGACATGGCTAGATCGACTCGGCTATTGATGCTGATCAAGAATATATATACTTTATGGGGTCGGAGATGCTTCCTTCTGCCTGTTACATACATTTGCATTTTGCACAAATACAATATACCCTTTTTACCCATTTTCAATGGGTTCAGGGTATAAAAATTATCCTTTTCCAATGTTTGTATAAGCTAAGAACTCTCAGTCAACCTGGTTCGCACACGATCAAAGTTAATTAGTAGATGGACAAGTGAAAAGACATAAACATTATCCTTAACATGTCCAGGAGTACATATTTTGGAAATATTTCTTCAACCTCAGGTCCCTTGACGTTCGTTTTACTTTTTTGGAGCCAACAAGCTCACAAATTGTCCAACAATTGAAACGACTTTAGCTATGGCGACTTCCGCTCTTGTGTTAGCAGCGCCACGTTGTAGCCTTTATGAGTAGAAGTAGGGCTCGTTTTCCTACAGTTTCTCACAGCCAGTCTTTGATTCCCTGTATGATAAGTATGCTAGAAAAAAACTTTATTTTTAAATGAAATATGTCAAGCATATTAGGAGACCCGACCCGACCTGACGCCGAAAAGTATATATATTCTGATCAATTTAAACCACTGATTTAACAATATCCACTATTTTTTGTGCAAACTAGTTTTTCAGCTTTAAAACTTTGAAAATATTTGTCTTTCTGTTGCAGGCTGAACATATATCGTAATCGGCCGGATCAGACCACTATTACAAATAGCTGCCATTGAGTAAAGTGTATGAGTAACCTTTTTTTTTCAAGATATCTTGACGAAACTCTTCATTTATTAATACTACTTTGCTTCTTAAGCATGGACCAAAGCTTATCAACAACGGACTTTTTAATCATAGACAAAAATCGGTCAGCAAATAAGTGTTTGTATGTAAAAATAATCTGTTTTTTCAAGATATATTCGAACTCAGCAATCCTTCTCCTCAGATATCTGCCAGCTCGTAATCTCAGTTCTAGAAGGGTATTTAATCTTGGTGGTGCCAAAGATAGCCGTTTGTTCCTCTGTTCATTTTTATTCGATTCAAAAATAGTAAGATTTGTTTAAGAATCAATGTGCAAGTGAACAGTTTTTATTTAATTTAATTAAAGAACAAATCCAGAGCGCTTTTTAGTCGTGCAAAATCAATACATTTTTCATTAATTTTCTACTTATTTTGTTTTATATTTTGTATGCCTATTGTCGCTTTCTCTGCAAATATTTGCGCTTCATTATCATAAGGCTTATACAAATTGACAAAATACCTGGATGGAGTAGTACATAAATTTGCTAGAACTGAATCTTTTAATTGCGCATCTTGAATTTGTATTCTTGTTGTCAATTTATGTTTGAAAAATTCTTGTCAAGTTGTTGCCAATCAATGTGACCAGCTTTTAATATTTATTATTATTTTCGTGTGTCCGTTTGTCAAGATCCTGGGCCCGTGAAATTGCAAAGACATGACTTGATTGAGTGCCATTTATTTGGCAGATGCTGCCGCCGCCGCTGCTGCTATTGCTACTGCTACTGCCGCTTCTGTCTTGACGTCCATTTTGGTATGAAATTGTCTGAAAATGTCGGCCGACATTGATTTTGGCTGTGCCAGTTATGGGGCCCATTAGTCACGAGCGTATTGAGTGACATATGATAACCAGATGCTGTTGCAATTGTCTCTTTATCTCTAGCGAATTGTGTCACATTTTCGAGGTTATATTTATCCTTTCCATGGCCAACCAACAACATAACTACAAAAAAATTGTCGACCACAAAATATGCTTTAAATTGCATTCAAACGTTGACATCGATTAGGCGCTACAAAAAACAACAATTCGAAATGGAAATATGGAAGGCTGTGAGAGGCAAGGCCCACACTTGGCATCAATTTTTACATTTCAAGCCACAGGCTGCTCTAACACTCGAGTTGTTAGGGCCACACAACAGCCACAACCACACTCACACATAGAGAGGCGTCGAGAACAATGCAATTGAAACTCAGAATGCAAGCCCAAAGCCCAAAACTCAAACTGCAAAACATTGAGACATCTAAGAATTTGCCAAATGCAAAGCGATACCAACAACCCAGTTAGCTGCAGAAAGCCCACAGATACACATACACATTGTAACGTTCCTATGGATACACGGCTGCTTCATTCCTATTGCTTGTACAGAAGAAACCAAATGAAAATCAGTGCAAAACGTTTGGAAATTTTAACAGCTAGTTCGCCTGCTTGCAATTGCCAGGCATTTGGCATCATGCCGGCACCGAATTTCCATCACTTTCTTGTCATGCCCTATCTCTTAAAGGGTATAAGCATAGAAATATCTATTTCGTTGATTAGCTATTTTTTATGATTATAGCATGTTGAAAATACTCGTTCTATTTGTGCAGCAATTTTGGATTGTTTAATTTAATCAACTTACAAAATAAAAATAATGTATCAATTTAACGCTTAATAAAACTAGTAACTGGCTTAGATAAATCGATTCAAATTTTGTTGTAACGAAACAATTTATGTATAAAAACCCGTCCTTTTTAAATTAGGTGTATCAGTGACCCAGTCATTTAAGCATCTGAATTCCGATTCAAGTCTCAGTTTATGCATGTCTGTAAATATAACAGTAATAATAAGAATAATGACAATTATAAAGAATTATTTAAAATATAGTCACATTGCAAATTAACGTTGCAGCAAACATAAACAGCTGGCTTAATGGTACCATATTTATAATTTTAAGAACTTCAACAAAAACTTCTTACACACGAGTTACTATTGTAAGTGTAAAAAGTGGTTGCATATGAATTATCATAGAAAGTGTATAACAGCTTAACTATTTGAACGGCGCATTTCCCCGATTCTGTTTCGGTTCGCGTTGTTTGGCGTATGCCGTAAGCTGGCTGCTGGGTGCTGGGTGCTGGATGCTGGATGCTAGTTGCGTGCTCGTGGCATTTATGTCAAATGCAGAATTTCCGTTTCATACTTTCTGCACTTGCTGTTTATTGTTGGCCCTCGCTCTCAGTGAGGCAGTTTGACTGTGTATCAGCTGCTGTATCTGATGCGTGTGTGTTGGTATTTGTATTTGTATCTCTGGCTGTGTGCTGGCTTTTATTTTAAAACTTGTTGGCTTTACTTGCGTAAAGTTTTTGGCAGTTGGTTGGCTGTGGTTATATTTTGCTTGCAAATTGTTTGGCTGCGCAGCTCGTGCTTCAAATTGCCCCATTTCGCTGGAGTTTTTGTGAGTTTGCTGATTTAAATTGCCGCTCATTAAGTGAACATAAGCAGTAAGCCGAACAGGTGCTGGGACAAGCACTTGAACAGCATTTGACGTCACCGGCAACAGTGCGTATGAGTGATAAATGGAGACTTTCCGCCCAAAGTGGCATTTGCTAGTTTGTGTAATAGTTGTGCTTATAGGTTTAGATGCGTGGGCTTTTTTCATCTCATAAAGACTGCCAAATCATTAAATTTTAATTGCTTTTTATTTGTTTATTATTTATATTGTTCTACGGCGGAAAAGTGCCCTAGAAACTTTAGAAAACGCAAATTCATTATAGGGTATTGATTGTTGTTGTTGCTGCTGTTGTTTTTGTGACTGTTGTCAAGCATCGTTTTTGCTATTGTGGCAAATGTTTGGTGGTTACTGCGGCTTTTTCATCCCTTTTGTTGAGTGGCCCTAGAAAATTTATGGTTGATTAACTCTTAAATTTCTGCCTGCCTCTCTGATTACCCTTTGCCCGCTGCTGAACTGTGTATGACCTTAGCATATAAATTAAAATTTATTAGGCAGAAATAGTTTGGACAATCAAGCCGTCAGTGTTTTAATCGAACTTAAATTTTGACAACTGTACGTTAGGCCAATAAGTCTATTATTAAATTTTAAATAGAACTAGCTTCAAGCTCTGTTTGTTTTCCTTATCCCTAACAAAAAGTAGCTATACCTTTTATTTCACATGCTACAAGACTTCCACTTTAACTCACACTTAATACCCTTGAGTTGCTGCTTCTATAATTTTTAAGTATCCTCTAGCCTCTATGGCTCAGATCAGGCGCTCACCTCGGCATTCATGTAGCTTCTTTTGGCCGTACTATGCCAATTAAGTAACTGTAGCTACCTATGGACACTGGCTTAGTCTAAGTGGGCTGGGGCGTTACAGGGCTATGATTGAAATTATTTCTCTGTTCTACACAACCCATCACACACACACACACACACACACACACACACACACAAACACACTTGTGCACAAAGCTTTCTTTTTTGGATAGCAAACAAAACTGGGAAATGCCGCTAGCAGCAGCAGTACAAAATGCACTCTGCAGTTGAAAAACAATTTTACACGGGATTATGACAAGGGGCGCGGGCGAGAGGTTGAGAGGTTGAGGGCCCCAATGAAAAGGTGGCTCGAGCTGGGCAGCTAATAAAGCGCAAACATGGAGCTCTCTATACTTTTCCTTGCTTGTACTTGTTGCATAATATTTTGGTTAGCGTACAGCTAACAAGGGCCCATGGGCAAGGGGACCGGGCAAGAGGACGACGCGTGTAACGAGTAGCTCAGCGGCAGCTGCAGCGGTGCTACAGCATTTTCTTAAATCTTGAAATGCTCTTTCAACGTGATTGCTTTAGTTGGGCCAATAACATGTTTTTAGGCTAATACAATTTAATGTTGGCCCGAGCCACAGATCCATAGAGCCTTCTTGCTGCCTGGCCAAGGACACGCTGCAGCGTAAATGTAATTGCAAGCTGATTTGCTGTTGCTGTTGCTGTTGCAGTTGAAGTTGCCAGTTGGCTAGCAACTTTAATACGCCTTTGCTAACTCATTGCACACGTGAGCGATTTGTTGAGGGCAAATTTAGATGTGTGTAGTTTGGCCAGAAAAGCAAAATTGGAATTAAAAAAAAAAAAGAGAGAAATATTTAATGCACTATTCATTCGCACTCCTTTTAGAAATTCATTTCAAATTCTACCAGAGATTTATTCCCACTCACAATTTTACACAATACACACATATCTATGGTATATGTGTGTATAATTACATGCATGCTGACACATCTTCTCACACGATTTACATTTTCAATTATCAATTGCAAATTGCAAACGTATGCATAAATATAGATAGGAGAAAAGGTTGTAATCGAAATTTTAAGGGGGCCACATCTAACTATTTCAGCTCGTTGTATGATTATTAGCCAGGTAAAGCTATTTAGCTTTATAGCTTTAAAAGCGTGGTTTCAATATTCAATTATTTAAAATCTTTTAATCCCCATTAAAAAAAGGGCAAATACTATTTATTTAATTTAAATATAGTCATAGGGTTATTTATCGAATAATATCCAATTAATATTTATCTTTTTCCTTGGCATTCTAATATACCTCAGAGAGAAACACATTTAATATTATTAAAGTATTTATAAGAATGTAACAACACTTTTAAGCAGTCTAGAAGAAAACCCTGATCAGCTTCAATCGATTGCTTAAAGATACAGTATTAATTAAATACACATTCATTTGCCATCTATTTAGCGGAGACTGACAAATATATCACTAAAATAACATGAGAAGAAGATATCTAGAAGATCGATTAACAAATACAGAGACACAGAGGAGGCGACAGAAGAAGAGATAAATGGAAAGAGAGATACAGACAGATTGCAGGGTAGAGAGCATAGAGCTAACTATTAATTGACAACACAACTTGATAATATAATAATACCCTGAACCCATTGAAAATGGGTAAAAAGGGTATATTGTATTTGTGCAAAATGTAAATGTATGTAACAGGCAGAAGGAAGCATCTCCGATCCCAAAAAGTATATATATTCTTGATCAGCATCAATAGCCGAGTCGATATAGCCATGTCCGTCCGTCCGTATGTATGAACGCAAGGATCTCAGAACCTTTAAGAGCTAGAGACTTGATTTTAGCTGTAGGTCCTCCTGGTGCCCGCGCATATCGAGTTTGTTTCTTTTGTTTGTTTTTTAAGCAATTTTGGTAAATAATAATAGAGTCACCAAACTTGACATGTAGCTTCTAGAATAGTATATATATTTCAGATTTCATAGTGAATTCAGTATCAGAGTCTTTTATATTAAAAAGCACATTTGGTCACATAAATAAATTTGAAATTTGTTGATGTTGACCTTATTCATCAATCTTACGTCAATTATGTGGATTGTTTTATTGATAACCGAACAATAACAGCTAATTTTCTACCGCTTGCGTCCTTCCATGATAATCTCTGGAAAACTCATAGCGAAGGACCCTCGAACTTTGACATATTGTATTTCATAAATACCGCCGTAAAAGTAATGGAAGGAAAACAGGAAGTTAAGCGCAAACCGCAACTAAAAGAGAACACTGAACCGCGGAAATACTCAAGACGACAACTTCAGCTACAACAAGGACAACAAATAAGGCAAACGGACACAGACGGGAATAAGAAAATAATAAGGGCAGACAGAATTGATGACAAGCAGATTACGTTTCCGCTGTCGCTGACAACCGAAACCGGAAACAAATGAATAGCATATTAATGTATTTATAATACAAACTTTAAAAGAAAAGAAAAGAAGTATGTAGCTTATTGGCAGAAATTGTATTTCAAAAATCAGTAACAATATTCTCTATATTTAAAAGAGACCTCGAAGCCCAGTAAAACGCTTCAAACAAAATGGGCTTTTTCGTATGTCATTTCCACTGTGACTTTGAAGCTGAGAGTTAAGATTGTGTTCAGACAGACGAAGAAACTGTGTGCTGATTACATTGTGGACTAAAACTAAAAAAATCCCTCCGCTTTGATATATGACAAAATAAACGGAAATGGGCCAAGCCACTGTAAAAGGGACAAAATACACAAAAAGTCTGTGGAATGTTATTTCAATGGGTGCAGAAAATGCTCTATTAATATTAATCAAAGTGCGAACCGCAGTTGTCGCAAATTAACTGACCGACAGAAGCTGCCGACCGCAACGACCTTTTTGAATACTCTTACAAGTACGAATTTGTTATGCGGCTTGACGAAAGGTTGGCTACATATAAAAACTAGCCTAATGCTTGAGAATGTAACCTGTTAAAAATGTAATGAAAATTCTAATTTATGATTCGTTTGAAATAGACAAACATGTTATTTTAAAAGATTTTGTTTTTCTTGAATTGTTTAATAAAAATACTTATTTTTACATGTAGATTGCATTTTAAAGTTATTAAGAGTGTTTGAAGGAATGAACAAATTCTTTATTTGGGTTATTTTTTCTGGGTTTTGCTGGGTTTGATTTCTTGCAATGGAAAGTAATTCATACGAGTAGACAGTTAAGGCGAAGTGATAGCAAGTGGATGAAAAAGGTGAGCTTTCACTTCATGCGAGTTTAGTTAAAGTGGCTATTGGGCAAGCACACACACACTGACACGCACATACACACTACACCATCTTATTTGTATGCATATGAAAGTGGATGAGTGTAGGAAATGAGTTTGAAAGTGGTTAAAAGTGGCTGCTGTTGCCCGCAATGGTTGGCCTTTAAGCCGCCATCGCGCTACGTTAGATTAAATGGCCCAAGAAGTCAAGCACACAAACACACACGCACAAAACACATATACACACTAAATGTGACGTATGGGCAATGTCGCCTTGGATTGGCGCTTGACACTGTCTTCATGTGCGCCGTGGCTGAAAAATTAGTGACCCTGAAATAAATCGTCATTATTTTCAACTCACTAGAATTCAGTCAAGCTCACACACTCACACACGCGCACGTCAATAGTATGCACATACTCAACAACACCCACACACTCATAAGTATTGTAGGTTTGCTTGTAAGTTTTTTGAGCGTCTGCTGAAAAGCGGATTTAATATGAAAATTCCGCATTACGAATTGTTTGTCGTTTTACTTTATGCACCACTCACACACACTACCACACTCGCATACACACACATCTACTCTACACGCACCAACAGTCCTTTGAGCTTGTGTGAGTTTAGCGATTGAAATTCAATTACTTGTGTCCTTTTTTCGCCCAAAATGATGTATACAAAAAAACAGTCGGCAAAAGTTTTTGCAAAAGCGATGTCGCTGCTTTGTGCGGTATGGTAGTGCTGATGTATGTGTGGGTGTGTGTGTGTGTGTGTGTGTGTGTGCGTGTGTGTGAAAGTGTGTATACTTTGAGCTTTATATCTGGTAAATGTCATCTCGCAGTAGAGCTGAGCAGCAACAACCAAACAATCGACTTCGTTGCAAACAATGGGCCTCCCACATTACATTACAGCAACTTTGAGCAACTATGCAGAGCGCGGGCGGAGATAAAGCCTATATGAGGGCGGATGCAGGAAAGGGCTGGTAAGTGCGGTAGTGGTTATTTAACTGTCCACCATTTACAGCTACCCAGTTTTGGCATTTGCTCTTTGAATTTTATCGCACGCTTTTGTGCAATTTAGGTAAAGGCAACAAGGGCCAAAAGCCAACAAAACGAATACAACTGATATGAGAAACA
Source organism: Drosophila ezoana (assembly GCA_035045725.1). NCBI lineage: Eukaryota > Metazoa > Arthropoda > Insecta > Diptera > Drosophilidae > Drosophila > Drosophila ezoana. Next base: position 1,104,492 of record JAWNOU010000197.1, on the reverse strand, counting down.
GACAGAAATTTGGGCCTTCATCGGCATAACGTGCAAGCCCGCAGCCGCACATGATTTCCAAATGCTTAAAATCAAGTTTTCATTCCTTAATTTTATTTAGCAAATATGTGAAATTGTAAAATACATTTGCTATTAAATAAACATAGAGGCATTCAAATTTATTTTAACAATGACAAGTGAAAATTATCTTTTTAGATCCTTATAATTCAGCTATTAATAGTTAAATTTAATGTGATATAAACCATTATACAGAGATAAAGCAATTTATCATTGCTTAGGCCCATTATTTCTTTTAGTATTTTATATGTGTATATCCAATATATCTTTATCTATGTGCGATAAATAAAATAGAACACAAAATATCTGTTCTATATGTACTTCATAGAGATGATTCGAGCAATGGGTATCATTTAGTCTTTAGTTTGTTATTTGTGCATTTTATGATTTGGCAGGTACCTCCGTTAATTGGACTGCTACACATTTCATTGATTACGCCAAGTAAATATTCAATCAACTGCTTGTCTTTTAGGCCTACATGATGTTTACGGACATGTACATATGTGTCTGTGTGGTTACCTCAGCCCCTGCCACTTGATTATTTTTTGGGTATGCCAATCTAACTCATCCTCCGCCATGTGTCAGACATGCTGCATCACACTTATTATCGATTTTTCAGTTAATATAATTATTTTAAAAAATTAAACAAAAACAAATTCAGTTCGATAGCTTCTGAAGAGCATTAGATATTAATTAGTCAAATATTATTTTTTTTTGTTAAAATTTAATTTGAGCACAATTCCAAAATTTTAACAATCATTGATATGAAAGTTTTGCGAATGTTTTATTTTATATACAACTACTAGCGGGTATAGCCTGGCCTTGCCCCTGGCCCGCTTTGAAAATGATTTTGAAACTGAGCGGACGGTAAACAAACTACTTTCATATAAAAGTTTTCCGCCCTGTTACCACTGTTGCAAGTGGAATTTCCCAAATCGCTGAAACACATATTCATCATATAATTATGTAGAACTTTGAAAATAAGTTTGATGCAAATCGGACAAAACTTAAAATTCACCAAAAAATTTTTTTACGAAATATGTGAAACACGTCTTAAATGATTTCTTAAGTTGATTCTTCGAAATGATTTTAAGAGCGAAACGACATCCACCAAATCTTTGACCCCCATTTCCACCAAGGAGTAATACATTTTTGAAAAAGTGTGAAACACCCCTCAAATGAATTTGCACAAAGAACTTTTAAATTGAGTTTGAGGCCAATCGGATGGTCAACAAAAAAGTATCATACAAACGTTTTTCGCGATTTTTCCATACTTGCGGGTGGAATTTCCCAAATAGCTAAAACACGTATTCATTAAGTTATTATGTATAACTCTGAAAATAAGTTTGAGGTAAATCGGACAAAACTTAAAACTGCACCAAAAAAATCGTAGAATCGCATTTCTACCAAGGATGCTTTGAGTCTGCGAAAAATGTGAAACACGTCTCAAATGATTTCTTATATAGATCCTTGAAAATGAATTTGAGCGCGAAACGTCATTTACCAAATCTTTGAACCCCATTTCCACCAAGGAGAAATACATTTTTGGAAAATTGTGAAACACCCCTCAAATGAATTTGAACAAAGAACTTTTAAATTGAGTTTGAGGCCAATCGGATGGTAAACAAAAAAGTTTCATACAAACGTTGTGCGATTTTTCCATACTGCACCAAAAAGATCTTAGAATCGCATTTCTACCAAGGATGCTTTGAGTCTGCGAAAAATGTGAAACACGTCTCAAATGATTTTTCATATAGATCCTTGAAAATGAATTTGAGCGCGAAACGTCATCCACCAAGTCTTTGAACCCCATTTCCACCAAGGAGAAATACATTTTTGGAAAAGTGTGTAACACCCCTCAAACGAATTTGAACAAAGAACTTTGAAATTGAGTTTGAGGCCAATCGGATGGTCAACAAAAAAGTATCATACAAACGTTTTTCGCGATTTTTCCATACTTGCGGGTGGAATTTCCCAAATCGCTAAAACACGTATTCATTAAGTTATTATGTAGAACTCTGAAAAATCATTTGAGACGTGTTTCACATTTTTTGCAGACTCAAAGCATCCCCGGTAGAAATGCGATTCTAAGATCTTTTTGGTGCAGTTTTGAGTTTTGTCCGATTTACCTTAAACTTATTTTTAGAGTTCTACATAATAACTTAATGAATACGTGCTTTAGCGATTTGGGAAATTCCACCCGCAAGTTTAGAAAAATCGCACAACGTTTGTATGAAAATTTTTTGTTTACCATCCGATTGGCCTCAAACTTAATTTAAAAGTTCTTTGTTCAAATTCATTTGAGGGGTGTTTCACACTTTTCCAAAAATGTATTCCTCCTTGGTGGAAATGGGGGTCAAAGATTTGGTGGATGTTGTTTCGCTCTCAAATTCATTTCCAAGAATCAACATAAGAAATCATTTGAGACGTGTTTCACATATTTCGTAAAATCTAAACACCTTCAGTGAAAAGTGCATTTTAAAGATTTTTTTTGGTGAATTTTAAGTTTTGTCCGATTTGCATCAAACTTATTTTCAAAGCTCTACATAGTAATACGACGAATACGTGTTTTAGCGATTTGAGAAATTCCACTTGCAACAGTGGTAAAAGGGCGGAAAACTTTTATATGAAAGTAGTTTGTTTACCGTCCGCTCAGTTTCAAAATCATTTTCAAAGCTTTTTAGAACATTGATTTTATAACATACGTGCCACGGGCAAGGCCGGGCTATACCCGCTAGTATATATATATAGTATTATATTATTTTCGCCCAGCAGGCTTTTAAATCTAAGGGCATTTGATTATGGCCACTAAATTATCGCTCACTCTGTGCCCCATAATCTGCCTTGTTTTATTGCTATGCAAGGCCCCGCAGGTGCGCTAAGCAAGTATAAAAAAAGTAAACAAATAAAATATCTTTTGATTTGTATGGCCCTAATGAGCGGAACCTTTAGATGTCCTCGAAAAAATCTAACAGCAAATCATGTAAATGCTGTACAAATATAAGAATGTTGAAAAGTCTTGCAAGTTGATAGCATGAGTGCAGCTGGCTAATGAGGTCTGGACTATTCAGCTATTGGACTATTTGGCGATGTTGCCCACTTGTCGGCTGCTTAGCCACAGGCCACAAATATAGGCACAGATAGCAGGGCCCCGGCCTTGTCTCTCAATTCGGTTAATCCGTGCGCTACGACCAATTTACTTTTTGGTGCGTGCCCATCATCATCAGCATTAGCACGACTATATATAGGTATTTTTTGGTTGTAGTGATAGCAGTTGTTTCTGTTATAAGATAAATATTCGAATGGGGTGAGTGGGTGAGCAACTGTGTTCGCATAATGACGCTAATTTGGTAAGGTCCGGTTCTACATTTTGCGAAAAGCCCCCTCTTCCTCATAAATAACTTATGATATCTATTTTTCAAGTTGGCGCAGTCTTCCCTAATGACTGGTGATTTAACAATGGCATTTATTAATTAAAACATGTGTCGTTCGCACGAGCACACAATAGCACACGCTTGAACCTACCCACACAAGAGGACAATCTATTGATTTGCCATTACGCATACGACAGGTGGGCCAAGGAGCTGCAGGAGCTGCTCATATAAAATGCCAATCTTAAATGAATTGTGTGGTTACCGTGGCTACGGAGTCGCGAATGTTCTTGAGCACATAAATGCTTGTAGGTGATAATTGATTATCGATTGTTGAAATTTTGTAATTTGCAGATCTTAATTTATTGTGTCCACTGGTATGAGATACAATTGAATTTATCTGAAAATGCCTATTATATTTTGAAATGTATTTTAAACACTTATTTATAATTTGCATGTGAATAATTACCTAAATTTTGCATAAAATATCAAAATCAAAGCATATTTTGTTATATAAACAGCAATTAGTTTATAGGGATAATTATGACATCATCATGTATCAATGGTTTTTCGCGTTTTGAACATTTGTGTGTGCTACTTTATAGTGGCAACACTGGCTGCATCACTGTCGCTGCTGGCAACACTGATTGGCACGGCATTGGATATGGGACAGGAAATGGGCGAGAGTAAGTGGGGAAAGGGGAAAAAGAAACAGCAACAACAATGGCTCAACAGCAAATGAAGTCACGTACGTGCGATTTTTCTTCTGCGTTGGGGGCACATATTAAAATACGTGCGTCTCTCTTTTACTATAACTTTTACCCACACGCACACACACAAACATACACAGATGCACATTAATGGTGGCATGATGAGGCAGCTAAGTTTCTTGTTGTTGGGGCTATCTCACAAAAGGGCTACAAATGGCTTTAGGCTTGTTTGTTTTTTATGTGACTGCATGTGTGCGTACGTGTGTGTCGCTTTGTGTGTATGTGTGTGTGTTTGCTTGTGTGTGTACATATATTTGTTTCAATTTCAATGACTGCGAATAACATTTGCACTTAGTAAATAAAATATAACAAACGCAACTTAAATTTACTCGGCATGGCAATTGCGATTATACACAATGCTTCCTGCTACGTACGTTCAAAGCTTAAATTTTAAATTTATTTTCTCTCTCTCTCTCTCTCTCTCTCTCTCTCTCTCTTTCACTCTCTCTCTGTGTCTGCCTCTCTGTCTGCCTCTCTCTCTCTCTTTCTTTCTTTCTTTTTTAGTGACTATTGTTGTTACTGGAGACAGTGTGCGCTCATTTGCATTTGGCATTGTTGTTGTTGTTGTTGTGTTTTACCACCGCGTCGAGCAAACAAATAGAAAAACACGCTGCAATTGCAGACAATAGTCTCTACCATTGCGGCAGGACACAGGACCTGGGCCCAGGACACAGCGCTTGCCCCATTTTCTTTCTTTCACTTCACATATAGTGCAGAAAACAAAGGACAACAGCTCAACCTCCAAAAGGCCAATGCACGATCAGCGGCCTAGTTGGCTTAAAACTAACAACAACAAAAATAAGCGAGAGCAACATCAATGTCTAGCTGTTTTTTTTCAGTGTTTGCTGGCAAAAAGTGTTTGCCGCTTGCAGTTCAGTTGCTCCTTGGGAATGGAGCCAGCCTGACATGTGCCTGGCCCGTGCCCCGTCACCGTTTGCTCCGTTCCAGCACAATTCCCACGATGCTGTGATGTAACTGCGACTCTGGTTAAGAATCGCCTTTGTTGTTGTTGTTGCCGATGCTCGTCTACTTGATTTGTATGCGCCTTGGCTCTGTGCAACGGCCACTTTTGTTTTGGTTTGTGCCATGTACTTGAAATTCCCCCTCGCACTGGCAGTTTGCATGCAACTTTATTGAATTTGCTGTGAATATGCAAAATGGCCAAGATATCTTGAGATTTCCTACCAGCTGCATTTAGATTGGTATTATGCATGTTTATGTCAGCTCAGATATGTCAAAGCCTCTCAATTTGTAACAAAATAATAATAAGCGATGAACTATTTGTGTGTGGCTTGATTGTTTGTTTGAAATATTAATTGCGTTTGCCATTAAAGCATTATGCTAGATATGCATTAATTTATTTATGTTTGTTTATATTGTATTTAGTGTTTAATGCACGCTCCTATAAGTAGTATATATTATATACTTATTTGTGCTGGGTAAATTAGTAATATGTCGAAACCTAGTGTTCTTTTTATGTCTTTTAATGGTTAACGAACTTCGTATATATTTATACTTTTTGGTATAATAATAATCATTACAATAATTTAAGGTATACTAGTTATGATAAAAGTAAAACATTGATAGGAAAATAATTATTTTTTTTTCATTTCATTTCATTTCTTTTATTCAAACCACAAACAAAAATCGCTTAATTTAGTTTATTCAAAAGCGGAGATTCTAGGTGAAGTCATCACTAGGTATTACTGCATATAAAGCCGTATGTATGCGTAGCGACACGAAACCAATTTGGAATATAATCGACTTATTCCTTAAGCCGCTTTAAATCCGTTCAAGCTTAAATGTTTTGGCATGTGTTTGGCCTGCTGTAAAACAATTCTTCACAAACATAAATATTTCCATTTCCGCATAAATATGAAATGTGTTGAATAAGTAGTATCGACTGTCGAAAACTCAATTTAGCACACGTCAATGTTTTGGAAAATATTTACATGTTTACATCCCTTGCGGTTAAGTCTGATATATAACACTAATTAACGAACAGAGGCGGTTAAAATTAATCTTCTGAGAATGAGAAATAACTTGACTTAATTTAATGACTTTTGTAATCGATGACCATCAATAAAAGTATATTCTATGCATTACGTTGATGTTGACTGAATTTTAAACCTGTTGCCTTGAGTTCTGCCAGAGCAGCGATAAGAGTATCATAGCTGTTGTATTCAGTATTGAGTTTAACCCGTGCACACTTGCCTGGCATCTAGTCCGGGGTCCGGATTCTAAATAATGTTTGACCATTTGATGTTTGCACCTTTTTCTTTTGTTGGTTGTTGTTCATGTTCTTGTCTCTTGCCGGTTCATTTTTTAACCTGTAGTGCGGTTTTCAATTTCATACTTCATTCGTTTTGAACGCCACATCCGGTGCGGTGTTTTGTCCTGTTGTGCGTTGATTTCGTCCCGCCACGCTTGTATTAATGGCATTTATTATTTTCTCGTTACACGTTGACTTTTGTGCCGCAATTTCTCAAGAGAAACGCTTCGTCCTCAGTCCTGTTTTCCGTTCCCAGCTCCTCTGTCTTGTCGTCATCGTAGAAGGAAAAATGGCGCAACAGCACAAACGATAACAAGTGACAAGGATAAAGTGCAAATGTTGTCAACAAAAAAAAGAAAAACAAGCTAAATAGTTGGGACCTTGCCTTGCCAACCTAGTCCACCTGAACAGTCAACTCAATGCCTGTGTCGGGCACTTTTTATTAATTTCTAGCCCAGCTGCGAGACACCCGATAAAACGCTCGACTTCTTCCCCGATTCCAAATACGACTCAACATCAACTCGGACTCGGATTTGTTAACCTTTTAAATTTAAATTTATTACACCCGAAAAAACACTGGGTATGAGCAGCGCCTTGCTAATTGGAGGCGCTGTTTCGTAGAACAACCGAACCCTTATCATTTGGTCCTACCAATTAAGCCAGAATTTTGGCAAAATTATTTTACCAGACTTTTGAGAGTAGCTCATTTTGTTTGTTTAGTCACTTAGTTAGCTTAAATATTTTAAGCATCCATTTAACTTATTGAATATTTCTAATATTTCTGTTTTCTTCTTGTTTTATTCCTCGGTAACTAAGAAGGATCTGGGTTCAATTCTAGGATACTAAATGGAATAGTATAACTTAAGTTGACAGCTTATAGTTAACATAATAATAGCTTATAACTAATGGTAGCTTATAAAATAATAAATGAAACGTTAGTAGAGGATAGGTAAGAGGCCTGCCAATACGACGACAGGATACGACATTTGGAGCGCCTTGCAATACCATATATGTTCCTTAATTATTACTCACGGCAAGCATTCTTGAAATTATTTGCAGGTGATATTGGAAGAGGTTCACACACAGAAAATTAATGAAGAGTAAGAAAATTGAACTTTCCTTATGCTAACTTTTGTTTAACTAAAAATTAGAGCTTGAAAACCAAAGACACATATATTTTTAAATATTATGTTCAGCGCAAATGAAATGACAAATAGCTATCTCTAGCATGATATTTGAAAAAACAAAATGCTTCTTCAAATGCCTCTACTCATTATTGGGTAATTAATATAAATGGTTTCCAATTCCTTGCACGAGTGCTCTTGAGTTTTTCATTTCGAAAACTCTCTTGAAATTGGAATGCTGCTTTTACAAAAGTGTATGGATGTGTGTGTATGTGTGTGTGTGCGTATGTGGGTGGTTGTGTATTGCGTGGCTAAAGGTCAGGTGACGATTGTAACACAATGACGACGCCTAAATGCAGGAAAGGCTGTTTATTTTGTTTATTTTTATTGACAAACCCGACGAGAATGTGTGTGAAATGTGCGTGCACGGCTTGGGCCGGTTATCCTTTATCCTTTGAGTGTTTTAAAAGCAAACAATGTGCGTTGGGTGTGGCTGGGCACTTTGTTATTGCTGTTGTTGTTGTTGTTGCATTTATAACTACTAATGCTTCTACTATTGGACATGGCTTGCGGTTTGTTAGCTGCCTGCACGAGAATCTCGTACGGGTAATTTTGATATTCAAAACACGACGGATTACCGTTCATTCCGTTTACACACAAACACACACGCATTTACTTGCAAAGGCTAGGAGACCGCAGGCGGCACCTTTTGCCCGCCTCTCTTCCACCTAACCCCAGCTACCCTCCCATCGTTTTCGTCACACTGTCGCTGTTGTCGTTGTCACACGGCGCACATTTGTTAGACACTAAGCCCGTGCATACTTCTGACTGCCTGCCTGCCTGCCAGCCTGCCAGCCTGGTTGCCAAGAGAGCATACACTGACAAGGATAAGAATGTTTATCACACATACACACACACATGCACACACACATACACACATACACACACAAATGAAGTATACTAGAAGCCAAACCTCAAAGCAACCGCACGTACGAAACTTGAACGGGCTGCGGCAATGACAACAAGATGAAGCTGCGCATCCTTAACTTAAAGTTGAGGCCATTGTCTTGTGTTAAGAACTTTAAAAATTGACGAAACCCGTCACCCAATTATGGTTATCTGCCCACGCCCACACCATTCGCGCCAAGTGCCGTGTCATTTCAATATTCTTTACTTTTTATTTCATTTTATTAAATGCTTCAGGTAGCTACTTAAACACGTTTTCGATTAGCTCAGCTGCTGACATCGCTCAAGTGCCCGGTTGGGTGGGGTGTGCTGGCATGGCGTATGGAAGGTGCCGCACGGCGGGACACTCTACCTGCAGACGGCGCATTAGCCAAGGCGCAATTTTCAATTTATGCTTTTCTTCAGTATTTTTTAATAAAGAAAAATATATGAAGAACACACAAAATGAGCAGCAAATTTATGGTAGGTGCGTTATGTTTGTTGGGGTGTGCTTCTGAAGGAATTTTGAAAACTTTTAAACATTACATACTTGTGTTGCAATGATTTATAAATACTGAGAAAATTTGCTATATCTAGATAGATATAGAATTAAGATTTGATTTACCCACCTTTCACAACACTTCAGTACATTTATTAGAGTTTATCGGGTAATTAAAGTTTTTGTAATTGGTATCTCCCGGATGTTGATGGCAAACTTGAATTACAGATATAAGTATTAATTAATAATACTAAAACAGAAGAACCCGATTTAGATTGTAGTTTCTTCTAGAATTGTAAAGTTTTTGATTTTTTTTCTATAGCCAAAGATTATATTCTATAAAAATATCTTTAAAATCTCTAAAGGTAAAAATCATTCCAATAGAAATATATATGAAACGATCTTTTCATCAATAAAACTATTCATTTAACGGTTCGAATTCCTATAGTTGTAATTTTTAGATAATAAAATCGGGGACTTTAAGTGCCCGTGGTGGCAGCCATGGAAAAATTCTCCGTCGACCCATCCAGAAACATTAGCCACGCGCAGCCATCAAAGCACAGCCACAAGCTGTCATAATTTTATATTTTAAGCTGCAGAGCCGAACCTCAACGAAGCGAGCCAACAGGAGATAAGGAGCAATGTAAACAGATGGGCGGCAAGTGAAGTTGGGAATCCTTAAAAATAAATCTCAAAGTACTCTAATGTTGTAGCCCGTTATCGCTGGCAACGTGCAGCTGTTGCTATTAGCGTCAGCCTGACCCAAGCTGGTTCTCTTTTTAAGAGAATCTGGAAATAACAACAGCATCAACAACTCAGCCCGCAGCTACGTTACGGTTGCCTGATGCTGCGTGTTGACAGGATATTTGCTGGATTTCTATCAATATGCCAGCATTAACACGTCCGCGTAAAATGATAGAAGAACGTGTACATAAGTATTTTCTGTCTAAAAAAAATGAAAGAAGCAGAGAGAGCACTGCCTATTATATGGGACACGAAATTGGAAATATGGCTCGGAGCGTGCTGACTTCCTGTCTAATCATATTTTAATAATGTTGTTCGTGGCAGTAAAATGCCAAGTAAATATCAAATACTACACATCCTTAGCTAACAAAACAAACAACAAAGGCAAACTGTTGCCACAATTTATTGATAAGCTCATTAATTTTCAGCAGCTGGCAGCTCAGCTATAAAATTGGATCCCATTCGGTCGCGCAGGTGGCAGACAGAGGACCTAAATCCAAAGGGGTATTAAGTTTCGTGACAATGTTTGACGATGTTGTTAGTTTGAAATATAATTGGGAACAATAATTTACATTCGTAGTCAATTCAATTGCTTCAATAGCCTTGTGAATTTATTATATAAGTTATTGGAGCCATAAACTTTAAATGCAGTCACTAAATAAACTGTAGCAGTGTTGAGGGAATCATTTACTTTTACATGTTGGCTACATTGGTTCTTGAATATTAATACCATTGAGAGTAGCAAGCAATAAATCGGTCTTCAATATAAACAAACTGTCTACATTTATTTTTTTTAATTTCAAAACAATGATATTGTTGAGCTGCGAATGTTTTTAACGACTGTTGTTAAACTTAAGGCTTGAATTAAAGAAACAATTTGTGTTTCAACAACAACAAATTATACGGCGTTTATTAACCGAGATATACAAGTTTTTGGCTATGGGTCAGAACAATTTCTTTGCCTAGATCGACAACGAATTAAATAATGTAAAAATAAGATAAGAATATGCATTTTTAGCAGGTGCGACAAGTGCAAGAGAGGCTTGCCAGCCCTGTTTACAACGAACAGGCGATTTGAAAAACTAAATGCGCTACCTCTTTTAATGTTTGAATTTGAATTTAATGCGACTCCTGCAGAATCCATCAGATAAAGACATAAGAAATCGATTTAACTATCGACTATCAAGTATCTACTATCCAGTTATTGGTGTCTAAATAAAATTTAAATATTAATTCATCGATAAATCCTTAAAAAGTCTATTTTTAAAGTCTTCGATAGCGTAGTATTTGAAGCATTTGTGAGCCACATTAAGCGGGTAAAGGAGAGACCAAGTCAATTGTTGTAGGCCAAACAAAACAGGCACAACAACAACAACAGTAAAAGCAACAACAAAAACAATAACAATATGGGTATTTGTGCTATGTGAAATTTGCTCTCACAAACGTCAAGTGGTCGACAACAGCAGCCGACAAAGTGCCACTCAGGCGAACTTAACCCCAGCGCCTATTTCAGTTGGCAGCACTCTGTAACTAGTTCAGGGCTTCACGTACCCCGGAACTTTGGTGAAAATTACCAGACCCAAAGTAAAAGTAGGGCTTATATTGAAGTGCAGTGCTATTGTTGCTGCTGGGGCCTGTTGACCATAAATTATTAATGATTACTAGACCAGCATTACAGTTAGCTCACTTATTTACCCATTTGCAAATGAAGGCCAATTGTAGCCGTTGGCAAGGGTGAAAATTCGGGTAACAGTTTCGTTTATTTTAGCCACAACATTTATATGCTTAAAATATATATAAGGTTTTATATACTTACACATTTATATAGTGAAATTTGGTTGCCTAATGCTGGGCTAGCTAATTGTGGCTACTGATGCTGCTATTGCTGGACCGGTTATGTTTAAATATTAATTTTGATTGTTCAAATTGTGTATGCCATCAATCTTTGGCCGTTTTCACTTGGCGTCAGCGTCGCCTCATTTCAATTTCATGAGAGCTTCGGCCGAAAAGTTTTGTTATTTATATTTTATACAATTTCATGCTCGCTGCACATAAACAAAATTATCATAGCATATCAAATTATGTATACCATCAGCCAAAACGGCCAATTGTCGATTCAAGTCTCTTTATACATACATAATGAACAACAGCACGAGTCTGAGAGAGTCCAAAAAATTGTTTTGTTCTTTTTTACAAATTTCACTTCCGCTTAAATGGCGGCCAAGCATGCGCATCATTGATTTTGATTATGTTTGCATGCTTTCTGTATTTGCCTGTTGTTAGCCCATGCAAAATGATCAATCAATGCTCAATGATTGCAGCTCAATATTTAGAATACATTTACTGATTGTCTTAGGCGCAGCGCAATCGCAGGCCAAATTCATTGGGTGAATAATCACTCCATCACCAATTGAGCAACCAAATAAGCTATTTACCTTTCATAAATTCAGTTCGAGTTCATAAAATTCAAGCTAAGTTGCTTGATAAACCTGGTAATACAGAATTCTAGCGGATAGCAGACTTTTTGTTAACGTGTCTAAGCATGATACAAAACGTTTTTAATCCAAGATTTATGTACTTACATCTTGGGATCTGCTCAAGAGAACTACATTCGATAAAAGTATTTGGGTGAATCTTTTATTTTTTTATAACATTAACCTTATATGCAAGAAATATCGATATTTTTAAGTGAGTTGGGGTGCTGACAACAGACCCACTCGATAGTTTGTTAAATTGATTCCTGATAACTTTTGTGTTTATTATTCGTTAATTGTGATCGATTCAAATCGCCTGCAGACTATCTGAAACAAGTTTGAATAAGCTCTCTGGGCACAAGTACGTAAAATACAGGGTTGAAAGTACTTGTTATTAAAATGTAAACAAAAAATAAATAGCTGAATCAGTTTGAAATGTCAGCTGTATCCAGCTGCCGACACTGCTTATCGGAAAATATAGCTAGAAAGTAGCTCAATTAGCAAAACTGATCGTGAGACTCAAAAATTATATGAGCTAGACACCAACTAAGATTTGGATTGCGTTTAAATAACTTTGGATACCATTCCCCATTTTATAAAGGTATCTTAGTATGGTAGTTATTTTCTCAAGACTGATTGGGGCTTATTCAAAGAATAAATTAATCTCCTACCAAGGTTAAAGTCTTCTTGAAATATGATCAGAAAATCTTGTTTAAAGGCTAAATTGATCTTAATTAAAGATCACAATGTGATTAAGACATGTGTTTTTGGTCATTAATTTAGTATGATTTTTGAATTTTAATAAGTACATATTGGTCTTATATTAAGAATCATTAAAACTGGACTAAATACTATTTCTTGCTTCAAGTATTTCCGTAATTAAAGAGTAATACTTGAAATAAGAATTTCATACTTAAATCAAGTATTACCTGTCTTACCGTACTTTAATGACCTCGTTTACTTGATTCAAGTACGAAATTCTTGATTTGTTCTCTCTGTGTATATGTAAGAATTGGTACAGATAGGTACAGATATTTCCAGCCTCCAGCCAACAAAAGTTTAATATCTGCTTCTAAATTAAAAACACGAAGCGATTTAAGCTTAGTTGTGAATAATGCAAATGTGAGCAAGTTTTGGTCATAGTTCACACTAAATATTTGTTTTCAATTGTTGAACATATGGTTCCAAAACTTTTTTACCGACTCACCAACTGGGATTGCTTTGCCACTCATATAAAAGAAATACGAGTGTAATTAAAAACTTAACAGATTGCCGTTGTCCCAATGGCAAAGCACCTTCAATGCGGCCCACAAAAACTTGCACTTAATGCGAAGAGAGTGTTGACGACAAACTATTGAAGAACTATTGAAAAGTATTCTGTGTGCCCAGATAGCTGAAGAAGTAATAGATGTGTATGTTCTGGATAGTGTGAGGGGGTGGTTAAGGTGGGCAACGGGGTGTGGTCGGCAAGTGATGCCTAAGTTAACGCTGCGCACAAAAAATGAATCGTAAGAAGCGAAGGGCGCACAACTAGACAAAAACAAAATTCTTTCTAAAGCACTCAAAGCCCCAAAAGCGTGCAGCAACACACACCCACACACACTCGCACATACAAACAGACATACACGCTTTCAGTTTGTTGCGCTGAAAAGAGGATAAACTGCATTTTTATCTTTAAACACACTTCAAGTGCCGAGCGAGGCGCGAGGCATGGGCCCAGTTGCGAGAACGTCACGAAAAACAAACACAAGTGCACACACGGAGTGCGCGTGTGTGTGTCTGTGTTGGCGTATATGTGTTTTTGTGTCTGTGTGTGTGTGTGTTGGCAGGTGTGCTTTTGTTCTCTGCCATGTCCTTGTTATTATTATGATTATTATTCAAGTCATCAACAGCGACGTTGGCGACGTTCATAAAGCAAGCTTTGAAGGAGCCAGAGTTGTGTTTGTTGGTGTTTTTGTTCTTGTTGTTGTTGCTTTTCTTGTTGGGCACAACGCGCTGCACTTAAGCGCATTGAGAAGATTATGAAGTATGCAGCGCTGTTAAGTATGCACCGAATGCGCGGCGCCAGCTGATGGCTGCCTATTAAGTTTATCTGCACGAATTGCAGGCTACACACACGCACACACACATACTTGTAGATTGCAACACAAACGTTAATCACCCGCCCCGGTTAATGGCACGACCCCTTCTTTAGGATGTGCATGAATGGAGACAACATTTCCCAATCAAGCGATGTGTCGAAAGTCGCCAACTATTGATGATGGCATTGCTTTCGCATTATGAAGCCGACGATGATGTGGCTGCAGCTTAAGAATATTGAGATAAGCGCTTGCCATAGCCATTTATCCGGCGCTCCTGCAACGACCACATTCATAAGGACCTTACGAAGTTGGCAAGACAGTGGCAAAGCCAGCGATAGGTTCAGCTCTAGCAGATTCAAGGTAACGACATTGCTGCCTTTTTTTCGACAATTTATTGCCAGCCTTCATGCTTTATGTCGGGCATGGGCAAATGGCAACAGCAAATGCCAAAAGGGCTGAAGGGTGTAGGTGGAAACTATGCCAATCTCGGCTGAGACTTCTGCCTTTTAAGTGGTTGCCCGCTCTCTTGCATGGCAGGAAAAATTAATTTTTTAACACGCACACGAAACTGAAAGAGAGTCGAAGATGTGGGCCAGAGAGTGGAGCAGAGTATATGGCTGCAAAAGGGGAGGGTGGACCGCTGCGCGTTGACACTGATTTTGACGCATTGCTCCCAGAGGATGTGACCCAAAAAGTCAGTGCGGCAAATGAGCAAATGTAGGAGGCAACCTAAAACCGGTTAAGTGTTCAGCTTGGCGTCGAAAACCGAGCGTTATTCCTGCCTGCTGCAAAATATGAGACATGTCAGACCGCACCGCGGCCAACCCAGCAACCTGCCAGCCAACAACCCAGCACCCTGGCAACCGAAGCGAAGTTAAGACAAAGGCACTGCGAACCTGTGAATGTGACTCTGTTTTTCTAGTCGTTTTGTTTTTAATTTGCAGTGGTTATGGTTAGTGGGTCCTGCTACTTCTGCCCCTGCTGCAGCTTAGGTGCGAGGCGAGACGTTGACAAAGTAAAATGTAGACAACCTGACAGCCATGTGGCAGTGGCAATCAGACATAACGAATCCGGAGTCAGGGCATTTTAATATGCAAATTGCGAAAACGAAGTGATAACTTTTTCACTGGCTGCAAACCGTATGCAAAGGTCGCTGTCGCTCTCGAGCGATAAGCCATAAAGGTTCTGGATGCGAGTCTTTCCCAGCAACATGTAGAAAACGAGTCACTTAATCATTAATGATTTTAAAAGTAAGTGATAAATCTAGTAAGCTGTTTTTTATTTTCTAGCATAACACAGAGCACGCAGTTAAGGCTGTGCATAAATAATGGATTTGTCTATTTATTGCACTTATATATCGAGAATCATTCTATATTTCAATCTTTATCTTGCCATAAATGTTGTATCGCATTTTTATCTATCTCTAGCTCTTTTTATAAAACTGTTTGTCCGACTAACTGACTGACTGACTGACTGATTGGTTCTCAACGCACAGCCCAAACCGTAAGAGCTACGAAGCTGTGGTTACCTTATGTGATGAAGGTGCACGTTAAGACGGGCGAAAAACGTTTGTATGAAACTTTTTTGTTTACCATCCGATTGGCCTCAAACTCAATTTCTAAGTTCTTTGTTCAAATTCATTTGAGGGGTTTTTCACACTTTTCCAAGAATGTATTCTTCCTTGGTGGAAATGGGGGTCAAAGATTTGGTGAATGATGTTTCGCGCTCAAATTCATTTTCAAGGATCTATATGAAAAATCATTTGAGACGTGTTTCATATTTTTCGCAAAATCAAAGCATCCTCGGTAGAAACGCGATTCTAAGATTTTTTGGTGCAGTTTTATGTTTTGTCCGATTAACCTCAAACTTATTTTCAGAGTTCTACATAATAACTTGATGAATACGTGTTTATGCGATTTTGTATTCCTCCTTGGTGAAATTGGGGGTCAAAGATTTGGTGGATGTCGTTTCGCCCTCAAATCCATTTCCAAGGATCTACATAAGAAATCATTTGAGACGTGTTTCACATATTTCGTAAAATCTAAACACCTTCAGTGAAAAGTGCATTTTAAAGATTGTTTTGGTGAATTTTAAGTTATGTCCGATTTGCATCAAACTTATTTTCAAAGCTTTACATAATAATATGATGAATACGTGTTTCAGCTATTTGGGAAATTCCACTTGCAACAGTGGTAAAAGGGCGGAAAACTTTAAATGAAAGTAGTTTGTTTACCGTCCGCTCAATTTCAAAATCATTTTCTAAGCTTTTTGAGAACATGATTTTATAACATACGTGCCACGGGCAAGGCCAGGCTATACCCGCTAGTAAACTATATAACAAAAGTCTACGTAGCCATTTATTATAGAATGCCATTGTGATTATTTGCACTGGTTCAATATGTCCTAAAAGAAACTACATATATAATTATAATATTTTATTACGTCATTATACAATATCACAAATAAATTCGTATCTTCACCAAACTCACTTAATTTGATTAAAGCATTTTGGCGAAATTATATCATTTAAGTAAGTAACTCTCGTTTGAAAAATCTAACAAAAATTGATAGTTGAAATGTTGTATCGCATTTTTATCTATCTCTAGCTCTTTTTATAAAACTGTTTGTCCGACTAACTGACTGACTGACTGACTGATTGGTTCTCAACGCACAGCCCAAACCGTAAGAGCTACGAAGCTGTGGTTACCTTATGTGATGAAGGTGCACGTTAAGACGGGCGAAAAACGTTTGTATGAAACTTTTTTGTTTACCATCCGATTGGCCTCAAACTCAATTTCTAAGTTCTTTGTTCAAATTCATTTGAGGGGTTTTTCACACTTTTCCAAGAATGTATTCCTCCTTGGTGGAAATGGGGGTCAAAGATTTGGTGAATGATGTTTCGCGCTCAAATTCATTTTCAAGGATCTATATGAAAAATCATTTGAGACGTGTTTCATATTTTTCGCAAAATCAAAGCATCCTCGGTAGAAACGCGATTCTAAGATTTTTTGGTGCAGTTTTATGTTTTGTCCGATTAACCTCAAACTTATTTTCAGAGTTCTACATAATAACTTGATGAATACGTGTTTATGCGATTTTGTATTCCTCCTTGGTGAAATTGGGGGTCAAAGATTTGGTGGATGTCGTTTCGCCCTCAAATCCATTTCCAAGGATCTACATAAGAAATCATTTGAGACGTGTTTCACATATTTCGTAAAATCTAAACACCTTCAGTGAAAAGTGCATTTTAAAGATTGTTTTGGTGAATTTTAAGTTATGTCCGATTTGCATCAAACTTATTTTCAAAGCTTTACATAAGAATATGATGAATACGTGTTTCAGCTATTTGGGAAATTCCACTTGCAACAGTGGTAAAAGGGCGGAAAACTTTAAATGAAAGTAGTTTGTTTACCGTCCGCTCAATTTCAAAATCATTTTCTAAGCTTTTTGAGAACATGATTTTATAACATACGTGCCACGGGCAAGGCCAGGCTATACCCGCTAGTAAACTATATAACAAAAGTCTACGTAGCCATTTACTATAGAATGCCATTGTGATTATTTGCACTGGTTCAATATGTCCTAAAAGAAACTACATATATAATTATAATATTTTATTACGTCATTATACAATATCACAAATAAATTCGTATCTTCACCAAACTCACTTAATTTGATTAAAGCATTTTGGCGAAATTATATCATTTAAGTAAGTAACTCTCGTTTGAAAAATCTAACAAAAATTGATAGTTGAGATTTGAATACATTATTCTATCTTTTCACATAGCTGGAATTGTATATATCCTCTATGAAAGCTGTTATTTCTTGTTATTTATGTACTTAGTTTAAATATAAAATGCATAAGTAAGTTTTGCATTGAGTTGAATTTACATTGATTACAATGATACTTGTTCAAATATTATTTACTATAATTTAATGCCTGTAAAAAGTATCCTCAACGAAACTTAGGCTTTAATATTTCACCATTTTAAAAAACGTTTCCGCTTGGACATGAAGGTATTTCTAGCATAGGTTCAATGCCAAATTGATTCAGCGATTCGGTTGCCCACATCACGCAGATGCTGCACAATGGAATCGCCCACATAAAGAATCGAAAACACGTAAGAGGTTCTAGTCGGGAGCTCCCGACTAGGGGATACCCTGAACCCTCATATTCCAACACCAAATGCAGCGCGCGCTTGTAGATAGAGAGTAGCGGGGAGGTGGCGATAGGTATAAAATGAAAGATAATCGATATATATATACTTTTCTAGAAGCTACATGTCAAGTTTGGTGACTCTAGCTCTTATTATTTACCAAAATTGCTTAAAAAACAGGATATCGATATACATTTTTATCGATTACTTGGAAACGGGGCAAGTTATCGATTATCGGAAACAAACTCGATCTGCGTAGGACCTAGGAGCACCTACATCCAAAATTTCAAGTCTCTAGCTCTTATAGGTTCTGAGATCCTTGCGTTCATACATACGGACGGACGGACGGACGGACGGACGGACGGACGGACGGACGGACGGACGGACGGACGGACGGACAGACAGACGGACATGGCTAGATCGACTCGGCTATTAATGCTGATCAAGAATATATATACTTTATGGGGTCGGAGATGCTTCCTTCTGCCTGTTACATACATTTGGATTTTGCACAAAAACATAATACCCCTTTTACCCATTTTTAATGGGTTCAGGGTATAAAAATGTATGCAAAGAAAAGCTTTGATTGAGTAACCACGACCTTAACATGCACTGTTATCCGCTAATAAAATTATACAAATTTCAATGTGTGTTTTGATACATTACGTTAAGGTATATACAATTGTCATACGTCAATAACCTGCTGGTTAAATGAAAAAAAAAGAAATATAGTAATTTTCTTTAAATTTAAATTTTATTTATTTAATATATTATGATTTGAAAAGTATAGCGACAATATTTCAGAGAAATATTAGATATGTTTTAATCACGCAAAAAGAAGCTTATACATCCCAGTTTGCAGATAGGCCGTCAACTGCGCGTATAAGAACCTAACCAACTGCAATTTCAACCCCTTTGCCAGCAATCCAAAGCAATCCAGCGCCAAAAGAGCTGCGAGCGTCACGCGAGTGGTTCGCTGAGGAGCAAAAGCAGAAAGCAAAGGCAAAGCAAACTGCAAGGAAAACTGAAAAGCAAACTGAAAAGCATGTCAGTTTCATGCTCGCGGCCACACTTAACATTATTTTTGATGCAGCTGCAGCAGCAGCAGCAGCAGCAGCAGCAGAAACAACTAGTACAGCAAGAACAACACACTTCTTTTGTGCAATAACATAAACAACAACATAAAGCACAACAACGGCCACGAGCGGATCTCAAAAAATACGAGCAGCACAGCAAGCGTAACGCATACGCAACGTGGTCCAAGGCAGCGGTAGCGGCATCAGGTCAAACTTAAATATTTAATGAAGCGCTTAATGCGCAATAGCCCCAGACCGCCCCGCGCTGGCTTAATTGCCGCGCCCAGGCTTTCTAGTCAAGGAGCAGGCCTGCAAATATGTTTAACAAATTTTTGCGTAATGCAAAAAATATTTCTTTGTGCCAAGGCTTGAAGTCAGGAGCCGTAGCCTGCCTACTGGCCATAAATTTTCAGAGCGGGGCGTGCACATAAGCAGCCCCAAAATGTTTGTGGCGGTCCTCTAAGCCCAGGCATGCGGTCGCCCAGGCATGCACAGCATTTCAAGCACCGTACCATACCGCACCACACCGCACCACAAACAACAACAGCAACAACAATATCAACAAAATTACACAAAAGAAGTGGAAGCCATTGCCAACAATTTGGATGGCCAACGATGGGCACCAGGTGCTAGCTGCAAGTGATGTCAACTAATCTGTTCGATATGTAAGCTGAATTTAAAAATTTTTGCTATATTTCAATTGCAAAATGTAATCGACGCAAATTTGTCCATTAATTATGTTTTCAAGCTAAAATTATTGTCGGGTGCAAGCAAAAAAATACTGACGTAATCAGAGTTCGGAACCCATAAATATCAAATATGTTTTCTTTCTTAATAAAACTAAAATATAGACTATGTTAAAACGTACCACAGAAAACAAAATACATAAAAACCTTTAACTAAGCTTGGTTAAGAAATATGACAGTCATATTTTAGTTTTATGTATTCCCAGTTAATTGTTAATGATCATGCTAATGGTCCATACAATGTATATTTTATACACTTGTGAGGGTATTATAATTTTGTCATGAAATGTTTAACGTTTAAAGTATATATATTCTAGATCAGCATAAGCAGCCGAGTTGATATTGCCATGTCCGTCGGTCCATCTGTCTATGTCTATGTCAACTTGCCTCTCGGACTTAAAGATCGTCTTGAAACTTCGCATAGATTAGTTTTTCTGTTGGAGGCAGCTCATAGATCGGATACTGCCGGATCGGACCGCTATATCATACAGCTGCATGGGAACGATCGGTCCAAAATTAGTTCCTGTATGAAAGCCTTATCGTTTGTCAAGATATTCGGCATTTATTAGCTTAACTATGCTGCTACATATGAGCCAAATATCGCACTTCTATATTATATAGCACTATAGGAAGAATCTGTCGAGAGAAAAATTAGTTTTTGTATGGCAAAATAGTCTCTTATATATAGAGAAGTAATTTAGTTTTACCAATAAATTTTAGCGAGAAAACGGCTGTCAGCTCTGAAATGCTGCTGCTGCTGTTGACGCTGCTGCTGTTGTTGCTGCCGCTACTGCTGCTGCTGCAGCTACGGCGACAAAGCATTAAAGCATTTGCACGAAGCGGCTGGTAAGCATTCTTTGCAACAACAACAACAAATACAACAACATAAACAAAAACAAAAAAAATGGTCGAGGCTGCTTAACATTTAAAGTGAACAATGGAATATGCCTGGCTGTTTCAGCGCACCGATTTTGCTCATACGCCCCCGCTCAGCCGAGGCGTTTGCTTTACTTATTTACACCAAGCAAAGGTGTTGTAGTTTTTGTTTGTGCCTGTGTGTTTGTATGAGCCTGTGTTTGGTGTATGTATTTGGTATGTTCTCCGTTGATGCTTCGTCGCAGTAAAGGACGACGCGAGTCGCTTACAAATTACCATCCCACACACATGTTCAGTAGAGCACACATAGTTGCACACCCGCGCGCACACACATACACATGTGGGATGCAGAGGGACTGCCAATGAAGAAGAGAAACCTTGCGGCGCCTGCACTTCTGCGGACCATTGCCCGCGATAAGCTTGCAGCGGGTGTAACGAAATTCGGTCAACATGTTGGCCATGAGGATGGCCAATGGCCAATGGCCAATGGCTGCTGCCATTTGCTGCCCACATGTGGCCATAATTTTTAAGCGCCAAATGAGAAGCAATTCATTGACCGTGCTGTCTGCTGTTTGCCGTTGCCTTATTCCCAGTCACAGCATTTACATCAACATAGTTACAATCTTTTTAGTTGCGTGTGTGTGTGTGTGTGTGTGTGTGTGTGCTGCTCTGGGCCCTGGGCCAAAATGCTTTTGCAGAGACGTTAGTTTAAGCATTAGCCAGAATGTTGCGTTTTCTAATTGCTGTTTGTGGGCGTAAAGAGGGCGTGTGAACTTTCATTTGCGTTTGCCACTTTCTATCGGTCCAGTTGGGCAGTGGACTCTAGAGAAGAACATTGCCAGCATAAAGTTGCAAAG
The DNA here is from genome assembly GCA_035045725.1 of Drosophila ezoana. Taxonomy (NCBI): domain Eukaryota; kingdom Metazoa; phylum Arthropoda; class Insecta; order Diptera; family Drosophilidae; genus Drosophila; species Drosophila ezoana. Next base: position 1,082,443 of record JAWNOU010000197.1, on the reverse strand, counting down.
GTAAATTAAAAAAGACGATAACACAGAACAGGAAAATTAGAAACAAGTTGAGTTGAGTGTTCTATTTCATTGTATACCCTGTACCTAGTGAAAATGGTGCAGGTGTGGAGGGAATCGTAAAATGCAACAGAAGGAACCGAGCTGATTTGAGCCCTGAATTCTAATTTATTTTTGACTATATACAAGCATTTCGAGGGATACCCATCCCCAAAGTCTACATAACTTTAGTCCCAACCATTACATTTATCTAACCAAATTTTACAGATCCATGGTATAGATAGGTAGTATAGTTTGTGCATAAAAACAAGTTAGGTTTCCAAAATTTCCAAACAGTTGAAAATTTTAAATTTATAGATATAATTACTTCAATAAAATATTGAAGATATATGATGAACAAAGGTTTTATCTATATATTACTACACAGGACTTCAGCATCAACAGCCATGGTAATCTAATAGTTTTATGATGATGATGTTTTGAATTTCACGATGGTTCATGTTTAATCTTTTAATTATGCCTGTTTAAAATACAAACCATCATACTAATCATTATCATAGACATAATTATAGTTGTTTTCTCGATTTATCTCTAGTAAATAGATTGTCTGTAATCGACAGCGTTTGAATTATCTTTGTTCAGACATAATGAAATAGTATATCAGATAACATTGCGATCTCGACAATTCTCGATACTGTCCGATTATGAAATCTCAAAATGCTCGAATACAAGCAATACATTTCTCGAAGTATACCTTACCCATTGAAAAATTATACTAACAACAGGTTTCATTTCGTTTATCAAACACTTAACCAAGTCCCTATGCCTTAAGTACAAAATCGTATATTCAACAGGCCTTGCCTGTGTTTAATGTGTTTTTCTTTCAGTATGAACAGGCATCCTCATAATTCCACCTAACGATCAAGCTATCAAGTTTGGAAGCCGATCAGATAAAAAACAAAAAGTTGTATGAAAAAGCCGCACTATTTTATACAGATAAATTCTCTATCGCAATTTTTGGGGTTCCTCTTAATTGCGAATTTGGATCGGCTGCTCACTTGTGTACACGGTTTCTTTCTCTGAGCAACAAGGTTCTACGGCCCCAGTTTGGTTTTTAGATGGATATAAACTAACTGAAAATAATAAAAAGGACGTATAAGAATGCATACTTAATGTTAATTATGTTAATCCCCTTATTATACAGCTAGGTTAAAGTGCTAAAAAATGGTATCAACAAATTATTTAATAAAATAAGAAGAAACAAGTAAGAGGTTCTAGTCGGGAGCTCCCGACTAAGGGATACCCTGAACCCTCTTATCGCAACACCAAATGCAGATAATAAAGATAAATTAAAATAAAACTAACATTGTTAGGAAAATAAATAGTCAAAAAAATTCTTTCTCCCCATTGGAATTGAACTTACGCCCCCGACCAACTAAAAAAAACTGAACTAAATTAGGACCACATATGTACATAGAGCATACGATGCAACTGTAATTCTTTTTGCGTTTATTAGTGCACATGTATACAGAAATTCTAGCGCTTTGTGCCAGCTGCCGCTGACTCATGGCCTACCAATATATACATATGTACATATATAACCACATGGTTTCTTTAATAACTTCTATGTATCTTAACCGATCTTAATGACATTTTCTACAGTATATCTTATTGTACCATAGAATATTTGTATATTCTCAAAAAGTCAATTGCATTTAAATTGTGGCTTAAATTGATTGGCAATACAAGTTGGGTTATTAACTTGATTTATAGCTCTGCGGTGGTAGCGGGGAGGTGGCGATAGGTATAAAATGAAAGATACTTGATATATATATAATATTCTAGAAGCAACATATCATGTCGGGTGACTCTAGCTCTTATTATTTACCCAATTTGCTCAAAAAAAGGGATGTCGATTTCGATTTTTAACGATTGCTTGGAAACGGAGTAAGTTATCGATTATCGAAAACAAACTCGACTAAAATGGCTCTAGCTCTTATAGGTAGAGATGCTTTCTTCTGCCTGTTACATACATTTGCATTTTGCACAAATACAATATACCCTTTTTACCCATTTTTAATGGGTTCAGGGTATAAAAAAGGGTACACGGTATCTTCTTGGGAAGAATTTGCTTAATTTCTTTGTTCATGGTGCGTATTAGTCAGTTTAAAAAAATGTTTATATATTTGTATTCAAACCATTACAGTATTAAGAAGCCAGACTTTAGAATGCTGGCTGACATTAGGTGTAAGTGCTACAAGCCTAAATTTAGCAAAATATTACCTGTAGTTAACAGAATACATAATTCTTCATGGCAAGAGTATAAATGTAAATTTAGTTTCAGTGCGCAAAAGTAAATGGTATTCTTAGCAAAATTGCTTTGCGAGATCTTTCAATCAGAAAATTTTCGTTTAATTTAATTCATTTTAAGTCGCATAATCACAGTTTAGCTGCTATAACCCTTTTGGTTTTTAGGAAATTTTGTTTCGTTCTTTTTGCTATAAACCTCTTGCTGGAAACCAAAATTTATTCTGCTAGCAATATATCCATGTATATAAGTCCCACACCAGCCGAACATTGCACAAATAAAATAAAGTTAGCTAAGGACATTTTCTCAATTGTAAATATGGTCACGAACGCTCGCACCCACACACACACACACACACACGCATACGAGCACGCACAACATACAACTGTTATATGTATATGCATGTATAAATGGCAGGCAAATTTACCTTAAGATACGCTGCGTGAATTCCGACAAAAAAAATACATTGCCACATGCAACTTGAACAGGCTATAAAATATGCTATGCTTTTTGTCAAAGACCCCGCTAACACACACACACACGCACAGTCACACACACACACATACACATAAAAATAAAATCAGCCGAAGGACGAAATAGAAGCAAAACAAAGACACCGAAAACAAAAACAGCAACGAAATCAGCACAAAACCACAATCGAGATCATTATCAATTACACGCACAGTAGGACACGACTCCAGGACACGGCGACAGACAATAAAAAGAGTGTAAAAAAACAGATGGGAGAAAGTGAGGGTGGTAGAGTATCAGAGTGGGAGGCATAAACGTGGAGAGAAGGCACCGAAAGCTCAAAGAAAATAAGCATGAAATTGCAATTTACATCAAATTCATTTGCACCCATATGCACACATCAACACGCACACACACATACACACACAGCTGAGTTACAAATAAAATTCATTCATACGCATAATGAAACAAGGCTCGCCTGGTCCCAAGTAACATGCGGCCAGAAAGGATAACAAAGGCATGGCCGAAAATAAGGACAACAATGTATAGAAATAAACAAACAATTGTAGCCAGTGGGTCCCCGATTCCCTACTTTAACACATGAGGGAAGCAGTGGGTTGGAAGGGTAAGAGGCGTCGAGTGAGGGAGAACAGCAACAAGAGAAAAGGAGAGCAAGGAGATTCCCAAAATTTTTGTTTTGGGCTGCGGCTCACATTGTCGCTGGCCGGCCCTTTTATCTCTGCTGGGAATTCGCATGCACACACAGAGAGTTAGCTAAAGAGAAACAGTGCGAGAGCGAGAGGGAGAGACAGAGACAGAGAGCATTTGCGCCAGAGGTAGCGAAAATCCACGCCCTATATGTAAATTATTAGCTAGGCACTTTTTGTGCGGGCGCCTGGAGTTGTCGTCAGAGGCAGAATAATTTTCGGGTAGCAGAAGCAGCACATGCGGCAGACGCTGAAAAATGGTCATACACATACACACACACACACTCACACATACACAAAGCTGATAAAAGCAGGCACAGATGTAAGAGAACAGTGAACGGAAGATAGAGAGTTAGAGAGAGAGCGAGAGAGAGAGAGAGTGTACGTGCGGCAAAAGTAAAACGCCCTTTTGTCGCTTGATTTGAGGCGACTGTGTAGAGTTCTGGCGCAGCTAAGAGAGCGCGATTGGTACTTAAGCGAAGAAGTTAGATAAGCTGTCATACAAAAATTCCCAAAAATCATGGCCTACCTTGGGGCAGAGAGTAAGACCAGGCAACTTGAGCAGATTTCTAGGCGCTGTCTGGCAAATGCCAAATTATGAAGAGAGCGCGTCGCTCTTTGTCGCTTTGTGGCGCGCAACTTGCGCACAGCATCCAAGAGTGTGGGCTACATGAGAGCAGCACCAGCAGCAGCAGCATTACAGGCAGCAGCAACAATGCGACTCATCGGCGGCAGCTTCAGCGCCAGCTGCGAAAAATCTGCCATGCAGCGGCGGCCAACAGTAGTTGCCTCAGAGCCCGCGGGTTGAAGAAAACGTACGCATCGAGCGAGCCGTATTGCGTCGCGTGTAACCAAACAAGGAAAAGCAAGAGCATAGCCAATAGAAGCAAATGAATATATTACCAAAAAAGTAAAATAAATAAAAATAGAAATATCAAATCAAACACAGAATTGCAAATAAAATAGAGCGAAAATAATATCAATAATTTGACACTGGGCCAACGTAGTTTAACCGTTCGTGTTCAAACAGCGGCAACCAAAATGTCTCCCCGATTGCCACGCAAATGAGCAAACAAATATTTGATTGTCATACGTTGCCGCTGCTGCGACCGCTGCTACTGCGGAGCAGCGAGTACGAGACCGATACCGATACCGAAACCGAGTCCGAGTCTGAGACCGAGTCAGTATTACAAACGGCATCACAGTCAGAGACTTTCACACCCCGTGCCGCTTTCCAAGCAGGGCGTGTGCTGCTGCAACATCAACATAAGCGTCAGCAGCACCCGCAGCAACATCAACACCACCAACACCTCAATATCCTACAACAACAGCAGCAGCCACAGCCAAAGCAGCATCTTTTGTGTGTGTGTCCCCATAAAAATTCGTATCCGCATCCACATCCGCATCCGCATCTAGAAACATGTGCGCGCTCGTGTGTGAGTGTGTGTTTAATTGAAAAGTCATCGTCTTGGCACGGTCAAATGCAACTCAATGCGGCCGCCACAGAAATCTCAGTAAACTAAACCGTCGCGCGTTGTCCAATTCTCGTTTTCGTAATCGCCATCACTGTCACCGACGCCGTTGCCGTCGCCGACACGTCTGTCTCAGCCTCTGAATCTCTGTCGCCGTCTCTGTCTCTGCCGCTGCCGCCGCCCACGACGTGTATTTGCCTTGCCGTGTTGGCCGCTTGTCAGCAGGTCTCGAATTTCATTTCGTTTCCGGTTCCGTAGTTCGGTCGCTGGTTCGCTGTCTGTCCAACTGTCTGCCGGGCTGTTGTTACTGCTTTTTTTTTTATCCTTTGCGGCGCGTTGTCGTCCCGCGTCTATTGTTGTTGTTACGCCGTTGTCTGCCTGACTTTGTGCGCAAATTGATGTCAGCAATGTAAGTGTGGCAAAAACACAACCAGTTTATATGTGTATACACATTTCACACACACCCACACTTATGCAATGTGTGTGAGTGTGTGGGAATGTTTCATGATTTCGCTTAACTGTTGCGCCAACTGCCTGCGTTCCACGTGCCAGACTCTGACATGCTCAGCATTATGAATGTGTGTCAGTGTGCGCTTTCAACACACTTCATATCGTAGCACAGAAATCCAACTTAGTCCAGGTTCATAAGTTTTAAAATTTTAAACATACTTGACATTCTCTTTCATATAATCTAAGAGTAATATTAGCAACAGTTTGTTTAAATTTAGCCATAAGACGAACTGATTAGCGTTTTTGTTAATTTATTTGGAATATTTACAATCATATTTGCACAAGTGTGTCTATCCAGTCCTAATCTGCTTTGGATGCAATTTTCAAGACAATTTCTACATTTTGTCAACGACCAGTTGCAAACGATTTTGAATAAAGAAATTAAATTTTTTTTTACCAATATTGTAAGTAACCGGGTATAAAAAATGTTCTTCCCTTCTCTTTTTGTACATAAGTTATGTACATTTAACACATACATATATTACCACATAAAATCAGATAATATTTACTAACTCAGAACGTCATTTAGATTTAATATGACTCTATAGTGTTAGTCAGTCCGGCAGTTTTCTCCCTCTTTTTTCTTGTTTTTCTTTTTATAAACCCTACATGCATTGCTTTGGTGCTGATTCCTTCATTTTATTGTTGCATCAAGCGTGTTTCCCGTTTGCTCTTATTAATTCGATATACTTTGATAGGGAGTCCATAGGACTCTGCTCACCGCGCCAGGTTCTAAGTTCTCACTTTACATTTTCCTGCCAAGCTTCACGCATTACTCATACGCCACGTCCGCCTTAAATGTCAATCAGTCAGTCAGTCAATCATATACTCAGTCCGTTTTCCCTATATCCGTCTTTGCTTTTTGTGTGCGTTTTGTTTGTTGTTTTTGTTTTGTGTTGTTATTATTTTAACGTAAATTCCCACTTGTTTAGTTGCCATTCAGTCTTGTTTTTGTGTACAGTCTTCTATTGTCTTTGGCATTGTCCTGACAGAAGCACCCATACACAAACACGCTCACACACAAACACACAACCACAGCATTGCTTGTAATCGTGTGTGCTTGTGTGCACTTTTTGTCTTTTTGTGTTTGACGCCAAGTTGAACGAAGTTGTCGATTTTTGTTCTTGTTCTACAAATATTTTCGTTTTTGAAGTTGATTTTTGGTCCCAGCGCCTTTTGTTATTAGTTCAACTTCAAAGCACCTCGCTTCCTCGTTTGCTTCCACACCCAGTTTAACAAAGTGCTTTGAATTGTTGCTAAATTGAATATAAAGTGTTTATTTATATTGGTCAGCAGCTGACACGCCCACTGCTAGTCAGCCCTTGGATGCAGTTGATAATATGATACTGAGGTATTATTCCTTGCCAAACGCAGCGATTGTCGGTGCTCCATTTTATCTGGAACAATTTAAGTGAACCGTTTGTATAGCGCAAACAAAATAAAACGATTTGCAAACTTTGTGTCTACAAAAATTGTCCTCACTGTAGCTATTGTTGTATCTGCTGCTACAATTGTAGTTGCTAGTCCTAACGAGTGAAGTAAACATCTCAAAGCAAGCAGCTTGAATTTTTGCTATAAATAAAACTTTTTGCCCTGACTGAGTGAGTGACTTGTGGTCATTGATCCTAATAGCTAAGATGTTCACATTTTTACTGAAGTTACTTTACGACGAGTTTTTGGGAACTTCCATCCGCACATGTGGAAAAACCTCGGAAAACGGTCGTTTTTTGTTTATTATCCGTTCGGCCTCAAATTTATTTTTAAAGATCTTTGTTCAAGTAGATTTGAAGAATCTTTAACACTTTTCAGAACCCTGACCCCTCCTTGGAGGAAATGAGGGTCAAAGATTTTGGGTATAGTTTCGGCTTCAAAGTCATATGCAATACTTTTTACCTAAAAGTAATTTTTAGGTTTCGTCCGATAGCTTTCAAACTTTTTTGTATAGTTTCACTTAGCAACTTAATGAATAATTCTGTCCTGCTAGTTAATAAATATTTCAGTGATTTATTTTTGTTTTTTTAAGAAAAATTATTTTTCGCAACTCAGCAACCACGCATTACACTATGCTCGTAATAGCAATATTTTATCAGCATCATATACATATATATTTTTATATATATATTCCTGTATAAATAGTTAAGTACAAGTTTTTCGCAAGAGTATTTAATAAGAGTATTTAATAGACATTTAATATGACAATACCAATCTCCATTTTTAAAGTAATGCTACGACTTATGAAACTTTTTGTTTAACAACCCGAAACTTAATAAAAGCTTTTTTTTTTAATGTTTGTCTATTGGAAAATCTTGGAAAGCTAAAATTTGTTGGTATATTTTTATTTTAAAAAAATACTTTAATAATACGATAGGTATCTAAGCTTTGTTAAAAATCATTTCAAAGAAAAAGAAATTTATTTCGGTTTAAGAAAAAAATAACACTTTCTGGCTTAGCTGTCTGTATAACTTGGGCTTCAAGCCAAAATTTGAAAATTACCACCGCATTATACGACTGAAACTTAAATAACATCATATATGTTATATAAATATATATAAAATGTAAACAAATAAAACAATATTTAGAGCTCTTGTCCATGTCAGGTGGTCGCGGCGAGCCCATTATCTCCATAAACAATTTTGGTGTATAGTCTTTTATTGTATTCTCTTGCCCCATAAGTTAAATGATTGTATTGCTGCAAAGTCAACTGACTGCGACCCGTTATATACATCTGGAAAATCTGTCAAACAATACGCTTCGATTGCTGTCCCAGTCGTTGTTGTAGTGGCTGTTGTCATGAAATTGTTGCAGCTCGCTGTTCATAAAAATATATAGCATACTTTTGTGCGCAACGGGCAGAATGCTCGACCAGTTCACCACGGACTGCTGTTGAATTGTGTGCCCCCCAGCTTAAAATGGGTGGAGAGCGAAAGAGTCATTGCTTCACTGTTATTTATATCCGGCTTTGTCCTCTTAATATTTAAGCCAACTCATTAGAGATAGATGCTTTTCGAAGATTGACAGACGGACGCCACCGACTGCTTGCTGCACGCCACGTGCAGCCTTAAATTTATGCTTTAAGAAGCTTGGTGAACTCTTAAGGAAGCTTTATATCCTTTAGTGCAGGCTGCGCCACTTGTTTGGGACTTGATGTACTTGGGCTGTCGCATTGTTGCTGCCGTTGGACTTAGCTGACCCGCAGTCGAGACGATGTTGCCTAAAAGCAGACGGTCCCACAGTTCCCGCATCAGTTCCCAACTGTCCAACAATTCAGACACAGAGGCAGTGGCAGAGATGGAGGCAAAGACCCGCCATTGCCGTACGTCTGATTGTCTGTCGGTTTGTTGCTGCTCTTTTATGCTGCACTCATACAAACATATATAAATGGCATTTGCTGTAGTTGTTGATGGACATTTGTTGGCATCTCTTTTGCCTTCAGTTGGGCTGCTGCCTTTTTATGCGCCACAAATGAAAATGCAGACAGACAACGGGCGCCAGCCGACTACGACCAGTGTGAGGACGACGACCAGGACCAGGACAACGACGTCTGACGATGACGTCGCATTACAGGAGACAATGGAACCAACTGAACTAAAGCCGGCACAGATCTCGCCGGGTTCGTTGGCAACTGCTCTGCAGTATCCACTTCCTACATGCATTTGAATTATGAGTTATGGTTGGGCACAAAAAGAAAACTATAAAAAAGAAGCAAGCTAGTGGAAAAGCGGAGAAAAAAATATATAACTAAACAACTTGGGTTTTAATTCATAATTATTTTTATGTCAGTGCACTCATTAGAGTTGCTGTTGCTGTTGCTTATATTTTTTAACATTCGCAAAGGGACTGCCAGCTTTATTCCCATTTTCATTTCAATTCCATTTTCTGGTTTTGTCATTTGCATTTCGCATTTGGTTTTAAATTTACAGCTGCACATTTTCGTGTTTCATTTATAAATGGCCTCCCTCCCACACCCGCAAACAAACACACATTTTCCGCTTCGTTGTGCATTTTGCAACTCTGTATTTGCAGTCCTCAGTCCAGCACCGCTTATGCTGCCACTAAATAATAGCCCCAGTTTTTTGCAACCTACTATTTTTTTTTGCAATTAGAGTTATTATTGCTCCATTATTACGAATTGGTTCTTTGTGTTACCACTGAAAAGTCTCATTTAAAATGCATTGTGGTAAAAAATATAGCAATTTCAGCCCAGACGAATATCTCTTTATATTTAAACATGGCCAGCACCTTTTATAACTCAAATCATATTTTTATTAAATAGTATACATTTCATTTCTGCGAATCTTCAATGTTGCTGTATAAGACATACAGAAAACAAATTTTTAAATGATGAAAAAAAAAGAAAACTTTAAATTTAGAGAGCTCTGTTGAAATACTTAAAATAAGGCGAAACAGACTTTGAATACTGGCCGGAAGATATAGATGTTCACAGTTTGACCACACCTAGGCGGCAACAAATCGTAGCACCTAATCTGACCCGGATATATAGAAGTATAAATAAATATTTCAAGTTTGAAGCAAAAAATTGGATTCATTTTATAAAGCCAATATTATCTCTTACACGCAATTTATGGTACATATAATAACCGCAATATTTGGTGTTTCCAATCACAATTTTTTGGGCATATGTATATACAAATTAATTTGTATACATAAATTATATGCAAATGAATATCTACATTGGCTACATATTTAACATTTTGCTGCGTAAATTCTACGACATTTCCGCACACAATTTCCTGATTTTAGCAGAGTTTAAAGCAGTGCACAAATGTTTAATTCTTTTTTCATACTCTATTTTTATACCCTGATCCCATTGAAAATGGGTAAAAAGGGTATATTCTATTTGTGCAAAATGCAAATGTATGTAACAGGCAGAAGGTCCAGAAGCATCTTCAACCCCATAAAGTATATATATTCTTGATCAGCATCAATAGCCGAGTCGATCTAGCCATGTCCGTCTGTCTGTCCGTCCGTTCGTCCGTCCGTCCGTCCGTCCGTCCGTATGTATGAACGCAAGGATCTCAGAACCTATAAGAGCCAGAGGAAATTTTAGATGTAGGTGCTTCTAGTGCCCGCGCAGATCGAGTTTGTTTCCGATAATCGATAACTTACTCCGATTTCAAAGTAATCGATAAAAATGTATATCGAAATCCTGTTTTTTAAGCAATTTTTGTAAATAATAAGAGCTAGAGTCACCAAACTTGACATGTAGCTTCTAGAAAAGTATATATATATCTATTATCTTTCATTTTATACCTATCGCCACCTCCCCGCTACTCTCTATCTATAAGCGCGAGCTGCATTTGGTGTTGGAATAAGAGGGTTCAGGGTATCCCCTAGTCGGGAGCTCCCGACTAGAACCTCTTACTTGTTATTTATTTTTTTTGGCAATTTGTCAAATGGGCGTGGCCAGACCAGGCCAGGTCAATTCAGACATAAACGCGCACACATACATGAATTATCATTGTCAGCCAAAACTTAAATGCGATAAATTGCCAGCAGCAGATGCAACGGGGAAAATCTATAATTTACAGAAAATTTGCTTCCGAATGCGAGCGCATTCCAATATAAATTTTTCCACTGTCAATGCGCTCGAATGGGAGCTGCACAAGTGCAAATATGCACATGTATATATCTATATGTATATATATATATGTGTGCATAAGTATATATATGCAAGTATTATACATTCATATTAATGTCGCCAGATATGGCTATAGCCATGGCAGGCAGACAGCACAACCTTAGCCAGGCGTTGGCAGCCAAAATGGCCAGATAGGACAGTTGCCAAAATTGAGGGAAAAAAACTGGAGGAAAAGCAGTGTCAGAGGCGCAACATTTTCAGTTAATTTGCTTTGTGTCGAGGCACTGGCTAAAAAAGTGAATCGTTTTTTTTTTTTTTTTTTTGGCAGCTTTGGTTTGCCAATTGTTTCTGTGTGTTTTTGTGCTTTATTAATTCTCGCAATTGTTTTCAATGTGTCTTGCAGCCATGCCAACGACCAAGACTGCAAACAGGAATTGTTCAAGCCTGCGACAACAAAGTGCTGCCAGCAACAAGAATAAAAAAAAAAACAAATAACCAGAATAAATAACAATTACTACACAGCCTAGAACTTAGCCCCAGGCGCCAGGAATTTAAAAACATGATCATGGAATTGTCATTAATCAGGCACTAGATTAGCAGCAGCCACGACAGCAACGAATAGCAACAATAACAGCAACAACAGAGGTATGTGGTAGTAACTGAAGGGAGAGATCAAAAGCAAACGGAGCGGCAACACTTGGGGTCGTAGTAGTTGCAACAACTACGACAACTTGTAAAAAACTACCCCGTGAGAAGTTTGCGTGCTGCTTTTAAGCGGCACCATTGCTTCCATTAAAATAGACGCCGCAGCGCAACAGCAACGCTGCCGTCGTCACAATCAACGCCAGCGCCAGCATCATCCACATCATCGTCATCGCAGACGACGACGGCGCATCCAATCATCGGGATTCGGCGTACTGGGCGAGGGCGTAAGCGTGGGCGTGAGCGTGGGCCAGGACCTGGGCGTTGGCGTCGGCGTTAGCAGATGCTGCCCTTTGCTGGCAACTCAGCTCGTAGACGACAGCAACAACGACGACGGCATAGCGATACCAGCCACATCCAAATTCACAGGGGCAGCTGCACTGACGCAGCGGCAACCCATCAAGCAGCAGCGACGAAGGCGGCATTACGACAGTCAGTCACTTGTGGGCAATGCAACGCTCTGCGCAGCAACGGTGAGTGAAAATGCCAAACTTTATAATACTCGCAAATAAATATTTATTAGGCAATTATATTGTTTCGACTTATACAGCAGGAAACCTTTCAAGTAAGATATTTGCTTTGGTTTTGAGAAGCAAACTTTAAAAGCAATTACATATTACATTATCGTAACAATTAAATTATTTGTTACGATTTTTAAAGTTTATTTATTTTAAGTTTATTTAAATTGAACGTAGAAGATTAAATTTTATATTTATATCATTAACAGTTGCAAAGTACCTAAACATGTTTTATTGCCTTTCAACGAAATTGGCGAACGTTTTCCTCGCCTAAAAAGAAAAATTAGAATGTTTGGTTTATCTCCATACGTCAAGATATATGGTAAATTAATGTTTTGCTCGCCGAATTTCCCGTATCGAAATCTGAAAATCAGACTGTCAGGTTAATGCACTCAAAATGTTAATGAAGCACATACAAGTCACATTTGAATATATGATAAGCATACGCATGGGGCATAGACTGTGCTATAGACTGGTGTTTGGGCCGGCAGACAAACAGAGCTCCTTCAATGCGGGCATGTCAGGCACTTTAAAGCTGCGACTATGTGGCTGTAGTGTGGGGCTAAACTTTCAACAGGAGCCCATTTGAGCTGTGCTAATGAATTCCCCAGCAGACACACATAAACACAATCCCACTCACATACGCACATTGAGACCATGTGCTTGTGTGTGCGGGTGTGTATGTGCTTGTGCCACTGACAGTCATATAATTTCTAATGTGCGGCTTTTATGATCGCCATATAGTACAAGAGACACTCACACAATCGCGAAATACACCCACGGGTGCAGGCTCAGTCCAAGGCAGGCAGCGCACGTGCCTGTGCCTGTGCCTATGTGTATATGTGGCGGTGTGCTAGGCTTGTATGTGTGCGTGTGTGTGTGTGTTATCTTGCTATATGTCTGTAAGTGTGTGCAAATTAAAATGCATAAAAGGATAACAGCGATGTTGTTGCCGTTGTTGCTAACAAACCGCAGCACCAGCGAGGCGATGTTGCCGCCGTGTGCCGCGACGCCTTTGCTTATGCCTGTCAGCAACATTGTCATTGCGGGCAAATTTCGCGAAACTGCAGCAGCAGCAGCAGCAACAACTACAACAGCAATATGAGTCGAGCACAGAGCCCTGGCAAATTGTACTGCAGGGAAAATTGTGATTTTCGCGCTCATCAACAACAACGACAACACCAACAACAGGCAAAGTGCACGTGTTGCTGCGGTACTCGCTGCTTAGACGAAAGCCTCGTCTGGTTTAATTTTAGCACTGGGGATGCGCACCAGAGCTGCGCCCAAGCTCAGGCCTACTCGTACTACGCCTTGACAACAATGTGTATGTCTGTGTGTGTGCGTATACGTTATACACATTGCATACTGTTAGGCGCTCATAAAAAAAATGTTACGTTGCCACATAAAAATAGATGCTCGGTTGTTTGTTATTTGTGGTTGCCTTTGCTGTTGTTCTTGTTGTTGTTGCTGTTCCTGTGGTTGTGATTTGGAGAATGCAAAAAAATAAAATAGCGCATATTTTACTGCCGCAAAGTCATAATCATCAACAAGATTTCAGTTATAAACTTTAATATGATTTAAGTTCTTCAGACCCATAATTATCTAGAGCATAGTAAATGGCGCAAGTTTTGATGACAGCTTCCGACCCCTGCTTACATAAGTCTGAGGTGTATGAGTCGCATACTCAACCATAAATAAACCTGCCACCTTTAACTTTCACTTTCATACAAGTCATGTTTTGGCATGACTTGGGGCAGAGCAATTGCCTAGGATGACACAACTGAGCGATTATTATTGGCAATCAAATGGAGTGCTATAGACCCGCAAGCTACTTTCAGTTTCCTGCTGATTGCAGGAAGCACATCATCAGAATAAATCAAAACACAGCAGAAGTCCTCGGGCAAACTTAATAAAATGCATGCGGGAAACGAAAGGAACTGGAGAAATATACTCTGAACAGTATTTGACAAACATTAATATGTGAGCTATATATCTACGTAACTTATCATTGCAGTGAAAATATTTTCGCATAGGATATTTGGATTATATATTCATTTTCTTTTATAAGATTTCATCTGAAGTACAGTAGTTCCCATTTACTTGCCATTTTTATCTTTTTTGAAGTTGTGTTGTGATGTTATATACGAATCCGATTCTTTTCAGTTGTGTAATTAATTTATAAATTGACCTAGAAACTCCTTGTGAGTACATAAATTAAATTGATGTACTCTCACTCTTAGAATAAGTTTCCTGTCGATTTACTGTCGAATATTGGTATTGACTTTTTGAATCTCATTAACTTCCCAATAGAGAATCGAATAAAACTTGGTTCGAGTATTTTTCATGCCTCAAATAAAGTTTATATTAAGATATATTTCAAAATAACCTGTCCAAAATACATTTTATCTTAATTCAAGCCCCTCCCATGGTAACATACATATCCCAAAACACTGTTCCAATTTCCTTCTGACTAATATTAATACTGAAAGCACTCCGCTTTGCTTTGACTGTGTCGTTTCCCGCCCCTGGCATCTTGCTTGCGCTCATGTGCAAGTAATTCATAAGCCAATGAAGCGTTCAAGTCCAATTTGGCCACAGACCGCATTTTTAGCGAATTTCTCTGGGAAAATGTAATATGCTTTCGATAACATTTTGCTCGAGTGACAAATTTTTGTCGCCAGCGCAGAAAAAAAATGGGAAAAAACAGGAAAAGTTTTCAAAAAAGATGGAAAGGGGCTGGCAGGCGAATAGAGCAAGTGTTAAATGTTGACATGTCATGACATTACAGAGAGCGACGGGGCAAGCAACTGTGCCTGGGCTAGTTAAACGAGCAGCATCAGCAGCAGCAGCAGTAGAATATTGGTCAACATGGAGTAAGGAGCAAGGCCCAAAGCTTACCAGGAAGCGGCTTACGTACTGACAGCTGACAGGCGAATCAATGAACTACGTTATGATGGGCCACCAAGCCTCTTGGCCCATGCTTGCTCTCCCCACTCACTGATACATGAAATAACATTTGCTCTTTGCTCTATGGATGTGTGCGTGTATGAGGCTCTTGTATGTGTGTGTGTGCTAATACACAGCAAAACATCAACAAATATTGTCAACGCAACATTCAACTTGTTATCCTTTCCGCTTGCTTGCTCTGCTTCCGTCCATGTCTTTGCGAGCATCTCTGCTTAATTTCGATTTGAACTCCATGAAGGCCGCCATTTTGTCTTTCGCTTTTTCCCTTATTTTCTATCACACTAGCTAAGGCAATGCCTAATGCCATCTCCCTCACTTATTTGCAGAAATTTATTGAAATTGTTTGTCAAATTCCGTTTACTTGTTTTGCGCATTTTGGCCAAATTTTCTTTTGCTTACGACGACGACGACGACGACGACAGACTTCCACTTCCGCTGATGTCCTTTACGCCACTTTGTCGTTTTTTTTCCCTTCTCATTTTGGCTTTGCAGTTAATCTTAAAACTCGCTGTGTACTCTTTATATGACCGTTTCGTGCCATATCAAGCACAAGTTTCGAGGCCGCCACCGTTTCTTTTTATAAGTTTTAGCTATCCAATTTTTTTCTCTGGTATTTTGCACCATTTTCCATACATACTCGCCCATATTTGTATCTATGCAAGTATAAGTGCTATCTGCTATATGCCACTGTTTGTTATTCATTTTGAATGCAATTTTCTGTCGTTGTCGTCTTGCTGTTGAACAAGTAGCTAACAGAGCTGGCTTACATTTTGGGGTTGGTTCGATATGAGCAACTGCTCTGGCTCTTTCATTTCCACAAAAGGGATACAAAAATATTGAAAGAAGATGGCAGACAAGTGGGTATCGCCAACAGAGGCAGGGCTTGGCCCAAAGCAAAGACTTTGAAGTTTTTATTGATGTTGTTTGAATTTGAATGACGTTGTAAAATTATACGCAAAAATATGCAGCCAGCAAAAATACGGGTGATCCAATAGCAGACGAAGGCAACAGCAAAAAAAAACATAAGAATCCCAAAGATACAAAAATGTTGCAAAGAATTTTTTGTTTGGCATTTACTACCATCTTTTTGCCATTTCTGTTACCAATGTGTGTGCGTGTGTGTGTGTGTGCGTGCGTGTGTGAGAATGTATGTTTTTGTTTGCTGGTAAACGGTATAAGAAAAGTTTTATGTGAATATTTTTCTTAGCTCTATATAAGCTTAGTCCACTGTCATTTATGTCATACATTTCTCAAAGCATTTTGCATAAATCGTTGTTGCGTGTTGGGGCTAGGTTGGCTTGTGTTAAAAAATGTTAGTTGTGTTTTGTGCTGTGCAAATAACTAACAACAACAAAAATCAATATTTAGAGTTCTCGAGGTGGAAAAGTCTGAAGTGAATCAAATTAAACTTACATCTTAAGTATTTTAAGTATACATTCTCTTTATCAAAAGCAAGTTGAAATTCAATAAAGAATTGTAAAAATTCGCAAAGATTTAAATTTACTTCAACTCATCCAACGCTTATTATTAATTTAGCCAATTGTTCTCTTGAAAAAAAAATTTTTTAAGATAATTTGATTATTGAAGCAGATTTCATCAATTCAAAAGAGTATACACTTAAGCTTTATAATATAAATTTATTTGGTCTTTGCAGATGCACTTTACTTATTTATCTAACGTTTCTTCATTATAACTGTAGAAGCTTTGTCTTTGTTTTTTCTAAGAAGAAGTGCTATTTTATCGACCACGTTTTCATCACTTAAAAGATTTGCCGGCTTTAAATTTGAGTATATTGAGTAACATTAAGTAAGTCAGATGTTCGTATGTGCAACTGCCAGGATCTCTCAATCTATATGAATGTCAACGGAGTTAGGACATTTTTTTTTGCCAAGTTAAACAAATCAATGGTGGGGGGCAAGTACTTAGGCAGCAAACAGAGCGAAAGAGTGAGATGAAAATAGCACAATAACGCTAGAACGCACTTGCCAGGCTTATTTATGCCAGGACAACACACACACACCAATACACGCGCGCGCACATAAGACCATAATAGGCTCAAGACGCTTTCATTCAACACTTTTTAGGTAGCCAAAATGGCGCCAGCATAAAAAGCACGACGTCAACAACATGGACCAACAACAACGACAACAACACAAAATAAAAAGAATGAAACAGGGATTGGAATGAATGGCGTAAAGAGCAGCGTAATAGCTATACGCACGAAAGACAAAAACTAACGGAAAAGAAAAGCCCCAGCAGAAAAAAACGGAAAAAAAGGAGAAATCAGTAAAAAAGAGTGAGCGATGCGTCTGATTCTCACTCTATGCATAGCTTTCAAATTCCCAGTTGCCTGGCCCGCACTGATTTGAGCCGCAAAAAGGCAGGCAGCGAAAACGTTATGGCCGGATACACCTTCGGAGCTGGTCAAAAGGGGACCGAAATACATGCAGCTGTATATTCGTATGGTGCTTTATGAGCTGCTTTTTGTATAACTTTTTATTTTTTCTTTGACAGCAGGGCGCGGCCTTGCAACAGTCGTTGGCACACCAAAGCAGAAATGTGGAAAAATGAAAATCTGAAAAAATCAGAAAGTAAAAAGTAAAAATGTCAATTTGCCAAATGCCGGCAACGGATGCTGGAAGCTGGCAGCACAGCAACTTGTGTAGGTGCAAATTGTTAAGCTGCTTGATGCTTGCCACTTGTAAATTGCGCGTCAACTCTGTCTGAAAGCAGAACTTCAAAGCCAGTGCGCCAATACGAGTATTATGAGCGAGTTTCTCACGGCAGAATGGCAGAATGTCAAAGTTGCCACAGCAACCACCAACAGCAGTGCAAAGTAATTTCCGAGATATTACACACACACACGCGCACATACACTAACCAACAACCAGGTATACAGACATTCATACAAAAGCCAAATCATTGCTCACTCTCCGCCCTACACGAAGCCCCAAAAAGCCAAAACCACTTTAATTTCCTCAGGCTCCGACTGCGACTTGGGCAACCCTCGTTATGCGAGGATATTAAATATATCTCCAGCCTTTTTCACAGTCATTGACAATGCTGTGCCTTTAGATTTGGCTTAGACGCTCGCCCTTGCCCAACAAGTGTGCATGATATTAGACGACACTCCTCGCCCAGGCAGCTTGTCCCGAAAATAAGATCTTTACAGTTACATTTTGTCGTCCATTTGGCAATTGCTATTATTTCACTTTACCCCCGCGCGGGGCGCACAGTTTAAAGTGTGTTTAATTTAAATGACTCAAAGGGTCGGCTCATGGTTTGAGACCAGTCGACAGTGGCCAGGCTGATGGGTAGTCAAAAGCGGTCCACAGTCCGTTAAGGGTTGCTTCTAAAAGTTTCACCAGCAACTTTTCAAGCACATCTGAATACCAGCAAGTTCTCTGCGAAGCCAAACTGTCAAAATGTATGTACCTTTGAACAATATTCAACAGCAGCCAAAACCTTTCTCACCTAGCTTAAACGCACTTGAGTTAAAGCGTTTTAGCACTGACTTTTAATTAAATGCACAGGCTACAGTCACATACAAGTGATACTGTTTCTTGGCTTAAAGCTTTAATTAGATATCACTTTAAGGAATACATAGCATAATGTTTGGGTGTGAAAGAAAACCTAGATACGTGATGCAATGCCTACGATTGTGCTTATTTGGGGCGACTTTAATTTAAATGTAAATAAATAATATTTTTAACGATATGTATCAGGATGTCATTTGAATGATCTAGGCTACCAAAAATATTCTGAATGCAGACACAGATCAAGTGTCTTTCAGATTCCACAGAATTTCACCCAATGACCATAAAACGGAATATATTTTCGTAATTTTTATATTAAAAATTGGAAATGAAATATTGTCGTTAT
Source organism: Drosophila ezoana (assembly GCA_035045725.1). NCBI lineage: Eukaryota > Metazoa > Arthropoda > Insecta > Diptera > Drosophilidae > Drosophila > Drosophila ezoana. Next base: position 1,063,310 of record JAWNOU010000197.1, on the reverse strand, counting down.
TGTAATACCGTATTCGGCTAGATTGGAAGAAAATAATATAAGGCTGGCATATAAACAATCCAATTCCAATAAATATAACTTGACATCTACAAGTTTTAGTATGGAACTACTATATCATAAAGCTTCTACAGGAAGGATTGGTAAAAAATTAGGGGTTTGAATGTAAAACGATTTTTTTTTCATTTTTTAATATTCTTACCACAGTCAGCAATAAGGATCTGAACTTTTCTCAATATATGTCTGCAAGACTATGTAATCTTCGGCGTGCGGAAAATTGCTATTATTTCTTGTTATTATTATTTATATAAATAACTGAAATGAAATTTTCGCTTCAATCGATTTTTGGGTAATCGTTGATATCATGGCTCTGGTTCTGCTTCTGCTTCAGGCTCTGCACAGCTGACAAAAGCCGAACGCCCTTTTTTAACTCCAACTTCCGTTATGACTTACATGGGCATATACACACACTCACAGACACACACACACACACATGTGCGATGTGTTGAATGCCAAGCGAATTGTGCGATTCACATTATTCGATTCTTATTGTAATCGTATGAATATATTCCTCGAATTTTAATGCTCAATGCCGAGCTTCAGTGGCTTGTTCCTTGCGCAGTCGTTGACTTTTTGCATTTTTAATGTGTGTAAATGCGACGCTCCACTTCCCCCTGCCCTTCCTCTACCAATCTCTCCGTTATTTTCTCTTCCTCTCCAAGTGAGTGCGTTCAATAATTTCCGCCACGCCATTTTGAGTTGGGTAACGTGCGTGGTGGTGCCTGGAAGCCGCTGCCAAATAGAGTGTAACGTCTGCATGTGTGTGTGCGTGTGTATGGCGCCATCAACTTGAAAAAACGTGAGTGGGAAAACCTTAAATCTCTGTTGGCGCTTTCTGTTTGTTTTGTATGTGTTTGTGTGTATGATTGTGTGTGTGTCTGTGTGGGTAATACACACCTCTTTCGCCTTTAGCCGCTGGCAAATCGCATTTGTATCACTGCACTCGGCTGCTTTCACTAGAGCCGGCTGCGCAGGCCTGGGCTCGGCTGGGCTCGGCTTGACTGGGTATTTCTGCAACGTTTCGCCGCCTAACAAACCGGAAGGAAGTAAGTTTTTAAACGCAGTCAGTGCCAGATTCAGTTCAGGTATTCGTTTTCGTCGCTGCAGCCGCAAATCGCCTTTGGAAATGGACGTGACTGTGTACGTAGTCAGCGTTAAGCTTGGGCGTGGCTTCAGGCCGTCGGTCGGGATAGTTTATTACGTTGCACGCGCGAATTGCAATGCTTCCGCTTAACGAAGCGAAGTCGGCATGCCCAAACTGAATGCAACGAAATTGGCTGGCAAAAATACTGACTTTAAGCAACAACTCTATGAGCAGCATGCAAGTCCTTTAAAATTGTGATACAGAGATATTCTATATTTAATCATATAATGATCAAATTTACATGTTTAATGTATTTAAGCAATAAGTATATAAATTCACTAGCGAATATATCCCGCCCTCGCCCGTGGAAAATTGTAGATATAACTTTTCCGGCCACAGACAATTTAATATATTTAATATATATATATAATATCTTGAACTCCACATATAAGTTTCAATTTTAAATAGATATTTGAATATATGTTCAAAGTCCATCAAGCAAAGAACTAAAAGTTTGAAACAACGTTTGCTGCCCATGTAAGTCTTGTGCTGAGAATCTTGAAGCCGAAGAAAATAGTTTTCGTTCATTAAACCTTTAACCCGCATTTTCCATCCAAGAGCAGTGGATTTTGCGAAAAACGCATTAAACAACTTTTTACAAATATCGTTAAAAATGAGTTTGAAGCCCATCCGATGGTAAGCAAAAATGTTCCATATTTTCCGCCAAACTTCAAGAGTTACGGGCGAAACTTTCAAAATCCCTGAAACACATATTGATTTAGCTTTTATGTGAGGCTTTTAAAATAAGTTGAAAGTAGAACGGACGACGCTTAAGGCTTTCCGAAAAATCGTTGACCCGCCTTTTCCATCGAGGAGGCCTTAATTTTGCGAAAAGTATGAAGCAAACTCCACTCATCCAATCTTTGAACCGCATTTATCATCTAGGAAGAAGAAACGCATCAGATGAATTTTCACAAATACCTATGAAAGTGATTTAAAAGCCGATGGGATTGCAAACAAAAAACTTTCATTCAAACTATTTCCGCTTATTTATCACAGTTGTGCGTTTTGTTTAAGTTCTCATATGGCGATTTGAAAATAAGATCTCCCAAAACATTATTGAATCGCATTTTCCACCGATGATGCTTAAATTCTGCGAAACGTAGAAATCACGTGTCAAACTTTTTTCATAAGGATCTTTGGATATGAATTTCAACGTGAACAAAGACCTTGGAAAGTTAGGTGCACAAACGCTTTTCCCAATTTTTCCACACTTGCGGGTGGAATTTCTTATGGATTGGGCTGTGAGTTGATCACCAATCAGAGTCAGTCACGACGAACAGTTTTAAATGTAAAGATAATCTGTATGTCTGTTTGCCTTTAGCAACCTGAACGGAATTATATTCATATTTTATTTTTTTTATTTTTTACTTTTTACTATTTTACTTTTTGTTTAATGCTTTATGTTTTTTTACCTTTTTCATCATCCCCAAAGATTTAGATTATGTTTAATTTATTGTATTACTTATTCTTATTATGCATAAATAAGGTCTCTTTAATATGCTTACAAGTATATCCTACAAGCTATTCTATTTTGAAAGCTTGCCCAATAATAATAAATGGCTTTGTTTTTGTCTGCATTACGTATACACCACGTGTTGGCTGCTCGGGCTAATATCGATTTTCAGCCATGTTTATTTCGTTGATGTAGTCGGCATTGGCCATAGCAAAATATTTATGCGACGTCATTGGGGCATCATTTAAGTCGTTTGCTAGCACACACAAATCTTTGCCCATCTGTTTGGGCTTAGGCCAGCCTTAATTTGAATTTAATTGAAGCGCTGGACGGCACTAGCCCCCTCAATGTGCTCGCTACAGCCACATGCTCCATGCCCGCTTGACTATTACTCTCTCTCATCCCCCACTCAATGTAACTGGCACATCCGCATCCAATTAATGGTGCCGAAACTAGCGTGGAATGTATGTCGAGTGCCTGGTACGTAGTACGAGATGTTAAATAAAATATGGAGTCAGTATGCGAGCCACCCGCAGCCGACGCTGACGAGGATTGCTGAGAGCCGGGTGCTTGGCCCTTTTTTCCGGCTTGCTTGTTTACTGTTTTGCTGCTCTTTCAGCTTTTAGCGGGAAGAGGGTGTCTGGATCCACATGCAATGGTTAGGGCGATATACGTGCGTGTGTGTGCCACTTAAGTTTACATTTTCATTTGCCAGCTCCGATGACTTTTGGCCATTTACAATCATTTTTTTCCTTTTTACGCTTGCGGCAGACTTGCAATGGAAATTGCGTATTAAATTAATTTTCAGCTTGTTTGAAGTTTGACCTGCAACAACAACAGCAACAACAACACTGGCACCCAGCAAATAAAACCATGTAGTTTATGATGACATGCCGCAGTGTGGTGCAATTTGGGTGCGTCGTGGGTTTATAGCCCGCACAAGAGCCCTGTACGGAGCAGCAATACGACAAAGCCAAATTGTAGCTCTTGCCAGTTGCCAGTTGGTTGTTTCCATTTGGTAGTTGGGTAGCTATTAGCTTTGGTTTTTTACTGCGCGCCCATCCAAAAATGAAAAGCCAGCGAGCCAAACGCAGGAAATAGTAAAATGTCAGCGTAAAACTGTAATTTATGTGCATGTGTACGAGCAGACACTGGAGACGGTCAGAGCGAAAGGGATCGTGTTTCTGCAAAAGGGAAAGAAGCCTCACTGGCTGGCTGCCTGTTTATGCGCCTTTTATTTCGCTGTTGCCTTTTGATGTCGCAGAAGACAGTTGCCCCTATCCGAATATTTTCTAGAAGCTTATTGTTGTTGCTGCCGCTGCTGTTAGCAATAAACGTAACCAGGCACACATCAATCAATTCATCGACTGCGCTTTGAGCGCAAGCCGAAAGCTACACTCTGCAGCCAAAACTGAAAAGGACCCAAGGTTCTTTATAATGGCGTTGGGTAACAACGCCTGCAATTGAGGGCTTACCCTTTGCTAATAAAACTTTCGATAGGGTTTGTCAGCTATCCCTATGCTAAAATATCACATACGCAGTTAGCATGTGTTTCTGTGTGTTTGTATTCGCAGCATACCTTTTGGATCGATCGATATGTGTGTGTTTTGATGTGTCTGATAGAATTGTCTGTTGGAGCAACAGATAATGTTAAAAATATTATCTTTAATTAATCCTAATGAATTGAAAAGTATTTAATTTTATTGCAATGGATGCCAAAAACTTTTTTTTTTTAACGGACAGTAATATGAGAAGTATTAATGTCTAGATTTTCCATAACATAGAAGACCTATTTGAACAATTAACACAAACACAATTAAAATGGAAAACAAGTAAGAGGTTCTAGTCGGGAGATCCCGACTAGGGGATACCCTGAACCCTCTTAAAAATGCAGCGCGCGCTTATAGATACAGAGTAGCGGGGAGGTGTCGATAGGTATAAAATGAAAGATACTTGATATATAAATACTATTCTAGAAGCTACATGACTAGTTTGGTGACTCTAGCTCTTATTATTTACAAAAATTGTTCAAAAACATGATATCGATATCGATTTTTATCGATTGCTTGGAAACGGAGTAAGTTATCGATTATCGGAAACAAACTCGATCTGCGTAGGCACTAGGAGGACCTACAGCTAAAATTTCAAGTCTCTTATAGGTTCTGAGATCCTGCGTTCATACATACGGACGGACGGACGGACAGACAGACGGACATGGCTAGATCGACTCGGCTATTGATGCTGATCAAGAGTATATATACTTTATGGGGTCGGAGATGCTTCCTTCTTCCTGTTACATAGATTTGCATTTTGCACAAAAACATAACACCCCCTTTACCCATTTTTAATGATTTCAGGGTATAAAAACTTAAAAAACACATTGCATAAGACGAAAAAAGATATATTGAAATATTTTAAAAATTGATGTTCGTCTGTTGGTACTATTTTTCAGCACAGGTTTTTGTACTTAATTTTATTGATACCCTCAGTGAGAATTTCAAAGACATCAAAGGCGCATGTGTTTCTCCCGAAAAGTTTGTTTTTTCTTTGGTGTTGTGTCTTACCTCCCCTATTTGATATTGTTTTCTTGAAATGAACATTAGATTTCTTTTGGTTATTTATTCGATTTAAGGTCATTTCACCTTCCTTACTTTCTTCGTATTTTGTAAGCTGTGCCATCATAAATATTATGACTGTCTACGCGTTTTTTTTTACTCTCACAAAAAAATAATTTATGTGACCACAACTCGCACACATTTACACACTAATATGGAACACGTAACAGACACAAAATGGCAGCCCTTCGTCCTTTGGCATTGAATTTTGCGGCAATCGTTCGGTATCAGTTTAAGTCGCTGCTGTTGCCATTGACCAACTGTGTCATAAGTTTGATTGAGCAGCTCGGAACGGGATGTATCGCACTTCGCAAGAGGGCTGCGATTAGAGAAGCTGCCAAAATCTAATATGCAAACTGACAGCTTAAATAAGCGGCCATAGGAAATGTTACACAGGCACAGACAACACTCCGCAGATGCGAACGAGTGCGTTACACACACATACACACTCCACTCGAAATGACAAGTTAATCATTTATTTAAGCTGACATGTCACAAATTCAAGTATTCATTTACTTCTTTGTCACAAAAAGGGGATGGGGGTGTGTAAGTGGCTTTAAAATAATTGTGCTACGCATGCCGATTGTATGTGTTCCTAAAATCAATTGCGATACAATAGCTCACGGTGGATTAACTAAGTTAAACCTATTTGGATAATTGTATCTCAAAGTGAATATGACGTACAAGGCTAATACAACTAATACCTTAAACTTATATTAACTATGTTACATTTAATATTCAATAATTTGTGGAATTATTGGCTAACTCAATATAAGGATCTCACTTATGAATAGTTTTGCTATGCATACAGAGTGTATATGTTCCTAAATTTAAGTAAAGCTAATTTTAATGATTGTATCTCAAAGTGAATAAGGCATATAAACCTAATACAACATACACATAAAAATCAAGCTGTATTACATTTTATGTTAAGCCATTTGGCGAATTGTTTTCGAAAGTAGTAGGGAACTCACTTATATATAAATAAATATGCATTACATGCAGAGTGTCTGTGTTCCTAAAATCAATTACGACGCAATATCGACTGGTCTGTGTTCCTAAACTCAATTACGTCGCAATATCGACTGGTTGAGTATTCAAGTTCAGCTTGACTGGAAAATTTTAAATATCTTAATGCGTAAGAAACTCACAATGATTATACGTGGATACATATATAAGATATAATGTAAAACAAGTTGGCGAATTGATGGCGAAATAACGTTAACCGGAACTCCTATTCAAGGAACTCCATAGAAGCAAACAAGCAGCTGCAAAATTATTTATAATAAACATAATAAGCATGAGACAACCGCTGCCAATGGCTGTCAAAAGGGCGTGGCAATGGCAGATGGCAGTTGGGTGACACTTTCTTGATGACAGGCGTAAAAGGCATGCAAAATGTTTAATTCTTGAGACGCTTTCAAATTAATTACGTGTTCGCCACGCACTTGAGCAGTGAGTGTTGTGTGTGTGTATGTATAACACCTAATGACAATCTAGTAGTTTTGACTCTGGCAACACACATACATGCACGCATACACACACACAAGTCGTTCCATAAAGGACACTCCGCGCTTGCTCAATAAAGTATGCTACAAATTTTGTATTTTCTAACATATTTGCACAAATAGCTGGAATTTCTGTCGGTTTTCTGTGGCAAAAATGTAAAATATTTTATGGTCTAGCCTTGAGAGTACTACAAAAACATCCACATGCCCACGCCAACGCGAAAAGAAAAGCAAAAAATGAAAATACCAATCAGCGCGCCTGTCAGTCCTTAGCCCAACTCGTGCTTATCGCCAAGTTTTTGATTTGCTTTAAACTTTTCTGTGTGGAACACAAAGTACGGTAACAAAGCATTTTCTTTGAGGCAGGCCCATCGATTCGTCTTTTGCGTGCCTTGGCATCCCTTTTTGGCTGTTGTTGTTACGGTTCTCAGTCGCCTGCTGTGCGCGCAGCTCAATTATATACATTTTTATAACCCTGGCAAAATTTATGCGCGCGTTCGTTTCTTGTGTTTACCCTGTAAAAGAAAAGGATGTGGTGGCAGTTCTTCCGTTGCCGTTGCCGTTGCCGTTGCCCTGTCCCTTGCAGAGAGTTCACGTGCCAGGGGTATTTAGATTATATTCTGGGCAGCTTGTTTTTTTTGGTAAAGAATATTTTCCATACGCTAAGCAGCTACATGTGCGAATTGTCTGCTTGATTAACCAAAGCATAAAGTCAAAGATATTGCATGTCTCTTTGATTAGGGTTATCTTTCCCTATTCCCTATGTCCATCCCTCAGATCCCAGATGCTTAACAGCTCCTAATTAATTTTTAGAAACACCAGCTGTAAATTCATCTTTAAAAATCTGCAGTCACTATTTGACGCATGTTTATGATATCTTTTTATGTGCTTGGCTCTTGGCTCATCCTTGAGCTATCGCAGTGCTCATCCTCTTTGGCAACAGCCAAAAATATTTCGCACCAATCTTAATGGCTGCCTTACATGCAAATATAAGACAAAAGGCATAAACCTTTTCGTAATTAATCAGTTAATGTTGTGATTATTATCTGGTCAAGAGCAATGGCGCCTTCGGCTGACTTTGTGGTTCTTTATGTATCTGTGGGCCATTAAATCCTCGTTCATTCACCTGGCCAAGGCAAAACTTTGTTAATTTGTTTCGTTATTATTATTGTTCTTGTTATACTATTAATATTGTTGCTATAGTTATTTTTCGTACACACTAACAAATCACGTCACGCTGATGAATAATGAGGGTAGGATAATGAACGGTACAATTAAATACACTGTGCAACATAATATAGTGATAATTTTAGAAAAAAAAAATTATTATTAAACGGAAAAAATGCTGCAATCTAAGTTAGTTTTTATACAACCCATAAATATAATTTTTATACCCTGAACCCATTGAAAATGGGTAAAAAGGGTATATTGTATTTGTGCAAAATGTAAATGTATGTAACAGGCAGAAGGAAGCATCTCCGACCCCATAAAGTATATATATTCTTGATCAGCATCAATAGCCGAGTCGATCTAGCCATGTTCGTCTGTCTGTCCGTCCGTCCGTCCGTATGTATGAACGCAAGCATCTCAGAACCTATAAGAGATAGAGACTTGAAATAGCTGTAGGTCCTCCTGGTGCCCGCGCAGATCGAGTTTGTTTCCGATAAACGATAACTTGCCCCGTCGCCAAGTAATCGATAAAAATTTAAATCGAAATCCTGTTTTTTAAGCAATTTTGGTAAATAATAAGAGCTAGAGTTACCAAACTTGACATTTAGCTTCTAGAAAAGTATATATATATCAAGTATTTTTAATTTTATACCTATCGCCACCTCCCCGCTACTCTGTATCCATAAGCGCGAGCTGCATTTGGTGTTGGAATAAGAGGCTTCAGGGTATCCCCTAGTCGGGAGCTCCCGACTAGAACCTCTAACTTGTTATACCCTGAACCCATTAAAAATGGGTAAAAGGGGAATTAGTTTTTAGATGTAGGTGCTCCTAGTTCCTACGCAGATCGAGTTTGTATCCGATAATCGATTACTTGCCCCGTTTCCAAGTAATCGATAAAAATTTATATCGAAATCCTGTTTTTTAAGCAATTTTGGTAAATAATAAGAGCTAGAGTCACCAAACTTGACATGTAGCTTTTAGAAAAGTATATATATATCAAGTATCTTTCATTTTATACCTATCGCCACCTCCCCGCTACTCTCTATCTATTAGCGCGAGCTGCATTTGGTGTTGGAATAAGAGGGTTCAGGGTATACCCTAGTCGGGAGCTCCCGACTAGAACCTCTTACTTGTTCTATTTTGTCTCTTCCTATATCATATTATTGATTGCAATAAAAATGTAATTGGGAAAAATTCTACTTATTCTTAGCTTTAGCTTTAGCAATCTTATTAATTTTAAAACACATTATTCTTCAAAAATAAAAATTACAAAAAAAGAAAAAACACAAATCTAAAAATAAATTAGGTTTTGAAAATAAATCAGCGCGTTGTTATTTGACTTTTGTTACCGAAGTTAAGCTTTGACTTATTCCATTTCCTCTTGAAACTTCGCCTGGATGCCTGAAGGGAGCGCAGTTAAATTGATTATGCAGGTGAGTTACGGTTTCGACTGATATATGGCCTGCACGTAGCTGGTTTTAATTGAAAACTGAAATGCCAACGGCCAAAAACAAAGTGAATGGCATGAAGTCAAAGTCGGGGTGTGACCGTTGTTGATTTTATGCTAATCTATGCAGCTCAGCTCAGAGCATCAAAGGCGCAGCTCAGAAGCTGCCCGGCATGAGAACTGTCCCAGGCAAGCCGATGTCGGGTCTTTTGAAATTCCGCATAAAATTAAATGACAGAAGCCGGCTTCTGCTTTAAGTAAAGTAAAGTAAACAGTTTTTCATAATTATGCGCAGGTATGCGCTGTCAGCTCAACACACCATATCCATTATGCTTCAGAGTCTTTGGCCGTCTCTAAGAACCTTGACAGGCCTTAGCATTTTATCAGCAGCTGCAGGACTGCATTGTTAAGAACTTAATTAATATTCGTGCCCTTGCACAGCCTTATTATTTTTATGATAATTAGTTGCTTTTTGTTCCCCTTGTGCGATTGACTAGCCGCAGCTGGAATCTTATGGAAGGCATGCAAATACTCAAGTGCACCCAAAGACCCGCAACAATGTGAAAACTTTGGCTATGCGGTTAAGCAATGCAGTCTAAGCTGACGTTAAAGTGACCAACGGGCAGCAGGCCTTTGACTTGATGCTTAATTGGCTCTAGACCAAATTCAATTATTGTACAACAAACAAAAAGGAGTCGCTCACTCCAGATGACCCGGTCAGACAGTCCATTAGCTTGGTTTGATAGCTAAAGCGAATCTGTGCGTTGGCCATATTTCTCTCCCTTGAATTGGATGGGCCTTGTACATGCAATTTTGCTTAATAGAGTGTATACTTCAAAGGCGGAGTTTGAGAAGCAAAAAAATTCTAATTATTTGTGAAAAATTGGTCCTGACATATATTTTAAGATATGATAATTTTTGAACATTAGTAAATATATTTGATACAAATATTAAATGACTTTTAAAGCTATTTTGTTGGCTTTGTGCTTTTCCCGACAGCCCATTAACATATATAATTTACATTTTTAACCTCCTAATCTCTGCGATCAAAAGTTTTCCTGCCAAGAATAATTTGTGCAATTTATACTTTCGTTTCGACAGCCAAAAAATATTTAACTTTGCTTAATTAAAAATTTAAATTGCATTAGAGCTATAAATAAAAAATTATTTATCACCCAGCAAGCGTCGGCTCTGCTCATTGGCTTTGTGTGCTTAGGCAACGATGGACTCACCGGGCCATTTGCGAAAAGCAAACGGAAAACTTTGTGCCATCTTTATATTGTACGCAAGACTCTTTTAGTTTTTCCCGATTTTTGTAGCCTACATTATATTTTTTTTGCTCTAACTTTGCGCAGCCGAACGAAATATTTTGATTTGCTGCTGCCTGTGGCAAAAGTTCGTTAAAATATTCATAATTACTTGGCGTGTGATGCGGCGGCACTTGATGCACCATTCCCCTTTCCCGCTACTCAACCGTTGACCCTTGCACCAAGCTTTCCATTCACCTCTCAACCCGAACTGCTGCCATGCCATTGGGAAGTTGCAGAGGAAAACAGAAATTGTGCCACTTAATGAGCGAGGGCGAAACTTTCGCCAAACTTTCGGAGCCAGAGCATAGAATTTATAAGAAAGAAAGGCAGCAAGCGAACTACGAAGGCGTGGTTGCAGAGGCACGTTTAAAATAATTACGAATTTATTTAAGCTCCTTTACGGCGAAAAAATAATTTACAATAGATGGTTGATGTTAAAATGGGCGGTGCACTTAGACAAAACGGTCAAGAAGACACAACTTTCTTGGCCAGCTATTGTGGCTGACAGCTTCGCCTCAAGCTTAGAGTGTCAAAAGGGTGAGCGAACCAAAGAATTTATGCTTATGTCATGGAGTTTGCAAATTTACACAATGCTTACTCGTAAAAGAAAAACGTAGCTTCCTACTCTACATTTTTAATGGTTGGCATTCCCATTGCCATTTCATGGCTACAAGACAAGACTCTGGCAGTGGCAGAAAAAGGCTGACAGTCTGTCGCCCCGATATGCGATACCCACTCGTACGCACGCACACACAAAAATACGCAATTATTCTGTGTACCCACGAACAAGAAAAGAAATTGCCAAAACTATGCTTTCAGTGTCCAGACCCTACTCTGTACCCAACCTCATCACACTCACCCAACTCATTCAACTCAGTCAACCCATCCAACTCACATGTGTAAGCGCACACAAAGGGCATGTTTCGGGCCGAGTTGTTGAGTCCATTTGCAAATATTTTGGTCATGCTGCGACTGCTGAAAGCGGGTTAAAGCCAACCCGAACCAGTGAAAGTATTTTCTGTATACAATATGTATAGTACTTACATTCAACTGCCATTGCCGTTTGCCTTCGCCTTTTATGTTCACCAGTTTGGCCAGAGTCACAGCCACCAAATATACCAGGCTCAGCCTTTGGGCTCTCTCTCTCGTATCTCTGTGTAGTTGTGCGTGAAAGCCTTTTAAATAAGTTATACACGTGGTAGATGGGCATTGGCATCGTCGGCAGCCAGACGCCAGCAAGGACAACGCACCGAATACGCACCAGCTACTGCACCGAATGAGTAGGGGGCATGGGGGTAGAGTAGGTGCTGTAGATAATATTCTAGAGCTGCTGGCCTACATTTATATTTAAACTAAATATGCATTCGGATTTTTGAATTATAATAAACATTAGCCCCATTGATTATTTTATGAATATGCGTATGCGAATCGAACTGTTTCATTTGCATGCATTTATTGTTTAATACATATTTTAATAATAAAATTAATTCATTTTAAAAAAATGTATTGCTTTTTATACCCTGAACCCATTGAAAATGGGTAAAAAGGGTATATTGTATTTGTGCAAAGTGCAAATGTATGTAACATAGTGCCTGCGCAGATCGAGTTTGTTTCCGATAATCGATAACTTGCCCCGTTTCCAAGTAATCGATAAAAATGTATATCGAAATCCCGTTTTTTAAGCTATTCTGGTAAATAATAAGAGCTAGAGTTACCAAACTTGACATGTAGCTTCTAGAATAGTATATATGTATCAAGTATCTTTCATTTTTTACCTATAGCCACCTCCCCGCTACTCACTATCTATTAGCGCGAGCTGCATTTGGTGTTGGAATAAGAGGGTTCAGGGTATCCCCTAGTCGGGAGCTCCCGACTAGAACCTCTTACTTGCTGTATTAATATTTATTTAGTCTTCATACAAAAATTTTAATATCGTACTAGTTTATTACGGTGCTATATTTTTACCACAAAATGCAAAAATGATAATTATAGCAGGAGTCAAGCTGACTTATTTTCTAAATTATTTATTTACATTTAAACAGAGTTTCTTGTAGGTTTAATAAGATATCTGGCATTTCAAAAAGTTTATTTTATTTTAAGCGAATTGGAAGATTCCGCTTAATAATAGACTTAGGCGAAAGCATATGCTATTAAATAAAGATTACATTCTGCGCCCTTTGTAATTATTTAAACAGTAGATTGCAAACATATATATGATATTCAATACATACATGCTCTGGGAATATACAGAAAAAATATTGTCAGCTGAAATAAAATAACTTCTGCCGGTTGGATAGGCGTGAGATTTTGTTAAAATTAACATGAAAAATGTAACTTTTACGCCTTTTTATTGGCCACTATTAAAAAAGCCCAAAATAATGTTAATTGTTTTGATCTCTTGAAATTTTGAGTTCACAGTTTCAGAGTTTAAGATACAATTTTTCAATTAGCTGGATCGAATGTCTTTAGTAACTTATAATGGAAGCGTTCTTTGAGCCACCACTAGATCTCTTTATCGAGTTCCTTGGCCATGTCAACTGTTTTCCAGCACATTTTCTTTCTTAGATTCTTTAACATGTTGAATAACGGCTTCCCTTTGCAACATACCATAAGAGCTAATACAAGTATTTCTATCTCTGGTTAATGATAGAAATATGAAATGAATATTATTGAAGTGGACAACATTTACCAAGTGACAACTTTTATGACGTAATTCTTACAAATGTACGCACTTGAAGGTACTTAGACTTCTCTGCCAGCGATTGCGATTCGAGTGCGCAATTAGCAATCCTTGCCAAAAGCTATCATATCGATTTGTAATTAAGCCCAGCACTGCTTAAAACTTGTAAAAATAGTATAGAAATATTTCTTGCCCGAGTGGGGTGCGGTTCAGTACAGTGTGATAGGATGCGGAGCAGTGGCTCTTTATACAATTGGATTTAATGACGCGCGAACTATTAAGCGCATTAAAAGCATTAAAATCGTTTTTTGTCTGCACCCTTCAGCCGCAATCTTTAAAGTGCGCGGCACCGAAACAGGGCAAACAAAAAAACCCAGACATGCAGCCAACATTTATTGGCTTTGACAGAAGCCATTAAAAATTTAACGCTAAAAGTAAACGCGACTGCAGCTGACACACGTGTGATGAAAAATTAACGCTAAATGAAATTCAATTTTCACAACTACTTAAATATAAAGCTTTTAGCTGGGCTTTCACAGGTATATCTAGTATTTTTATTTTCTCTCGCACACTCTCTCTGCCTCTCTCTTTTTTTGTTACTAACGACAACAGCCTCTTAATTAAATTGAATGCACTGGCAACGTGGCGTATGCGTAATTGAACTAGGCAAAAAAAGGAATATATAGAGATATGCTTGGCACCAAAGCGGGCAAAAAAAAAAATAAATTAAATTTAAAACACATCAGGCGCGCATTAGACACAATCCAGAGCCAGGCTGTGCATAAGGATGTGGATACGGATGCGGATGCGGATAGGGGCGACCGGGACGAGACGCAGCTGCCAGCCACGAAATTAACTTGCGAGCCATGGCAAAGACAAACAACAGTTGGAAATGAAATAAAACAAAAAGAGCGACGTGTACACACACTAGCACACATACATACACACACAAATACCTATGCGCAACACACAAAGCTTGACATATGACATTTAATTTACTGTCTTCGGTATGTTGCCTTTGCTTGGCGCACTGCCAAGAGCATTTGCTCACATTCATTAATTTTCATTTTCGTACAATAACAAAAAAATAGGAGAGAAGGGCTACCTTCCGCATGCCGAAGATTATATACCCTTGTATACATATGCCTTACGGGCTTGCAGATATGTGAGAGAAATTTTGAAGCTGGTTGCTGAGTTCGGCGAAGATACTTTGAAGAACATGAACATTTGCAAAGAAAAACTCATTTTCGATCGATTTGTATTATAGAACTATACGTTGTAGTCGGAGATTTGTCTGATTTTTCACGTGGAAGAGGTGAAACTGATAAATTCCAAGTTGCCCATTACATCTTAACTCACAAAAATTTAATACAAGAGCGCGATTTTCTACCGATCAATCCAATGATAGCTATATAATGTAGTGGTCCGATCAGGCCTATTCCGACATATGTGGGCGCTATTTCGGGCTTATAAAAGCTTTCATGACAATATTTTAATCTCCTCTGCGAGTGTATTTCATGTATATAAAAAATAGGATACAAAAAAAAAGTATAATAAACCACAACGGGAAGGGCATACCATGCAACTTAAACACACAATCGCGACCATTTACACTTTTCTTTTTAATAAATAACCAATTTAATATGTAGGAAAGTGGCGACTAAACCTTTTTTAAATGCTATTTTTTACTATTCAGTTTTTGAACATAATGATTAATGTTAAAACATAAAAATAAGAGTAACTGCTTTGAAATAATAATTAATGAAAAGTTAAATGATATTTAAAAAACAAAAATAAAAAATGTTATTAAATAAAAATAATCAGCAATATAAAGTTATATTGATGGATAATTTAAGAAGACTTTTTGCTTTTGAAGTGTGCTAGCTATTTTATTTGCAAAAAAATACAGAAAAGAATGCTGAAATTGGCGAAGGAAAAGCAAATCTATTCGAATCTATGATCCTTGTTTTAGAATATTTTCAATAATGGCAAGCTGTACGTAAAACATATATATCCTTCTGCAATTTAACGAGCATCCAGCAAACACTTATGTGAATGAGCTGAACAGTAGTTTTTGCTTTTGGGCGCTGCTGGCAATGTTATCGTCATGACGGACATTATGTTTCGGGGTTACTCAACTAATGCTCACACTAACACAAGCATAGACGCACACACAACATCATTCGTACACGTATTGTGAGTGGAGTGCAGACCGTTTCTAATAAAATATTTTATGCGGGGCTTATCTGACATATCAAAGTATGAACCATTGCGACAGTGAACAAAAAAAAGCAACGCACACAACGCATTATTAACAGTCCCGACGAAAAATAGCAGCAACATCAACAAACGCACCATGTCAAAAATAACAAGTAAGATGTTCTCGTCGGGAGCTCCCGACTAGGGGATACCCTGAACCCTCTTATTCCAACACCAAATGCAGCTCGCGCTAATAGATAGAGAGTAGCAAGGAGGTGGCGATAGGTATTAAATTAAAGATACTTGATATATATATACTATTATAGAAGCTACATGTCAAGTTTGGTGACTCTAGCTCTTATTATTTACCAAAATTGTTTAAAAAACAGGATTTCGATATACATTTTTATCGATTACTTGGAAAGGGGCAAATTATCGTTTATCAGAAACAAACTCGATCTGCGCAGGCACCTGGAGGACCTACAGCTAAAATTTCAAGTCTCTAGCTCTTATAGGTTCTCAGATCCTTGCGTTCATACATACGGACGGACGGACGGACGGACGGACGGACAGACGGACAGACGGACATGGCTAGATCGACTCGGCTATTGATGCTGATCAAGAATATAATTACTTTATAGGGTCGGAGATACTTCCTTCTGCCTGTTACATACATTTGCACTTTGCACAAATACAATATACCCTTTTTACCCATTATCAATGGGTTCAGGGTATAAAAAGTAACAAAAGCACACACACACATACTCAGAAATTGTAATGTTAGAGTTTATGACTGAAAGCAACAGTCCAAAGGGGGCTGACAACCTATACTGGAGCGCGGTAGACGAAAGCGTGGGGGGCAGTGGCCACAAGTTGCGTCCATGAGCACTTTTCTTGTCCCCCTTCTCCGCCTTCTCTTCCCTCTTCTCTATCGCCGACATACCATATCCGCCGTCTGTCTACAGCTGGTCTCAACTGCTTTCCGGTTCTCTGTGTTGTCGTGGTCGTAGCTAATTCGGGCTCAGTTTTTGGTCAAGTGCAGTTTTTTGGCCAGGGAGCAACATTTTTATGTCCCGATAATAGAACAACATGCGGTTTGCTTTATATACAAATATACAAAAATTCACACCTACATGCATGCACATACACGAAAAAAGTTTTGTAACTTTTTTTGGTAGACTGGAAAGCGGGGGTCAACCTCGCTTTTTTGTCGACCTGCAGCTTTTTACCAGATGTAAATGAAATTTTTTTAGAGTTTCCACTACGTTTCACAATTAAAGCGCGTAATTATAAGCTTTAAAATATGATAAATTTTATTTCTATTATGCTTAACGGACTTTCCAATTCTAATTGACCTGGCGGAGGTTTTTTTTTTTTTTAAACATATTAGATATGCATGTAATCAATATTAATTTAATTACATAAAGACATCTAAAACCACAAACTCTGTGATTAAAAATATATATACTCTATGGGTTAACTTTAAGATCCATTCTAAATGTGTATAAACCGTTATTGTAAAGAATAAACGGAATGCAAATCATCTCACAAAAGATATGATGTGCAGTCTTGGTTATCATATTTATTTACCCAATCATAAGCTTATCAATAATATCAGTATGGGTAATGTTTTAACTCATATATTAGCACAATAAGCAAGCCCATAAAACTGTGTCAATTCTCTTAAATATTCTCTCAAAAAGATATGCCAAGTTGGGTTGTATTTCCAATATTACTTATTGGCTTGGTATGCGGCAGTAAGTTAAGAAATGGTGGAACAAATACACATAAAGGATACAATTTAATGTCCTGTAGACAAAGACGATTCTCATTGTATGAATTGCTATTTAGCCGAGTGTGTTATTAATGCGACTGGATACAACTCTGACGCGGAAGGCGGGGCGAATGTTATAAATGTTACAGAAGCTGATAGTATCTCAAATAAGATCTCTAAATGCGTACCCAATGAATACAGCATAAATGGTATTTATATAAGTGCCGACAATCAAATATTGATATTTGTTTTATATTTAGGTTCATTAATGAATTACATTTGTTTTTGGTCACCAAAATTGGGATGCCAAGCAATTGTCGCTATCAAGCTTTCGAAATTACCCTACATAATAGAGGGGATTTGCACACAATGCTTTCTTGAATGTCCTTGTACTTGGGTATATTCGACATCCATAAGTATCGATGGCAATTTCAGACGGATATTAATGGGCTTTGCTGCGATCGCGACTTTCTATTTAAAAACTGACCCTTTTTTCTAATAGTTGTCAAAAACCAAGTGTTAGTTTAATATAACATTATATTGAATCTTAATAGTCTAATGCTGTTTTTATAATTTTTATAATTTTTTACTTTGCAGGTGAGTTACGTTTTCCGCCGTTAAATGCACATAACCTGAGAGGTTAATTAAACACATATTCTTTTATATTTAAATATATATGTAAGTTTATACCTAACGAAAAAAAAATTCATTCACGCACATGATTATTGTATTGCCAACTATTAGTAAGAGGGTAACTTACTTCTGCATAAACATCTCACTAAAAAAGGAAAAGAAGTGGAATCAGGTTAGAATACGAGCAGGAGAAAGGAAGCGAAGATAAGCAATCGACAGTTTTTTTTATATCTCTTAGATTTAAGAACTAGAGACACCAAATTTAGCATGTAGCTTCTCGTAAGGAATTTTCAGATCAAGCATATGTCTTTGCTAAAGCTTGAGCAAGCGTTTTTGTAGAAGAAAGTTCAAGGTATTTGCTAGTCGGTCACTTCCGGCTAGAGCTTTCCTACTAGTTTTAGTTGTAAGTGCAGCGGGAAATAACACACATACGCATAATGCATAGATTCGCAACTACATAAAAAATAAATACACACATATTTACATACAAGAATATATAGCCCAATATGAATTTCAGAATGCTAATGCCGGTATTTAAAGTTGCATTTATGCACAATACATAAATTTCAAGTCGAATCAAGAACATGTATACTCTATTGGGTCCGACAAGCCTCCTTCTTTTTATATACATATGAACAAAACCTTGTCACCCTTTTCTATCTCTATTCAATATGTAGACGTTATAAAAATTGAAGTGAACTTTCATTTTAAATTAAGATTTTACGAAGATATTAGAAAATTAGCATAAAGTTTTCCGTTTTCCATCAATTTTCTACATTTGCGTCTGGAATTTTTAAAAAAAGCGTCTTAGCGTACATTACAAAATTCAGATTCCTAGCCTGAAGGCTTGGTCTGTCCGTGGATCAACAATCGGCCAGTCAGTCGCTAGGACCGCCAGCTCTGCATATTACAAAGATAAAAGAAAATTTAAACAAGTAAGAGGTTCTAGTCGGGAGCTCTCGACTAGGGGATACCCTGAACCCTCATATTCCAACACCAAATGCAGCGCGCGCTTATAGATAGAGAGTAGCGGGGAGGTGGCGATAGGTATAAAATGAAAGATAATCGATATATATATACTTTTCTAGAAGCTACATGTCAAGTTTGGTAACTCTAGCTCTTATTATTTAACAAATTTGCTTAAAAAACAGGATATCGATATTCATTTTTATCGATTACTTGGAAACGGGGCAAGTTATCGATTATCGGAAACAAACTCGATCTGCGTAGGAACTAGGAGCACCTACATCTAAAATTTCAAGTCCCTAGCTCTTATAGGTTCTGAGATCCTTGCGTTCATACATACGGACGGACGGACGGACGGACGGACAGACAGACGGACATGGCTAGATCGACTCGACTATTAATGCTGATCAAGAATATATATACTTTATGGGGTCGGAGATGCTTCCTTCTGCCTGTTACATACATTTGGATTTTGCACAAAAACATAATACCCATTTTTAATGGGTTCAGGGTATAAAAAATAAAGGATATCTTCGGCACGCTGAAAATATAATACCCACGCAGACATGTAATACCCTTCTGCAAATAAGCGAGAACCGTTCAGCTCAAAGATGCTGAGTTTTTTAAAATATATTTGAAAACAAAATATTTTTCTTAAGAAGAGCGTACTATTCCCCAGATCCTTCATATTGCAGCTATATTATATAGTGGTCCGATGTTTATACAATTTTCATACAAATAGGGGCCATAGTAAAACTCATAAATGCCAAGTTGTAGTTGGTAAGATATCTTGATAAACCAAAAAGTTTTCCATACATGTACTTAATTTTTGACTGATCGTTCCTATGGCAGCTATATGATATAACGTTCTAATGTTGATGTACGGAGAGGCATAGTAAACTAATAAATGCCGAGTATGGTCAAAAATTTTGAAAGACAAAATTGTTTTCTATACATCAATTCAATTTTCGACTGATCGTTCCTATGGCAACTACATAATATAGTTTTGCGATGTTGATAGGATTTTGCATATATATCGGGAGTAAAACTAATAAATGCCCAGTTTGGTCAAGATATCTTGATAAACAAAAATGAAACTACTTTCGACCGATTGTTGCTATGGCACCTATATGATATAGTGATCCGTTCCAGCCAGTTCCGACATATGTACTGCGTGCAACAGAAAGAGGGACGTATGCAAAGTTTCTAGCTGGAATAGACTCGGCTCATGACACTGAACTAGAATATATATATTCTTTATGAGGTCGGAAATGACTATGCAAGGGTATATAAACGCAGCCAAAAATTAGCAAAGCGCAGTGGGAATAGCGAGCGCATTTCTCGCTTAGCTAAATACAAAGCTAAGACGGAGTATTATTCTTTTATTTTGCATAAAATCTTTATAGAACTGAACTTCGTTATTACGTACTTAGTAAGTACTATAAACTATAAACTTCTTAAATGGAAAATATAAGCAACAGCTCTCATTAATTGGTTAACTTACCTGACGCTTCACTTACTCCTTGGGTCATTTAAATACTGACTTTTTGCCAGAAACAATGTCGGCTTAGTCCATATTGCACTGATGCCTACAAGTGGAGCCTATAGGTACATAACGAGTGAATGATGCCCCACCGGGCAGCCAAGCAGCCAGCCAACAGTCGTCGACGGAAATGTTACAATGCATAAATTTCCAGTGGGACAGCCAACAAATACTTTTGAACTCTTGCCGCCCCTTCTTGCCAATATGTTGGTATTTATTTATATTGCTAGAAAAATATTTATACCCCTTACATTGTGAACGTCGAGACACCTGCTGAAGCTGGTTCTGAAAATGTGGGTGGGAAGGCCCAGTCAAGCGGCAGATAAACAATCTCAGCAGCAACTGCTGCAGTTGCTGTGTCATACTAAAAGCCAGAGTGCTATTTTATCCATCAATTTTATGCGCTACTCAATCTTTTTGTGCTTCTACAAAATGGCAATTGCATTTCCTACACCCATGCACTGTCTCGAGCCAGATACAGACACATTGTAACTCCAATATAGACACATCAAGTAATTGAATGCATTTGCGTTACGCGCATTAGGGTTATTTTAAGTGCAGTTTGGGTGAGGGGCACTGAAGGGCAGCAGCCCAGACGACAATGGGTTGCCGAGGATGTGCTTTGATTTTGCTTTCGAGCTAGCTCAATGCTATTAACGCAAGTAAACGCAAGTAAACTATTATCGTCTCGTCGTCGTCTTCATTATTATCATGGATGTAGACAATAGTTATTGGATGTGTTCTTTAAATTCCTTTCGCCCCAATTCCACACTTAAAATAACAGCTGTAAAAAATATTGGAAGAAAATCCGCATTGACTAGTTTTACATGTTTATTACGAATATTTTATAACATAATCGTGTGTGACTTGTTTTATTTAAAAGACGTATTTATAATTTTACTTATCTTGAATTTCAGTTATTAAAAATATAATTATTTTTATTATTATTATTATTATTATTATTATTATTATTATTATTATTATTACTATTATTATTATTATTATTATTATTATTATTATTATTATTATTATTATTATTATTATTATTATTATTATTATTATTATTATTATTATTATTTATTATTATTATTATTTTTATTATTATTTTTATGTTTATTATTATTATTATTAATCGACCGAGAACAGAAATATCAGGTTTGTTCAATAAATCCGAAAGTAGGTTTCAAACTTAGGAATTTCAATAAATGTGAAATTGAGTCCCAGAACAGACTGTACCAGACTCTCTCATCCTGTATTCAATCTGTACATATGTATATGTATGTAGATACATAAAGGTTGTCTGTGTGAATGTATTTAGGAATGAATCTCTGTCTATACGTCTGACTCTAACATTGTCTATTTGCTCAAGTGCTTTGACGCTCCGCCGACAACGAGTCTTGTGTCAATAGTTGGCACACATTGCAGGCATTTCATTTAGCCCCTTCCCTACCTGCCCTCTGCCCCTTCCGACATCTGCTCACTGTCTGCATCTCACTCGATCTCAGTCCGTTCAATTCATGGCGTCGCCTCGTTGGCTGCTTTGCATATATAGAATGGAAATTTAAATTGAAAATTGCATTGCCAACTGCGACTGCGATGGCAACTGCGATGCGACTGCAGTTGAGCTGATTGACAATGCATGAGATTTACATTTAATAATCGAACTGTGCGCCTCTGCTGCTTCTTAGCTATTAAATCAGGCAAATAATACTCAAAAATCTATTTGAAAGTACGACAATCAGACCAGCCCGGGGAACCATTTGCAGAGCTCGAACAAATCCATTTATTAAAGTTACACAATAAATTATTTTTATGCCCATTGCTGAGTATCCGCCTCATGCTAGTTGGATTGCGTTTCAGTTCTGCGGATATTTGCGTAATCGATTTTGTGGATGCCGTTATTGAATTGTGGTTGCACATGCAGCTCTTCCAGTTTGTAGAAGTGAGATGCATACAAATGTTTGTGCGCGTGTGAGTGTGTGTATTTAGTACAATTTTCTATTTGTTTGTTTACAATTTGGCCCACGCACAGTGGGCTGGACAAGTTATTCGAGTGGTAATAAAGATTTTCAAGTGTTTCCCCAGCACAAATATCAAATATATACATAAGGTAATCAATTACTTGAAAATTAAGAACTATTGTTATTGTTTGAGGACTTTTAAAATTTGTAAATATATAAGCGATGCGTAAATAGCTTTAATAATTGTTTCAACATTGTACGCAACTGTAGCTGGTCCTTCTCATCTGCATATTGGGAAGAGTAAGCAGTTGCATTTAAAAAAATTCAATCCAATTCACATTCAAGTGGCTGCAGCTTATAATATTTGAGTTTTGGCTTTAGCTGCATGCATCTTTCGTGCTCAGGGCAATGCACATATATGTAGATGCCATGTGTATGGGTACGAATATTTGAATAATTCATGCATGCCAATGCATAAGTCACTGGCCATGAGGCTGCAAACAGTTGCGGGCGTTTGATGTCATCTGATGCACATGCAACCTGCTGAGCCAAGCAAACTGTGGTATGTGATCACACAGCATCCCAATCAGTTGCACACAACAGCAATAAATAACTCGCAAATACAATGAGATTAACGGACGAGTGAGTCCAACTTATCGCTCGATTGGCGCAGGTGACATAGGAAATACGCTTACATTACTCAAAATATAAATGAAAACAATTTTTAATCTATTGAATATATAGTTTTAAAAGAAGCTAACCAAATGCTATTTTATAAATCACAGAAAGACAAAATTGCTTATTGCCCTGCCAAACTTATAAAAATACCTATGAATGAAATTGTCTCTCAATTGTATTGTGCTCAAAAATGTTCTGAGAACAAACATAGCAAATGATGTCTCTAGCTCTAAAGTTTCAAAAATTTGGATAGGAATAAAATATTATTTCATCTGATGCGTATGAATTATGAGCAATTACATTCATAATTTAAAGTTTATTGGGCTTACCTAGATCTCGATACTTATCAAACTTATCAGAATCGAAGTAAATTATTCTATTCTTGTCGGAATGAAAGTAAATCCTAAATTAAACCAACATTTCTACGTTCGTCGTCGGCAATATAATTTGTATTTTGTTCTTCATTATGTTGGGAAGCTATTGAAGTTTTATTATTACAATTTTCAATACAAATTTGCTTTAACAGGCATAACAAGACGTAACGAAATGAAAACGATCTCAATTGGAGCTACACACCAGAACGATAACAAGTTGAAATGTATCCGAATTCACTTCTCGAACCGAATCGAAATATAGAACAGGCTCACAAAGCTCTCAAAGTATTTCAGATCACCGTGCTCCCATGGACGGAAAGATATATCTCGGCCAATACAGCTCTTCGTCTAGATCAAGAATTTATATGCTTTTCCCTTAGACATTTCACACACAAAGCCCGTTTTCGATACTCGATATTTTCGTTCATCTTCCACGCATTATAAATTTATTTGCACTTATTAATTATTTTATTAATTTTGTAAGGCCATATTTTACTGATCATTTTGCATGTAGTTACTATTGCATCTGGAGTTGATACCAATCTGCGAAATATATGAAGACAGCATGCCACAGTGCAGTGGTAGGCAGAAAAATAACAGATCAAACAAATGTAATTTGTGGCAAACATTTTAATTACAATTGTTGTGAGACACTCGAGAGGGGAACGAACGAGGGGACGTATGCAAAGGAATTTGCATTCATACTCGGACATCAAGTCACTTAAATGCTAATGAATTTTTAATTTATTTTACTCTTTTGCCCTTTCATTGCAAATAAAATTTCATTTAAAATGCCGCAAGGACACCGAATGTGCTGGTCGCCAGGATAAACAAATACAGAAACACTTTCGCTGGCAGAAATTGTGCGACTATAAGCCTATGTTTGCACTATAGAATTAATTAGCTGTCACTTATTCATTTATCGATTGCGACACGCACTTCATAGAATAAGCCGATGCAAACACCGAAAAAACATTAATCAATCAAAAAATGCTCGTCTTTTGATATACCAGGTGTGCTAATTAAATCCCAATGAAGTGGGATACACAACATGTTATGCACGGCCTAGGGCAATTTTTTGAATAATAATGGGACATACATATCCAATAGCGGTAATTATTTACTACCCAGTCCGCCAATCAATTAATTAATCATTATGATAGCTCCGCACATAATTAGTTAGCCCGACCAAGTGGTCATAAATCAGTATTCGTAAATCTGTAAAAAATATATGGTCCAGCAGTTTAAAGAACCAGCTGCTCGTCCAAGTTCTTGAACAGCAGCTGCCTGCTCCTTCTCTAATAGATAATTTCGCAATCGTTTTTCGACCTGTCAAGGAGTTGATTTAAATTTATGACCTCTTCTGCCGTGTCCAAGACACATGGCACACAAAGTTTACTGGACATGGGCGATAAGAATTTGTTGAATTGAGCTTGGAATTTTAAGTGTCTGTGTGTGAGTATGTGAAATCTAGAGAAATATAAATGGCTCTATTTATTACTCGAATACTGATTGAATCAAAAGAATGCACGTTCAATTTACAGAATATAACATATTTAGAGACAAAAAATATTGAATTAGCATTTATTGATAATTCTGCAGAATAAAAAAAGCTGTTTTACCATATTTCATATCGGTGTACGTTTCATTTTATACACATGCTTGAAGTACAAATATGTATCTACATAGCTAAGTAGATTTTTATGAATTGCTTTGGCAGCCGCATAAAACATTCTATGCCACTCAGCAGACGCCGCATCCATTGCGACCCCGCGCCATTTTGTAAGTGTGTCAGCTTCCACTGGCAGCGTTGCCAGACCAAATGCAGTTAAGTGTTAAGTGTTCTAGCAGAGCCAGCGACAGTGATAATCAATAAAGTGCCTGCAAGCCGCGTGCACTTTTTACCACAGTTTATGTTAAACTATTAACAGGATACTCGGCTTCCGTAATGAAGCAGCTGCCGCCGTCGGTAACGGGCGTCGCTGTCCTCGTCCTCGTCGACGTCGTCGTCATCATCCCAGTCAGCTGGTGAGCTGCACAAAAAGCGGGTCGCAGCCGACAAGAAAGCCCTTGTATTGTTCAAACACACACACATACACGTGCACACAAACAGGACACGAAGTATGGCGGTGCAATGTCCTGCCCCGTAGAGCAGAAAACTGTGAAGTGAAAATCGACACTCAATATTAGCACCGTTTATGAGCTATGAACGAGTTACGACTACCAAGCACAGCACAGCAGCAGCCTGTGGCGGTACAAAACCGCAGTCAACACAATTACACACACACACCCACACGGATACACCCACTTTGCACAGGACGCTGGCTACGGCCTTACATGCAATTCGACCCGATTTAACAAACGCCAAATTGGCACAAAATGTTGCATAAATGCGAAATTGATGAAGCGTCACTTAAACAGTATTGAATTTTAAAGAAAGGGGCGTCTACAATTGCCACAATTTCATTTCCGCTTCCGGCATCGAAAAGCACAAGAACACACACACACGCAAGAACATTAATCATAATCAACAATGGGACCGGAGCCAAGTGGAGCATGTGAAAGAGACCACAGGAGAGCGAGAGAGTAAGGGAGAGAGATATAGAAAGAGTTGATGTACAGTCAAGCTCTTTCTTTAGTATTCGGTAGTACATTAATTAACTCATAAATCTTTTGTGCATATCAAAAGACACAAATTGCTGCTGGCTGAAGCAGAGTCGGACAGAAATGACAGCATCGACAGATCCTAGCAAATGTGTGGCACGTGGCATCCACATACATGAAAGTATATGTGGCCAATTATTTGTGTTGAAATCTCTCTGACGATGCTGGAATTCTTTTTTTGCTTATGCCTTTTTGATTAATGTAGACACACCTCTGAAATATGTATCGACGTGCCTTACTAGCCGCCAGCTGCCAATTGCCAGTGTCTTGGGTATTGTTTTGGCCTTATTTTGTCTATCTATCAAAGCCAGCAAAAGCCATTTCAACATCCTGCCCTGCCTTGCTTTATGATGCTGAAGTTCTACTGGGACCATCAATTTGATTTTTGACAGTCGTCCGACTGTGTGGGTGCAAAAGGAGAAACACTTGTAGCTGAAAAGGATCAGGAAGGTAAAACAATGAGATCTAGTTGAGCTGATTCAGCAGACCTTTATTATGAATTTACATCAATAGAAAGAAATCATTACAAACATTTTAATAAATAATAAATTCGATTTATATTTCATTTGGATATTGAATGACTTGCAAAATTCAACTGATTTAAAACTGATTAAGATGACTCTGAACACATTGAAAATGGGTAAAAAAATGGTATATTGTGTTTTTGTGCAAAATGTAAATGTATGTAACACGCAGAAGGAGGCACCTCCGACCCCATAAAGTATATATATTATTGATCAGCATCACTAGCCGAGTCGATCTAGCCATGTCCGTCCGTCCGTCTGTCCGTCCGTCCGTCCGTCCGTCCGTCCGTCCGTCCGTCCGTCCGTCCGTCCGTCCGTCCGTCCGTCCGTCCGTCCGTCCGTCCGTCCGTCTGTCCGTCCGTCCGTCTGTCCGTATGTATGAACGCAAGGATCTCAGAAGCTATAACAGCTAGAGAAATTTTTCGATAACTTACTCCGTTTCCAAGCTATCGATAAAAATCGATATCGAAATCCTGTTTTTGTTCAGTAATTTGGGTAAATAATAAGAGCTAAAGTCACCAAACTTGGTAGATTGCTTCTAGAATATTATATATATGTCAAGTATCTTTCATTATATTACTTATGGCCACCTCTCCGCTACCACCACAGAGCTATAAATCAAGTTAAGAACCCAACTTGTATTGCCAACCAATTTAAGCTACAATTTAAATGCAATTGGCTTTTTGAGAATACACAAATATTCTATGGTACAATAAGATATACTGTAGAAAATTTCATTAAGAGGGTTCAGGGTATTCCCTAGTCGGGAGCTCCCGACTAGAACCTCTTACTTGTTTTATGAATCAATACATCAATAACACTAGGCGACAGAATTAGTATTTTTGTTTGCTTGGTTAGTTAGTCTTTAAAAGTCTTTGAAAACGTTGCTTATCCATAGTTTTTAAATAGGAACGGTTTCGACAAATATTAGCCCTCGTATTTTATCGTGTTTTACGGTTCCTTGATTTAAAATGTGGAAATATATCCCAATTTAAGCCTTTTTCCTAATAATTAGTAATAACAATTTTCCTTACCTATTGAATTTTCTAGTATGTAAGGACTTATTTGCAGTATTATTTCAAGATTTTTAAGAAATATTTACACTCGATATTTTGTGCACGGCAATAAAATCGCTTTCAAAAGTTTTTTAAATATTAATGTAAGCTGTTGACTAAGAGCATAAATAATTTTTAATCTTTGTATTCTCAATGCATTGACATTTTTCACATTTTTCGAATTCTAAGTTATATTATTTATTTGGGTTTTTTATGTCGTCGCCTCCCTACGTAAAATAATTAAAATTAAGGACTATGTAAACGAATATTTATAGTGCGTAACTACATTTTTATTTTACATTCACTTCGATGTGACCATTTGCAAGCAATAAACCCAAGTGACAATCGCAGTAGCCAGTCTTATAACCCTGTCCGATCACCCAAAACGATTTAAGGGAACAACGTCCTGCAACCTTTTGCCGCTCGTTAGGCAAAGTGCAAGCGACGTTGCAATAACCTTTAAGTTTATTCGCATTTGTTGGCTGCGTTTTCTCTAGTGAATTAGATTTAAGTACAGCCATCGAGTATGAGAGACATGCGATGCACTCTGACGTGCGCAAATATGACTTGGCTGATGCTGCGAATTTGTCAGACGCCAACAACAACTGTGTGTCAGCCCCAAAACCCCACTCGGCTCCTCAGGCAGGTGTTTGTAAAATGACGCGTGTTGATTTTATGGCGTTTCCGGGCTGATGTGAGTGTTCCCATCTCTGGGCGTTATGTACACGCTTCGCACTTTGCAGTTAGTGCATCATTTGTATGCATTAAGTATAAATTGCAACAAGCACCGACAGCATGTACTTTACCTTATATTTCGAACTGATGTGTTTCTAAATTGGATGGTACTGAAGTTGTTGCTGTTTTTGCTGTTGTGGTTTAAGAGCAGTCTGGGCAGAAATGTGACATCAAAGCGCGTTAGACACTTGTGCGGTTTTTTTATTGTCAGCTGCCAATCCACCGGCCGACCAGCCCACCGCAACTATGCCAGGCCAAAGCTAACGCCATCGTCTATATATCAATGTGTGTGTGTGTGCTTGCGTGCTTGTATGTGTGCGTTTAGTGTTTGTATGCATATCATCATGATTATAATCAGCAAGCGCAGGGGCACTTAGCGCTTGTAATGCTGTAGCTTCTGGCACTTTTGTCGGCTTGCTGCACATCAAAGGCGCCGCGTAATGAGCAGCACACGCCAACGTACTCCTCAGGCAGGCCTTCTACCCAGTGGGGTCTCGCACTCTCCATGCCGCTCGTCCAACATCGTCGACTAAGGCAAATTGACTTTGTCTGTGTATTTTTGACACCTGCGGCAATTCGTTTTCATGCCCATGCCAGCCACGCGCTCCACTCATCCGCCCAGCTCGAGCTCGTGCCCCTGGCACACCCTGCTGCTGCTGCTTTTTGCATCAAAGATACTTTAAAGCGAGCCCAAAACTAGTTCATGGATAGCAGCAGTGGGTGTTAGGGGGCTGTGGGCCAGGCAAGAGAATGCTGGCGGAGCTATGGCCGGGCAACCTACATATTTTCAGTCATGGTTTTTGGGGCGTGGCCCATGTTTTGCTTTTTGGCATGGTGCTTCGTAGCCGCAAGTCTCAAAATTCTTTAGCTGCGACGTTGCACAGCCAAAAAATTGTTGGGCCATCAAAAAATACACAGAAAATCCAGATACAGCTTCATCGCTACCCCAAAAAAAAAGTATGCCAAGGAATTCCGCTTCGTACATTAAGCATTTGCAGTATCTCCTGCCACACGCTGAGCATCAAACTGTGTGAGAATCACAATTCATCATTATTGGAATATAGAAAACTCCAGACCTTCCTGTAAGACATTCAAGAAAGCGCAAGCAATATTGTTGTGTTAATTTAAATAATACATATGAGCAATTTCAAAGCTCGTTAAAGACTGCAAATGGAAAATGTGTAAAAAAAGAAAAATAATAAAGACATCTATGTAAAGGATACATTCCGGATCAGCATCAACAACCAATGTCTGTCTCTCTACCGAGACATGTCGATCTAAAAAACTTTAAGAGGCAGAATCTTAAAATAGCTAGAGATACCAAATTTTGTAGGTTGACTCTCGTATAATATACACATTAAATATATTTTACTTTTTAGATAGTTTTCCAAATTTCCGTAAAATGTACAAAATCTCGTTTTCGGAGAAAAAGCTTAAGGCTTTAATGCATACGCACATTGGGCTATCATTAATTTTCATCAAGGTCGGACAATAAACGATAAGGGAAGAAGAACGTGTATAATCCCTGGATGCAGGTTATCTTCTAGTCGGGCACTACCAACACACTCAATCAGTTTTACTTAAGTAATATATAAAAACTGGTCATTTTTATGAAAGGAATGGGTATATTAAGTAACTTGAGACTTATCGAGAACTAGCGAGTAGAGCATACTAGCCTATTTGATACCTCATAATTAGCAAAATAAAGCCTATAATTTCCCCTTGGAGTTTCAATTTGTGTGTAACTTATGCAAAATAAAAACATAAACATGGTACATTATTCTGTAGGTTCTAATTTTTGATGTCGCCTTTCATAAAAATTCATGCTTTCGTAATTTTGTTATTTAATTTACACCTAGGGCTATTTAATTCATACAAAGTTGAGTTTTGTTAAGTGGGCCTGCAACTTAGATGTCCCTGTGACCTGTGACTGAGACACCTGCGTATCTCAGTCTCATATTTCTGCGTCTGCTCTTTTGGCATTTTTTATGTAAATGTCGTTGCATAAACATAATTAACTTGGAACGGCTTGCGGCCGTATGAAACTTTTTTATGGCCGCATAAAAGTTCTTGCGGGCTATGCCTGTGGCCGATTGAGGTTCGAGTCGATGAATCTGCTCAAAAGTTTTCCTATAAAGCCAACGGCTCAGCAAACACAAATTTAAGCCACGCGCCAAAAACAGCACTAATGTTGCATAGTTATGGACGAATCCACCTGTCACAACTGGCAACTGGCTTTTGTGTTGTTGGCTTCGTTTGTTCGCCAGGCGCAACAGTTTGGAATTTGTATGCTGTATACTATATGATAAGTCAGTAGCATAATACAAGTGTCAAGTGCTTTCAATTTCACCAAACTGCAAACGCAACTGCACAAGTGTAACATTTTCAATTGTGTAACGGGCCAGAAGTGGGCTACAACCCAACAACAGTCGCAACCCTGTACCCACTCTATGGCCCCACATCCATATCAATTGTGTTTTGGCTCCCCCGCGGCGTAACGCCTGAGAGTTGAGATATATGTGTATGTGCTGTCTTGGTTGCAGCTACAATGTCAGCGTTTAAAGCACAATTGGCTTAAGTGGCTGCGCATTTGAGCTCTCTCAGCTGTGGGTAACTACTCACCACAACAGCTATTACTTCGTATCGTTTGACCCGTTGCATGCGGCATGGGGCAAGCAAATTAAATAAAAAAAATGTGCAATAAAGTGAAACAGCCTGAGCTAACGAATCGTTTTGCGGTCTCCGAATGACGAGCCAACTAATGAAGCGTGTACCCCTCTTGAACGCATAATCTGAGCTTTGTTTTAAGCGGCTTAGTTTAATTAGCAAATGATTGATGGCGACTATTTCTTAAAAGTGCTGGCTAGTTCTGAAGTTTCTGAACCCATTGAATTTGGTTAACAAAGTATAATGGTTTTCTGCAATTCTCTGCAGTCTCGGGCAAAATAAAGCATTTCTGAGCCCATAATGATGAAAATGGCGAACTGAGTCGATCCAGACATGTCCGTCTATATGTTCGACTGTGTGCAACCAGAGACTAGAAACCATACCATATATTATTTTTCGATATATTTTCCATTTTCATTTTGTCGATAAATGATTTTGAAACCTGGCTTATTAAATATAACTCGAAAATTAACAGACATAAATCCACAAGACTTGTAAGTTGCTTTAGTTTCTCATAATCCAATCCCATCGGTAATTTATTTATTGGAACAATAATTTGTTGTTTAATGATTTATTATCTTACACAAAACAAAGTTCAGTGTAAAATAGTGTATAATGCCCTACCACATGTTTTACAGCTTGGGCACTCAGAGGAAAACTTTTTTCACCTGGTTCAGAACGCATCGAGTTGTTTCAAAACTAAATTTCTGTCTAAAATGAATAACTGCTTCTCTCCGTCGAAACCCTTTTGCATAGCTCTTAGTGCAATTTTGTCGCCGTTGCCCTCCCGCCCTGAGCCCTACTCCTACTCTAAAGAGTCCACTGAGTGCAGCATTCAATAAATGCTTATAATTTATTCAAGGTCTTGCTAAAAGAACTGGTGAAAGTACATGTAGCTTGCGCACCTGTCATTTGCAGCGCAGCGTCGCGAGCTGGGGGCAAAGCTTTGCCCAGGATACAACATACTACACACTTTACATGGTAAATGAGACTCGAAATATAAGCCTAGTGTGTTTGCTTGTGTGTGCTGCTCCTAGTGAAAGATTGAGGCATTTGAAATTGAATATTGCGCATACGCGATGTTGTGCGCACTGCTACCCGCCCGTTTTATGAAGTGCAGCTCTCGCATAATTGCACATCATTTGCTTCAACTGCTCAAATGGCCTGCAGTGGGCGTGGCCGCTAAGCGAATTTGCCCAAACTTCGCATCGTTAGCTCTTACCAAACTTTCAAGAGCAATCGTGCGAGCTACGCTATAGCCTGGCCAATATTTTTGATGTGTTGGCTTATTTGTGAACTCTTTTGAGCCCGTACGCTCACACCCACACACATGAGGGTATAAGTTTGACGTTTGCTTATATTTATACAAAAATTATTTCAAATGTTATGCTTATTTTTTTAAGGTTAGCTTTTTAAACGCGCGCGATTCCATAACCTCAGCCAGGCCACAGGCTCGCGCGCCATTCCCTCTCGCCACGCAGCCTCTTCGAACTGAGAATCTAATAAAACTTTCGCCAGTTACCTGCTAGCAGCCACAGCAGCAGCAACAACAATGTTGCTTATTTGCTTATCATATGCAAATTTCCATGTTTCAGGCTGAAGTTTCCCTTTGGCAGGCAGCCGGTTAGCGAGCAAAAAGTAAAAAGCCCCAAAGAATGTTTAACAAGCTACCTAAGGGGGCAGCCGAGCACAAAGTTGAAATAACAAAATTTCTGCTTTTATTTTTTATGTGTAAGAAGAGAGGCAGAGAAGGGCATCTGACCCTAAAGTCTACATATACAATATACATGTAAATATTCATAACGATATATGTATGTATGTTTGCGTGTGGGCGTCTATCAGGGACTTTGATTAGACAACGCTCTCTTGATCTGTACAGAGAACAGTGCATTGCCCCAGGCAGCGTACTCAAAATAAACACGTTAAAAATGTATCAAGTATTTGCCTACAAATATATTACTTACTATATAAGAACCATCACAACTGCCAGTCGTCAGCAACGATAATAATATTCTGTTTAATCACATTTATTTGAATTTGCACATGATTCGTGTTTCTCAATATTATTCATAAGACATTTGCATAACTTGGATGTCAGCAAATGAGAGACCAATTGCACGAGGCGTGAGCTTGAAAAGGGTACATTTTTAATGTTGACGCCCAGCTGACAGAAAACAATAAAATAACAGAAAAGAGCAAATTTATAATTCTACGTAATGACGAGCAAAAATTAAAATAAAAAGGCAGACCAACACCAACACAAAACCCACACAACAAACACAAAAGCACAAAAAGAGAGAAAAGGGAGAGAAAGGGAAAAAGAAAAAAAAAAAAAAAAAAAAATAAAAAAAAAAAATAAAAAAAAAAAACAAAAAAACCACAACCCCTAACTATAAATAAAAAATAAAAAAAAAAAAAAAAAAAAATAAAATAATTTATTATTACAAAAAAACACCCAAAAACCCAAAAAAAACCAAAACACACACACACACACAAACTTGTGCACCCCGCTTGTTCCGCAGTTTACGCTGCGGCTGTCCCTTTTTTTCCTTTTATCCCCGCTCCAAAATAAGTACGCTCCTGATTAACTTTGGTATATATTGTGCGATGTACATGCAATTTTCTGGGTGAAAACCTGTTCTCCAACTATGTGTAATTATCAAAGACAAGAGTATATTTCCAAAATAGATTTTTGACAACTGGAGGAAGGCATTCAAAATATGAAATTTACTGGATCCAAAAGTCACATATCTAATTTAGTGCTTCTAGGTTATATTATATAAATACAAGATATGTTATGCAAGATTTCGATATCAATTTTTATCGATTTCATGGAATCACCGCAATCTATCGATAATTTGTAACAAAATTGATGTTTTCATGTTTACGTTGAGAGGGATATGGTTAGTTCGACTTGGCTTTATAGGCCGGATGCCTTTTTTATAAAATATTAAAATATCGAAAAACTGTAACATATTTTAAGCAAATTCGGGGATTGCTTATAAGCCCATAGCACGCATGACGAAAAGCTGGCTTATTTTTTCAAAGAATTGCGAAAGTTTCCTTTCCGAAAACCGAAAAAAAGGAAATAAGCCAAATTTCAACCGTTGAGT
The DNA here is from genome assembly GCA_035045725.1 of Drosophila ezoana. Taxonomy (NCBI): domain Eukaryota; kingdom Metazoa; phylum Arthropoda; class Insecta; order Diptera; family Drosophilidae; genus Drosophila; species Drosophila ezoana. The sequence continues at coordinate 1,029,037 of JAWNOU010000197.1, read as the reverse complement.
CAGTTCATATGAACTCTTCAAATTGGCGCGGACAGACAGACTGACACATGTGCAAGGATTTAAATTCAAAAGACTTAACGATAGAAATTCACTTTTTTTTAGCATGTGCCACCGACTAAAATTCAATTACAGCTGCAACTTGCGGCAAGAAGAACAATTACAACGAACAATGCCAAAAATGGTGGCCATTTTAATATATCAGTCGAAAAAGTATGCAACAGGGGGAAAAAGGACCCGAGTGTGCATGCAAAACAAATAACAAGGAAATGAAAAACGAGCTCAACTGGAAAATTGCATGGCTCAACCAAAAATACATATACAGCAATACATACACTAGAGAGCATCCACACCCACATGTACACAAGCACACACACACGCTGATACACACAGAGAAAGTCGGCTCGCCGCCGACGTCATTTCCGGCATTGTTATGCTGCGATGTTGTTGCTGCCGCTACTGTTACTGCTGTTGTTGCTGTTGTGTTTGTCAAGAAGCCTACTTAAAAATGCACTGCATTCTTAAATTGCAAGTAAACAGAAGCAGATGCCGCAACAGTAACTACATCTACACGAGGGCTCAGTTCGAAATTAACATCAAATAGGAATCACGATGAAAGATATGTTCAGTTTCAGCCAAATACTTAAACAACAAACAAATTGTCAGCCTTTTTTACATTGTCAGTTTTTTCGGTCCACAAGTACTCAAAAGAGATCGACCCACAGACGCCCTTTAATCTACTCTATGGTTTATGTTTTTTTATGTACTTTAATATTAGTAAATAATATGAATAAAATATTTATACATATATACTGTAAAAGCAATATAATAAATAATATTACATTTATCCACGACAATTTATTAAAAAAGAAATTAGTTTTCTGGGAGCTTAATTTAAATTAAATTTCGTGTGTGATTATAAAACTTTGGCAAAAGTAATCCAACTCAAAACAAGAAATAAGAGGTTCCAGGCCAGAGATGTTCAGTGCATTTAATGTATATACTTACGACAATAAACAAATGTATGACATTTTAGTTTGTGTATATCAAATTCACAAGCTGATAATTTAGCTTTAACCAAAATAATGATATTCACTTTATACCCCCGCATGCACACAGCGGATTGGATTTTCGCCATCAACAAATCACCTCTCAAATAAAATCTTACCTAGCTCTTTTGAAATTTGTTTGAAGCGACTTTGAATTGGGTTTCATGCCGTTTGTTGATAAATTCTACCTATCTACATTTAAGGGAAAGAGCAAAAATTAATAAACAGTCAGCAAATGACGTTTCGCTTACGCAGTATTGACAAATATCATATAAAAACGGAGCGAGAAATTTGTGTGCGCAAAAACAAATAAATATAAATATAAATATAAATGGATATGTGGAAATGGAAATGAAATAATCTGCCAACTAAAAGGCGCATAAATAGCTGTCGAATGACATTCATTTTCTGTTGTTCTTCTTTATGGCAACCATTTTGTTGTCGCGCATCACATGTGTGTGTGTGTCGCCATTTTGTGTGCCTTTCAGCGAATATTCGTATCTATGTGCGCAATGTTGACGCCATCATTCGTACGTTTTTTGTTGTCATTGCGGTCACTGACACATGTACGTGTCACTTCAGACATAAGCGCTGAATTATGCAGACAAGATGGTCGGCAAATTGTGATTTGATTTATCGCTGGGTGTGGATTTTTAGAAGCGACTAACGTTGACGGCAGCGACAATGTCAAATCAATGCCATCAAATTACAAATCATTAACATTAAATTAGCATAATTAATTTCGCACCTAAGAGCAGCGCGCGATGTTCTGCATGTAAAGGGCAGCAGTCACATTTGCAATTTCCCTGCAGGAAACCAAAACTTGCACACACACAGATACTTTCATAGATAAGGATTTCTGGCGCAGACAGATCAAAGTTTCAACGTACTTGACCAAAATTCAAGCATCGAAATTATTGCTGTTCTCGTTATTCGTTTATTTATGGTATTCATTATATTGAGATTTTGCAGAAGATGTTGAGCAAAACTTTTGCCTAGCCGAAGGAAACAAATACTTGTGAAGAGCACAAATTGAAAGTTTTGCACTTCACAATTTATTGTTAGCTGCAATTTTCAGATCTCAAGTACTGTGAGCAATAGAAGAAAACAGATAAAAAAATTTCAATGAAAAATGACGTTTGGTATTGAATTCAGTGTCAACGAATTATAGAAAGAAGAAAACAATAGTTGTTATCTTTAGTAAGTGTATGCAAATAAATATACATACCATACGATATGTTTAGATTCGAATTTGGAAAATTAAGTTTGCAATTATTCACCATAGAACCTTGCGCCCCACGAAATTCCAAAATATTACATACTCTGGATAACGAAAATTACAGTGAAAATCTATTAACCGTTCTCTTAACGTTAAATTTAACAACTTTTGCATATTATTTATTGGATAATTTTTAACCATTTTGACCAAACGGTAAAGTATAGATATCTTCGCCGAAATATAATTCCCTTGTAGTGGTTTGCATAACGGGCTTGCAGATATGTGATAAATGAAGCTTGTAAATGCAGAGTGATGAAAATGTCCTGGAAAACAGAATATACAAAAACTATTTTTTCTCTCGAAAGTGTCCTTCTATAAAGCTCTGTGATATAGTAGTGCGATGTTGAAAATAAATGGCTTATATACATATTATGAGCATAGTTTAACTTGTAAATTCCTGGCATAATCAATATATCTAAATAAACAAAAACGAAAAAAAAGGGCTATCTTCGGCACGCCGAAGATTTTAATACCCTTGCTGACCCAACCTTTTCATAATGCTCATAGTATCTACGTATCTACGAAGCACAGGGATAATAGTTAGTACCGAGTATGGTTAAGATTTCTTTAAAAACAAAGAAGTTTTCCATACAACACCTTAGTTTTTGACCGATCGTTCCTATGGCAGCTATATGATATGGTGGTCCGATCTTAATAGGATTTTGCATATACATGGGGAGCACAATTAATTTAATAAATGCCGAGTTTGGTCGAGTATCTAAATAAACAAAATGTTTTTCACACAAGAACCTACTTTTCGACCGATCGTTCATCATATGGCAGCTATATGATTTAGTGGTCCGATCCAGCTGGCTCCAACATAGGTACTGCGTGCAACAGAAAGAGGCACTTCTACAACAACTTAATTTTCGACCGATCATTCCTATGGGAGCCATATGACATAGTGGTCTGATCCTGCCGGTTCCGACATATGTACTGCCTGCAATGTTTCAGGAAGATGGCTTTAAAATTGTGAGACTAGTTCGCATTAAAGCAGACAGACGGACTTAACTATATCAACTCGGCTGTTGATGCTGATCTAGATATTTCTATGTTTCGATTCGTTTTAGAATTTTTTGCCAAAATAATAGTTTAATAATATCCTCTACAAGGGTATCCAAATATGCAATGTTCTTTCTTAGCCTGAACAACAAATATCATCTGTTTCATACTGTTTCAATTGCTTTCGCTACATATATTTTTTAATGGGTTATTCCTCAGATGACAATCAGTAAAGCAAACAACTAATTACATATAAATACCAACATATGCATATAGAATTTCTATTATTCATTCTCACATTCCATGACCATGACTTTAAAAGCAGACAGCAAAGCTAGCATACAGATACAAATCTGGTTAGTTTCAGAGAACACAGCAATATCTGCTGTCCGCCACGCAATTTTGTAATGGATTGTACACACACACCAGCACACGCACATTGTGCATATAGAGCACACACATGCATACTGTTGCACTGACCAATTACCAGAATCAATAACAACGAAGCTCACCAAACTTGCTGCGTACTACATATATTTGGTTACATTGCTATCATATTCCAGAAATAGCACTTCCATAAAAAATTGTCATATTACGAGAATTCTGGAGTAAACAAAAAAACTTGCATACTTTTCATAATTGGATGCACAGCACAACCAGAACATGAGCACAAATAGACTGTCGTTCAGTAGAAGAAAATAATACCAGGAACATCATGTTATTGTAACGCATAAAAGAAATGAAGAGAATTGCTTGTTTGTGCTTAATGTACTTAAACATTCCAGCACTTGGGCTTGTCAGTTAGTATAAAGTAAAGTTTTCCAGAAAATGCACAGACCAGAGACATGGCGAAGTATAAATGAAACTTATTTAAAGACTATGGGCTAAATATAAAATATAGCGTAAAGTTATTGGCTCTGTATTAACCACTTTTAAAAAATATTTCTTGGAACTTGACGTGCATAAAAGCATTTTTGGCTACCAAAAATTAGGTTAACGAAAATCAAGAAATTAAAGAAGGATCTGTGTTAGATGAGCTTTCTACGGGTGACAGTCATGTGAGACAACTGAACAAGGAGAATCCGAGCTCAAAACCCAGGATATCCGTGGCAATCACTAGCCGGCTCTTTTGAAAAAAAATCTTGTATATTATTATATTCAACATCAGTTGTAGACAATTTTATGTACGTTAACTTTCCTTGTTTATAAGATTATGTCTTATAATAATTATGGTGTATACTGTTAGTGCTTAAAAATCTTAGTGTAAATGTTTATGGTTAATAGATTTTATTAAAGAATTGATTTTATTTCACAACATAAAACAGTACGTTTTGCCCAGAGTGCGGGAAAATATATTTTCAGACTCTAGATTATGTCCCCCAACAGCAGCTGAACAATAACAAAAATTTTAAGCACAAAGTACATGCGGCCGGGCAGCAAAGTGCAGAGACATAAGCTTGCAAGAGGCCACCAGATATGCAACTTTCACATGCACACTCCTTTATATATTTTTATATGTTTGTGTGGGTGTGTGTTGGTGTGTGTTGGTGTGTGTACATGTAGCCTGCCTATCTTGGGCCATCTTGAGTGTTTGAGCCAAAGATTAAATGGTGTTTATGGATGCACCGGAGCAGCTCTGTGCACATTTGGCGCTGTCTCTCTAATACTTTTGACACTTGTGCAAAATTTATGGGTGCATACATATTCACACTCACAGGTTCACATACAATTGTACTTATATGCTTAGAAATTGTACAGTGCAAAGGAGACTCAAAATAAATAAATAAACAAAAAGAATTTGTAATGCAAATGCAGGGCAAGGTCTAGCTCACAAGCACTGCAATCATAACTTATTTCTGATTCTGTTTCAAATATCTATTTTTGTATTTTCTTACAGGGTTGGACCTGGCCTAAGATGGGTAGCGTTCTTTTTGCAGCTGTCTTCATAGCATTACACTTTGCAACCGGATGCCTGGCCAACCCAGATGCTAAGCGTCTGTACGACGATTTACTGAGCAACTACAATCGACTCATACGACCCGTGGGCAATAACTCCGATCGTCTGACGGTCAAAATGGGTCTAAAACTGTCACAGTTAATCGATGTGGTAAGTACATAAATATAGCTATGGACTAGAAGAAATTATGCAGCCATTCCGGGGTCAAATAAATAATAATATGGCTGTAATTAATTGCAACCTGGAATAGATATAAAATCAACAGAAAACAAGGACCCAGTTTAAAAAAAAACAAAAACACAAATATCTTTACCTGGCTTTTACTCTTTAAAGGTAGGCTTTGAACCCCAAATTCTTTATCGCTGATACTGACACTTATCCTACTATGCTACGCATTTCGCATCATTGTTTTTATAACCTTGCAGAGAGCATTAAAATTTTGTCGTGAAGTGTGTGACGCATAGAAGGAGACATCTCCGACCCCATAAAGTATATATTTTCTTGATCAGTATCAACAGCCGAGTCGATATAGCCATGTCCGTCTGTCCGGCTGTACGTCTGTCCGTCTGCATGTTTCTATGCAAACTTGTCTCTCAGTTTTAAAGCTATCTTTATGAAACTTTGCAGAAATGCCTCTTTCTGTTGCACACAGTACAAATGTCGGAGCCAGCTGGATCGGACCACTATATCATATAGCTGCCATAGGAACGATCGGTCGAAAAGTAGGTTCTTGTACGAAAAACATTTTGTTTATTAAGATATCTTGACTAAACTCGGCATTTATTAGGTTTACTATGATCCCCATATATATGCAAAATACTATTAAGATCGGACCACTATATCATATAACTGCCATAGGAATGATCGGTCGAAAACTAAGGTGTTGTATGGAAAACATCTTTGTTTTCCAAGGCATATTTTCCATGCTCAGCATTAACTATTTTCCCTGTGATTCTTAGATACGGGCAAAGTACTATGAGCATTATGAAATTGTTAGGTCTGCAAGGCTATTAGATCTTCGGCGTGCCGAAGATAGCCTTTCTTTCTCGTTTATTTTTATGCCCTGAACCCATTTAAAGGTAAAAAGGGAATAACGTATTTGTGGAAATGTATGTATCAGGCTGAAGGCAGCATCTCCGACCCCACAAAGTGCATATGTGTTATTCTTGATCAACATCATAAGCCGAGTCAATCTAGCCATGTCCGTCTGTCTGTCCGTCCGTCCGTTCGTATGTATGAACGCAATTATTTCAGAACTTATTAGAGCTAGATAAGCAAGTCCCCCTAGTGCCCGCGCAGTACGCCTTTGATTCCGATAATCGATTACTTACCCCGCCTTCAAGTAATCGAAAAATATCGATATCGAAATCCTGTTTTCTTAGCAAAACTTTTACGTTTTTAGAGCAAGAATCACCAAACTTGACATGTAGCTTCTAGAATAGTATATATTTATCAAGTATCTTTAATTTTATACCTATCGCCACCTCCCCGGTACTCTCTATCTATTAGCGCGAGCAGCATTTGGTGTTAGAACCTCTTACTTGTTTTAATTTATCTTTATTACTTCATACGAGAGCTTTGCGCAAACTGCATTTGGTGTTGGAATAAGAGGGTTCAGGGTATTCCCTAGTCGGGAGCTCCCGACTAGAACCTCTTGCTTGTTTATTACTGCTAAGGCAAGAGCGCGCTCGAATCACGAGATAGAGGGTTCAGGGTGTTCCCTAGTCGGGAAGTCCTGACTAGAGCCTCTAACTTGTGTCAACTTAAAATTAGTTATTTGTCATTCATTGTTCATTATTGCGGTATTATATACAAATCGATTTTTAAAGTACGCCACAGAAAAAATCAAGTCTCTAGCTTTTATAGGTTCTGAGATCCTTGCGTTCATACATACGGACAGACGGACGGACGGACAGACGGACAGACAGACAGACGGACATGGCTAGATCGACTCGGCTATTGATGCTGATCAAGAATATATATACTTTATGGGGTCGGAGATGCTTCCTTCTGCCAGTTACATACATTTGCATTTTGCACAAAAACATAATACCCCTTTTACCCATTTTTAATGGGTTTAGGGTATAAAAAGTATCTCCTTCGTCAAGTAAAACACCATTTGCATTTGGCTAACCGAAATCACAGTAATTTGTTTTTAGCGATAATGGTATCAAGTTTAGCTGTCAAGTCTTTGACAACTGACCTGCTCAAATGACAATCAAAGCAGATTAATTTGCAAAGCCAACAGCGCTCCGGTAAGCAGGCAAATGGCATTTGTATAAGCCGCGGGAAAACAGCAGCCGCGTAATTAATAACTGTTTACCAAACGCTTAAAAGGCAGTCGAACTAAGCCGGCACTGTTTACCCAATCCGCGGATTCAACTCTTCCACTTGGTAGTGAACATTGTTTGCATAATAAATCAATGGGCTCTGCGATTTATAGTACATCGACTGATGATTGTTTTGTTGATTAAGTTTGCTATTGCAGTTGGGGCGCCTGCACACTGCTCAATCAAGACAGCAAAAATTGCGCAATATATCAGAGGCCAGTGCCGGGGCCCAATTGTGTGTAAGGAAAAAAATCTCCAATTGCCAGCAGAGTCAAACACAGCAATAGCAGCAGCAACGGGGCAAGCGATTGGCCCACAATCTTCTGCTCGGTTTGGATGCACATGACAACCGGAAATGGGAAACCGGCTAACAGTTACGTGTGCTGTTGGCCACACAGTTGCTGAGCTTTACAGCTCCCTGCTGCATTTGGTTTTTCGCTTCCTGCTGGCTTCGGCTCCTTTTTTGCTGTTATAAATCACGCGCTAAGCACCAAGACCACTAAAAGGCATGCCAAACAGTCGGTAGCAGCCATACCAGTCATACCAATGCACATTGGGCTTGGCGCTCTCAAGCCATAGCCAAATTCAAGAGTGGTTTTCCAAAAAAAGCAGGAAGTTTTAAAGATAATGAATTTAAGAGCTAAAATTTGACGGACATGACTGCACATTCTAAGGTCTATTCAAGCGGGTCCAAAATGAAACATTACATTTTATTAATCAATTTTCCATCCTTTGTAGTAAAACACGTCAACGACCCCCATATCCCGCTCAGCCAGACCGTTTTTCAAAAAGTGTGAGACACGTTTACGTTACAATTTTCTAAAAATTATCCACGATTCTGTAAAAATACTGCAGTAAAATGTTTTTCTACCCTGCTATTAGGGTGTGCATTGATTCCCGATCCGCCAGTCGAGTGGGGCAAACAATTTAACACATATAAATATTTATTTAAATATTTTAATTAAAGAATTTTACATTATTTCGAGTAATTTGCTTCTTTTTAAGTTAATCTGCTGTATGACGCAGTGTGTCATATCCAAGCACTGTGCTTCTGGCATAAGGTGCTTATAAACGAAATTGCTTTTATGTGTGTGAATGCGTGTGTGTGTGGAATATGCACACATCGTAATATTACACATACGCTCTGTGCGCTCGACTGGCAACTGGCTTGAAATATTCGCAGAATTTCTTTTATTGCACTAGTTCAATGGTCACTTTTTGTTGTTGTATTAATGTTGTTGCTGTTGTTGGTGTTGAATGCACGTGTTGCCTGCATTCCTTATTGGCGTACAAGTCCTTGTAAATGCTATCGAGCGAAATCTCTGCACTTTGTTTAGTTGGTTTTTTCTCCTATTGAAAATTGCAATTATTGGCAACAGAGAGGAATACATATGTGCATGGATATGTATATATATATATACATACATATATGCATATATGCAGAAAAGATTACAACCAGATGCGTAGCCAGTAATTTTTTTTAATTTCATTTCATCTATTTTCATTTGCCATGGCTTGACCTATGTGATTTTATGTCAGTATGTAGCATTATGTAGCATTAGTTACTTATAACTTGCACTGCAGCTACTCATTCAGGTAAATTATGACCAAAGATATGTTGAGAAGGCGAGATTTGGTGAAGGAACAGTCTAAGAGAGGGGGTGTCAAGCAGACAGTTGAACCTAATTGCTGGTTGCTATGTTACTTTGAGCTCTGCTTGGCCGAAAACGCAATTACATGGAAGCTGTAGCTTATATATGTGGAATGTGTTAACTTGGAGAGAGAGAGAGAGAGAGAGAGAGAGAGAGAGAGAGAGAGAGAGAGTCAGATACAGAGAGAAAAACATTAAATCAAATTCCAAGTTGAATGTAGAGTAAGCATAAAAGCAATTACGGTCAAGTGTAGAATACACACAGATACTTAGAAATTAAATGTAATGTACCTCTGTTAACTCAGTAAGTCAAAAAAAAACTTTTTACTTGACATTTTATAATAACCATTATAAGAATCCGACATACCATTGAAACTGCCGCATTTTGCATACTTTATTTAATACTTATTCAGTCAGGGCTGGGAAGGAATTTTTATGTTGCAGCTCGGTGTCGGTTATTGCAAAGTTTATTTACGGCAAACAGGAAATTCGATTTAAATTGTAAACAAGTCCAAGACGAGAACGTTACTGAATCCTTGCTATGGCCCCAGTGGCCACAGACATAAAATGCAAATTCAGTTGCATCTCAAATGCTTTAAGCTTCAGCTTAAGCAATTTAAACACTGTATATCCTGTGCATCCTGTTCGGTGTAATGCAACCGGCAGCCATAGCTCTAAGTGTGAATAAGCAAGCAGCCGCAACAGCAATAACAAACAACTACACCAATTACATAGCAACAAACCCAGTTAGGCAGCTGTAGGTGTGAACCGACATAGACATGGACATGGCCTGCCGGAGAGACGAGGCTGTTGGAGCTACTACAGCGGATGCCGCACATAAAGCATAAAGGATACGCGCAACGCTTGCCTTCTTCCTCGACGCCCTGACGCAGCTGCAATTTTATCTCTTCCTTATGCCCGCTGTCTTTGTGCCTGGTCTTGGCTTTGTCGTTTTATTGCCGGTTTTCCGCGTCGCCCGCACCTAATGACCTTTCAGACGTTCAGACGTTTAGCCGTTGGCTGCCAACTAGCAACTGGCAATTGGCAACTGGGAACTGTTAGCTGGCATCCCAGAATGGCGCACTGAGCGGGTGATTAGTAGGTCATCTTGGCAGCAGCACCACCAACACCGCACTGTGTGCTGGCAACCACCAGTAAAATCTATTAGCACTGGGTATCTTAACATATTGCTTTCTAGCTTCAGCAACGGGGGCCCTCGTCCTAGCTCCTGACATTATCTGGATGTCTCGACGGAAAGCGCGTTACGACGCGTCATTATTATTTTGTCGTTAATTACATTTTTCAACGCTTAAGTGATTTATTCCGCAATTTTATCGTTTTCTAATTTTTTCTATTGAATCCTGTCGCCTGCTCCCAACATATTTACGCTTAATGAGTTGCTTTGCCGCCTGCCACCTAAATAAATATGAAAGGGAAGCCAACAGCAGGCGTAAACATAATGCGAGTAACTGCCAAGGAACTTGTCACGAGCTCGTTGCTCGCTTAACGTGTGTATATTTATACATACCATATATATAAGTGGATATTAAGGAGGGACTCTGGAGTCTGAATAGAAGGTGACATTATGGTTCCGTGCGTACATCAGTTAAGGCTCAAATTAGAACACTTTGATATGCTTGAAATATTTACGGTGAATGCTGACTGCATCAACATGATTGACTTGCTTCTTCAGTTTTAATATCACGTTGGCTTTGTCTGGCCTAAAAACAAAAAAGTTCTGTAAGCTTTTCTAGATATGAAAGCAAATGATTTTCTATTCATCTCTATATATAAAACTGTTTGTCCTGACTGATTGGTGATCGACGCAAAGCCCCAACCGTTAGAGCTAAGACGGGGTTTCGGGAAATTCCACCGGGACGTGTGGAAAAATCGCGATAAACATTTATATGCAACTTTTTTGTTTACCTTCCGATCGGCCTCAAACTCATTTTCAAAGATCTTTGTTTCAAATTATCTGATGGGTGTTCCGCACTTTTCTGAAAATCCATTCCTCCTTGGTGGAAATGGGAGTGAAAGATTTGGTGGGTACGTTTCGCGCTCAAATTCATTTCAAAAGATCCATATGAAAGCATTCTCGGTGGAAAGTGCAATTCAATGATATTTTTGATGAAAACATATTTGCAAAGCCCTACGTAAGAATTTAATCAATACGTGTTTGAGCGATTTGGGAAATTCCACCCGCAACAGTGATAAATTGGCGGAAAACGTTTGTATGAAAGTTGTTGGTTCACCGTCCGATCAGTTTCACGGGCAAAGCCAGGTTATATCCGCTAGTTTTTAATAGGTTTTTATCGAGAGCAGGAAATGAAATCGCGTTCATTGAAAACACATTATCAAATAAATTTAAATTAAATTTATTTTATTTATTGCAACTTTACAACCATTCTGTGTGAACGAAATTTCACGCCTTTTTATACCCTGAACCCATTGATAATGGGTAAAAAGGGTATATTGTATTTGTGCAAAATGCAAATGTATGTAACAGGCAGAAGGAAGCATCTCCGACCCCATAAAATATGTATATTCTTGATCAGCATCAATAGCCGAGTCGATCTAGCCATGTCCGTCTGTCTGTCTGTATGTCCGTCTGTCCGTCCGTCCGTCCGTCTGTCCGTATGTATGAACGCAGGGATCTCAGAGCCTATAAGAGCTAGAGACTTGAAATTTTAGCTGTAGGTCCTCCTAGTGCCTACGCAGATCGAATTTGTTTCCGATAAACGATAACTTGCCCCGTTTCCAAGTAATCGATAAAAATGTATATCGAAACAATTTTGGTAAATAATAAGAGCTAGAGTCACCAAACTTGACATGTAGCTTCTAGAATAGTATATATATATCAAGTATCTTTCATTTTATACCTATCGCCACCTCCCCGCTACTCTCTACCTATTAGCGCGAGCTGCATTTGGTGTTGGAATATGAGGGTTCAGGGTATCCCCTAGTCGGGAGCTCCCGACTAGAACCTCTTACTTGTTTAATATATCTTTATTAGTTCAAACGAGCGCGTAGCGCGTGCTGCATTTGGTGTTAGAATAAGAGGGTTCTAGGTATTCCCCAGTCGGGAGCTCCCGACTAGAACGTCTTACTTGTTTTTAAAGCTAACGTCTTGAAAATTTTTTGTTGCTATACATACTTATGTCGAAACTCTCCGGATCGGACAACTAAATCGGTCGAAAATTAAGTTCTTTTAACATTGAATAATCAGGAAGACACTCGTTTTGTCGACCATTAATAAATAAATAAATAAAATAAACAACAAAAGCAAAAACAACATTCTTGTTTTTTAAGCTCGTCATTTTTTTAGTTCCACTATCTTATCAATTGTCAAAAAATCGATTGGTAAAAGATTTAGTTATTTTATAAAAACTTGTTTCTTTTTTAAGATATCTGGACTCTACGAGTTAGACTATACTGCTTATATATGAGCCAAATGCTATCAGGATCGCACTTTCATATTATGTAGCTTCATTTGAAAATTCGGTAGAAAATGAGCCCTTGTATGGCAAAATATTATGTTTTTCAAGATATTTTCATCAATATCAGGATTTACGAGCTTCACCATTCTGAAATATCAGAAATATCATACAACAAAAGTCTGTATAAGGAGGCATAGCTTCGGCAGGCCGAAGATATCCGTACTTTATCGTTTATTCCTCCATTTACTGCATTTAATGCACATTGCCTTATCTACTCATTTTTATTCCATATCCCGACTAACCATAGCGCAACTGAACTGCTGAACTGTGGAAGAATAGTTTGGTATAGAACTATGCGTATATATTGTCTTTCCACTTCATCTAATGCTCGAAATGGCTTTGTGAGCTTTTATAGTTAAGCTAACTTTTAATCCACTACGCAGCTTACCACAGCGGTGCTTAAACTTTATGCTTGTTTAGCTGCTCTTAACTTTAATTGCATCAGCTACCCCATCAGACCGGAATTCCAGTTTTACTTCTACTCTTATTATTTCACTCTAATCTCGTTTCTCTTTCAGTGACAGTCTGCGCAACATAAATTGATTAAAACTCAATGATGCTTTAAGAATACGGTCTCCAGCAACGACTGTGACTGTTTCTTATTGCTGCAGCTCACTTCAAACTAACCTACTGCAGCACCATTTAACCCAGGACATGCCATGGGCTACCTCTTGACAGCCACCGACAGCCCCACAGTTACACCAAACAAATAACCCTACAACCTCCACTCAGCTGAGCAAATTTCAAACGCATTTGTTAACCGATACCAGAAGCAGTTCAGTTGTTCAGTTCACTAAAAAACATTCACTCGTCGCAACGATTTTCAATTTGATGGTCCCCACTCAATGCTTAAGTTGTCACAAATGTTGAGACCAAGCACCAGCCACCAGCCGCTAGCCCCCCGGTGACAGCTCAGACAAGCACTTGAGCTGTATTTTATACCCTGTTCGTAGAATTGAAAAAAAGTGTTTCCATTACGATTGCACAGATCTAAAAAAAATACCAGTTTGAGTGTGAAATTTCAGGTACTAAGCGTACTACTGACTTACCGCTGAACCTAAGCCAGTACCGAAATATATCTTCTGTAAAAATGGCTTCGATCAAAACCATAATTTTATTTAAAGAATTAAATATAGTATTAAAAATATTGTAAGTGAATACCTGGGTACACAAAGCGGCGGAAATCCGGGCTTAGCGTAGCTACTATCAGTTGTGACAGTATCGATACAATAAAAATAATTTAAAGTTTCATTTTTAAGTCATGTTTAAAGAGTATCTCAAACTCGAACACGCGAACCCATTTGCCAAGACTTGGTCAAACTTAAACCGCATTTGCATGACCAATACAAATTGAATTTTTGCTTGAACTTGCATCTAACCAAATTTCCCCAATTTATTTTCTTTGCAGAATCTAAAAAATCAAATTATGACTACCAACGTGTGGGTGGAGCAGGTGAGTCGAACTTTCCCATTTTTGTTATATTTTATTTTGGCTACTTTTTAAACTGTTTTCTGGTTGGTGCGATTTTGCAAATTGGCAGCTGGCAAACTTCCTGACGTTTTCGTGAAACATGAATACACCATTTGCCCGCTTCGCTGCAAGCAAATGCAAAATAAATTTTGCTAGCCAATCCTCGCATTCGCATAATGCCAACTTGTGACCAGCTCTTGGCTCTGCGATTGAAAGCGTTGATTTGGACTTGGCCAAGTGGCCAAGCTGGCCACTCTGCTGCAGCTACTCGTACATATATGTGCATTGGCTTTGCACTAATGCGATGGACAGTTGCAACTACAACAACATTAGAATAGCCAAAAAACTATATACATCTATATCTAGTGTTTGACTAGCGCGTCTGTTTCGAGCTGCTTTTAAGCACTTGAATGGAACAATTTTAAAGTTTTTGCATAAAATATGCACACAAATCTTCTGCGCAAATTGCAGTCAATAGCTCTCAAAAGCTTATGGCAAGTTTCTGGTTACCCAATTGACAAAACAAAAGCAAACCCCAAAATTAGATATAAATTATGCAACACATCTGTTTCTCTATGTGTGTGTGTGTGTGTTTGTGTGTGTGTTGTGTGTGTGTGTGTGTGTGCTTCCATTCGAAATTTGTGCATGAGCATTTCTGCTATTATCATTTTTGGCTCATTATAAATTCAATTCGCAAGTGTTCTGGGAAACGATATCAACTGAAATTCGCTTACGCAAAGTAGCGCGATAAAAATGTTGATTCAATTTCACTTATTTTCATCATTTTTTTTATATATATATATATATATATATATATATATTTATATACATATATTATTTATATAAATAAAAAATTTCAAAGGATACTTTTTATAATAGACGGATATGTTTCTTACATTGCTACTGCGATTTAATATAAAGACAAAAGCACCATGTATGCTCCACGTATACATTAAATTAAAGAAAATAATGTAATGTAATGTAAATGTATAAAAAAGATAAAATAAAGATAATAAATAAACTTAACAAATTTATCAATTTTTAATAACATTTTCTGTTTTTATTAAATTTTTTTAAATTATATTTTTTGTTTTTTTATTTATTTATTTATTAATGGTCGACAAATAGAGTGTCTTCCTAATTATTCAATAAAATGTATATACATTATGAATATAAAATGCTAAAAGCCTAGCCTAGCCTAACAAAAAGAAGGGTGCAAATTAAAATTAATAACAATAAATAAATAATAAACAAGTAAGAGGTTTTAGTCGGGAGCTCCCGACTAGGGGATACCCTGAACCCTCTTATTCCATCACCAAATGCAGCGCGCGCTTATAGATAGAGAGTAGCGGGGAGTTGGCGATAGGTATAAAATGAAAGATAATCGATATATATATACTATTCTAGAAGCTACATTTTTATCGATTACTTGGAAACGGGGCAAGTTATCGTTTATCGGAAACAAACTCGATCTGCGCGTGCACTAGGAGCACCTACATCTGAAATTTCAAGTCTCTAGCTCTTATAGGTTCTGAGATCCTTGCGTTCATACATACGGACGGACGGATGGACGGACGGACAGACAGACAGACGGACATGGCTAGATCGACTCGGCTATTGATGCTGATCAAGAATATATATACTTTATGGGGTCGGAGATGCTTCCTTCTGCCTGTTACATACAATTGCATTTTGCACAAAAACATAATACCCCTTTTACCCATTTTTAATGGGTTCAGGGTATAAAAAAGAAAGAAATGTATGCTAAATATATGTATAATAAATATATAGAGTGTTAAGTAGATAAGATAAAGAGATAGTGATGGGAAATCACCGACCGGTGGAGGAAAATTTATAACCTGTCCGACAATCTATGCCCCTACTCATAGCTGAGAATGATCAATGAGTTCCCGTAGGTATGTGAAAGCAACGATTTTATTAGGGGAAGAGAAAGTTCGGGTTAGAAAACGGAACACAAACTATTGTAATTTTTACACGACACTCGAAAAGAATTGTGCATAGCGCCATCTGTTGTGAAAATTCCTGGTAGGTCTTGACGGAAAAGAGAATTGAAGACGCCCAAACAGAAAAGAAGAATCTATGTCGCCAACTATCAACTTATGTAGGGAGACAACACCGAGGATTTGTAAATACTACTTGCTGCAGAATTTTAAAAAATGTTATGTTTATCGAGCCAGTTAAATAAATATTTAAAAATAGAAATGCCTGTGTTTGTAGTTAAATAAATTGGAGTAAAACAAATCCGGAACACCCGAACATTATTCAAGTTTTGTTCTTTGTTTATATTTATTGTTTCTGCTGACGTTACTGCAGTTTATGTTTGGCTTTAGCATTGCTGCGCGTCTATGCACACACATTATATCAATAAGGGCGCAAATACGTGCACCCGCATAAACATTACGGTTTAAGTGTATCTGTATGCGTTTGGCGACTGACTGTAGATACGATATTAAGGCAGGCTTTTGCATAGAAAGCCAAATGAGTCCATGCAGCTGGCAGCTTCAATTAAATGTACACTCTATTCAATGAACAACAACAAGAAGATGCAAAAACAAACATTTTTAAGAATAACATTTCCTTTTCCGCTCCATATATTTTAATTAGTTTCCAAACCTGAATGAGCAAACAATTGTTCAATAAAAACGAACAAATTAACTAATTTTATAGATTACTGACCACCGAGCCATCAGCGTGAAACCCGAATAAAGATGTATAAACAAGTAAGAGGTTCTAGTTGGGAGCTTCCGACTAGGGGATACCCTGAACCCCCTTCTTCCAACAGCAAATGCAGATATATACTATTCTAGAAGCTTAATGTCAAGTTCGGTGACTCTAGCTCTTATTATTTACCAAAATTGCAAAAAATAAAAAAATAAAAACAGGATATCGAAATCGATTTTTATCGATTGCTTGGAAACGGAGTAAGTTATCGATTATCGGAAACAAACTCGATCTGCTTAGGCACTAGGAGGACCTACAGCTAAAAAATTTCAAGTCTCTAGCTCTTATAGGTTCTGAGATCCTTGCGTTCATACATAAGGACAGACAGACGGACATGGCTAGATCGACTCAGCTATTGATGCTGATCAAGAATATACATATATACTTTATGTGGTCGGAGATGCTTTCTTCTGCCTGTTACATACATTACATTTTGCACAAATACAATATACCCTTTTTACCCATTTTCAATGGGTTCAGGGTATAAAAAAACATGCAAATAATAATGCGGTATCAATAATTTCATTTATTGTGATTATCGTCTGCAACAGTTATTTATTTTAATTATTGGGCGTTTCATGCTTGGTTGACGCTTGAGCGCCCCAATAATCCCATTGTGAATTGCAAACAATGCCACGTGGCATACATCATACATTTAACATCAATAGTGCTGCAATCAATATAATTACAGTTTTATGCTGTACACAGTTTCGTTTACCCGACTAGAAGTTACCCTTAGGTATACTATTGTCGCGGAAGAAGAAAAGCACATGTAGTGCGCTCCAGTCAAAAGTGCCTGAATAGGATATACTCTAAGTCCAGTGCCAAGCTGCCGTTACAAGCATTAGAGTGTCCTTCTTTAATAAAATAATATTGATTAGCTTCGGTGTTTATTGTCCGATCTTTATGAAATGTTTAGGTGAAAGATATGGCTTTCAAATGTAGGTAAGGTGCCCCAATGTGCATATGCTTCTAAAAATGGATATTTTTTAATTTCTACTACTAATCGAAAGTCTTTACACCAAATTTTTGAATACGAGACTGCCCAATGTAGCTATATATGTCCTACGGTCGCAATTGTATGGTAAAAATTCAATTTAACGCTAACAGCTAAGCGACCAATAAATTACTGCATAATTAATGGAAAGCAATTGAAACATTAAATGCAATAACAACAAAGCCAGCAGCAGGCAACCAGCAATAGCCAGCAAGCAGATATTGTGAGCTAAATATTGAATTCAATATTCATCTAAATGCAAATTATCTAACCGAACGCTTTTGTCATACAGCTTATTGATTTTAGAATAAATTGTTTCATTTTTTTTTTATATGTATATTATAAGAAATAATATCATTGTTGAACAATTTTTGTATCTACCTAAATATGTTGCAGGAGTGGAACGACTACAAGTTAAAATGGAATCCCGACGATTATGGAGGAGTGGATACCCTCCATGTGCCCTCCGAGCACATATGGCTGCCGGATATTGTGCTATACAACAAGTAAGTGCCCAGCTAATTTCCGTATGCCCCTTGGCCGAATTCGTTCTGGTTAGAACTGTGGACTTGGGCATTTTGGCGCCTGGAACCATTTGCATAATTGCCCAATGGGCGCGACGGGCGCATAAATCAAAGCCCACAGTTACGCTTGCAATTTATCAGCCGATGATTAACGTATTTTTATTTCAATGTGTAACATGAGAGCTGGTCGAGGGTTCGCTAATGTTTGTAGCTAAGGAAGGGAAGGGACAGGCCTTTATGCTCAGCATAAAATGGCTGCCAACTCGTCTGCTTTCTTAAATTGGACGTTTTATTTTGCTACGCTCGCTGTAATTATTATAATTTGCCTTGTGTCGTATTTTACTTGGAGTGAAGCCAGGACAAGCATACGGCACAGTGGTAAAAGCTATGAGAAAGCATCCCATTCCAAATACATTTTCATTCAGCTTTCTATCCTCCCTCAGCTAGCTTCAGACTCTAGAATCTCCAGCTGGTTTTAATGCAATTAAAATAAACAAGTAAGAGGGACTAGTCGGGAGCTTCCAACTAGGGGATACCCTGAACCCTCTTCTTTCAACACCAAATGCAGATATATATACTATTCTATAAGCTACATGTCTAGTTTGGTGACTCTAGCTCTTATTATTTACCAAAATTGCTAAAAAAAAACATGATGTCGATATCGATTTTTATCGATTGTTTGGAAACAGAGTAAGTTATCGATTATCAGAAACAAACTCGATCTGCGTAGGCACTAGGAAAACCTACAGCTAAAATTTCAAGACTCTAGCTCTTATAGGTTCTGAGATCCCTGCATTCATACATACGGACAGACGAACACGGCTAGATCGACTCGGCTATTGATGCTGATCAAGAATATATATACTTTATGGGGTCGGAGATGCTTCCTTCTGCCTGTTACATACATTTACATTTTGCACAAAAATATTATACCTCTTTTACCCATTTTTAATAGGTTCAGGGTATAGAAACATCTATACAACAACTATGCAATATATTTTCCTATTAATTATTTTAATATGCAAAAGTTCATTGGCAAAATACTTGCAATTGATTTAAGATTTTACTTATGAATTCCCGCATGGTTTCCACGGTTTCACTTGCCTTGCCGTCCAACACTTGACTCTGTCGATGTGGCTGGCACTTTAGTTGTGCCTACAACACCAGGGAGGACATCGCTCTTTTGGCAGATCGGCTTACGCGCTTTATGTCCCGTATTGGCTTTCTTTTTTTCTGGATTTTTTGTGGTGGGCTTGGCTTGGCTGCTGGGTGCCTTTGCTGCTTTGCTGCCTTGGCAATACCAACTATTCGCATAGCATACTTTTTGGGGTGTGTGTTTTGCCAGAGTCATAAAAACTCGTAATTTATGGCTTGGAAAAAGCTTAAATTTCATTTGCCAACAACGACAAAAGCATTGTCATGTTGTTGTGCGTAACTATAGCAAGTCCATGGTACTTACACTAATACACACACACACACACACGCACTGCGTTTTATGTGGCCGCCATTGTCGTTTGCTGAGACGGCCGCCGCCAATGTGGACCATTTTTAAAGTGACAAAAATAATTTGTGCTGGCTATAATGAAGCGATGCTTCGGTTAGAAGGCCTTTCCCCTTACAGCCACTACCAGATTGAGCACCATACCCTTAACGCTTCGAGCTTAACTTGAAATAGGCTCTGTCCGCTTTGAACACTGGTAGTTAATTGTGTTTTATATAAATAAATTGCCTTTGTAAAGTTCACATACTTTATATAGAAATTTTGTTGTCACCTTTCATTTGACCCATTTAAGTTTCTTGAAAAGAATATTCTGTCGGACTGCCACCAAAGGGTCTTTTTCCAAATCGGAAGTTCTCATATACCAGGGGGCGTCACCAATTGACCGTGCAAGTATACTCTTAATATTAAAGACTTATTCAAACGACATCAGACATCTTTAAATTTTAGAAATTGTAAATTTGTTTTAAATTAAATTATATCACACAGAATAATTGAGACTTCTGCTTCCTAGTTTCTATCAATCAGTTCAATTCTATCAATACCAGTTTTATATACAAGCTTTTCAATATATATATTTCCCAGATTAAATTAATAAGAGAGTATCGATTAAATTAAACAACTTCAAATAAGGCATGAATAGCAGATAGAAACAGCGAATATCACTGAAAAGCTCAATAAAATTAAGCAGTATGCTTCTTTCATAAAAGTGCCACAGTTGTTGTAATCTTGAATGCAGACACATTCCCCCATGTGGCTGGTCAAAAAAGTTTGCAACGCAGAAAATGCATTTAGTTTCACAATTGCGGCAAAACTGGCAATATTTTACGCAGCAACTTTTTGCTCGCCAAGACAAATGCACAGCGGCATAAATTACACACGCACAGAATAGGAATGCTAGCGCATCCCACGAAATTGAGCCCATTTACATGCAATGAAAAATGTTTAATTGCCTGCTAAATGTGGAATAGCCAACAAATAGTTGAACGAGCCTTTTATAAACGCGTAACAAAACAACAACATGGTCCACGGACACAAATACCTGACAGCGTGTGTGCCACACTTAACCACGCTAACACACACAGACACACGTTTGCAGACGCATACACACGCACGGCCGCCATGTTGGCCTATTAAATAATGCTCGCTATGTTGTTGTACGGCCTTTGAAACAAGCGTCAAAACTTGTAATTTATTGGACGTGGCCGTGCGCTGGTTGTACTAATTGTTAGCGGTTCACTTCAAATAGCGAACGGCATTCGCTATCGGCACGTTTGTAAATTTTAAATTGCAATTTCGATTCACCAAGAGAAAGATTGCTCTATATATGCCATGGGTACTCAGCTGACCAGGCATAATTAGACTTGTGTGCTTTAGCCGGCTAATTAAATTCGCATCGAAAAGGAAGTGTGTTCGCAATTAGGCAAGCAAGCTTTAAGAATCAAATTGGGGAGGCTACCAAATAGCCACAACAACAGAAAGGCGACAGCGCCAGCGATGACGACGACGAATCTGTTTATATTCGTGAATGCCGCTTAATTGCAGCAGTTAATTTTTATGTTGATCCAAGAAGTTAAAATCGCATGCGAGCTGTTAGCTGAGCTCTATCTCTTCTTGTTTTGTTTTTTGGTTATGGTCTACAATTAATTGCAATTGAGTCTGCGACTCTGTGCCTGCCCACCGAATGGGGTCTTACAATTATTTGGTAATATTTGTAAGCTTTCTTCGGCACTAACAGTGCTAAAAACCTTGTACAAATCAAATAAGTAAGAGCTCTATTCTTCATGCAATAAGGAATTTAACATCCAGTTGACATTTTGACACCTTGATCCGAAGTTTAATTCAAAATTTTATAGCTCTTGAACAACAATTAAAAAAAATTCTTTTTGCGTTTATTATACCCTGAACCCATTGAAAATGGGTAAAAAGGGTATATTGTATTTGTGCAAAATGCAAATGTATGTAACAGGCAAAAGGAAGCATCTCCGACCCCATAAAGTATATACATTCTTGATCAGCATCAATAGCCGAGTCGATCTAGCCATGTCCGTCTGTCTGTCCGTCCGTATGTATGAACGCAAGGATCTCAGAACCTATAAGAGCTAGAGACTTGAAATTTTAGCTGTAGGTCCTCCAGGTGCCCGCGCAGATCGAGTTTGTTTCCGATAAACGATAACTTGCCCCGTTTCCAAGTAATCGATAAAAATGTATATCGAAATCCCGTTTTTTAAGCAATTTTGGTAAATAATAAGAGCTAGAGTCACCAAACTTGACATGTAGCTTCTAGAAAAGTATATATGTATATATCAAGTATCTTTCATTTTATACCTATCGCCACCTCCCCGCTACTCTCTATCTATTGGCGCGAGCTGCATTTAGTGTTGGAATATGAGGGTTCAGGGTATCCCCTAGTCGGGAGCTCCCGACTAGAACTTCTTACTTGTTTATTTTATACCCTGAACCCATTAAAAATGGGTAAAAGGGGTATATTGTAATTGTGCAAAATGTAAATGTATGTAACAGGCAGAAGGAAGCATTTCCGACCCCATAAAGTATATATATTCTTGATCAGCATCAATAGCCGAGTCGATCTAGCCATGTCCGTCTGTCTGTCCGTCCGTCCGTCCGTCCGTCCGTCTGTCCGTCTGTCCGTCTGTCCGTATGTATGAACGCAAGGATCTCAGAACCTAGCTGTAGGTCCTCCTAGTTCCTACGCAGATCGAGTTTGTTTTCGATAATCCATAACTTACACCGTTTCCAAGAAATCGATAAAAATCGATTTCGACATCCTGCTTTGTTAGCAATTTTGGTAAATATTAAGAGTTAGAGTTACAAAACTTGATATATTGCTTCTAGAATATTATATATACATATATTAAGTATCTTTCATTTTATACCTATCGCCACCTGCCCGCTAGCACCGCAGAGCTATAAATCAAGTTAATAACCCAACTTATATTGCCAACCAATCTAAGCGACAATTTAAATGCAATTGACTTTTTGAGAATACACAAATATTCTATGGTACAATAATATATACTGTAGAAAATTTCATTAAGATCGGTTAAGAGAAAACCAAAGTTATGTGTAACTGCGCAATTGGATGGCACAGCTAGCGAAAACATCAAGTGTACACACACACATTCATACACGTCTGTTTCGCATTCTATCGCATTCTAACAGCATTGTAATTGCGACTTTTTTCTGCAATGCTATTTTAGTTTGGTTTTTTCTCAATAATAATTAATTGTTAGCCGGGGAGACTATTTTTTTTTTTTTGCTAGTTTGTCTGATGAGTAGAGTCGTCAGCAAGTAATACGGCCAGTTGCGAGTTCGAACCCTGCCAAGGGAACTTTTTTTTTTTATTTATCTTTATTACTTCAAGCGAGCGCGTTGCGCGAACTGCATTTGGTGTTGGAATAAGAGGGTTCAGGGTATTCCCTAGTCGGGAGCTCCCAACTATAACCTCTTACTTGTTTATTTTGCATAAATTTGTAAATTTTACAAAAGTGGAAATAGTTATGTTATTTTAGAACTATATATAAATTATAAATGATTATAAGTAATTGACCAGAGAGAAAGAGAACGGGGAAAGAGTAAGGGAGTTAAAGAAAAGTAGAGAGAGTTAGGTTGAATGAGACAGAGAAAGAATACGTTTTTTTTTTATGTATATCAATTGTTGACAATAATTTCGAATACATGTTTAATAAGATAAACAAAAAATAAGAGATACTATTAATAGTCTTAAGCTTTTCATTTAATATTTCTATGTTATGCCTAAAATCAGCTTTCATAGAATTTGAACTCAGCTCCAAATAGCAGTTTAAGTATCAGCTGCTACCTTATAGCTGCATTTGCTATGCTATTAGTTTAAATAGCTTCTAAGCAATAACATAATTTGGAAGTGCTTCCAAATGTTTTTCTGCGTGTATGTGTATGTGTATGTGTGGTTGGTCTAACTTTAGTACAAAAGTTGCCCAACTGGAACGAAATGGTTTCTGCTGGATCAACTCAAATTGTAGAACTAATTAAAAATACATTTTAGCTTCTAATTACAAATTTATTTTAAATGCGAAAATTGCTTCCTATGTTTGTTTTGGCCGTACACGCCCATAACCCCTGGCTGAGCCACCGTCACGCGGTGGACGCCTGCGCCGTCCATTAGCAATGAGGTCTTCAGGCGTTGGTCGAGGCAGGGCATAGACTGAGCCACTGCTATAGCCACTGGCAGACATACTCGTGCACTAAAAACAAATCCAAAAGCAAAGCATTTTAAAATGTTATTACAACAACAACATCAGCAGCAGCAGCACCATCTACAACGATGATGGCGAGCAGCGAGCCAGCCATTAATGGCTAAAAACCATTTAAAATGGCCGATGGCGCTGCAAAAAGCACAGCGCAGAGGCAGCGCGGAAAGGAAAAAAAAGGACAAAAAAGCGTAGAACGAGTACAAAAGTTTATAACCAAACCGAAAAACCAAAACCACGCCTGGGGGTCACCACAATTGCAGCCATTATCTTCACGGTGATGCGGTGGCACGCGGTGACACACAAACTCACACACACACGGACACACTGGACAACGCGGCGTATGAGTATCGCCAGCCAGCTTTGGCTATCAGCGCGCGTTAATCTGAGCGTCACACCGAGCACCATCTTTGTAACTGTTCGGGCCGAAACCGAAACCGAGAAAGCAGGCAATCCGCAGGCGCTCAGAAGTTTTCGCTGACTTTGTATTCGCGCTTTTTCAGCGCCATTTTTATTTTTATAAATCTAATGAAAGATAATAAAATTTTATTTCGCTTCTTTTGATTTCTGCGCGGTCTATGCTGCGAACTAAAACAATTGAAATAGAATCATAGATGGAAGTGTGTAGGTCATGCATTCATTCGTGGTGTAGCCGACTGCCTTCGTGATACGAAATAATAGAAATAAAGTGGCTGCGGCTGTGTTGATAGAAGTGCGGGGCGTGGCTGTCTGCTTTGGGTTTCACAAAGTTCAGCTGATAATAAAGTTGTCAACAGCATTCATTTAATTAAAGAAAACAAAGCCAAAGCTATCGCACTTTGGGAATAGGAATACTCCAGCGTATGTACCACGATGACAGTCGAGCACTGGGAAAGAGACTAATGGAGAGATAAAGAGAGGACAGCGTATGTGTCTGTGTGTGTGTGGGGGGGTGTCGAACAGCCAAACCGAGCCTGTGTCTACCGCAATATTATACTAGAGCTGAGATTTATGGCGTTAAGTTAATATGGCTGCCGGAAATGGTAATGTGGCTTGGCGTGAATGTCTATGTTACGTTTCTATACCCGTGTCTGTATATTTGTGTGCAGTTGGTTATTTTTAAGCTCTTTGTCAGAATGTTTTAATTTGAAAAAAGGTATGTAAGACAGGTAAGAAATCCAAGTTAATAGAAATTTCATGGACTTATCTGAATAATGTGATGGTTAATTACACTCACCAAAATCGAAGCCAGAATGCTACAACCACAGCATACTGAGCAGAAAAGTTTTTTATTTAGTTAAATGTAAGCCCTTAACAATTAAACCTTTATCAACGATTACAGCAACCTTTTCTTTAGAATTGCAAAACACAATTCGCATCTATTAATTACTTTAAAATATTGAATACCAGACAGTTTCCTTAAAATTTTGGAAGAGGAACTTTTGTAAGTTTCGTTGCTAATACAGCTAATAACCTTCGAGGTCTAAATGCTGACTAAATTGCCCAACAATGCCCATCTCTGAATTGAATTTTAACTATATATGTAGATACTAGCGGATATAGCCCGGCCTTGCCCGTGGCATGTATGAAATTAATTTTCTCAAAGAGCTTAAAAAATGATTTTGACACTGATCGGAAGGCCAATTTACCAATTTACTGCCAATTACCCCTGTTGTGGGTGGAATTTCCCAAATCGCTGAAACACGTATACAACAAAAACTTAAAACTTGACCAAAATGTCTTTGAATTGCACTTTCCACCGAGAAAGCTTTGATTTTGCTAAAAATGTGAAACACGTCTCAAATGATTTTTCATATAGATCATTGGAAAGAATTTGAGCGCGAAACATACCCACCTAATCTTTGACCCCCATTTCCACCAAGGAGGAATAGATTTTCCAAAAGGTGCGAAACACCCCTCAAATAACTTATAACAAAGATCTTTGAAAATGAGTTTGAGGTCGATCGGGTGGTAAGCAAAAAAGTTTAATTAAAAAGTTTATCGCGATTTTACCACAATTGCGGGGGGAATTTCCCGAAACCCCGTCTTAACGTGCACCTTCATTACAGTGTAACTACAGTGAAAATTTAAGCTTCCTAAATCTTACGGTATGGACCAATCAGTCAGTCAGTCAAGACAAACAGTTTTATATATACAAAAATTGTATTTTCAATTTCAATTTTAATTCGCAATCTATCTTACGATAGTAAGTAAACGATAGTTAGTAGGTTGGTAGGTTGGCAATGCTATTTATAGAGATTTATTTACCCAATAATTCAGATGCGCACGATAATTTTACTTTCATATATTTACAAGGAAGCTTGAAAGTATTATACTAAAAGCATGAACAGCTAAAACTTTTAGCTAAATTTTTTAGGAATACATTAATTTTAATTTACGGCGCATTGGAGACAATTAAAGGTTAAAGTCAACTTTGTAAACGTTTTGCTAGACGAAAACATTAACCCGGACTAGCGGGGTCCACAATTGCTGTCTTGTAATTTGAGCATTATTTAAAATGCATAGAATTTTTTTTTATACCCTGTACCCAATGAAAATGGGTAAAAAGGGTATAATGTGAAAATGTATGTAACAGGAATACATACCCATAAAGTATATATACTCTTGATCAGCATCAACAGCCAAATCGCTAAATAGCCATGTCCGACTGTGTCCTACTGCCCGTCTGTCCGCCCGTCCGTCCGTCCGTCCGTATGTATGAGCGCGAGGATTTCAGAACCTATAAGAGCTAGGGACTTGAAATTTTAGCTGTTGGTCCTCCTAGTCCATGCGCAGTACGAGTTTGTTCCTGATAATCGATAACTCACTCCGTTTCCAAGAAATCGATCAAATTAGATATTTAAATCCTGTTTTTTTGAGCAAATTGCGGCAAATAAATAATAAGAGCTAGAGTCACCAAACTTGATAGGTTGCTTCTAGAACATTATATATATATATCAAGTATCTTTCATTTTATACCTATCGGCACCTCTCCGCTACCACCGAAAAGCTATAAATCAAGTTAATAACCCAACTTGTATTGCCCACCAATTTAAGCCACAATTTGAATGCAATTTACTTTATGAGAATACACAAATATTCGATGGTACAATAAGCTGTACTGTAGAAAATTTCATCAAGATCGGTTAAGTAACCCACACAAATTATGTGTTTTAATATGTTAGCAGCAGCTAGCGCAAATTGCAAGTATTTCTGTATACATGTTCACACTCACATTCATTCTTTGAATTCTATCATCAGCATTGCAATTGCAATTGTTAGAATATTAAATAAAATATTCGATTTTAAAAATACAATAAAGTGATTAAGCGCAAATTACCTTTTCTCCTGTTTATTTACCTCTCTGTTTTTGTCTTAATTTGCAGCGCCGATGGCAACTATGAAGTGACAATAATGACAAAAGCAATTTTACATCACACGGGCAAAGTGGTTTGGAAGCCTCCTGCCATTTATAAATCCTTTTGCGAAATTGACGTTGAATACTTTCCGTTCGACGAGCAAACATGTTTCATGAAGTTCGGCTCGTGGACATACGATGGTTACATGGTAAGTGAAAGTACTTAAAATCGTATAGATGTATATTCTTATGCTCATGCTCCAAGGAGCCGGCTGTCAATCAACGGAACTGAAACAGCTCAGATGTAAGCCATCCATCAATACCGTAAAGAGCTCGGCGTGCTTGGCTCTATTGTCGTATCTGATTGGCTGTCTGTTAATCAAACGCTAATCAAACTCTTAAGTCGATTATAAAAGCATTAAATCGCGGAGTTCAATGGCAAACGTAAGGATTGCTGTATGGGCGTGGCACATGGAAGCAGTTATATATGTAGAAGTGTGTGCGTGAAAAAACGACTTTTAAACATGCGACGACCTTGAAAAGTACCAAAACAAAAGGACTCACTCACTGACAATTGATTATCCGCTTCGTTTTTTATTGCCCGCTGCGGGTTCATGGCATACTCGGTTGTTATATGGGCTTCCCAAAAAGGGCGTGGCCCACTTTGGGGCTGCCTTCGTGTAACTGTTATATATTTATTTATTTCAATACTGTTGTTAATGTTTACTGTGTTTTTGTACACTTGACACGTTTCGTTCGCTCGCTCTTTCGTTGGCATGTGATAAATCACGAGGCACTCTCGCACACACACTACACACTCACGGCTATGACAGCTGCATGTGTGTGCGTGAGCGTGCTCGTGTGCGTTTGCGTTGAGGAGATAACAGCCAGCAGCTGCGCTTAATGAACCAGCCACGACTGTGAAAAGTTTTTGGGACTCGTTTGTCAAAGGAGCAGCAGCTACAACAAAATCAAAAACGACATATAGAAGCAAGCTAGAAATCTTAAGTTTCCCATAACGAAGAAATAATACACTCACAAGATTGTCAAATACTGCTTCAGTTTTTTTTTAAAGAGTTTAAAGAAATGTAAGACTTGAATGGACTGTATACCGTACTACAATTTCTACAGCAATATGAGCTTAATACCATGACAATATAACAAAAGAAAGAGAGATATGAAATCAGAATCTATGCCATTGGGAACAATCCTTTTCTGCATCTTTTACATAAGGCTAAGCCAAATTATATATGTTTGTCGCTATATGATATCATACTTATAAGCAACAAATTTGGTAACAAAGTCATAATACTTTCCCTGTTGCCCTTTTTTGAGTACATGTCCGTTGGACAAGCATAACATTTTAACAAAATATTATCTAAAATGAGTCAAGGGAATTTGAAGGAGTGCAACTTTTGCGGCAGTAAAAATCTTTGAAATATTTTTAGATGTTCCCGCCGGTCCATAAAATGTTAACTGCACCACCAGATTTAATCATAATCGATCCTCACATAATTTAGCGAAATCAAAAATCGAGAACTAAATACAATACAAAATTTAAATGTTATTTTCTTGCTTCTTTATGTCGTTTCGTAGACTACACAGTTTGGTACATGGTATCTGTTAGTCGAGCATTGGCTGTTGGTAACACATGCAAGTATATTTAAGTGTAAAATTTGTTTTTTTTTTCCTCTGCTAAATAAGTCAAATTTACGCATCGAAAACTTCAACATGCTTCACTGAATTTAACTTCATAAATACACGCACACCCCCAAATACAAACATACAATATATATATTGATTCGCTTGATTTCCTCGCCTATTAAGAACTCCGTTAGTGCCGACGTTAACACATTACGAGGCATTAATGACGTTACTGTAATGGCTGGCCAATAATTGAAAATTGTGTTCATGTTTGTTTTTTTGAGACAAGCGTACTGTGTTTATTGAATTAAATGCATAAAATATGTAAAATCTGAAAATGAGACCTCCTACCAATAAATTAAAATCGAATCATATGAAGATGATTTTCATTAGTCAATTGAAACGATGATGTACTGTAGATTGCCGATAATATATCATTAGCTCGTAGTTACCTACACATATAAACATATATATATTATGAATTCGCAGCTACGGAAGAAATATCGCTGGAACAGAAGCTTAAATGAATGACACCAATAACAACATCGCTAACAAGAACAGTTACAAATGAACTGAAATGAATGATAAAACGTAAATGTTTTTTACGTTTAAAGCTGAACGTGAGCGAAGGCGAAAACAGCAGCTGCTCAATTTTCTCACGGAGTACTCGAAGCAATCGCAATTCGTTGCGCAATTGACGATTGTCAAAAATTTGTCAAAAGTACGAAAACGTTTTCCCATCATCAGCATCCACATTCACACTCACGTTCACATCGACTTCTGATGAAAATCAGGAACACCTTAGAGTTACCCCTCCATGTCACTTGGTTGTAATGTTGAGTGCCGTTGTTGTTGATGTTGATACTCCATCGCTTGGTGAAAAATGGGCCAACAAATCAATGTTAATGGCAAAACAATCGCACAGGTGTTGCACATTCAAGCATTTGATGCATAAATCAAAAAAAGCTGAAAATAAATACCGTGCGGGTAGACTGTGAAAAGCATTTTAACGCGCTCAGAACTCTTTATGCATTTAGTATCGTAACTTCCTATTATTAAATAAGAAATTTGGTTGTATTCACGTAAATATGTTGTTTGATTAAATGATAAGAGCCCATTCCATTAATTGAAACAACATATGCATTTCCAATTTAAGCTAAATTATGCAAAAAGTTATGAAACCGAGGCTTGGACAAATACTGAAACTTTCATATTCGCAATGACAAGAACAAAAAAGGGTTGCAATAATTTTTACAAATAACCAAAAAAAAAGAAACGTATAAGCCAAATCATTTTTTAAAAAAATATTTTATTTAGTTCAGGTTTGGGATCTATCTAATTCATACAATTTACCAATTTAGCCGAGTTTGATCTGATTTTTCGAATCAAATATCTGTTAATGCTTTCACCAGACATAACTTAATCTGCCGTTTTTACACTCCAAGTATTCCAATTAAATTTTTACCTTATCTTTAGGTTGACTTGCGACATTTAAAGCAAACGGCCGACTCGGACAACATTGAGGTGGGCATCGATCTGCAGGATTACTATATCTCTGTGGAATGGGATATCATGCGTGTGCCGGCGGTGCGTAACGAAAAGTTCTACAGCTGCTGCGAGGAGCCCTATCTGGACATTGTATTCAATCTGACGCTGAGGCGGAAGACGCTCTTCTATACAGTCAATCTGATCATACCCTGTGTGGGCATATCGTTTCTGTCCGTGCTGGTATTCTATCTGCCCAGCGATTCGGGCGAGAAGATCTCACTTTGTATCAGCATTCTGCTCTCGTTGACTGTGTTTTTTCTGCTGCTGGCAGAGATTATACCGCCGACATCTCTGACGGTGCCACTGTTGGGAAAATATCTGCTCTTCACTATGATGCTGGTCACGCTCTCTGTCGTGGTAACAATTGCGGTGCTGAACGTAAACTTTAGGTGCGTATTTAAACACAGCTATAATTTAAGAGGTTTCTATATAATTGATTTATGCTCGTTGTAGATCGCCAGTGACGCATCGCATGGCACCTTGGGTGCAGCGCGTCTTCATACGAATCCTGCCGAAGCTACTCTGCATTGAGCGGCCTAAAAAGGAGGACCCCGAAGAGGATCAGCCGCCCGAGGTGCTCACAGATGTCTATCATTTGCCGCCGGACGTGGACAAGTTTGTTAACTATGACACAAAGCGTTTCAGCGGCGACTATGGCATACCAGGTAAATCCCAGTACTGATTTAAAAAAAAGTATTCCAATAGTTTTACTTCGGTCTATGCAGGACAATTGTAAGCTTCTTTGTCAGAGTCAACAGAAGGCTGCAGAAACCAAGCGTAGTTTCTATATTTGCCTCAGCCCGAGGCAAACTTTTTGTTGTTCAAAACTTTGGCATTGTTGCAGTTGTAGTTACAGCCAGCTAGCTCCTAGATTCTAGGTGCTGCTTTTGTTACCGCCTGGCAATTTATGCGTGTTTTCAACTGGCCTTAGCAGGCGCCTTAAGCTGGTAGCAGAGCGTTCATATACTCGAACTAAACTGCCAGCCGGCCAGCCATCCAACCAGCCAAGTTTATATTTCGTTTAAATATGCGCAAGTACATTGAAATTATATGCATTTCGAAAGTCCCCCGCTGTTGCCAGAGGCACTGAGCGCAAATAATTTATGGCAATTAACGGGCAACTGCACTGGCAAGGGGCATGCAGCAGCCACATACATACATATACAGACAACAGAAACAAACACTAACAGTAAAACGAGACAAACTAACTGGCAGACAAGTAGACAAGTTGCATAAGTTGCAAGTGAAAAGTTGCTGCAACTCGGCAAAGAATTATTCGCTTTCTAAATTAGTTTTGTATCGTTTTGTCAGTGTCGTGACGCCATTTGCCATACTCATTAAAAAATTGTGGCAAGAAAGTAAGTGGGCAAAAACGAAGTCTCAAAGGAAACTACTTTTATTTCGCAAACCTGAGAAGCACATCAAGAGCTTCGAATGTAACTAAGATATTTATATACTTTTCAAGAAATCTAGATAGGCATTCAAGATGATCAGCTTTATCTATTTAATACAAAATTTTGGACTAAAATTGACATTTCAGCTCAGATCGACAGAATATAAAAATAAAAAATATAACATTAATTTTATTAGTATTATTATTTTAGTATAATGATAGGATATCGGACTGTAGATTTTACAAATAATATAATACAAATATTAAAGCAATATAGCAGCTACAATCGATCAAAATATATTAGGTAAAATAATCTGTGTCTAAGAGTAATATATTACAAATTAGAGCAAGTTAACATAAGTTCCCTTTTCTATCTAAATATTTCTTACATTCATATATTGAAATGAACAGTAATTTCTTAAGTAGAATATTTTCTTTATGATACATTACTTAAAGCATCAAAAAAGGTTTACTAAAAAATTCTTTTTCAACTTTAATAAGTACGTATAATGATTCAAACAAAATGGAGAGAAAGATATTCTTAAAGTCATTCAAAGATGGGTATCAACTAATCCTATGGAGCCAGTAAAAGTGATCATTTCTTGTTGTCGTTTATCTTTAAACCCCATCAATTAGCTATTTTTTTGTACCACTTCATTAGCAGTTTCCACTTAATATTAAGCATTCGACACATAAAACCACTCAAAAGGCAGACGACGTGGAAGTGCAGTCACCCACGAAACGCGAAAACCCACAAAGATGGCTGGGGCTTACGCCATTTGGTGACTACTTTTTGCTAACCAAAAGTCCAGCCGGCTTTCAATTAACGGTTTCCTTTACTTCTTTTGGCTCCTTCCTTTACGCTTTTTCTTTTTTATGGGTGCGAAACGGAGATATTGAAACTTCAAAAACTGGATCTCAAATAAGTGCAAAATAAGTAGAATGCAGCCAACTATTTACTGAGTTTCTTTATCGTTTCTGTAGCTGCTGCTGCTGTTACTCTGCAGCCTTTGTCCTGGTACTGCGCTCAGGGACATTGTGAAAATAAAATTGCACCCATACAAAGCAGAGCACAGAAAAGTTGTAAATTGCATTTGCGCATAAAAAATAGAAGAAAAAAAAAAGAAGAAGAAAAAATGAGAAATATAAAAATGAAAGAATTGCGAAATAGCATCAAATCTGATTTACCTAATGTCGTTACTGTTTTCTGTCCATATTAACCCTAGATGGTTGGTTGTTCCTTTTTTTTTTACACATAGATTGTTCCTTGTTAGCAAATGTGTACCTTTCTTAATATTTTATTTATTCTATTGATTATAATACTAAACAATTTTACATAAATCACAACTTCTTATATTGTGGCTATTTTTCACATTGAAAATTAATAGCCATCGATTCGAGGGTGACCATCTAGGGTTAAACAACTGCAGCGTGCAACAAAAGAGTTACACTTAGATATGCTTAAGAGCGTGAACAACAACAATAATACCTGAGCGCTAAACGCACAAAGCAGATAAAAGCAGAGATTTAAGAAAGGTGGCAGAGTGAAAAACAGCAGATTACAGCTGTACACGAGAGCAGCCAAACGCAGTGCAGATAAGCAAAAACAAAGAGTAAGAGTATAGAAGTGGCTCATCAACAACAACAAATTAGCCAGATATAGTGAATAGGACATACAAACTTAATTGTTGCGTTTATTTATTTTTTCGCAAGTCAAACAGATTAATAGTGAGCAAGTAATTAGGGCTTAAGCAATAGCAGCCTTAAATCAAATCAATAGCGCTTTCTCACCCTTCGCTTTTATTCAACGTTACTCAAATTCTGCCTTATTTTTTCAGTGCTCCCCGCATCGCATCGGTTCGATTTGGCGGCGGCGGGCGGGATTGCCGCGCATTGCTTTGGTGACCCGCCGCTGCCCTCCTCACTGCCACTGCCAGGCGCTGACGACGATCTGTTCAGTCCATCGGGTCTCAATGGAGACATCAGTCCGGACTGTTGTCCAGCAGCCGCGGCAGCCGCAGCCGCTGCGGCCGATCTCAGTCCCACGTTTGAGAGGCCCTACGCACGAGAGATGGAAAAGACCATCGAAGGCTCGCGCTTTATAGCGCAGCATGTGAAAAACAAAGACAAGTTTGAGAGTGTAAGTAAAACTGATTAAATATGATTTACTTTCATGTATTGTACTCATTGAAAGTGGGTGAACATGTATTTTCTAATATTTAGCAAGCGCGCATACAACTTTTCAAATTGTATGCAGTGCAAATGTTGTATATGTATGTTCAAACTCGAAGACATATTTATGTGTTCGTAAAAAGCAGCACAAAAACTATGCAGTGACAACAATTGCAGAGTATATTACGGACGAATACCGAATTACGCCCTGAATCAATATTTTATTTTCAAATCAATAAAGCGAATAGATGGTAATTCGTTAAAAAGTTTTCACTCGAAACGTTAAATAAACACGGAAAACGTCATTACGTCACACGGGAAAATGTTGCCATGCAAAATTATTCAATTTTAGCCACACACCAATGGCAAACATTATGTGCCCGCCAGTTGGCCAGACCAGTATCAGGCCACAAACCATCCCAGTCATCATGCCCATGCCCGACCAGGGTCGCGAGATGTTTACGCCTGCTTCTGATAACCCGCATTAGTCAGCGAGCCATGCAACCGTTCGAATCACGTTGCTTGCATTTCTCTAATCAAAAATTGTGAAGGGGAAAAACGGCGGCAGAGGGGTCGCATCGTCACGTTGAGCTGAATTGGAGCTGAGTGATTGAGTTGTTTGTGCAATCGGAAAGCGCAATTCGGGATTCAGAGTGCAAGTTTGCCAATCATTGTGGCCACAGCCAGGCAATGCCCCGAATCAGCTCTTGTTTGGTTTCAACTTTAGCAGCAAAATTCGAACCAATAACGAAATTGAAATAGATTGGGTAATACATTTGTGAAACTCTTTTAAAAGCACATGGAGGCAACCTTATCGGATTTAAAAAACCAAATAATTTTAATTAAATATAAATGCAGTCCCGTATGATGACTGCAAAATACATAAACAAACAAAAACAAGTAAGAGGTTTTAGTCGGGAGGTCCCGACTAGGGGAGCCCTGAACCAAATGGAGATATACATACATATATACTATTCTAGAAGCTACATGTCAAGTTTGCTGACTCTAGCTCTTATTATTTACCAAAATTGGTCAAAAAGAGGATTTCGATATCGATTTTTATCGATTGCTTCGAACGGGGCAAGTTATCGAATATCGGAAACAAACTCGATCTGCGCGGGCACCATGAGGACCTACAGCTAATTCTCTAGCTCTTATAGGTACTGGGATCCTTGCGTTCGTACATACGGACGGACAGACAGACGGACATGACTAGATCGACTCGGCTGTTGATGCTCATCAAGAATACTTGTGTATACTTTATGGGGTCGGAAATACTTCCTTCTGCCTGTTACATACATTTACATTTTGAACAAAAACATTATACCCCTTTTACCCATTTTTAATAGGTTCAGGGTATAAAAATTAAAAAAAGAATATAGAAGTATGATGGCCATTTAATAACATACACGTTTCATGCAAAAGTCTATTTTTATCATGGCTGCAAAATCAGAAAACATTACCGGTCGTTCGATATACGGTTTGAACCGTGCCATAAGGTTCGGCTGGTCAACCTAGTTTTAAACATTCGTAAGCTCTAAGTTTTGTTAAAAACTGGGATTATTTAGGTTCGGCTGTATTTTTAGGCAACTATTTTGCTTTAAGGTTCGGTTCATAATAAAAACGAAATTAAAATATTTTACTTCTATAGAAATCGACATATTTATAAGTATCTACATTATACTTGCTATAATTTTTCTGACTTACTACAACATCTGAACTTGCGTTATCTTTGACAGGTTGAGGAGGATTGGAAATACGTTGCTATGGTATTGGATCGTATGTTTCTTTGGATTTTCGCAATCGCTTGCGTGGTCGGCACAGCGCTTATTATATTACAAGCGCCTAGTTTGTACGATCAATCGCAGCCGATTGATATATTATATTCGAAAATTGCCAAAAAGAAATTCGAGCTGCTCAAAATGGGCAGTGAAAACTCCTTATAACGTCCACTTGGGTTCGCAGCAGGCTGGTGGAACTTAATCATCAGCTCGTTGCGAACCCTGTTCGCCGCACGCGACGATGATCGTGGATAATATACAACGAGCCAAACCATGAGCGTCTCATCGGCGTTATACAACACTAAGAGTATCAGCAGCAGTATCAATATCAGCGTTGACAGTGTTAATCCCGTTATCGATAGAGATAGAAATAGCGAAACGATGAACAACTCATGGAGCCAATTGTAAGCAGCGGAGCGAAGCGAACATTGGAAATTGTGAAAGATTAAAGGAGAAAGAAGAAAGAAACAAACAACGGTTGCGAGTTTTGGAGCAGTTGATCAAAATATGTATGTAAAGTAATGCAACAAAAGTACTGTAGGGCTGGATAACGTTAACGACTTAAATAACTGGGTTGGAACATCAACTATAACATATACATACATATATATATATTTATGTATGACACTGACACGACCAGTGGCTGGCAATGCAACTCCGCCAACGGCATAGAATCTAGTTAGTAAGTTTTTGATGTATGCATGATGATTGTGTGAAAGAACGTACATACGTATATATATTAACGTATGTAAGTGGTGGACGGTTGTGCAGTGTTGTATGATGTGGCAGCCAGTGCTGTAAAAAAAATAAACTTTTTGTAATTTGTATTGTATTTTTGAGCGCCAAAAGTTCCTTGTTGATTTTTAGTTCTAAAGAAGTTTCAAAAAATAGAACAACAACAAAAACACATAACAAAATGTTTTAAAACGGCATTTTAAATTTAAAAAGAAAATCCAAAAAAAAAAAACAAGCAAAAAAATTGACTGCATGTGTTCAGTGTGTTTGTGTGCGTGCGTTTGAAAGAGTTATCGTAATAAATTTTAATTATTTATCTATTTGTGCATATTATTCGCATTATTTTTAGCAACACAGAGAATAAAACTTTGCTCATGCAAATTATGCAAATGCATCAAGTTTGAAACTGGTTTTAGAGTAAGTAAGTAATACATAAGTAACTAAATTATATATTGATCTAAGCATGATTAACAACTAAGTCTTAATTAGTCTTAGGTAAGCCACATATGTTTTAAGCCAACTTAAAATTAATGTTACAAAACAAACCAAAATGTCAGCCACGACAGGCGACTTGGTCAAATGAAGCGCGAAATTCTGAAGTAAATTTAGTTTAATGTTGACAAACACAAACATCAAATTTTAAACTCACACATTTTTACTACAAGAAATACACACTCATATAACCATATGTATGTTAATTGTAAGTGTGTCTAACAAGCATATGTATGGAACATATATATACTAATATATAGTTTAAAATTACACCAAATTTAAGACAATTCAAATTCAATAACTATAAAATAAACAGCAAAAAATGGAAAATGTGGAAAATACAAAACAAAAAAAAAACCAATCAAATTAAGAAAGGAGAAAACACATGGAACAAAATATACGACACTTTGTTAGAGTATTTTGTGCTATTCGTTTGCGTTCCTTTTTAACATTTCAATTGCACTGAATGACGAAAATTTGAATAAATATTGAAAGTGCAATTTCATATATTTCGAGACAAACATTTTATTTTCAAAATACAGATAGCCAAATTGTAAGAAAAAAAATTTACTCCTTGATTAATATTTGATGTGATTTATTTTAATCAAATAAATAAAATATAATATGTCTTAACATCAGCCAATGCTGATGAGACTAATTGAATTTTGAAAACCAAAGGCTATCAAATGTAACAATTTCACTTCATCAAACATTCAAATTTTAAGCAGACGGAAATTCTTAGATCACAGGTCTGTTGCAACTTCTTACAGGCTGTGTGTGCCTTATGCGTTTCTCAGATTCTTTGCCTTTTGAATACAATCAGAATCAATTAAAAAACTTTTTAATTGCCTGCAGCAGGAGGCAGAGGTCCAGAGCTGGGCATTGCCATAGCCTTGGCTGGGTGCAACACAAAGAAACACCTTCAATTTGAATGCCAGAGCAAACGAACCTTGCCACAAGGTTTTTTATTTGCATTTTTAATTGATTTCGGAAAAGTTTTCCCACTACACAAACAACAACTACAACAACAGCAACAAATATTAACAACGCGAATGCCACAGGGCGCTGGCACGCGCCGCAGGGTATGCAACAAATTAAGTGAGGAATGCAATTTTCATGAGTGTGTGCATGTGTCTGTGTGCAAGACTGCTTGAGCTAAGTTAATAAAAAAATAGCGAAAAGTACACAAAATTTGCACAGCTTGGATGCAAATGGGTGAGGCAAAAACCATAAATGAAAACTGCTGAAACTATTAGCAAGGAATGCCGCGGCAACTCTGCTCAGGGTTGTCAAGCTGTTTTACTGCTTATAATTGTTAAACTTGTTGTTGTTTTTGTTTTCGGCAGCAATTCTGGCATGACTTGACATTGGTTTGGCGTTTTGTGCATGTTGTTGGCCAAAATGTTTAATTAAAATTCCTAATCGAAAATATTCCACACTTGTGAATGTGTATTAATTAAAATAGTTTTCCAAACCAACAAATGGTGTCGCACTGGCTCAGACAGGGAATATACATATACATTTGAATGAATATGTATATATTCGTGAATGTGTAAACCTGCATGAATACTGTTCGAAATTCAGCACAACTATGCGTCATTGCAAGTGTAATTGGCAATTTGTTAGAGAGCCCAATAAGAGGCTGTTTGCATGAGATATTTATGTGTCAGCAGACATTTACAGAATAGCT
Organism: Drosophila ezoana; assembly: GCA_035045725.1. Classification (NCBI taxonomy): domain Eukaryota; kingdom Metazoa; phylum Arthropoda; class Insecta; order Diptera; family Drosophilidae; genus Drosophila; species Drosophila ezoana. Next base: position 990,001 of record JAWNOU010000197.1, on the reverse strand, counting down.
GCAATTTTCCAGACATAACAAGAAATCAAATATACTATTACCAACCGAATTATTATTTATACATCTATCTATTTAGTGAAGTTTCGATTCTTGGCCGTAATATTATAAGTATGCAGTCTAAAATATTTCCAATTCTCAACTTTTTCATCCATTAAGGCAGTTAATCGTTTTTGTCTGCAATGTTTGTACAAACGTTTGTTGATGTGGATGCGAAATTGCGCCTTATGCACCTGGCGAATATTATTTATCATTTAGCTAAAAGGAAAATGCAAAAACGAATAGCGTAACACACAATGCAAACAAAAGAAAAGGAACAATTAAAAAAAACACTTAACAGAAGTAAAACATTCAAGTAAAAGCAGCAAGCACAGCTGAGACACAAACACGTAATTTAAATAAATTAAAATTTAAATAGCTGCACCATTTTGGTGCATTAAAATGTAAAGTGCATAAAAATCAACAGTTAACATTTTTTAAATATTTAGCTATTAACTAAACGTAAATAAATGTTATATAAAAAATATCATAAATCAATTTACTAATAAAAACAAATAAATTGCATAGGCATTTAAACAAAACACATACACATTCAACCACAGCAGACCCATAATAAAATATGATAGTTGTACATTGAATAATTACATCAACTATTAAACGTATTCAACTGAGCTTATAAAATTAAAAACAAAAAGCACACACACACAGAAATATAAATAAATTAATTAATTAATTAATATTAAATGCCAGCAAAATGAGCAAAAAACTATTTGACAACTGTCTCGACTTCCGTTTTGAAAAGCATATAATTAAAAAGTCTGAAAAAAATATTTATACACCCGCATGACAAATTTATATATATATATATATATATATATATATATATGTATATATGTATATATATATATATATATTTGCAAACACATCTAAATACATAATTATATATGCAAAAACCTGCACACGACGGATGTATTAACCTTAAAGCAGGACTAAATAAATAATCAGATAAGGCAGAAAACTCAGAACAAAATAAAGATGATCTATCAAAATGCGATGTACTTATTCACAGTGAAAATCTATTGACTAATATAAAAAAAAAATTATAATAGCAATAATCACTCCAGTGAAAATTCCAAATATAATTTATTCTTTAAATTAGCACGTGTTTCACAAAGCCATTTGTAATAAAATTAATTTTACCAAAGTTTCTAAAAATATTTGCATAAAGTTCTCAGAAACACGTTCTTATGTAAATAAAATGCAATTATTTTTGTAACTTTAAGTTATACATTGAAAGTTAATTGTATAAAGTTAATGCATACCAAAGTCTCAAAAACATAAACTTTCTTACGTCTACTTGTGTGTGTATACCTACTTGCTTTGTTCCCTGTGTGCATTTCGAAATGAGATTGAGATTCCCGGTTTAAATTTATATCATTCCATGGCGAACGTATGAAGCGTTGAATTATGCTTTATTCTCTAGTTGAATGGTGCAGTTTCTGTACTTAAATCCAGCACACATTCAGCTTCACTTAATTTCGAAGAATTTACAATTTTAAAATAGAGCAAAGCAAAAAAAACTTTAAGCTTAACAAATTTTTGTTATAGTTTTAGACAATCAACTTAAAAATATTAATTATGAATAGAAGCAACAAAAAAAAAACTAATGACAAGTAAATGGCGTAACGTTTCTGTGAATAAATCAAACTATATAACGTAAATGCGAATTTGGATAAAGTAAAATCGCATATGAATTGTGTATCTCAAAAACGATTATTGGGCTTCAAACAGTTGTTAAAATAAAGAACGATTAAAAGTCAAGCAAAATAGAAATTTAAATTTCAAATACCATTTTTGTAAATTGTTTCACTTGGGAAAATCGACACGCTATTGCAAAACAAAAAAATTAATAGAGAAATTTTAAAATAAATAAATATTTAAATAAAATAAATAATAATACAACTCTAACAAAATGGTACCAACTATGCAAATTCGAAGGCAATTCGAAAAGTCAAATACATGGACGTGTAAATGCTCTCATTGGTTGTGTTTTTAGGTTATAATCAAAAAGGCTTGTGCGTGTGCGTGTGTGTATGTGTATGGCCGTGTGCGCGTGCACATTCAGCACACACACACAAGCAAACAATCGGTCATTCCACAGTCAGTCAGTCAGTTAGTCGGTTAGTACAATTCAAATTCATAATTGTACAGTTCATTTGCACATTAAATAACATTTATGTATGTAGTTAATTAATAATAATTAATCTTAATAATATTTAAAGCAAACACAACGTGTTTAACTGCAAATTATGCTAGTAATGTCAAACATTTTGAATTTGCCTTTCTAAAACGCGTTTAGTTGAATGTTCCAGGTTATAGCTAAAATTTTAGTGTGCTTCATGTGAAAAACAACAAAATAAAAATAAATGCAAGAATACAATTTAAAGCAAATTAAAATTATAATAATAATGCTGCATTGTTTTGAGCACTGCAAGCAAAGAGGAAAAAACCGATATTGGTAACAAAAAAAAACATGTAATTAAAAAACTGCCACAAATAAGACAAAATAAAATATATAAAAAAAAATACATTAAAAAATACTCGTATATCCGCATACATTAAATATATATAGATATGTATATGTACATTCAGAATGTTTGTATCTCAGATTCACATTCAAAAGGAAACGACTAGATAAGTAAGTTACTCGTACGATAATTCAGACATTGCAAAACGGAGCTCGAAGTTAACATTGTGGTTTAAGTCGTAATACTATAGGCAACCACTAGCTATAACATAATAATACTACATACCTAGTAACATACTCATAAAGTGTATATATCGAAGATAGTTAATACTAACACCAACACCAATACACGCAATCCCACATACATACACAGAAACAACAAACTAGTTAAGCAAATGAGAAAAAGAAAATAGGCTCTGACACAAAATTAGATCCAAACCCCATATAATAACTTTTATTGTCAGACCAAAATAGCACGAAACATATTGGAAGCATTAATTAAAACAGTTAGAAAAGCAACTAGAATTTATTTCAGGAAAACTTATTTTGAGTACAGTTATCACAGCAGACAACGAAATCATGTACACAATTGCTAGACAACACACCTACCATTTAGCTGGAACAGCTGAAGTGCCCTTTCCAACACTGAAACATTGCCGAACTAAAGGAGCTGACACCTAGCATATAAATTGGAATTGGTCGACAATTTGCAAAGTGTAACTGAGCTGATTGAGGATTCATGCGTATTTTCGGGCAATCGTTCACTAGCATCAATATAACTGTTTGGTAGTTAGATATTATTCGGAAAGGGCGCTCACAACCACAAAGTGTTTCATTTTATGCAAATTTTGGAGCCACACTTAGCACTTACAATAATCATAATTAGTTAAACGTGAAATAGTTATTAACAAATTATATATTAAACAAGTAAATTATCAAACCAAAAATAAGTATTTGATATATATATGCGGCTTGACCCTGAGATTCAAAAACATAAAATCGGATGTCTTCCAATCAAAGGTCGTCTTTTGTAGCAAACACAAGAAGAATCAAAGTCTGCGTATTGCTAAACCAAATTATTGGAAGCGCACTGGCCAGTGGAGCTGATGAATGTAAAACCAAATATTTATTCAACTTATGTCACAACACACACACACACACACACACGCACACACACACACACACACACACCTCACACACACACACGCACACACATATGCACTGCACGGCAACTCATCTCGCCAAGTCTTTATTGCATACTTTTAGGGCCGAAATCTCCTCCAATCGCTCTCTATTCATACAATCCCCACTATCTTCAAAACTTATTAAGTACCTGACAATAGAAATCATATGTTTTCACACTTTTTTGCTTGCTAGCCCTCTAGTCCCCTCTAACGTCGTGTACATACAATTAATGCTATTATCACACAGATAACTTTGCGTTGAGTTGCCAAAAACAAAACAAATATATACAAAAAAAAATACAAAATAAAACTTTTAAATGTGCAATGAATAAAAGGTTTCAATCACAGCAAACAAAAAAAAACAAATTTTCAGCACACATCTAAGCACATGAAAAATCAGCAACGTTTTAACGCATTCCACTTAAACTCATTGTCAGACTCATTGTATCGAAAGCCACAAAACGCAGTTAACGAATTTTAACAATTTCATTTTGTTTACAAATTCAACCAACTATTGTATAATATTTCAAAAAATGTTATACAGAACGAGACAGAGAGAGAAGGTAGTGATGTAGGTAAAATTAAATAATAAATCATTCGCCTCTTGCAAATTTAGAAAGCCCATTTTCCAAAAAGCTTCAAAATATAATTTCAGTATTACTTTTATGAAATTTGTAGCATATAATTGTTTAAAAATCAGTTAAAATATTCAAATGCAAGTGCACATCTACACACACATCTACACCCACACACACACACACAACCGCTCGAATCGACACAACTACAAATACTTACTTGTATAAAGTGCATACGAGAACGTTTCGATCACATCATTTTTATAATAGCATAATAATTTGTATGTGTGCGGATATGTGTATGTATGAATGTGAATGAGGAAACGGTAATCAAATGTGTAAGCTACTTAGTTAATGAACATAGTTGTAATTTTTAAATCAGCCGTGCATAAGTTCTTGCATGATGCATATTAATATACGTATATATATAAATTATGGTATATGTGTATGCATATGTGTGTATATTTTGTGTATTAACTGCTATATGCCGTTAGTTTTAAGCGCTTATGTTGCATTCTTGTGTACATTTTACAAACAGTTTTTCAATTTCAATCTTAATTCAATAAAAAATAAAATTATTATAAATTTTAGCAAAAAGATTTTTAACTTGAAGCCCAACAAAATTACAAAAAAAAAACGCAAACTACAAGAAAATAAAATCTTGCTACTCACTGGGGAAAACAACACCACAAATTAAAGTTTAATATTAAATGCCACTGCGCATGCTACACTAAATAAAAATATTTGATCAATAAATATAAAAAGTACGAGATGAAAAGAAAAACAACTTATATTAAAAATAGCAGTAACTGACAACAAAACGAAATGTCAAGACAAAACCAATTTTTAGTTAGGCGTTTTCAGCGCTGACTAAAAAAAGTTTTGCAAAAATTATACACAAATCAATTTCAACTAAATTGAGTATTTAGTTAAATCAAATACGAAATGTAAGTTTATTAAGCTATGAGTATAAGAAAACGTATGTAAAATATTTGCAATTAATAAACAAAAAGACAAACAAGTAATGTTTGGCTTAATCGTAGGCTAAACAAATATAATTACACAGCAATTGAAGAACAAGAACAAATAACAAAGAACAAAGTTGGCGCATTAATATTCAAGGTAAATGCCAAACAAAAATTAAATTTTAAAACTTGCATTTACATTTCACATACAATACATACAAAAAAAAACATAATACATCCAAGCTCCTTCGAATAACAACAACAAACAGCAACAAGAACAAAAATATATGCTAACAAATGCAAATCACACGACACTGAGAAAAATAAAATTGACACGCGCAGAGTCACAAGCACACAAAATGTAACTTGAGCAACAAAGTAACTTAACAACAACCACAACAAACTATATAAAATAACAAAATTAATAACTAAATGCTAGCATATAAAATGTATAACGTAAAATTTGCATTTTCAAACAAAATTTAAAACAAAAATTGGATTGAAACTAAGATCTAAGATTCTCTGAAAATGGCATGCATAAAATTGAAGAAAATAAAAAGAGCAACAATTGCAAATAAAAGGTATACACAAATTAAAAACTAAAATAAATAAATGCATAAAAACAAGAAAAACAATTACTATATAAATAAATGTTACGCGTTATTAAATAAAGAAGAATGAAAATAATTTGTTTTAAAAAAAAAACCATACAATGTTTTCTGTTCTTGGAAATGGATTTCATATTGTGCGCAATTAGAAAAATTATGGAAATTATTCAAATTTTTTATTCACATAAAATTATATTTGGTAAACTGCGCAGGGGCTGCCACATATTTGCCCAGAGCCAGCGCCAACAGAGAAAACTGACAGCCCGGATAGAGCTCGTGGCAGTCGCGCGACTGCCGCTTGGAGCGCCGATAGATGTTGTCATAGAGATGATGAGCCTGCGGCTCATGCTCTGCCACTGGCGATGAGGGCATGCTAAGCACGGTGCGAACCAACTCCTCCAACATGTTGCCTCGCTGGCCGGGAGCATGCAAAAACTTGGCACTCTCGCAGAGCGCACGAGCCAAGCAAGCACGTCCATTGAAGCCCATGCTAGTCAAAAGGGTTCCATGGAAATGGGTTAGTTTGGGTTGGAACTACAATTGGGCATACTTACTGATCAAAGGAGGATTGTATCTCATCGTAGAAGCTCCGTCGCGACCGACGCTGCACCATTGGCTTGGTGAGATTCGCAAAGCCATGGGCATGCTGTTTAACCCAATTATGATTGGGCAGATTATAGGCCACGCCCCAGTTGACGGCCCAGCTAAGATAGTCCACATCGGGATTACCAATCATACCGATGGTCATGCAAATTGCCGCCTAGCCAGGCGATATTAGTTAGTTGCCATTGTAACCATATTAACTGGCAGCACTCACACCGAAACCGACGATCCCTCCGGAAATGCCAAATAACGCTTTTGACGATTAAGTAATTTCGGCACCGCCCTTGTGGCATTAGCATCACTACCAGTCCCGTGCCCCAACTCCGGCAGAGAGGCGTGGGTCATTGTGAGCAAAACTATTGCATTTAGTACAATATGGATTAAGCGCATCATTTTGACAGCATCGCATTCGGACAGAGACTGGCATGCCTCCTGGCTATTTAAGTGCTGCTCACCTGATCCGCACTTAGCTGGCCCTGTGTTTACCTCTTTAGTGGCCTATTCGCTCAACTGTTGTTGAGTGCGCTCATTAGCGATATGGTGCAAAATGTAGCACAACAGCTAACAATTATTTGGTTACTGCTATGCCTCCGTCATGACCCAAAAGTCCACACCATCGGCATAGCAGTGGTCTGCTATAAATAAGTATCAACATTCTTCGGCCGTTTACCATCAATGAAAGCCAAAAACAAGTAAGAGGTTCTAGTCGGGAGCTCCCGACTAGGGGATACCCTGAACCCTCATATTCCAATACCAAATGCAGCGCGCGCTTATAGATAGAGAGTAGCGGGGAGGTGGCGATAGGTATAAATTGAAAGATAATCGATATATATATACTGTTCTAGAAGCTACATGTCAAGTTTGGTGACTCTAGCTCTTATTATTTACCAAAATTGGTTAAAAACAGGATTTCGATATACATTTTTATCGATTACTTGGAAACGGGGCAAGTTATCGATTATCGGAAACAAACTCGATCTGCGTAGGAACTAGGAGCACCTACATCTAAAATTTCAAGTCTCTAGCTCTTACGGACGGACGGACGGACAGACAGACGGACATGGCTAGATCGACTCGGCTATTGATGCTGATCAAGAATATATATACTTTATGGAGTCGGAGATGCTTCCTTCTGCCTGTTACATACATTTGGATTTTGCACAAAAACATAATACCCCTTTTACCCATTTTTAATGGGTTCAGGGTATAATAAACAGAAAACTATAGTTCAAACTTTTAAATAAATGAAATATGAAATATATATATATATACATTTTTGCATATTTGTATTTATAACTAACATAAATTCATGTATACAAACAATTTTTATTTTTTCTTGTGTTTACATGAATGTATGCCAATAAATATGTCAGTTTTGGGGTATTTACTGAAATTCAATTGCACTTTTTGGCCTTACACATAATAAAATAAAATTTTTTTTGGTTGCCAATTTATAGACAGTCATTTTTTTGGCAAGCATTTAAAAATTTGTGTTTGCCGAGTGCTCTGCAAAAATCGAACAGTATCAAAACAGAACACATGAAAAGTCCAGAAAAAAATATATATTATACATTTTGTTGATTGCAACTGATTCAATTATTATAAAAAAAAAAATATTAGTGATCAAAAACATCTCTTACCAAACGCAATCCAAGATTGCATTACTTTTTTGATAACTATTCCGCAATGTTGCAAATTAGTAAAAATTTGTTTAAGAGCGCTTCATCATGGGATTCTCATAAGCTCAAGCAAAGAATACTAGTTTTTATGCTTTTTTAAACACACTTGTTAATAAAGTTATGGTCGCAGTTTAATAAGCCTTATCTCTGCTCAAACTCTCTTACACTTTTGGTCTCCATTTCTCGCTTTATTCCTCTTGCTCTTTAATCCGCTTTTTACTTATTTTAATAATGTGGTATATAAATGTTTGTTACCCTCATAAAATAAAATAATTTTCCAATTTCGGGTGAGCACATTGTTATGAATATATTTATATGCTTATAAATAAAAATATAGGTTAAATCGGTTCAGACTTAGGAGCGGGCTATCTTCTAATATTGTATATGCCCACATTTAGTAACATCTTTCAGGCCTTATTTCAGTAAACACCTAACTGTGTGTGAAATAGGAACAATCGTACAGGAGTATTATAACACATTATTTCGAAGCAGGTCAACCAAAGTTCAGTACGCTTTCCCCATGCGTGAATAACGTTTTTGATTGTGTCTTTTAGGTCGCTTTATTAAATGCATTTGCAAATTTGCTCTGAAACTGTGCGCTGAAGTGTAGCAAAAAACTCTGGGGACAGTGTGCGCCATACCACTGTGCGCACTCATGCAGCGAATGTCCACTGGTAAAGGCCTTGCGATATATGGGCTTATGGGCAATCTCCGGATGCACGTAGCGCAGCAAAATGCGAAAGATATCGTGAAACAGCGATTGGCCTGGTGGTGACAGCAAATGGCGGGATTCGCAAAGGGTCCGCATTATGCAGTAGCGCGGCTCATACTGATGTCTTCAGAGAGGGAGAGAAAGAAAGAAATATAGAGAGGGAGAGAGAGAGATGGATTGAGAAGTGCACAAGTTTCTGATATTTAATGTACCTACATCGCAGACAGCATTCCTAGCAAATCGAACAGCATTCCATGTGGACTCTGCCCGTCATTCAGGAGATTGGCTCCATTTCTTTGTAGCTCACGCCGCAGTCGGCGTGATACTGCTGTGGGCCGGCAGTAATAGTTGCCGTATGCATCTCTTACTAGCTTGGATGCCGGACAGCCGCTTTGTACCTGCTTCACATAGGACTTGCGGCGGCCCAAAACCGGTGGTGCGTGCGGATACGCAAAGTAAAACGACTGCACGGGATCGGCAGGACTTAAAGGAACAATCACCGGTTGCTGTGAAAAGAATAAGGGTGCTGGAGCTGGTACAACAGCAACTGGAGCTGGCACAACTGATGCTGGAGTTGGCGGAGGTGGTGGTGGTGGTGGTGGTGGTGGTGGTGGCGGTGGAGGCTTGGGCTTGCGTCTGCGACGTGGCAACCAATCGTCAACCGATCCAGGCAAATCATAAATTGCCGTTGCCTCGGCAAGTAATACCATGCCTCTGGGTATGGTGTCCAACAAAGCCTTTGCACAATTGGCCGTAACCTGTCAAACACAAGAGCATAAAATGATACTGGACACTGCAGAATGGTTAAATCAAGATATTATCCAATAACTAGGTATTAATTTATTAATTATATTGCAGAGTCTATCTTACGATGTATTATTGTCTTAGCACATAAAATAAAAGATACTTGATGTGTATGCTATTCTTAAAACCTAAGAGATTTGCTTATGTCTCTCGTTCATATAAATTCTGAGATAGACGCATTCATACATACGGACAAGGCTAGATCGACGCGGCTATTCGTAAATGCTTCCTTCTGCCTGTTACATGTATTTGTACAAAACCAATATACCCCACTTTCAATGGGATTGGGGCATACAAAAATTATAATAATAACAATAAAAATAGAAATAATATTAATATTACAATAATAATAAGAATAAAATTAAAGGATTATAGGATTTTAAAAACATTGAGGAACACTGCATTAAGTACACACGGTATTATGTCAAACATGACTTCCCATGGAGCACATACAGATCCTTTGAAGACATTGTTACTCACTGTGACGGAGGTGCCCAGCTCAAAGATAAGCCAACGCTTTTGCCGCTGCAGTAAGTGCGGCAGATTCAGTGGTTTCTCACGGAGATAACTGACAGCACGGCTGGAACTATAGGAACTGTCGGAGATGTTAGAGCTGAAGCCAAAGCTGCTGTAATTGCCAGCTCTGACCAAGGCCAGCGAGAAGCTAAACAGCAGCGCCAGGAGCAAACGGAATCTTCGACTTCCCATAACGACGACCATTGCAAGCGCACAGCTAAAGACTAAAGTACGGAAACAGGCGCTTGCCGAACTGAAGAGCAAAGTTGGCCCAAGAATTTGAGGCATTGCGTGGCTAGTCAATTTGGGCCTAGAGTACAGCCCATGATTGACCGCAATGCAAGTTTGTTTGGCCAAGCAATTAGTTCGATTTGACTGCGCTAGCTGGGCCAACGAGAATCGGGTCATGCTCTGAACCAGTTTGCAATCTAATTTAATTAGCAGCTTGGCATAGGCCACAAATCAATGGGAATGGCAAATCTAAAGCCGCCTCTCAAATTCAAAATCAAAGGCTTAATCTTCGAATCAGTTGTCAAAAAATACGCAGCCAGAATATGTCAAACACTTGGCTGGTGTCTCTGCTCGAGCTGCTGTTGCTGTCGTTGTTGGGCCAGTGCCAATGCGAGCTATCATTGAATGCATGGGCCAAGAGCCATGCCCTGGATGTGTTTGCCACATCCCCGCAGCTGGCAACGTCCATTGATGCGCATACGAATCACGAAAACCATGTCAACAATACCACGCTGGCAGCCGCTGAGGAACTGGACGCATTGGCACCGCCGGCTGCTTCATTGAGGCCATTGTCGCAGCGTAAACTCTCGAGGGGGAAACGTTTTGTGGCATTTCCGTTGGGTTCATCGGCATCTGTAAGTGAACACACAAAGCACATACAACAAACAGTACACACGCACAACAGCATCAAAGATTCTGCATAGTTTAAACCAAATTCTTTACCAACTCAGGCCGCAGTCTGCCTGACCACAGGCGTCCTCGGTAATCCCAACTTGTTGTATCTTAGCATGGGTCTGAATTGGGGTGTTGCCTACGATTTGCCCAACATCACTTGGGTGCTACAGAATGCCCATGGCTGGAACACAAGGAAGCCAAGCGCAGCACTCGCCAAAATTAAACGCAGGCATCGACGTGATCTCTATGGAAACTTGGAGACGATGATAGACAGGTGAGCCATGTGCCTTGTGCTACTGGAAGTTATTCTGTTATATGGTGTATTTAAAGTTCGTATGGTCAGAAACCCATTTTTACCAATCTAACTTTCCTGTAGCTAACAAAAGCTTCCATAATTATTTCTCATATATTGAGCTAAATATTTTGTTTTTCTTATTAAAATCAAACCTAATAAGTATAATTTAATCGCAATGTTATATTTTCTTTTTTTAAACGTCTTATGATTAAAGTAATTTATAGTATGAAACTTTACCTTAAATAATATATGTTAAGCTATCTATTAAAGTGCGAAAATATTATTCATAGCTTCTGCATTTTCATAGTTTAAGAGAGACAAATTTTTTAGTTTCAGTTTCAGATTATCTAATATTTTAACAATAGGTACAATTATGAAAGCAGAAAATGTAATATAAATATTTTGGAGAATTCGATTTTTCTCTATTTGATGTGATCCGAATATCTCCTCTTTGAAATGAATCCCTACTTCCCGATTACTATAAATTAAGCGTACGAGTAGATGTTGTTAGTGTGTTGTTCTTATATTGCAGGGCAACAAAAAGTCGTTAAGGTGGCACTCGTACTTAGTATTTGCATTTGGTAAATGGTGAACATACAATAAATATCTCAAAACAAAAATCATATTTAGCTACTTTAAATACCCAAATTATCTGTGCGTTTGTCCACTGAACTGTGTGCGTATACGAATTGATTATCTGTTCCTATCTGCACTCAGAGCGTGAGAGTATATAGATTTATACCCACTTAAATATATAAACGTATATATTAACATGTGTGTGTTTGTGTCTGTGTTTGCTAGTGCCAAAATCAGCCCAAGCACTTGGCTTATCACGCACAGTCCGGCAAACCCAAGGCAACTTTCGCAGCCCAAGTGGTCGCCCCTCTTACAGTCTCCACCTGCCCCCTGACTAAGATCCCTTGCTGCTCTACGCATTTCAACATTATATGTGGGTGAGTGCGGCTGTATGTGTGCTTGTATGTGTGTGTGTTAGTGTGAATGCGTGCGGCTGGCATAATAATAAAATGTTGGTGTTTTATATTAGCATTTAAATTGGCTTTTTGTATGCTTCGGAAATAGTTTAATATCCGAAAAGTCTTTTTGCGCAACTTTAATATTGACCCAAGCAAAATTGCATAACAAAATGGAACATAATTGGGCAGAATTATGTGCATCGCCTTCGAAGGAGTGACGTCAGCATACATAAATCTTTGGAATTTGTAGTACCCACTATATCTAGTACATTCAATCTGTAAAATGCCCTGGCCTTATCAAAGCAAAACACACACACGAACATTGTCATGGTAATCAAAGCGCTTTGGTGGATATCAGAAGTTTTTGGCCAGCCCATTTGCCTTTAACTTTGCCACCTATTGCGGGCTGTTCCGTTGACCTAAGCACGGCTTTTATACACGTGCTCATCTTGGGATTGGGATTCGACTATTTTATGATTGTTTTCATTCGAATCGATTCGTTTCGAGTCATTTCTTTTTTGCTTCGATTGTCTGTTTTGCTCAGCGGGCACAATTGATGCCTGCCAATTTTGTCATTGACTTTGGCCTCTGCTTTACGGGCGCTTTTGTTCTAATGGGCCCCCCAAAAGACTCCTGGCCACATACTCGGACACCCTTGTAATATGGTGTATGTGTGTTGTACCGAGCAAGACAGCAGTATGTATATGTATGTGCGTTGTATGCCATGTGGAGTTAATGAAGTTATTTGTTTATTTTCTTGTTCCAACACTTTCAGCCACTGACATGGCCAACACACAACGAAGCTTTGTTTGACATTTCTCGATTTGCGAGCACGGGTGGTTTTATACTTTTGCCAACAGACTTCAATTAAGTTTGTGTGTGCTTTAAGTTATGCTTAACTATATATTACTGTTGAATATATTACTATGCATGCATTGTTTTAATATGTGGGTTATTATCTCTTTGTAGGGGAAAAACAAACTTGTACAGTAAAAACTCTTTTGGCGAACAATGAGAGTCATCCGCCAAGGGGACTGTCCGACTATACATTCTGTCAAATAAGTACCCGAAAGTTTGAAATAAAACACAAACAACTTATCAATCATCTAAATTTATTATATCCCCTTCAAAATAGGCCTCTATTGAGCCAATACACTTCTTCCAACGAACAATCCAATCATCGAAACACTTTTTAAAGCTATTTTCCGGGATGGCCTTCAGTTCTCGTTGCGAATTAGTTTTGATGTCTTCAATGCTCTCAAAACGGGTTCCTCGAAGTGGTAATTTGAGTTTTGGAAACAGGAAAAAGTCACACGGGGCCATATCTGGAGAGTACGGTGGTTGTTCGATGATATTTGTTGAATTTTTGTTCAAAAACTCGTTCACAATGATCGCTTTGTGCGCTGGTGCAATTCAGATCTTTTGGCACCAATCGCGCTGCGACTTTCCGCATACCCAAAACATCAACTAAAATATGACGAGCGGTCTCATGAGACATGTTCATTTCTTGGGCTATCTCTCGCAAACTATAATGACGATTTTCGAGCACCATTTCCTTTATTTTGTCGACGTTTTCTGCAGTTGAAGAGGTCGAAGGCCGTCCTGAACGTGGCAAATCGTTCACTTCTTCTCGGCCCTCTTTGAACGATTTATACCAATCGTAAACTTGAGTGTTCGACATGGTTGAATCACCAAATGTTTTTTTCAACATTTCCAACGTTTTGGCACAAGAAATTTCGTTTGAAACACAAAATTTCACACAAACTCTTTGTTCGATATTTTTATCCATAGTAAAAATCGCAACGCACACAAGGGTTGACTTGTTCCTAATGACGCCGTAACCAAACTAAATGACACATAGCAATAAAAATTCACAGAATAGTGGCTGACAGTTGTGCCAACCTAGCAAAAAAAATTTTTTGAAATATTCTCAGAAGGAAAATTTAAAACTGGAATTTCCGGGTACTTATTTGACAGAATTATTATATAGTTGCAGCTATTTGTTTATTGACCAGATCATATTTTAATCTTTCTGTCTAGATGACACATTTTGTGATGCATTGTAAAACTCTCAATATATACATATAATACTAGCGGGTATTGCCCGGCCTTGCCCGTGAAACGTATGCTGGTGTTACAGCTGTAGAAAGTTCTTTAAATGCTCGGCTGCTCTTTAAAAGCTACTTACTACTTATAAAAATACATTTATAAGCTATTAACGCATAAAATTCTTTAAGTTGAACCAACTTAGGGCAGCTTCTGTTCCACTCCATCAATTGAATGGCAATCAAACCATCGATCTTCATCGTCGCTGTCGGCGGCGGCATCTTTGACTTTGCCACAGGCGTTAACTATTTTTGCACAAGACACATGCCACGACGGCCAGCAGGTGGATGCCTCATCCCAGAGACCGTTGCAGGCAATTCAATTAAAGTGCAGCAACTGTCTAGGCATGCCACAGCTTCTAAATGAATGTGTGGGTATGTATGTATGTGTGTGCCTGGCTGTGTGGTCTGTCTGCGCCAGGTTTATTGTAAACGTGACTGTGACTGCCAATGGAAGTGGTTGCACCGCAACGAGCGTTGCAGCTTGGATTCCGCCGCCAACTGTCGATTGGCACATTTGCACTTTGGCAATTTCTTGGCAGCAATTCTTCACCCTTTGTCTGCGGCAGTTTGCAGTTGCAGTTGTCTGCTGGCAGTTGTATTCAGACTTTCGACTTGTGTTGCACGTACCTGGCCATGATTTACGCGCCTCTCGTATTGTTTAATTATCGTTTAATTGTTGCAAAGTTTTTGATTTACGATTTAATTGCAACGACAAGTGCTGCAAATGCAGCCACTTGGCTGCCAACCACTCTCGTGGGCCATGAAATCGACGCGCCACTTCCCAGTGCCAACGCTTCCAATGATTTATGGCCGACGCCAACATTGATGAATATGATGGAACGTGCAAAGACAACGTCTGCGTCATTTGCTCCGTCCGCCGTCTCGCCGGCGAAATCCGTGCGCGTACTGAGCCGGCCCAGGCGCTATCTCAGCTTTCCCGAGGGCTCCTCGTTTACCGTATGTGTCACTGTCACATTGGACATCACCCTCGACCCGGCGGACCAAGTGGAATAATATCTCTGATTTTTTGTCATTTTCAATGTTCAGGTTTCTGTGTGCTTCACTGTGGGCATCATTGGCAATCCCTACTATGCCCACAATAGTTTCGGCCTCAATTGGGGCGTTGCCTATGATCTGCCCAACAATACGTGGATCCTGGAGAGCCTGCACGGCCTCTCGCGGAATCCAACAACGGCAGCAGTTTTACGGCGCCGAACCAGAAGTACTACTTATCAGGATATTGAAGCTATTGTTGATAAGTAATGCAATATGTTGATCTTATATGTATTCTTTAGAATGTGGCACCAAATAGTTATTATGTTAATTATCCTTTAAATAAAGTCCAAATCATTCCATCTGCACTCCGAATACGTTTCTTCTTTTACATTTTCCCCTTTCAAATGATTTAAATTTGATTTCTATGCAATTTAATTTAAAAAAATATGGACTTAGGGTAATATACATATATTCAAATCCAATTATAAATCTTAATATTCAAGATTTTAACTAAAATTTTCAGATGTCGTTGATACTTTATAAACATGAATATGAAACTTAATACAATTTTTACAAACCCTCCTCGACTTTCAGCATGGGTTACAATGGACGTGATTGCATTTTGCGTACACTCTGCGAAAGTCGTCAGTATTTCCAGCGTACCAAGATGAACATGGTTGGTGAGATGCTACGTACAATTTTCAGGTGGGTCAATGGAGCTTCTACTAAAACTTATATTTATATATAAATACGAAAATATGCTTGTTATATTTAATATATTAACTAAATAATACATATGTATTTTCTCTCTCTCTCTCTCTCTCTCTCTCTCTCTCTCTCTCTCTCTCTCTCGTGCAGTCTGCCTAAGCAGCGCATTTTTTCGCGAGAGCTGCACGAAAATTCAGATATTGTGCACTACGATAATGCCTATCGCCACGCCCACAAATTTGACTGTGCTAAGCAATATGACTGCCAGTTTTCGCTACTAGAGTTGGCTTTTGGAAAATATTCGACGCCGGCGAAAAATTATTATGCCCAATAAATTGCAATACTAAAAATTGTCTTATGAAATTGTTTTAATGGCCGCTCACCTATCAGTCCCCCCTGGCATCCCGGTCACTTGTTGCCACCGGGATATAAATGGCAATTCATTTTTCTCAACAGCCTCCCTTCCGCTCTTCCACAACTGACGTGCACCCCATTTTGTCCAATCGGGGCCATGTCGAGCTGTGTTGTCTGGCTCCGAGAGTGGAAAAGAGCCTCAACGAAGCGGGCTGTGGCTGACGGATGTGTGTCAGTGTCCGTTGCCGTCTGGAGCCTCGACCTGCACAAAAGCCTGAACATTATTTAATTGAAAAAAAACACAACAACAGCAACAATAGCAACAACGACAACAACAACAGCGTCGAAGCAACAACATATACATACATTTTGCAAACTTTTCGAAATTTAATTCAATCAACAAGCTCGGAAAATTGCTTGACATGACAGTTGAGTG
The DNA here is from genome assembly GCA_035045725.1 of Drosophila ezoana. Taxonomy (NCBI): domain Eukaryota; kingdom Metazoa; phylum Arthropoda; class Insecta; order Diptera; family Drosophilidae; genus Drosophila; species Drosophila ezoana. Next base: position 973,054 of record JAWNOU010000197.1, on the reverse strand, counting down.
AAAATTGAGTGGAGCATTTAAGCGCTGAGAAACTTCCAGTTGACATAGACAGCTGACAATATTTGTTAAGGACATACCAGGGATGGCTAAAAAAGTTGCTTTCAAAATTATAAAACTACATATCTCATATTTTGTCACGAATACTAATTAATAAAATCATATTTCTTCCAAATTATTAAAAATTAAACCTAAGATAATACGTATGTCGTTAATTTTCTTAGCGCATAACATCTAATTGCTTGGATCCCTGGAATATACTATAGGCTAAGATAAATCGTCTAATAAACTCAGCAGCTGAGTCATGACAATTTAATGATGTGTGGCTTTATGTAGCAATAATAAAAATGTATATTAAATCATTAACTTTTATGCGGGAATTCAAAATGACATAAATGTGATTTGAAAGCGGACAAGTAGACAACATAATCCCATCCGACCACTTACTTATATGGATTTGGCCTGCTATCTTTAATGTTCTTTAGTCGACGCTGTCGTAACTAAAGCAGTATATTTGTTTTTACTAAGTATATACCAAACATTGAACTGAACCAGTTACCTAAAAATAAATATAAACAAGAAAGAGATTCTAGTCGGGAGCTCCCGACTAGGGGATACCTTGAACCCTTTTCTTCCAACACCAAATGCAAATATATATACTATTCTAGAAGCTGCATGTCAAGTTTAGTGACCTTAGCTCTTATTATTTACAAAAATTGCTTAAAAAACGGGATTTCGATATACATTTTTATCGATTACTTTGAAACGGAGTAATTTATCGATTATCGGAAACAAACTCGATCTGCGCAGGCACTAGGAGCACCTACATCTAAACTTTCAAGTCTCAAGCTCTTATAGGTTCTGAGATCCTTGCGTTCATACATACGGACGGACGGGCGGACGGACAGACAGACAGACGGACATGGCTAGATCGACTCGGTTATTGATGCTGATCAAGAATATATATACTTTATGGGGTCGGAGATGCTTCCTTCTGCCTGTTACATACATTTGCACTTTGCACAAATACAATATACCCTTTCTACCCATTTTCAATGGGTTCAGGGTATAAAAAGAAATGGGAAGATATCTAAAATGCGAATATGCTAAACGACATCGGACAGCTCATACAGACAGACGGAAATGTATCAATATATTTGGATATGGTAACTTCAAAATATTTGATAGATTATAGAATGTGAAATGTAATTTAAATTAGGAAAAATGTTTAACTAAGGATCGCCCTTCTATGCGATTCTCATGAATTCAAGTAAGACCTACTTTTACTTTCATTTTCATGCTTTTTTATAAATATTTAATTCACAAGTTGTGTTGGCAATAAAATAAACTGTATCTATTCTCATACTCTTTATTTCAATAACTTTTTTTTCTGCCCCAATCCCTTTCTCTCTTTCTCTGCCTCTCTCTCTGTCTCTCTCTCTCTCTCTCTCTCTCTCTCTCTCTCTCTCTCTCTCTCTCTCTCTCTCTCTCACTCTCTCTCTCTCTCTCTCTCTCTCTTTCTTTCTTTCCACCTGCCTTAACTCTCACTCTCCCAATCTCTTTTAGTGATGTGCATATCGCAGCTTTAAATTTATCTATAATTATCATTAATTTCACCTATTAGTGAATTAACAACCTACTCAAGAATTATCTTAGGTTATGAATATACATAGAACATTTTCCAAAAAGTAGTGAAAACAATAAATCTTTTATTCTACCTTTAATATTAAAACAGAACATCTGGAATTAAGCAATTAGCAATTCCTTATTATCAAGTGCGAAGTTTGAACAGATTTAAGCTCGATTCAAATTTCACACCTCTTTCATGACTGCGCCCATGATTCCCGCAGTAAATTCTTCATGTCAACACGAATCAGCATGAAGAGTTGTGCCAGATGCAGATAGAGAAAAAGTGTTAACAAGTGGATGGCATGTTCGGCGCTCTTCTAAATACAAGCAGAAAATGGCCAGTAAGGGAAAAAATAGAAGAAACAACAAAAATAGTAAGAATAGAAACAGAGACATGCGATGTGACAACACCAACAACAACACAAAGCGATAAATAAATAAATAAGCAAAGGCAACAATAATAAAAACAACAACGAGAAGAGGACAACGACTTCTCAGTTGGTTACTTTTGTTGTTTGTTTATTTGTCTGTTGTTTGCCTTGGCTGGGTTGAAGCTTCAGGAGGGGGCTGAGACTGAGGCTGGGGCTGAGGTTTGTCTTTACCGGTATTTGTGTCAAACTGATAAAATATACCAGACATATCAGTCATCAGGAAAAACTGAACCGAAACGCGTCGCATAAGCGCAACTGCGAGCACAACATCACGCAAGCCAAAGACGATGTAAACAAAAGTTTGTTGTAAAATTGAGAGAAATAAAATAACAGAAAAAGGAAGCTAATTTTTTCGTAATATGATGTCGTCGGCTGGAAGAGTATTAATTAGCGGCAGAATTGACAGTCACACACATCGAACCAGCGATTCCTTGTTGTGCCTGTCAGCACGCCCATCAGCAGCAACCCGGCTGCTGCTGCTGTTAATGCTGCTTCTGTTTGGAATGTGCCCAACTGTCGTTCAAAGTGCTGACAATATCGATGCGGTTGCTGATGCAATGGCCGACCCCAGTCCCAGCCACAGCCGTGATAGCAATAGCAACAACTTTGACATGCATTATGACAACTTTAACCAGGTAACAGGTAACAATGACACCAGGATACTGAGACGGGGCAAACGCTACCTGGAGTTCCCCAAGGGCTCGCGTATGTCGGTGGGTTATATAAGCAGGCACCCTTCACTCCCCTTTCACGCACTCACTTTTTTGCTCTACAGTGGCGTACTAATGGGAAAAACAACTTGCTCAAAATCAACACGCTAATCGCCTATGGCTACGGCTTTCGTGCCAATTATCCGTTTCCCGAGCCCAAGGATCAGCGAAAGCGAAACCGCGTCCTTTTCAAACGCGATTTGTTTTCAAAACTGGAAAATGCCTTAGATGGGTAAGTCACGCCGTTTTCATGGAATTGTTGCGTGTGTTTCAATCGAGTCTCCTTCGCTTAGCCATGGCTTTGATGGACGTGCCTGTTTATTGAAATCTTTCTGTACGGCAATTTTGGATGTGGATAAGCCCCAGCAAAAGAGCGGAATGTTGTTCAAGTTGCTCAAGTTAATATTCAGGTGAGCGTGTATTTATTAAATGAAAAGTTAAGATAAAATGAATATGCACCAAAGGGTTATAGATTATGCTAATCTATGTTCAAGTGGCAGTGGAAAGGGGATGTGACGGACATCTGGTGAAAGTCTTGCATCTGTAAAAACAGCTTCTGGACTCCACGAAAATGCTTTAGCGCCTGCAGAGACTTGCCCGTCTAGTTAGCCATTTCTTTCAAAAACAGTTATTCGAAACAACAGACTAGTTAAAACAGGAGATGTTGAATGTTTTTGGACAGAAATCAGGGTGGGAGAACCAAAATTCCATGATATGGATGCATACATATCATGTAAAGTCAATCAAAAACTTTCAAAAATATTTCATTTTATTAATATTATCCTTAAATATTCATTTTTATCACTTCATTTTTTATCTACTTCTTAAAACATCAAATTGTTAGTAACTATCCACAGATTGAGAGTACAATAACGCCTAAAGCCCTTATTCTTCTATTTCGAATTTTTTTTTTCAACCATTTTCCTACGCGTTAACTTAAACTTGGAATTTGGTCACTTAGATCAATTAGCAGCACAGTCACAATCAGTGCTATATTCAGAACCAGTTTGACTTCTCCTAGTAGTATGTGCAGTTGTCACATTTCTAACATGTCATTCGAGGTTTAGTTTAACTCTTCGGCTGCAGCCACAAGAATGAACGTTCTTCGAGTATCTCTGTTGCTTACTGCTGCTGTGGCCACCCTGGCTGTAGCATTGGAGCAGAATGCAACATCGCCGCACAGTCGTCCCAAACGCTTTCTGGACATTATAGACACAACTCGTTTGTTTGTAGGTTACAGTTGAGCAGCCACAGCTCCACTTGCCATTAACCATAGCTAACTGATACATTTTTCAATTTGAAAGTTCCGCGTTAACGTCAAAAACAATGTGATACCAAAGCCAACAGTTTGGGCCCATGGCTATGGGTTTCGTGCCAACACGCCAGTCCTAGTGAAGCGTGAGAATCGCCCCTTCAAAAGGGATACGTACGAGCTAGTCCATGAGCTTATGGACCGTAGTGGCTTCGATGGTCAGGCCTGTGTCCTGAAGGCATATTGCACAGCAATATCTGAGGATGATAGTCAGGGTTTCTTGCATAAACTATTTAAGTATATGTTTACGTAAGTTAAGCCTAAATTGGTATTCCAACTGTAAACTAAACAATTTGCTTTGTTTCGTTTTTTCTTTTTTTGACAGCCTGGATGAACACGAGAAACATCACATGCCCTACCTGCGCGAAGAGAACTGCCAGCAAATTTTGCATAGCCATTGCCCGCTTAGCTTTGACAGCATTTCACCATATACAGATGATGTCTAACAATAAATATGTGATTTAATCATGTGTGAATAATTTACTAAAACTAATCGTATTGATTTAGATATAACTATTAATTAAAACAAGAATTCAATGAGCACAACAATTTAATAAGCAAAACCAATTAGTTATTTACCAAGTCTCTACATTCATTTATACCCATATTTGTGGTTTCAAGAAATTTTATTGATTCTATGTTGAGGGGTCCAAAGCCAAATAAAGTTCAAGAGTGCTCCTGACTAGAGAGCCCGACCACATAATACCCATTCCAGTTCCGTACATTCATACGCACTTTATAAAATATAAATCAATTTAGTTTTGGTAGAAACTTCATTTAAGCATAATAAAATCGATATATAATTTTGTATATATATATCTCTACTAGCGGGTATAGCCCGGCCTTGCCCGTGGCACGTATGTTATAAAATCAATGTTCTAAAAAGCTTTGAAAATGATTTTGAAACTGAGCGGTAAACAAACTACATCCATATAAAAGTTTTCCGCCCGTTTACCACTGTTGCAAGTGGAATTTCCCAAATCGCTAAAACACGTTTTCATCATATTATTATGTTCAGCTTTGAAAATAAGTTCGAGGTAAATCGGACAAAACTTAAAACTGCACCAAAGAAATCTTAGAATCGCATTTCTATCGGGGATGCTTTGATTCTGCGAAAAATGTGGAACACGACTCAAATGATTTTTCATATAGATCCTTGAAAATGAATTTGAGGACGAAACGTCACCCACCAAATCTTTGATCCCCATTTCCACCGAGGAAGATTACATTTTTGGAAAAGTGTGAAACACCCCTCAAATGAATTTGAACAAAGAACTTTGAAATTGAGTTTGAGGCCAATCGGATGGTAAACAAAAAAGTTTCATACAAACGTTTCGCGATTTTTCCATACTTGAGGGTGAAATTACCCAAAACCCCGTCTTAGCGTGCACCTTTATCACATAAGGTAACTACAGTGAACATTTTTAGCTTCCTAGCTCTTACGGTTTGGGCTGTGCGTTACCAATCAGTCAGTCAGTCAGTCAGTCAGTCAGTCAGTCAGTCAGTCAGGACAAACAGTTTTATATATAGAGATATAAATAGAGATATACAAAACTGTTTGTCCTGACTTACTGATTGACTGATTGCTGATCAACGCCCAAACCAAACTAGGCTAGGAAGCTGAATTTGTATCGCTTGCCTTCAAAAGAAAATAGAATTAAGGTCAGCGAAAAGTTCCATTTTCTTTAGCCAATACCAATAAAGTCAGATTAAGTAATCGCATTCCTTACAAAAATCGTTTTATTTTATTTTTAATATCATAGCCTATTCATTAATACTCAGTTAACTATTGATCGCATTTTATCTGTTGTTTTCACATCAGCTAATGTCTGTTGTTTTTTATTTATTTATAATTCAATTGTGCCATTTCCAGGTGACCCTTTTTATTACATCCAGCAGCATGCATTTAATTGGCATTTTTATGGAACAGACGAGCAGAGCTGAAAACCAAGTACAAAAAAATATAGCATACTTTTTGCGGACGCTCATTGTTGACCTCATTGCATGACAAAAGTTGCAGTTGCTGCTTCTGATGCTGTTTAATGTCACCAGCATGAAATGCCAAGTGTTGTTAAAATGTTTGCGAGCGCCTTTAAGCGCCTTTGGCGCGCCCTCGCCCGCAGTCCTGTCGTCCACGCCCAGCATTAAAAATTAACTTTAATTAAGTTGAAAACATAAATTACACGCACGCATACTTTGGCGTTAAAATGCATACTCACGCGCACACACACACACACACGCACACACGAACATGATTGCGTGCACATGCAGGCATTTTGTTGTAAGTGCACAATTGCCTTTGCTGTTGTAGTTGTTGCATGCGCTCTACAAGTTTGTTGCGCATACAAAGAGTTTCCGCTTTTGGCAGAGGGACGACCACAAATAAAAAAAAACTGAAAGTGATCTAGTTAGGAGCACCCGATTGAAATATACCCTGTACCCAGCGCCGGGCCACCCAGCGAACATCCTTCTATACCAAACGACTCACCCATATATCTGTATATTATGAAGGGTTGTGCTTCTTCTTTCTCCTCCCTAAGCTATGGAAAATGCATTTTTTAATAAATTCGGTTTTTATATGCCGATCGTTATCAAATTTTTGTAACTTGATTATATAACTTCTTTAAGGAAAATAATTTTTTAATAATAATTATTTTCATGCTCGATAATGCACTATTCAATTTAATTAATAATATTTAATATCAATACGCAAAGCGCAAGCCTCTTGAAACGCTTAATATCATATACCCTTTTTTCGCATTTTCAATAGGTACAAAAGTATACAAAGTTGAAGCGCTTGTTGTGTTTCTCTCAGGCACTTTGACTCACACATACACACACACTCAGTGACACATACACACTTCGGCAGCCTCAATCAAGTAATAATTATGCTTGCTGTGTGAGAAATTGCTCTGGGAAAATGCAGCAGCCTCAGTCAGTCCACATCCAACTCCCAGTTGCATTCCCAATTGACTTTTTGCCCTCTGCAAATATTTTTTCATTTCCTAGTATTTAGTTTTTGTTTGGCTACAGTTAAATTTATTTATTTTTATTATATTTATTTTAGTATAGTGAGTATCTAGTACATACTCTTGCATTAACAATAATCTGATCCACTTAGATTCCCATATACCAAACGATCGCTTCAAGTTTACTCCCATCCTGAATGCAGAATATTCAGAATAATTCATTTTATTCACTTAATTCGTTTTATTTGATGCTAATTAAAGCAATTAATATAAATTAAAAATCACATTAAATGCGGATAGTTGGCATAGTCAACTATACATTTTTCGGCAACCAAAAAAAATTGATATTCGACAGTTTCGGATGTCCAGGCTTAGAATCGCACTTATTTTTTTATACCCTGAACCCATTAAAAATGGGTAAAAGGGGTATTATGTTTTTGTGCAAAATGCAAATGTATGTAACAGGCAGAAGGAAGCATCTCCGACCCCATAAAGTATATATATTCTTGATCAGCATCAATAGCCGAGTCGATCTAGCCATGTCCGTCTGTCTGTCCGTCCGTCCGTCCGTATGTATGAACGCAAGGATCTCAGATCCTATATAAGAGCTAGAGACTTGAAATTTTAGCTGTAGGTCCTCCTGGTGCCCGCGCAGATCGAGTTTGTTTCCGATAATCGATAAATTACTCCGTTTCAAAGTAATCGATAAAAATGTATATCGAAATCCCGTTTTTTAAGCAATTGTGGTAAATAATAAGAGCTAGAGTCACCAAACTTGACATATAGCTTCTAGAATAGTATATATATATCAAGTATCTTTAATTTTATACCTATCGCCACCTCCCCGCTACTCTCTACCTACAAGCGCGAGCTGCATTTGGTGTTGCAATAAGAGGGTTCAGGGTATCCCCTAGTCGGGAGCCACCGACTAGAACCTCTTACTTGTTTAGATTTGGTTTCATGTTCAAGCAATTAACATTAATTCTAAACCACTTTAAGTGCTGGAAATTGCCATTGTCTAGTGTCAATTTACCGTGCCTAAAAAATTTTAGTTTATGGCTATGAGCTGTTAACTGATAAACCATACATTTTAATATTAAGAGTGGCAAGCAATAATATCCCCACTTATGCACAAATTATGTTTTTGATTGTTTTAACAGGATATCATGAAATATGACAGAAATATTAAGGTCATTAAGTAAAAATAACTCAAGTTCCATTTAGTGTTCTTTTAATAAATAGAATTCCAAAAAGGTACAATTTTTGCCTACAATGGAATGGATTACTTTAACTATAAGGATAACAAAAGATAAGTATATGAAACTATCCATCGAAATGCAATTTTTTTAAAATAAGCAAGGAATAAAAGAGCATGTCACCATAATAAAGAAAACATTTCGAACAAGTACCGATTGATCGGTACCAGCCAAACATTTGATGGTCCTTTTACTTTTTTTTTTGGCAATAGATGTTTATAAACCATTTCTTGGGTTATTCCGCTTTATCGTCAAGGAAGGACAAGAAAGCGAAATTGTGTTATTTTATCTCTCACTCCTTTTTAAAGTCAATTAAAATTTTGCATCTTCAAAACCATTATTCCTTTAATGCAACAATTGTGGTGCCAAACCTAAAGATCTATTGTTGGGGTTCGTATCTTGCCCTTCTCAAACTATGGGCGCGGGCTAATCACTTATGTGCTCCGTGGGTCTGTTAGTTGCCCCCAAACAATATGTGAGCTTAACACGCCCTACTGCACACCTGGTTTAATTTATTGGCATTCAAAGGCCCAACAATGTTAAATGGACAGCCACAAGCGCCAGCTCCAACTCATTATGCTTGCCAAAAGGCTGGGCAAGTGGCAAACAGGCCTCGATCTGGTTGCATTCATACATTAATCGCCGTCTGTGATGCAAATTGATTTGATACGTTGTCAATTAAAATGTGCAATTAATTTAATTTGGGGTTTGTCTCGCATTATCGGGCAATTGGAGCTGGCAGACCAGAGCATTGATATGGCCTGCAAGCCATGTGTGCGCCCACAGCCAACAGGGAGGCCAGCGAGAATGGGGGACCTGCTAATGAACTCAGTTGGCCAATTGTGTTTGCGAGTGTGTATATCTAAATTAAGCTGCCTATAATATCACACTGAGTGTATTCGTAATTAGTCAAATGCTCATTCCCACAAACACAATGCTTGCCACTTCAATAGTGCCGGCCTCCCGAAATCAATAAAACAGAAATCCTGCAAAACAGTTTTAATATTAAAGTAAATTAGCGGGTAATCCCCGGCCAGATTTTTATTTTCACTATATTACTTTCTTTTTATACCCTGAACCCATTGAAAATGGGTTAAAGCGGTATATTGTATTTGTGCAAAATGCAAATGTATGTAACAGGCAGAATGAAGCGTCTCCGACCCCATAAAGTATATATAATCATGATCAGCATAAATAGCCGAGTCGATCTAGCCATGTACGTCGGTCCGTCCGTCCGTCCGTCCGTATGTATGAACGCAAGGATCTTAGAACCTATAAGAGCTAGAGACTTGAAATAGATGTAGGTGCTCCTAGTGCCTGCGCAGATCGAGTTTGTTTCCGATAATCGATAAATTACTCCGTTTCAAAGTAATCGATAAAAATGTATATCGAAATCCCGTTTTTTAAGCAATTTTTGTAAATAATAAGAGCTAGAGTCACCAAACTTGACATGTAGAAGAAGAGGAAGAAGAGGGTTCAGAAGAAGAGGGTTCAGGGTATCCCCTAGTCGGGAGCTCCTGACTAGAACCTCTTACTTGTTTTTAAATAACTTCTCTCGTTTTTTTCCAAATTTATTGTATTTTCTTAATTAATAAAGATAATTATGATTATTTTTAATTTTAACTATAGAACACTATTTTCTCTACTAACACCCTTCTTATTAATTACTTACTTACTTACTTACTTTCCTGACCGTGAAAAATTGTAATCATCTCAATTATTTTTTACCACAAAAAACAGTTGTCTATTTCTAAAGAGTAATATTTAGTGCTGTCTATATTTAATTTCAGTTATATATATATATATATAAATAAACTTATATATAAAAAAACTTATAAACTAAATAAATAAATAAAATATATTAAGTATTTGAATATATTTAACCTTATCACTTTTCTTAGTATTTTTTGGTAAGCACAATATCGAAGCAATTAAAATAATTTTAGCAAAAATTATTCTCTTGAAAGAATATTGAAACTAATTCTAAATAGAATAGAGTTTATTCTATAAATTCGAATTATCTTTCTCACTTGTCCTCGGACTAAAAAAAATTTAAATAATTCAATAAAATCAGTTTTTCTTACTTGAATTGTTGGCATTGTCAAGACCAATATGCCTGCGTTTCATTATAAAAAGCTAAGCCGATTCGTTCTTTAAATTAGTTCAAGGATTAGACAAATAAAACTAACGTGCTAAGGATACGTACAGCCCTTTTGTTGTCAGTGTGGGGTGGTCAGGGACTGGTGGAGGTGTGAGGCTCAAGGCATGTCGCAATTTCCCAATTAGCTACTCATTGAGATAAATTTCTTATGCAAATGATGACAAGGCCAAGCAGCAGCAGCAGCCTCCAAGGCGGGCGCTGAAGTGGCATCGACGTCTCTGTCGCTGTTGTTGTAGTCGTCGTCACATCCCTAGCTGGGAGTTGGGGACTCTGGTAACCTGTAACAACGACAAAGACCATGCCCAAGCAGAATGACATTGAGTGAGTCGCTCGACGCCGCTGGCTCACTCTCTCTAATTAGCTGCTGACATTTGCCTGCTGCCAACAGCACAAAAACAACAACACACAGAAAAGCATCACAAATTTGACATAATTAAAATACTGGCGACTGACATCAGCAGCAAAATGAAATGCGAAGCAAGTTTACAGTCCCAATCTCAATCCCAGCATCCGTCCCAGTCGCAGTCTCAGTTGCTTTTACGCTCTATAATCATAATAATAATATAAAACACAAATATTTTGCTAATTTCTACGGAGTGCTTTACCAAAGGCGCTAATCCGTTCCGTCAACTGTGCCATATTTATTTTTCGAAATGATGATGATATACCGTTAGGATACTCTTAACAAGCTCAGTTCATTGAACCAGCTCTAGTTCACGCCTAGGTGTTAATTTGCAAAGCTTTCAAGTTTAACCTGGTTCATTGGACCTAAAAATTGAGCTGCTAATTGATGGCACATGTTTTAAAGTGGTTCTCCAAGATTAACAATTCGAATTGGACCAGGTTTGTTTGTTGAACTATTTGTAAACCTGTAACTATAAAATACATATATAGTAAATTAAAAGTTAAAACAAACTGTTGGTGTTTACCTCTTATCTTTAAAATAAATTTACTTTATTATTTAAAAATAAAAACTTTTAACAAAAGTTTATGGTGTTTTTAATTAGATCAAGGCAAAATATATACATATATGGTATGATGTGCAAAAGCCATATTTCGATAGTAAGATTTTTTTCATAATAATATTTTGAGTTAGTTTTATGCTATTACTCTTATTCTCTTAAAAATTCATATTCCACAAAGTACACTCATCGATTTTCGAAATCTTAGTTTATTTTTTAAAGTTTGTCTTCTTTTAATCTCAATTTTATTAAATAAATACGATTAATAATAGGTTCGAACTTTATGTATTTATTTAAAGGGCATAATGCAGAAACTAGTTTATTGTTAATTATTTCGTTTCGATTCTATATATTTTAGTTTGTACAAATATTTAGCTCGTATCTGTGCTGCAAAGGATGAATATAAACGAAATAAAATCAGTTGAATATTTCTTTAATATATATTTTACGCAGAGGGTATTACAATTTTGTATCGAAATGTGGAATGCATAGAAGGATACATCTCCAAACCCATAAAGTACATATGTATATTCAAGCAACAGCCGAGTCGATATAGCCATGTTCATCTGCTCGTCTGTCTGTTTCTATGCAAAAAAGTCTCTCAATTTTAAAGCTAGCGTCATGAAACTTTGCCACTTTCTGTTGCACGCAGTACATATGTCGGAGCCGGCTGGATCGAATCACTATATCATATAGCTGCAATAGGAACGATCAGTCGAAAATTAAGTTATTATATGGAAAACTTTTTTGTAAATATCTAAATAGCTTGAACATACTCGGCATTAACTATTTTCCCTGTGCTTCTAAGATATGGGCAGAGCATTAAGAGTAATATGAAGAGGTTGGGTCTGCAAAAGTATTAAATCTTCGGTGTGCTAAAGATTCTTCTTTTTATACCCTGAACCCATTAAAAATGGGTAAAAGGGGTATTATGTTTTTGTGCAAAATCCAAATGTATGTAACAGGCAGAAGGAAGCATCTCCGACCCCATAAAGTATATATATTCTTGATCAGCATTAATAGCCGAGTCGATCTAGCCATGTCCGTCTGTCTGTCCGTCCGTCCGTCCGTCCGTCCGTCCGTCCGTATGTATGAACGCAAGGATCTCAGAACCTATAAGAGCTAGAGACTTGAAATTTTAAATGTAGATGCTCCTAGTTCCTACGCAGATCGAGTTTGTTTCCGATAATCGATAACTTGCCCCGTTTCCAAGTAATCGATAAAAATGTATATCGATATCCTGTTTTTTAAGCAATTTTGGTAAATAATAAGAGCTAGAGTTACCAAACTTGACATGTTGCTTCTAGAAAAGTATATATATATCGATTATCTTTCATTTTATACCTATCGCCACCTCCCCGCTACTCTCTATCTATAAGCGCGCGCTGCATTTGGTGTTGGAATATGAGTGTTCAGGGTATCCCCTAGTCGGGAGCTCCCGACTAGAACCTCTTACTTGTTCGATTTGGTTTCTTTTACTGTCTTGCGTTTTGTCAAGAATTTGTTCAAAAATATTTATAATAAAACCAATGAATAGACTGATTTTCTGATTTTCTCTTTTTAATTGTAATGTTTTCGTACCCAAATTATAAGGGTATTATTAAATAAGCTTGCTCTGTGTATATAAATTGATTTACATGAAAATTATATAGCATTTGCAAATTTATACCCTGAACCCATTAAAATGGGTAAAAGGGGTATTATGTTTTTGTGCAAAATCCAAATGTATGTAACAGGCAGAAGGAAGCATCTCCGACCCCATAAAGTATATATATTCTTGATTAGCATCAATAGCCCAATCGATCTTGCCATGTCCGTCTGTCTGTCCGTCCGTCCGTCTGTCCGTATGTATGAACGCAAGGATATCAGAACCTTTAAGAGCTAGAGTCTTGAAATTTTAGCTGTAGGTTTTCCTAGTGCCTACGCAGATCGAGTTTGTTTCCGATAATCGATAACTTACTCCGTTTAAAAGCACTTAATAAAAATTGATATCGACATCTTGTTTTTTGAGTTAATTGGGTAAATAATAAGAGCTAAAGTCTAAAATATTAAATATATATATGAAGTATCTTTCATATAAATCTTCTTTGTGTATAAATGTACACACACACATTCATCCGCGTCTGCTTAGAATTCTGTCATCATTGCGATTGTTTTCTGTGCTGCTATTTTAATTTGTTTCTTTCTCAAAAGGAAACAACTATTAGTGTGGCTGTTGAGTAGAGGCAGTGGCAAGTGATGAGGTATGTCGAGAGTTCGACCCCTACCGTGGTATGTATCTTTTTTTTTGGCTGGTGTGGCTGCTGAGTAGACTCGGCAGCAAGTAATGCGGTTAGTTGCGAGTTCGCACCCTGCCAAAGGAAAATTTTTTTTTTAATTTATCTTTATTACAACAAACGAGCGCGTAGCTCAAGCTGCATTTGATGTTGGATTAAGAGTGTTCAGGGTATGGGTAAAATGGGTATATTGTTTTTGTGCAAAGTGTATATGTATGTAACAGGCAGAAGGAAGCATCTCCGACCCCATAAAGTATATATATTCTTGATCAGCATCAATAGCCGAGTCGAATCCGTCCGTCTGTCCATATGTATGAACGCAAGGATCTCAGAACCTATAAGAGCTAGAGACTTGAAATTTTAGCCGTAGGTCCTCCTAGTGCTTACGGAGATCGAGTTTGATAACTTAATAATCGATAATCGATAACTTACTCTGTTTCCAAGCAATCGATAAAAATCGTTATCGACATCCTGTTTTTTGAGCAATTTTGGTAAATAAGAAGAGCTAGAGTCACCAAACTAGACATGTAGCTTCTAAAATAGTATATATATCTGCATTTGGTGTTGGAAGAAGGGGGATCACGGTATCTCCTAGTTGGGAGCTCTCGACTAGAACCTCTTACTTGTTTTATTTTGGGAATGCACTAAATTGAGTAGGTACTACGTAGGCAGGCAGTTTACTTAATCATAACTCAGAAATTAATTTATTTAAGCATTAAATTTCTCTATGGCTTTGCCTAGGAACATAGATTAGAGAGTTTGTTGCCAAAAATTCCAAATTCTTATTTTCTTATCTGGTTGAGGAATGCGCTTGAGAGCGCACAGAGAACTTTGTTTTACAACATAAACAAGCACACACACATACACACACTCAAACTGACACACAGACCGAGTCACAGCTGACACTCGACATGTAAATTGCTCATACGCAATGTGGGCAGCTCCCGCTTCAACAAGCAGCAGCAGCAACAACAATAACAACAATAGAAATGGCGCTTATTAAAGTTTGACTTGTTCTTTGGGGCGAGTGTCGAGTTTTAGGTGTGGCAAGCGGCATGTGGCATACAAAAGTTGCTGCAACAAAAACATTAAACATTGCTTTTGTGTATTCCGTGTGCGATAATTGGGAACAATAGAAGAAATAAGTTGAAAATTGGGAACGGTTGGGGCAAGCGAAACGGAATGGGCCATGTTAGTGCTTCCGCATTTAGCTGCAACATTGCGCCAGTACCAGCAGCAGTAGGTATTTGTAATAGTGTGTGTGTTTGAAAGTACATAGCGCCCCCCCGCCCCCGACTCCCTTTACTAACACCCCTGCTAAAGACCAACAGACCCCCTTCTACACGTGTAGACGTTTGTTTGCCGGCGACATTCACGTCTCGCTGCGCTGCCTGCGGGCATTAAGTGTGATTTTATGCGATTTGTACCGCGGAAAGCCTCTTTCCCCCTTCCCCCTTGCTAAGAGAAGGAACCGCAGCAGCAGCACCCACTCTCCTCCAACAGCCACTCCCTTGCCTAGCACCAGGCCCATTGCTAATTTACATTTGACAAATGTTTTGCATGCTACGAAAATTTTTGCGACTGCTGCAACGACTGCGATGGCAACTGCAACTGCTGTTCGTTAGGTTCTGAGCACCAGCAACTAATACAAACATTTACAACACCCCTTCAGCCCCCTCAATTGCCCTACACAAATGCCACCCGCAGCAGCGCAATGTGTTTTGTTTGCTGCATTTGTTTTCATTTGGTTACAATGCTGACATTGTTTACAGTTCAACTTGGTAAAAATTAGTAAAAATCTCACATGAGCAACCAAAAAGCGGGGCAAACTAGATGAAAAATACAACAACAAAAAAAAAACAAACAAAGGAGAGCTGAAAATTTGCTTTAATTTAAATTTATGTTGGTTTGAGTGCGGCGTGTTTGTGTGCGCACATAGAAAAGAGGGAAAACCTGCATGTGCGATAATTGCTGTGGGTGGCAAGTTAAGCGGAGGTGTTGATTGAGTTTCGGAGTGTGGGTGTGTGTGTGTACATGTGCGTGTATCTAAAAGCCAATGAGGGAACGAAAATTGCAGTTTGCATGGGTCTTCAATTTACGTGCTCCAGCATGAAGTTTCCTTTCAATGTGGACTACGCGGCAGATTCATTTGCAAATGTGAATCTTGCAGATAAAGATACTGAAATATTTGTTCTAAGCTTGGATAAGTCTTTGATTGTTAACTATACAATATGTCTCATGATTAAACAGCGGACCAATACCCACATAGTATGATTTTAAATAGCCATTTTTTTCCAGTCTTTCTATATTAAAACAAGTAAGAGGTTCTAGTCGGGAGCTTCCGACTAGGGGATACCCTGAACCCTCATATTCCAACACTAAATGCAGCGCGCGCTTATAGATAGAAAGTAGCGGGGAGGTGGCGATAGGTATAAAATGAAAGATAATCGATATATATATACTTTTCTAGAAGCTACATGTCAAGTTTGGTGACTCTAGCTCTTATTATTTACCAAAATTGCTTAAAAAACAGGATTTCGATATACATTTTTATCGATTACTTGGAAACGGGGCAAGTTATCGATTATCGGAAACAAACTCGATCTGCGTAGGAACTAGGAGCACCTACATCTAAAATTTCAAGTCTCTAGCTCTTATAGGTTCTGAGATCCTTGCGTTCATACATACGGACGGACGGACGGACGGACGGACGGACGGACGGACGGACGGAAGGACAGACAGACGGACATGGCTAGATCGACTCGGCTATTAATGCTGATCAAGAATATATATACTTTATGGGGTCGGAGATGCTTCCTTCTGCCTGTTACATACATTTGGATTTTGCACAAAAACATAATACCCCTTTTACCCATTTTTAATGGGTTCAGGGTATAAAAAGTAAGAAAAATTAAATGTATGTATTAAATTAAACACTTTTGCAAAACCTTATAATATTCGTTTTACAACACATGTTATTGATTGCAATTGAGAGCATAAATTACAAGTCAATTAGCTAGTAAGTTTTAAAAACCGATAACATAAAAGTAATTAAATTTTGCAGCCATTTTTTACATATTGACCGTTTAACAAGCTGTTATGAAAAATAAACTCGGTATCGATAAATGAAACACATGTTTCAAAAACCACGATATGCAACATAAAAATGTTACTCAGTAATTAAAAATTATATTTTGTAATTCCCAAAGCGTTACAAACCTCTAGGTAGTGCAATATATTATTAAGTTCGAGCACATGGCCATCGGCAATGGGACCATTATCGTACAATTCCAGCCCAGAGCAGAGTTTTTCGCACCTTTAAATGCCCATTTAACGACACTCAATTGGGTGCTAATTGTACAATTAAACGGTGCTGACATTCCATCGAACCACTAACCGGAGAGGCCTCAGTCTGTCGTATCAGTTCAGCTCTGACAGCTAATGGCACCGATGTAAAAAAAAGTGAAAAATCCGATCACTGCGCAGCTCATCGCTCCTAATGGTAATTGTCTGCATCATAAATTTGGTTCCAATTGCCCAAGAGGCATTCAAAATGGACGCGTTTTAATTGTGCATGCGAAACCTTTTACCCGCCTCCAAGCTTCCAAACTGAAATTCTGCAACATTTTTAACTGTTGAAAACTGCAATAATTTAACGCATGATTGGCAATGTCACCAAATGAAAGTGTCCCGGCGCGTCGCCCACAAAGTGAAATTATGCAAATTGTATGTGTTGTGGGTGTATGCACGTGTCTGTGTTAATTCAAAGGCCAACTCTACAAATTGGTGGCCCAATTACTCAATGTGATCTATAAGTCTGAACGGCGACAAGCTAACTGCACAATTGGACAAGTGACAAGTATTTTATTTTACTAGGTGCCCCGTTCAAATGAATATTCACGTGGTATGGAAATTTTATGTTTAATGCCCGCCAACTTCAGGCACAATCAAAGCACCCAAAATTCTGAATTTAAACTGGAGAATTGCCGCTTGTTAGTTTGACGCGGACTCATCGTCAAGTTTGCAAGCACATGGTAGCATATAAATAATAATTTGATTATAAATAATGTATAAAACCTTCTTTACAAATATGCGTGGTTGTTTATATAAAATAATAAAATATTAAATTTAAAAATCCTGTGTACTTAAGACAGATAATTTATTTTATTATTTTTTTTGGCATTTAGTTACATTCTGTTAATATTGTTCTTTTTTTTTCAATTTTACTGAAGTTGTCACATTCTGTGTTTTCGCATCGTAACGAAAGGTTCTTTTTTTAAGTTAAACCCAAACAATGGCTAGAACAATTATAATAGTGATTGGCTGTGCATTGGCGATTACCTTGGTACTGCTGCTGTGCCAGAGTAATAAGATATTGAAAGCCGGAGCAAACATGAATGATTCAAATGAATTGGAAACATCTCCATATTCACATGTGCTCACTAGCAAAGACGCCTCCACAGCACTTGCAGTGAATTCGTCGCGTCAACAGCTTTTGCTGCTGCATCGTCAGAAGCGATATCTGCTGTTTCCCGAGGGCAGCTCATTTCAACTGGTCTTCGACTTAATCATACCCATTGTGGACTACACCAATTTCGCTATTCTGGGCATCACATGTGCCGTCGCCTGGGAGCTACCCAGCAAGCCGCCAAGCGAGCTGCTGGACAACCTGCGCACCCGCTTAAACGATGGCACCTTGGGCACGGTGCGGCGCAACGACAGCGTGCTGGGAACGGTCGCAACGGGGAACGGGAACAACATTCGAACCGCCATTAATTGGCAGGCAATGCATGCGCAGCCAACATCAACGTCTGCCTCTGCACCAGCCTCAGGTTCTGCATCCAATGTCGACAGTTACTCGTACTATACGAATGTCCAGAGCGGCGCGGGTTCTTCCGTTTATGCAAATTCGCCTAATGGAGAACAGCATGCACGACGGCCGGCTAATTGGCATACGCGACAGTCAATACCAAAGTGGCGACAGTGGGCGCACTCTCCCCCAAACGCTCCAACCGCCGACCAAATACGTGGCAATGCTGACCACTGGTCAGACAATTGGTGGCAGATGAACAAAGAGAGGGTTGGGCAAAATTGGCGTAAAAATCAGCAACAGTGGAGCTCCTACGAGCAGCCAACGAGAAGGTATATATGCAATAAAAACCCTTATAAAAATAAACGTTACCAACAATAAATAAAGTAAATTTAATTACATTTTTTTTTGTGAATTACAAGTTGCATGAAATTAAAGCAAAAGCAATAAAAATGTTCGGTGGTCCGGTTCACGCTTCGAAGGTCGAATAAACGCCCCGCCTTAACCCTGTTTTCCACATCTATGAACCCAGCTTTTGGTTCGACCCTTGACACTCAAATCTTATGCATCTTTCAGTAGATCAATTTAAATAATCACGTATTAAATATTTATGAGAAGCAATATTTTAATCTAATTTAGTTAATTTTTCAGAATTACAGTGCAGTATTTTTAATTATCGAAACAAAAAATTATTTTGAGCCAAGACATCCTTTAAAAAAAATGTGGTTCGATTCAGGTTGAGTTTCGACTGTTTTTTAGTCAGTTTATCAGGTAAAAAAACGGTTCAGCTCAAAGAAATTTAAATAATTTTTTGATAGTTTTTTTTTTTTTGGATATAACAATTGTTACTAATTGTTACTTAAGAATTAAATGCGTGCCACACATAAATAATTATAGCACATAATACGACAGGTACAGCTACCAACAACGTCCACGACAGATGCTAAAGGAACCACCAAAGCATCAGATTTATCCAGTATTCGGAAGAAGGCGACGGCGGCGAGACAGTCAGCCACATGCAGAGGATGACGTCATCGAGCGTCTGCATTTGGATCAGCATCTGAGCTCCCGAGGACTGCTCTTTGGCAAGATCGAACGATTATACAAGTCGTAAGTGCTGTCCATAGAGAGTTACACAGCCATGACCCACTGTACTTATCCGTGTCCCACAGGCGACAGCTCAATGGCACCGCATGCATTCAGCGGGCACTCTGCGAATCGGGGCAGCGTCAGGCGGGCGTGGGGCAGGCGGCAGCTGAGCCCCAGAGCTTTATTATGGAGCTGGTGTCGGCCATCTTTCAATTGCCCAGCAGCGACGAAGCTGGCAAAGTGCTGAAGCACATCTCACCACATTATCTGGAAGCGCATCAGGAGCAAGGAAACTGTCGACAAATTTATGGCGATTGCAGTCACACATTTTGGTTGAAATAAAGAAAAGTTGTCTTTAATATACTCATGATTTATTATTTGTTATTGTTACGAACAAAGAAAACGTGGTATATGCCAATGCTTGGAGGCATTAATGTGAATGCAAATATCATGGGATCTCGGTTACGAGTCCAAGCAGATATCTCAAATAGTCGCCACAAAAATGGTTTCAGAATTTTCAATAAAAACAAGTAAGAGGTTCTAGTCGGGAGTTCCCGACTAGGGGATACCCTGAACCCTCTTCTTCTAACACCAAATGCAAATATATATACTATTCTAGAAGCTACATGTCAAGTTTGGTGATTCTAGCTCTTATTATTTACAAAAATTGCTTAAAAAACAGGATTTCGATATACATTTTTATCGATTACTTGGAAACGGGGCAAGTTATCGTTTATCGGAAACAAACTCGATCTGCGCAGGCACTAGGAGCACCAACATCTAAAATTTCAAGTCTCGAGCTCTAGGTTCTGAGATCCTTGCGTTCATACAAACGGACGGACGGACAAACAGACGGACATGGCTAGATCGACTCGGCTATTGATGCTGATCAAGAATATATACACTTTATGGGGTCGGAGATGCTTCCTTCTGCCTGCATTTTGCACAAATACGATATACCCTTTTTACCCATTTTCAATGGGTTCGGGGTATAAAAATATAAATATCAGTCCCCAGAACAACGCTAATCCGAGTTCAAGATTCGATTATAAAAAAGGATGAGAAAACTTCTCTATTAATGTAGTCACAAACTAAATATAATATTAATGGCTGCTTAACCGATGAGGCTTAACTTAAGAACTTGCAAGTTCCGTCCAGAAAAGTTGGTAGCGTGAAAAACTAATTTGAGCCTTTAAATAGAGCAATGAGCATACGAAACAAAGGCAAAGCGAAAGCCAAACTGCTAGTCAGAACAAAACAGAGGGCAAAACTAAATTAAAATTCTGCAGCGGGGTATGACAGACTTGTGAATTTCCCTATAAATTATGTGTATTAAGCCAAAATTAACCAATTGAAAACAAAAAGACTCGGACGATTATATTAATGATTAGAATATTTAAAGTCTAACACATTTACATCAGGGTTATCTTTACGTTTTTTGGATCAGTTATGTAACAATTTGATATACCCTTCTTGGCCTTAAGGCATTGGGCTAAAGAAAAAGACGAAAGGTGTGAAAACTAAGAAAAGAAAGAACAATATCTTTCTTTGGCACGCCGAAGATTGAATACCCTTGAACAGATATATGTTTTAAAAAGTGCTTTTTCAAGCTAGAAGCCTTATGATACTTCGATTTGATTCGCTTTTGGCGTTGTGTTTGGAAGTTTTGGAAACTCACAATTGAAGAGTTATAAAGGCCCGAACCGAGCGATTTCGGCATGTGTAGAAGGACTTATGCAAAGTTTTATGACGATAGCATTATTGACGCGGCTGCTGATATTGATCAAGAATATATATACTGAATGAAGTCGAAGATGTCTGCTTCAATGCGTTATCCATTTTATGATAAAGTGCGAATACCCTCCATAAGGGTATAAAAAGTAGCTCTCAAACGTTACACCAGCGATGCCAAGACAAACTTGAAAGTTCTCTGCGGGCATAGTAAATGCTTGCTGTGCTGAGTTTCTGTGGAGAGATGGGATAGCGGGGTACAAGCCGCAATTAACAGACCAGCCATGAACTAAGCGCTGCTTTTTGTCCGTGTCTTTCAAACAGTTGGTTTGCGCAGCATTTGGGAACTTTGACTGACAGTTGGCGTATGGACGACGCGTTGACCACAAGTGTAAGAAATGTGCATCAACAACAAAACAAGACGCAAGCCCTCGATCTTAATCCCGCTGCTGCTGTTGCTGTTGGCCAGCTTAGGTGTTTGCCAGGGCGATGTTCTGAAATCCGGAGGCGGTGCCATTGAGCTGCCAACGTTAGGCCCATTGCTGAATGTAGACAATGCCAATGTAAGCGATGGCAACTCGGATTTTGAGCAGCTCATCGAGTCGAAACTTAACGAATCAGCCGGGAGCCAAACAATGCAGACACAAGAGCTGCTCTCGAGGAAGCGACGCTATTTGATATTTCCGGAGGGCAGTTCCTTTCAGATGGGTGAGCTGTCTCGTCGTCAATGGCCCTAAACGTTGCCATTTACATGCTTCATTTATTCCGGCCACAGTTTTCGATGAAGTCATCTGCGTTGTGGACTACACGAACTATCTGGTGCTGGGGATTACCGTTGCCCTGGCCTGGGAATTGCCCAGCAAGCCGCCAAGTGAAGCGCTTGAAGATCTATTGAACAAGTTGGAAGATGGCACAATAGATGTTAGTCGCAACGACACTGTGTCCAACATTACCTACGTGGATGATGCCCAAAAGCCAACTAACAACAAAAACAACAACAACAGCTACACGCCCAACTATATAAACTTGTCAAATGGAGCAGGCGGGAGCAGCAACTATAATTCTTACTATAGCAGCTCACCAGTGTTTCGCACACCGATGCATCCAACCTATCAATATACGGATAGCTTTTACCGACGACCCAGCGTTCCAGCCAGACGCAAGGACAGTCACTATTACTACAGCAGAGTACTGAGCAGCACTCGCAATCCCTTCCAGAAGTATTTGCAGCGCCATAACCAGGCCCAGAACTCACGCTATCCCTACTGGGCCTTGAGTTCGCAGTAAGTAAATGCTTGAAAATACTGACATCTCTTTAAATCTTTTGTCCTGAAGTTTAAAGAACGCAGTGCGCCAGCGTAATAACTTCTATAGTTCACCCAACAATCTTCGCCAGCCAAATGTCTATTATGCACCGGCCAAAGACCAGCAGAAAACTCCGCACAAAACGAAGTCATCGCCACCGCGTCATCATAAAATATATCCGGTATTTGGCAAACGAAGCATACCAGATGCAGCCAATCCGCATCATCGTCACAGACGTAGTGGCGTTGCCAATGTACCCGATGCTGACTTAACCCGAATGGAGAACATTCAGATCAAATATCATCGAAACAGTCGGCAAACGTTGTATGAAAGAATTGAAAAGTATCTGGATAAGTAAGTAAGAGCTAGCATTATTTCCGTAATTGAAAATCTGGAGAGTTGGAGCCTGAAAAATTGCAATGGGCTTGGCCGGATCTCCACTCATTCGTGAAATGAGATGCTATCTCATTATTCTGTTTTTCAGACGTGGTCACAATGGACATCAGTGCGTGCTGCGTACTCTATGTGAAACTGGGCAGAAATCCAATGAGCATGAGCCCGGCAGCTTTGCTGGCGAACTACTTCGTGCGGTATTTACCATACCTGAGGCGTTGGATCATGAGCCAGTAGCCTATCGAGATAGTCGGTACGACAAAGCTCATGCCCATAAAGGTGACTGCGCTGCTCTCTATCCCGAGTGCAAGCTATCCATCTGGGATGCACCATTTATACAATAAAGATATGCCAATTTTTGTTTCAATGTCGTTTTATTCAATGACCCCACTTCCCATCAAGCAACACACCCAACAGGTTTAATTTACACTGATCCCTAAATTGTCGGTCACAATCCTCTGCATTCATGCGCATTATACGACTGTAGTCATCCTCCACGCCTGAAATGGTGGGCAGGCTAAATAGAAGATCAGTTCATAAAAAGATGTCCGTTATATTTTGATTGAAAACAATGACTTACGTAAAGATCAAACGGACTATATCCTGCAACATGGAGTAACCTGGTGGCAATAGCAAACGCTTGCTATCGCAGATGGCGCGCAGGATACAGGCTTTGGTATCGATACCAAGACTGCAAGAGAGAAGATATTAGATAGTTTTGCATCAGAAATTGAAATAGCATCTATATGCCCTACAGCTTGCTGAACCCTCCGAATTGCTCGAACAACTGGCGACGATCGCGATGTCCATGGTATTGTTGCCAATCGGTGAAGTGCTCCAGATCTGGATAGGTAACAGCTTCGTAGGGCGCTGTTTCGGGATCGTAAGGCTCTCCCTCTACTGGACTTTCAACTTGTTGCGATTCTACCGATCTATACCAACGCTTGCCATATTTGTTCAAATTGGGCGCTGCTGTTGTCCATTTTCTCCACTTCCCTGGCTGCTTATATTTCTCATAATATGGTCTTGCTGGCGTCCAATTCTCATAGCGCTCTCCGTACTTCGACCATTGCTTCCACTTTACCGGATCAGCATAGTAAGGCGTTTGGGGCCTGAAGTCTATGCGTTGATGAAGCCTTAACGGCTTTGGCTTCTTAACTGGTGTTGCCTTATATCGCCAATCGGTACCAGCTATCCAAACATATGTTGGCTCTGTAGTTGTTTTGGGCTCTGGAGTTGTAGTTGTTCTGGGTCGAAAACGTTTCGGATAGACATCCTCACGACTCGAAGGCACTGGATAGTAACAGGCCTGCTCAATATTCATGGCCACGCCCTTGGGGAAGCTGGAGAGAAGACCTTTACTTATAGAACCGGTAAATTTCAAATTCGAACCCTTCGGAAACAACACAAAGCGCTTTTGACGCGAGAAAACTCGTTCCACAACATGGTTTAACTCTGTTCTGTTTGGCTCTCCAAAGACCACCAGCGCAAATGCCAGTTGCCCGAGCAATTGAATCCAAAGACCGCATCTCATGACTGACATAAGCTGATTGAGATGTTAAAAGAGAGCTAACGACAGCTGGTAGATTCACTAAGTACACTTAATAGTTACTATGATCTTTTCAGATTGAGTGTAAATTCTTAAACAAATAACAATAACAAACAAGTAAGAGGTTCTAGTCGGGAGCTCCCGACTAGGGGATACCCTGAACCCTCATATTCCAACACCAAATGCAGCGCGCGCTTATAGATAGAGAGTAGCGGGGAGGTGGCGATAGGTATAAAATGAAAGATAATCGATATATATATACTTTCCTAGAAGCTACATGTCAAGTTTGGTAACTCTTGCTCTTATTATTTACCAAAATTGCTTAAAAAACAGGATATCGATATACATTTTTATCGATTACTTGGAAACGGGGCAAGTTATCGATTATCGGAAACAAACTCGATCTGCGTAGGAACTAGGAGCACCTACATCTAAAATTTCAAGTCTCTAGCTCTTATAGGTTCTGAGATCCTTGCGTTCATACATACGGACGGACGGACGGACGGACGGACGGACGGACGGACGGACGGACGGACGGACAGACAGACGGACATGGCTAGATCGACTCGGCTATTAATGCTAATCAAGAATATATATACTTTATGGGGTCGGAGATGCTTCCTTCTGCCTGTTACATACATTTGGATTTTGCACAAAAACATAATACCCCTTTTACCCGTTTTTAATGGGTTCAGGGTATAAAAAAATCGAGTAAGGAATTTGATGACTATATTTCTAAAAAATAAAGTCAACGACATTTATTTGCTAAAGTACGGTTGGTATCGCCAGAAATATAGATAAATATGATTTGCAGAGGAGCGTGCGGAAATTTCGATTGGTGAAGGAACATTTTCATAACCATTTACGAGCCCGTTAATTCTCTTGGATACTTCCATTAAAAATACAATAATTTTGTTATATTCCCTGTAAAGGGCTATAAAAATTGGGTAGCTCTCCATATTTCATGTCCAAGGCAATGAAAGTCAGACGGGTTTAGGTTTCAGGTAAACTAGATAAATCGTTCCATCTCTTCCCATTTGTACAAGGATGATGCTTTAGGGGAATTTTTCTATGTATTATTAAAAATTATACAAATTAGGATGACCATGTCTGATTACAATCCTAATACCAGCTAGCGACACATTGTAAAAAGAGTGTTAACTCTCCGTCTAGTATAACTGTTTTAGTTTGAATTGAAAATGTAAAACTACTTTTCTCAAGGAAAATATTATTTATTTATTTTTTATATTTTTTAAAACAAAATTTTAATTAATTATTTATTATTAACAGCATTTATTTTGTCCAATCTACCACTTAAAAGCCAAATCAATAAGTTCATATTGCATTTGGTCTTCAACTCCTGAGCACAGGCATCGGCATCCTTCATCATAACGCGGCTATAATCATCCTCCAGCCCATCTAGTCGGGGCATCCTAAATATAAGCATTAAACACATTAGAACATTTTTAAACAGACATAACTTAATAAGCCCACGTGAACACTAAACGCAGCATATCCTGGAGCATGGAATATCCTGGTGGCAATAAAAGACGCTTTGAATCACATATGCTGCGCAATATGCAGGACTTTATGTCGATTCCAAAGCTGAAAAGGAGTTTCATCTTAAGGTATGCACTACCAATTAATATTCTTAAGATGTTCTTACCGTGCACTAAGTCCACTGAAGTGTTCGAAGAGCTGCCTTCGGTCACGATGGCCATGAAAATGTCGAGACTCGGCAACTACGTTTGGTCTAGGTCCGGGCCAGTGACTTGTCCAGTCGGCTGTCCACTTCGGCGCTGGTGTAGTCCATTTCGACCATCTGGTCTTGTTGGTCATTTGCGAGTGGTGCTTACTTGCACTGCTTTCCCATTTTTGAGCATGGTTTTCTCCATACTTTGCCCATTGCTGCCACTTGTGAGGATTGGCATATCCGTCGAGATCAATACGTTGTGTCTTGGAAGGTTGAAGATTAGGCGGTTGCGGTCTTCGCCTCGGCTTTGGCAATGCCTGCGCCTTAAAACGCCAGTCGCTGCCGGGTATATACACATACGTATCTGTTGTCCTTGTCAGAGGCTTTGGTGTTGTTGTTTTCTTTGGCAGGAAACGCTTTGGATACAGATCGTCTCTAGTGCCAGGTATGGGAAAATAAACGGCTTCCTCCAATTGAAAAGTGATGCCACGCGGATAGGTCGAGAGCAGACCATTGCTAAAGTTGCAAGTAAATTTAAAAAATGATCCAGGAGGAAAGATAACCGCACGCCTCCGGCGGCTAAATACTCGCTCATAGGCTGATCTCAGTTGAGTCTGTTGAGGTCTTAGCTCCCCATGACTACTACTGAGCAGCACCAAGAATACAAAGAACTGAGCGTGCAGCATTTAAGGCACAGCAAACGCACAGAGCGAAATGATTACAAAGCTTCACTTGCATATGGGGTAAGTACTTACTGTGAACAGATTGGTTCAATATTTACTTTGAGTTGATTGATTTCTTGATTTATTGACTGTACTTATAATTAGATGCCGTTAGCCCAGAGACCCAATTTGAACATTTTTTATTTACAGGCTGATCAGTTAAGGTGTCCAATTCAAGCCGAACAGTTCTCTTAGTCTGAAATATGGAACACACTCGGCTGCCCTACCAAGTACTAATCATTCTTATTGGCTGCAAATATTCCAGCACGTTATTATATCCGGCATCATCTTCCCTGGGGGTAAGCAGGAGTATGTCATTATATAAAATTGTGTCTCCTGACTGATTGCCTGACCGATTGGTCATCAACGTAAAATCTAATCTGTAAGAAGCTAAAATTAATACTCCAACTACCTCATGTGCTTGTAAAAAAATCGCGAGACCGGTTATGAGCTTCTTTTTGATCTCTGCTTTAATTCATGTCAGAGGCCCTTTTCGAAAGGGCCCACCCCTCCTCGGTGATAATGGGGTTAAAAGATTTGGTGGGTTTCAAATTTAAACTGACTTTAAAATTTCATTTTGAAAATTCGTGTTTCACACTTCTCTGAATATCCATTCCTCTTGGATGAAAAATGTATAAGCACAAGTTTTTTTTTTTTGACTTCAACCTGAGATGTTTATTTCAGGATAAAATGTGTGCAAATGGGCAAACAGTTGACCCGGACAAGGCCGGGTAATGCCACTAAAAAGATTTGTATTTTCCATTGATTTACCAATTTAATTTCATCTTGTTAGCTCACCTCCTCGATTTCCGTGCCTATTGCTGAGTTCTATCCCGAACGTCGCATACTGATCGATTGGTGTTTTGCCATTTCCTACGACTTGCCCAGCGACTTGAGCTCATTTTACAGCATACCCATATGGCCGGGTTTTGCAAACTATCAAACCAAGCGGGAACTACCTCGCACTGAAATCAATGAACTGAGCTTGTATGCGAAATATGGTTACAATGCATTGACACAAACACATCCTAAGGATTTCTCAGCTGGCGAGCTTTATGCGAGCATTGAGGATGTATTCACCTCATATGGATTCCATGAGACCTGCCTGTTGCGCAGCGTTTGTGAGCTGGCTAAGCATCCGTTTGACGACATGCATCAGCACATACTAATTGATATTTTGACGTTTATATTAAGGTAGGTTTGGGCCCCCCCCAAGATACATCTTATTATAGATATCTTGTCTTCTCTATTGCAGTCCAAGACAACATGACGGTTTTCTTAAAAGTGAACATGTCTATAAGCTGGCCTACGAACAGGCAGAGCTCGATGGATTTCTTGGCAACGATTGCGGCCAGATCTACGCCCAGTGCAATCACGATATCTTGAGACTTATTAGCAATGTCATGTTTCACAATGATTAAATACACTGAATAATCAACACGTGATGTAAACTGTAAAGTCTGTGTGTTTCATTAGCAACAAATTCGCGTCTGTCTGGACTTTAGATGGGCAGTGCGTCGTTCTCGTTGTCGTTTTCTGTTCCATTTCGTCTCACTACGAAATGTATCTTAAGAGTGTGCACTTCATTTTTGGTCTGCTAGCAGCGCTGTACGAGTGCCACGCCAAAATGTCTCTATTCTTTCCGGCCTCGTCGGTGTACCAGGTAACGGCGGCCTTATCAGTGCCAATCGTAATACCGCAACGCAAATTATTTTGGGACTGGGGCTTGCAGATGAACTACGCAATGCCCAGCAAGCCATCCAGTTTTTACGCGGCTGCCATCTGGCCAGACGAGTTTGCCCGACGTAACAAACGTCAGCTGCGCAATGAGACACAAAAATATATGCCAGTGGATCTGAATGATATGCATTCCAGCGATCTTACGGCTGGAGAGCTCTATATGAGCATCGAAAATATGCTAACTCGCTATGGCTTCGATGAGACCTGCCTGCTGCGTAGTGTGTGCGAACTGGCTCGACATCCGTTTCATGATGAGGAACACAATATGCTGACGGCTCTCTTGACATTTACGCTAACGTAAGTAATCTATTTTGGAGACATGTGTCACGTATCTCACAATACACTTTCAGTCCTTCTCTGCATGCGGCCTTTGCACCAGGCGAAACTATTTACCGCGAAATCTATGAGCATGCTGAGCAGCAGGGCTTTATGGGCGCGGATTGTGCCCAACTTTATACACAGTGTCCGGTCGACTTCTTAAGTGCCATAACAAACTTATCCACTAACATAAAATTAGTTTGAAGAATTGTATAATATTTTGTATTTTAAGCGACTATTGTATCTTTATTGCATTTATATACACGTAATTATCTACCCTGTATCCATACACAAATATGTACTTTAAAATTTGGCAAAAGTCTCTATATCAATTATTGATCAGGACGACAAGCTCTCTGTTTATCACGGACCGCGAAATTTGATATAAATAGAATAGATATTCTTCACAAATCAGGTTACAACAATTGTTGACCCTCAATAAATAAATATGTAATCCTAATCTCTACATTTTTGTGTACACAGATCAATTTTATCCCACATATCTTATGGACCACTTCATGCCAGGGTATACAGTAGACAATCATTTGTTTTATTTCTGCCTGGCAGATTAGTTAGCAATTAAAATCAGCTGAAACAATGGGCTCAATAGCACGGAGTAATGCGCCTGACATATTGGGCTAAAAACATACAGGAATATATAATTGAATAGATTTGTTGAAAATTATCTTAATTTATTTACATTCTAAAAACAATGTATATAATTTGTATTAAAATTGTCTTCTTCATTTTAGTTTTTAGTTTTATTTGAAAAAAATTAGCCTTATATGAATGAATTTCATACTCTAGCTTGTAAGCAACTATGGTCGACTCGTTAAGAAACGGAAAGATCGACTTTCGAACTATGCCAAATTTATTTTCTAATTTCCACTATTTTAAAGTAACTCTATACATATATGATTGGATATGTTTTCTTTGCATATTCCTCAAATCTTTCCATTAGCCCAAATCCTGAAACCAATCATCAATCTCCTATTGCTATTAAGCTTAGTCATTAATTTATAGATTTAAAGTCATTTTATTTCATCCGACTAGATTGGTGACAATATTGAGCACATCCAACTTACACTTTGGATAAGCTTGCTGGCAGTCACCGCCCATGAAGCCCAATTTCTCGGCCCGTTCATATCGATTTTGATATAACTTTTCATTGGGGCCAAATCCATCATGCTGCGAAGGCCTATCGTATGATTAGGAAAGAGTATTTAGTCGAATGCTTGTGTTCCTTAGTGGAGTGCACTTACGTTAGCAAAAAGCTGATGATCTGAACGATCAGGCTATAGCTATGATTATCCGTAAACGGATGCAGTGCCAGTTCGCAGACACTACGCAGCAAGCAGGATCTGTGAAAGCCGTAGTCCTGCAATATGCCCTCCATACCCACATAAAGCTCGCCGGCAGTAAAATCCTTGGGATGTACTCCACGCTCAGCCTCTAGCAGATCCATGGCCAGGCTTGTTAAGTTATTTAAGTTACGCTTACGACGCTCTAGTGCGTTGGACCAAATGGTCGGATTGTAGAATGAGGCAAGATCAAATGGTAAATTATAATTCATTTGAAAACCTAAGTCCATGAAGACCTTTCGCGCGTCTGGTATGTCAATAGGCACCGACATCGATGTCGTTATCTGCAGCACCGTGGATGTAGGATATAGCAAAAGGCCACAGGTGCCTGTGATTGAAATCGAAACGATGATCGCAACGAGAATCCCGTTTAAAGATTTCGAGCTGTGCTGCTGTGGCTGTCGCATTTCGATGTGATCCATATGACACATGATAAGCCCATCTGCGTTCCGGTTTTTCGATTTCTCTATTTGGGTCTCCAATTAACCAAACTGTTAATGAGTCAAACATTTGTTCTGCGTGAGTCCCAATTAGAAGGGTAAAAGCTGCAGAAACTGGGACGCTGTTTCTGAAAAACAATAAAAAAATAGAATGCATAATTTATTCTATACCTGCACCCAAAATCACGCATACTGAACTGGTAATACCCTACAACCCTAGGATTATCTATGAAATACCTTCTTATAGATATACATACCAAGTATAGAGAAACAGCTCTTGTTTACATTTAGCATATTGTAGACATCAACTTGACAAGCGCTAAATTTTAATATATTTATTTAAAATGATGTCAGCAAAATATTCAAATTAAATGCATTTGCAACGAACTCTAACATAGAAAGAATTTATGAAATGTTTATTTCTTCAAAATGGTAATAGCAAAACTGTATTTTATTTCAAGGGTTATTAGCTAGATGAAGTGCTTGCTAAATTGCTGACAGGTATATTAGCTAAAAAGAACATGGAATATGGCTTTTTTTAAATAGTTATTTTTCTTAATATTTTTGTGAAACGGAATTAAATGATTCTCCGAAGCACATATCATAATTAATGAAAAACAAAAATAAATTGACAAGTATCTTCTTGTCAGCTGCCATTCAAGTCGTTGGTTTGACAACATGTTAAAGAGGCTGTTAACTTAAAAGGGAACATTGCAAATTATAGACACTATTAGATTCTAACAAAAGAAACGATTTTTTTTATTTAATAAAATATGAAAAAGTACAATTGTTTTTATAATTTCTAGATTATTATTTTTGATATTACGGTTGATATATGTATCTACAAAACACCACAGCTCTTTTATTGTTGGTGTAGCTCAACTGTCAATTTCTTAAACAAATAAATGTTGCGTGGCCTTTTGAAGTTCTATTCAATGGTACAACGACCACATTAGTATGTCAAACGTTCTAATGGCAACAAGATGAGCCCCAACCAAGACCAGAGAATTTTAAATGTGCTGCTGCTGGCGGTAATTTGCGGAACGGCAATAGCAGCAGCCCATACGAACAGCATCAAGCCTAGCTTTCTTACAGATGGTAGTCAGGGTAACGTCAGTGGAGGTCCGATTCCGAGCCGAGCTAATCCACCAGCCAAACTTATTCGAGCCAAACGTGTGGCTATTTTCAATGGCCAGGGCGTTGTCAAGGTACGTCATTTACACAATTCATTCGAATAAAAAATCTCGCATCACTGCTAAAATAATGTGTTTATAGTTCGTCAGCGGCGTAGCACATCCGGTCAAACAAGTTGATAAGGATCAATCCTTTTGGTTTTTTTATAACTTTCAAAACCAATATATACCCACAACCATACCAATATATTGGTGGAGTTTTTGGAATACAACTGCATTTGTTTCCACAGCACGCCAGTTGCGCAAGGGCATGCAGGCGACACTGCATCGGGACGATACGCGCAGTTGGCTCTATGATACCATCGAGGCGGGCATGGAACAGTAAGTATGCAAATCTCACCAATTTGAATTATCTGATTTGATACATCAAAACTGTTTCTCACCGCAGGCTGGATGGTAGTGAACGCGGCGCCAGCTGTCTGCTACGTAGCATATGTGAAATCTCTCAATTACCTTTCGAGGATACCAATATTTTTAGCGAGATTCTCAATGCAGTGCTGATGTGAGTATTTAAGCCATTTGCACATACTATTTGAAGAATTAATTTATAAGAATAAACAAGAATTTAGTGAATATGCGCTGTGATATAATATTGCCAACCCTTCTTTACAGACCCACCGTGGATAATGTTGCCGAAAAGTATTTGAACGCCAGAGATGCGGGTCGTGGCGGAGCCGATTGCTTAAAAACCTACAGCGATTGCAATCAAAGAGTTTGGAACTGGTTAACGCATATTACGAAACTGACATTTTAATAACCAACACATTTAAAAGAAAACCGTTTAGATGTTATTTACGTGAAGGCGTGTCTTTATTTAATTACTAAAAATGTTTGACATGATTTTAAGCTGGTTTAATTTAGTAATCCAAGAAAGCACGCATTTGTCTCTATCAGCACTTAGTTTATTTCATCGTTTTTCTCATACTGCGACGGCGCCACTCGGCCCAAGCCTCACACAGCATGGGTTTCTTCCAGCAGATGCACTCGCTTAACGGTAGCGCATTGGGTTTCATACGCACGCATTCGGAGAAGGCCGGATAAGGTGTTAGGGGCTTGGTGCATATAAGTGGCCTCTTCGTCTTTAGACAGTCGGGTGGAATGCGACCCGCACGGTGACAGCGGCGCTTAAGGCGCGGGCAATCAAGGCGATCAGCAAAATCGCAATTTTCAGGCTGTGGGCAAGCAGTTTTGGGCTTGCGATTCTTGCGGCGCCTCAGTGGTGCAGCCTTGACCTTTTCAAAGCAGCAAATCTTCTTCTTCTTGAGCTGTACCGGGGGGCAAGAGACCCAGGTTTGCCAGTACTTGCGCTTGGCCTTATCCGATTCAACGTAGTAGATGTCATCAAATCGCGGATTGAATGGACAGTAGACAGCTTCTTCATCACAGAAGGGATTCAACCATATGGACGGCTCCTTAGCTATCCTTTTTTCGTTAACCTTTGGTGGTGGAGTCAACATAAACTCTGGCTTTCCGCATGGGAAGTTGTCAAACTTCTTTGGGCAAACGCCCTCTTTCTTTTCACATTTTTTGGATTTCATACGCATTGAAACCGTAGCCCGAAATCCGGGCAATTTGTTAAATGTTCCACGCGTCGCCAACGATTTGAGGGCAAACATTTTATAAACAATTTATTTCTTTTTAATTTTATTTTTAATTTAAGCAGTCCAAAATACTGGGTATTGAATTTAGAAAAAATTCCGAAAAAATAAACCAAACCGTCTAGACAAAACGAAATGGTGAACTGACTTCCAGCTGTTAATTTTGTAGACTAAGCATTTCAGGAAAAGTTTTATTACACACCATATTGACTACGATTGTAATCTCATTGCTTACTTATCCTTTGAACTATGCCTAACATTCCATGACAGAAATTCCAACACTCTATACGGGCAGGAAACCGCATAGAAACGAATACAGTCACGCACATCCACGCGATGTTGGTATTTAACATCGGTTATCTCTTTGGGCACACTAAAATGGATCGATTAGCATACATATTTCATCTTCCAGTAGCAAGCCTCACGTTAATATAATCC
Organism: Drosophila ezoana; assembly: GCA_035045725.1. Taxonomy (NCBI): domain Eukaryota; kingdom Metazoa; phylum Arthropoda; class Insecta; order Diptera; family Drosophilidae; genus Drosophila; species Drosophila ezoana. The sequence continues at coordinate 938,971 of JAWNOU010000197.1, read as the reverse complement.
GCAAGAGATCCTCCATTAGCATACCCTGGTTATGGTGCTCATTAAGCCTGGCTTTTAACTCACACATGGCTCGTTTTATGCAGGATCTTAGGTCCATCTGAAAGCTATTATAAGATATGCCTAGTATTTGTGTAATAGTATAATTTATAATAATAATAATATGGTATTATTAAAATAAAATGTATTATCTTAAGCACACTTACAAATTTCCCATTGCCTCAAATTGATCAAAGATAGCGCGTCGTTCTCTATAGTCACGATTTAGCTTCCAGCTAGGCACATGACCCCAGGATTCATAGACTTCTTCCTCAGCATTGGGCTGATGACCGCGTTGCCAGGGCTCCCCGCTTAATTGCCAAGGGCTTTTATAGAAGTAATCTTTGTGTGTTTTGGGTTTAATATAGCTGCAAAAATGAAAAAAAAAAATATATATATATATATTAAAGCAAGACTCTTTATTTTTTTAGCTTTAATTGTACTTTACTTGGTATAGAACTCTGCTGGATAGGGTTTACGATAGTACATATTAGGTCTACGATAAGGATATTTATATTCTGTGCTATTCTGTCCGTATCCCTGCCAATTCCAATCCCAACGACGTTTTGGTTTTGTGTCTGGTTTTTTTTTATTAGCTGTATGATCCAGGCGTATTTTTGGTCGCCAGCCTTCCACAGTATCCGGTAGGGGCACATACATATCAAATTCTAAACTATATTGCAGTCCACTTGGTCGACCGCCTACAATAATTTTGGTCAATGCTGCCGTTATCAATACCGAGGCCTTATTGGGGAATACCAGAGCACGAACACGTCGCGATAGTAAGCGCTCCTTAGGGGCCACCGACTCTGTCTTGTTGCCTGCAGCGAAAGCCACAGCAAAATATCCAAATAGTATGGAGAATAGAACAAGTGTAAAACGCGCCATACTGATGCAGTCAACAAACGAATCTAAACTGAATGTCTGTCGGCACTTCAGAAGAAATAGCTGTCGGACTAGAGACGGGCGCACTTCCGACTATTTCAAAAATTTGCGACACGAAGCTTAAACATTTTTTCTTCACCATAATGACCAACAGCTGGTATTAATTTTGTATATTGTTTTTTAATATTTCATTGTTGTTTTTGCACCAAATTCGAGCACGAAATTGGATCATTTTGGACTGAAAAACGAAACCCGTCCGGTTGAGCATCGCATAGCGAAAGATAACACGACACGGGTCCATCTCTAGTACTGACTGTCATAGGTGCGCTAATTGTCCAACCAGGTGACCGGTACAACATTGCCTCACCAATTACAACATACTAATTCAAGTAATCTAGGCAGTACAAACACAATATAAGATCAAGTTATCCATGATATATGGTCTGTCGTTGTAATCATCAAGTAGCACTTATTCACCTCAGTTACATTTATTGCTCCCTTCTAAAAAGTACAACTTTCGGCATTCTCGAACAGCAGAAAATATTACAAAACTTAAAAAAAAAAAAACCTAGTAAATTTTATTGTTAGTAGTGGCCCCTATTAGTTTTGGTATTCAGTATGGTGAACTTTAATAATAGTACAAAGATGATGGTGAATCGGTGCATGGAACTGCTAAACGCGAAAATTGCACATGCCCAGACCCGACATATTGCCAAACGTGTACCGCTGGGCCGTATTAGCCCTCGTGCCCTGGACGCGAAGGCAATATTTAGGGAACGTCAAAAGGCAGAGAAATATAAGGCTAGCAAACGTCTCTCGATGTGGGAACAGAACAAGGACCAGGAAAGTGATTGGAGAGAAAACGAACGCTTGGATCATTCCCACTACAAGCATTGTCGGCTTCAGGAGCGTACATATGATTGCACTTGGACAAAATTTCCAGAGGAACCCAAACCCAAACAGCGAAGAATGTTTAAATCAGAGGGACACATCCCAATCTTTCGCCGGAAGACAGGTACTCGCCCTGAAACGGCCAAGCCTTGGGACGATGAGGCTTCAGACTTTATTAAACAATGGGACAACAATAACGCCATGATCAACCGTAATAGATTTGGTAAAACAACGCATTTCAGTCAACCGCATGTTGGTGAAGGATCCTTGAATGGCAAACATCCCAAAAGAAAATTATTCTATTACTAACCGCACCATTACTGACTTTTCCGAATCGCTAATGTAAAAGTTTTTTTTTAAATTGTAATATGAACATTAAATTTACTGGTAGGACATTTATTTCGTATTCTTGTAATTTTCATTTGTACATAACGCGTATTTAAGTTTGTGAATATATTGTACATATGTATGTAAAATAAATCTATTAATTTGACTGAGCATAAACTTATTTGTTGGTTATGTGGGCTTAAAGTAGGGCGGAAGCATCTTAATTTTTCCGGCTGAAATGGGTCAATTTTTAAACGGCCCGCTGCGCTGCAAATTAAATACTGTCATACCCTGTGTTTCGTATCAATGCTTTCATTGAATGAAAGATTTATGTTCAGAACGTGTGTTGGTAATCGAACAAATTGTCTCTGCCATTGACAAATTCCTGGGAACAAATATTTTCACGTCCACATATTTTTTGTTTGTCATATGTCAAAATTATTTATTTTGCTTAGTTGTTTCCAAATTCTTTGTTTAAAAATAGACAAATTTTTCCTTATTGGTTTAAGTTTGCTTAAATCGTTATGATACTGGCACAGATTGGTAGACAATTGATTTTTAAATCTGTACGTTGTCTAGGCACTCGCAAAGATGGATTATTTCGAAAAGGTCTTAAGATACCCAAGTTACCCATTAAAGGACCAAGGGATTACGATTATTGGCGTCGTTTGAAACGCAAACCGAAAAATCCAAAAGACAAATCGGCAAGAACTAACAAATTAAGTCTGGGAAGGCCCGCTGTTTACAAGCCAAAGAAAAAGAGTGAAATAAAACCCGACGAAGATGATTTAACAACCAAAAATGAAAATCAAAACTAATCCATTTTTCAATCAAAAATCATAACACGAAATAAATTCAAATTTACTCCAATTTATCTGGCAGCTCTGACAACAGCTGTCGGGAATATGTACTCATTTACTCGTTGGCGCCAAAAGTATCGCTTGCAAAAATCATCTGTTTTTGTTTTTTTGTTTCTTTGTTTTTGACATTATCGTTCGTTTGATCGTTCGTTTGTCTGCCATGGCGCTGTTGAGGAGCGTTTCAAATGGATTTTCTGCCGTATACCGACACTTTGCCAGTTCAAGTGGATGCACCATTTACAGCCTCAGTTCGGGCCACGTCAAGTGCGGCGTCTCCGTAATACGTGTCTCCGGCCCACAAACAAAGCAGGCGCTGCGCGCCATTGTTAATAATGGCGAATACGAACCAAAACAGCGACAGGCATATCTTAAATCTTTTTATCATCCCACCAGCAAAGAGATTATCGACCGCGGTCTGCTCCTGTGGTTTCCTGGACCAGCGTCATTTACGGGCGAAGACGCTTGTGAATTTCAGGTGCACGGCTCGTTGGCTGTTATTGCGGCAATGCTGGATGCACTTGGCCAATTGCCCGGCCTACGACCTGCTCAGCCTGGTGAGTTTACAAAGCGTGCGTTTTTTGGCGGCAAACTAGATCTAACCGAGGTTGAGGGCTTGGCCGATCTTATACACGCCGAAACGGAGGCACAACGCAAGCAGGTATATCACATATATATATATTCAAATATATTATGTAAATTTATGTGAATTCACCTCCAGGCTCTCCTGCAAAGCACCGGCGCTTTGGGTCGGCTCTATGACAACTGGCGCAAACGGCTCATTCGTTGTGCCGCCCATTTGGAGGCGTATATTGACTTTGCTGAAGAGGAGCAAATAGAGGGCGGCGTTATAGTTAAACTGACCAGGGAACTTAATGCCGTGAAACGAGAAATACGTGCACATTTAAGTGATCAAAGACAGGGCGAACTGCTACGGGATGGTGTACGCACAGTCATCATCGGTGCTCCAAATGTGGGCAAGAGTAGCCTTTTGAATCTACTCTGCCAGCGTGCCGTATCCATTGTGACCGAACGGGCAGGCACAACACGCGACATTATTGAGACAATGCATAACTTTGGCGGCTATCCAGTGGTCTTTGCGGACACAGCCGGCCTTCGCAAGCACACCACAGATACTATCGAGGTGGAAGGCATGGCGCGTGCCAAACAATGCTTAGCCCAGTCCGACCTTATTTTGTTGCTCACGGATGCTAGGGCTTTACGTAAGGTGGAAAGCAATGAGGCATTAATTGGCCACATCGATAGCTATTTGGAGGAGCTAGACATACCGCCGGAGCTGTGCAGTGGAAAGCGCATGCAGTTAGTGGCAAACAAAACGGACACACTGTCAGCGGAGGAAATTCAGCGTCTTAGCAAACTGGACAATGTGTTGGCACTATCTTGCCACAAGCAAGACAATTTGCCCGAGTTTCTGGGCTCCTTAGAACAGCTGCTGCAACAGCTATGTGGCGTACCGCAGGCGGAACTTCCACGCATCACGCACATGCGTTACAGACAGCAATTGGAACGGTGCATTGATCACATCGACATTTTTCTACGAGATTACAAACCCGATGTGTACCCAGACATGGCCATAGCGGCGCAGCAGCTACGTAAATCTGTGCGATGCATAGAACGCATCACTGGACATGTCAGCTGCGAAGATATACTCGATGTGGTCTTTAAAGATTTTTGCATTGGAAAATAGTTTTTTTTTCTTATTTTTAAGAATTAAGCTTGCATTGTACAGAACATATGGACTGCCAAAAAACAACTACATCAACATATGATTAATTCAGTTAGGTTTTCATTTTCAACAATTTAGTAGGAATAAAGTTAACTGAATACTTCCAACAATAAAATGTCGAGTTATTCGCTCTATAAATTAGTTTTGTAGAAAATATTTACTTGTACATTTTTATTCTATTAAAGACGCGTGAAACTATGTTTAAATAAAAAATTAAATACATATTCATGTATAGGTTTTAATCAGTAAAAGTCACAGTATATGTAGATGTTAAGAATAATAATCTTATCAATACCAGGACATAAGATAACATTTTATTGGATATGGCAAAATTATAATGACTAAAACCATCTAAAGGAATCTTTAAACCACATTTCCTTATAATTATTATTATTTCCATTCAAAAGAGATCAATTCAACTGTGAAGTGTGGAATACATATTTCGTAAAAGCAGAAGGGGAATACCGTTATTAACGTAAAAGTTATCGATAGTTTAAATCGATAAGGATTGGTTAGAAAATATCGATTACGCAGTTACTAACATCACCAGAAAAAATGAAAAACATTACTTAAACTAATAGAATACAGCGTGCAAATTGACATATTGAGCAGAAAATTGGGCGAAAAGGTCACACACTGTGTGCTGGTTGTGCGGGGCAGTCTACGAGTTTTGTGAGTTGCGTCAGCAGGCAATAAAATGCCTGGCAAGGTGGGCGTCAAAATAAAGGCTGCGCGTAATCTGCCAGTGATGGACAAGAGCAGCGAGACAACCGACGCATTTGTGGAAATTAAGCTGGCTAATAAGGAGCACAAAACCGAGGTATTCCGGAAAAGTCTTAATCCGACATGGAACACCGATTGGTATGTAGACACCACTTATTCGTCTCTTAGTACTATTTGATCTTTCGTTCCTGCAGGTTCCGCTTTGAGGTCGATGACGCGGAGCTGCAGGACGAGCCACTGCAAATACGTCTTATGGACTATGACACCTATTCGGCAAATGATGCGATTGGCAAGGTTAACATAAGTCTTAACCCGCTGTGCCTGGAGAGCTCTAGTCAATCGGGCCATGGCAAGGGCACCGTGCTCTCTGGCTGGATACCCGTCTTCGACACAATGCATGGTATACGCGGTGAAATAAACATTATTGTCAAAGTAGATTTGTTCTCCGATGTCAACAAGTTCCGACAGAGCTCGTGTGGTATTCCCTTCTTTCACTGTGCGTAGAGAATTCACACGTTAAGAACACTTAATAACTATTCCCTTCCCCTAGCACAATGTGTTCCCTTTGGGTTTCGGGCGCAGGTCATACATGGCTTTGTCGAGGAGCTGGTCGTCAATGATGATCCGGAATATCAATGGATTGACAAGATACGTACACCGCGCGCTTCCAACGAGGCACGTCAGGTTGTCTTTCTCAAGCTGTCCGGGCAGGTACAGCGAAAGATGGGGTTGAAGGCCATTAATATGGGCGCCAATGCTGTCATCGGTTATACGCAATGCTTTGACCTGGAGGGCGATGTGGGCGTTGTCGCACGTGGCGTCGGCACAGCTGTAACACTGATAAAGGACACCAGTAGTAGCCAGCCAACCAGCGCGGATGTACCACTCATCGAAGAGTGAGTATTTGTTTGAAAACGAAATGAAATGTTTCTAGTATAACTTTCAACTATGGAAATGTCTTACGAATTGATCGCACCTTCCATAATGGTAAAAGGTTCCGCATACTTTTATCTCGAGAAACACGGAAAAAGCAGTCAATAACTTAGGTAAACAGTATTAAACACTATATGACATAGTTATCTATTCGGTTCATTTCAGTAGTACAGAAAAAAATTGAGGTTTGGCTTGCTCGAACGAAATAATTATTAAAGTATCCAAAACGCGTTTCGGTTGACTCTGACTGCAGTCAAAAAGATGGACCTATACAAAACATTAAAGCTGAGAGGCTAGATTGCTACCGAATCCACTTATCATCATGAATATAAGTACATAATATAGGGGGTCCGAGATTTTCTCTTTCTAAATAAGAAGGTCAATACGAACAGAAACTTTTTCAAGACTGTAGACATATTAATTATATTCAAACATTATTCCGAACCTGAAATTCCAATCAGACTTGTCTAAGACAATTCCATTTTAAAAAGGTATAAGCCCCAAGTATATTTGGTTTGTGGCCATTAGTAGGTCTGCTTGTAGGTCCACGTGGCTCAAGCTGAAAATATGTTCTAAAACGTTTTATTTTCTTCTCTTGAATGTTTACCCTTTACCCGCCGTTCACGAATTAAAAACTCAATCGTCGTTTAACGTTCATTTCTGTATAAAACCTGTTCTGTACTCCTTGTCGTATTTATGTTGTTGTATTGCACCCCCTTCAATCGTTGTTGTTTTTCTGTCGTATTTATAACACTTAAAAACGCCTCCACTCACCCAACCGACCACCGAATTATGTGTTTGAACCATGAACAGCACACATAGAGCTCAAAAGTATTTAGATTTTCTAAACTGCACCGGCGGCAGCAGCGCTAGCCTGCCGCTGTCCGGCCGTTCGCCACAGTATCGTCTCAATATATATAAACAGCCCAGTGTGAGTGCCAGATCGGCGGCAGCAGCAGCAGCGGCGGCGGCAACGTTGTTCTATTTGGAGAGCGGCAGCAGCGATACGGAGGATGGGGATGTCATGCAGAACTTGTTGAGGCAGGAAGATGAACGTGGAGAGCCGACGCGGGAGAAGAAGCTCCGACATCGCATGCACCGTTTGACACTGTCCTCACGGAATGTGTTCAGCGAGAAATACGCAACGCTTTTGCGTCGCATGGAGCCCAAGATACCAGAGAATGCCACTCAATCACTAAGCAGTCTGTTCGGTGGAGCCGGAGCAAGTGGCAAGCGTCATCGCAAATCACGCAACTCGATGGGCAAGCGGTCAACGCAGGCAATAACGCGTTCCATAAGTGATAATACAGGCGCAGGGCCAACCATGTGCCTACTAGCGGTCCCTCAGCTGCCCGAGTATCAAGAGAACACTCGCTCTGCACCGGATCTGGAGATGGATCTATTTCAGCGTAAGTCCACGTGCTCCACGGACTCAACGGAGTCGTTGTCAATAACTGAAACGCTTGCCACAGGCATTGACAGTGCAGCAGCAGAAGCGTCCAGCGAAGATGAACAAGAGCAGGAAGATGATAATTTGCAGGATAACTGGATTAGACCCGGCGAGACGCGCAGCTGTGAGAACAGCCAATTAGACTTGACACCTAAGCGACACACGCTTTTTGAGGATCTGAAGGGTTTCTCACGTCGTCTGCAGAAACTGATGCACTTGACGCCCAGACAGTCAATACAGCCCAAGCGTGCCCTGCTGCTTGCCACTGCTGCACTGGAACCGTCACTAGAGCGCAAGTCATATTATAGTTCACAGCCGGAGCTGCCAACGAGCAGTGCCATGGATTGGCCCTGTGCAAATCTAAGTGCATTCGTATCCATGCTGCAGCTGAATCATTTGCCCAGCTATAAATCCACGCTTAGTCAGTTCGCTAGCGTTAGTTGTCTAGATGCTGCACCATTAGTAGAGTTTGATACCCGTGCACCATCAGCATCACCCCCAGCATCAGCGCCATTATCAATAGCTCCGAACACGTTGCTGCCGGTTGCGCCCGTGCTGTGCATTTGCCCCTCGACACCCACTCCAACTGAATCCGACAATAGCTCACAGCTATCGCCCAACCAGACGCGTGCCTTTGAATATTATGATCCTCCCGTTTTTAAAGTAGACCATGTTGTAAATATTTCTAATAGTACTAACCTTAGTAACAACAATAATAAATCATCATTGCTTGCTCCATGCTATTCTGTTTCGCCATTTGCCATACAAAACCAACAACAACGCTCAACTAGGTCCAGCAGCGATCTTCAGCAGCTTCAGCAGCAGCAGCAGCACCAACAGCAGCAACAGTCACCGGCACAGGGTGTGCTCATTCCCACAACCATTACGACAATCGAGAGTAATGCGAGTGGAAAAAGGTTTGCATCGCCGGTTAGCAGCAATCGCATGAAGCTAACGCCCAGTCCATCCAAGAGCGGAATTTCGGGCGGTGGCAATGCAGACAGCGCATCTACATCCACCACCTCAACAGCCACCACAATGGTGCAGACCAAAGAGCTGGGTGAGATCTGTCGTCGCTCATCCGACTCCGATCTAAGCGTAACGCCAAAAGGTATGTAGTCATCCATTCCCTATTTGAACTAGTTATAGCAACTAAGCATAGGCTAAGTAAGGTTATAAATACCTGTATATATATTTAGGCTAAGCATTCTTCCCCTGATGGTTTTCCTCTTGAATGTGTGTGTGTGTGTGTGTGCGATTGTGTTTGTGTGTCTCGTGCCTCTCTTGAGTAACTCACAAACTCTTCTAATGTTCTCTCTTTGCGCCCGCTGCTGAATAAAACGCCATCCAGGCATAGCCTACATATTGCATCGCAAGCGTAAGTAGTTGTCGCCTTACTCTCTCACCCTCTCTCTCTGCCTGTCTCTTTCGCATTCTTGATGTTCATTATCAATGTTTTTGTGTGTCAAACCTCTCTGTTTGTGTGTGTGTTAGTGAGTGGGTGATTGCAGCTAACATCCGTGCGCTCTTTATATGTTGTAAAAGGCTCTGCCTCTCTCTCAAACCTCGCCTGAGCTAAACTCCTTTTCTCTTTCTTTCCCGAATCATAATAAATAAAAATATAAATCAAGACTGCAAACCGTTTTTTGAACCGGGCCAGTTTAAAAGAAATTACTGTGAAGGAAATCTTAACTCCCTTTTGCTGACTAAAAAGCAACCGACTATAGACCCGAATTATGCATGGTTAAAAAAAGGATAATAAATTTAATTGTTCACTTGAAAATGTTCAAATCCTGTCTTGAGTTTGCAGCCTTGATATAAATGTAAGTCAACTAAAGTGATGGCAAAATATAAATATATATTAAATAAAATCTTTCATCTCTCTTGCTATTTACCCATAAATGTCTATAATAAAACGAAAAAAGAAAAAAAATTGTATCTTTAGCTTAAGAGTCTATTTCTAAACTTATCTGTTAATCGAACCCATTTATCATCATAAGATAAATCAAATTGCATGCAGCAAACATTTAATAGTCTGCAGCCCCTGACTGTGATCTACCCTGTTTTATTCTTAATGACTATTGGGAACAAAAAACTATCAGTAGTCTTTTCTACATATATATAATTTCCGAGAAAAGTGTGGCAAATATATAAATGTGGCTTTACGGTTGTAAAAGTTGTCAATAATATATATTAAGTCTCATATTTGGTCATCAATAGACCACAATCAAATTTAGTAGCTCAATCTTAGTTTGACAAATATATACATTATCCAGAATATTGGAGTCTGCATCGTCAAAACTTGTACATTTATCTTTGCCATTCTGATTTATGGAAAGCAATAGTATTTTTTAATCACATTATTAAAGGAGATCATTCGAACAATTATATAGACTAAGGACTGCTTATACATACAGACTGACATATTATAAATCCTCTTTCATAGAAGCCGATTATACAATTACATTTAATTAATATTTTGCTCAAAAGAAATTTTGGCACTGAACGTGGTGATATGACAACTCAAGGAAATAATATTGTATCTTGATGTAAGCAAAACAAATCTCCCTTAAGCATTAACTATTTCGATATATTATTTTTATAATACCAAATTGTATGTTATGTGTGCCTAAACGTTGTAAATTTGTGGACCCATCGTTTAAAAATATATTTAGAGACAAATTTAAAGGATTAGTAAATTCCATTGGCAGGCAACTCCATTTGCGTGGCAAGCGAGCGTTTGGTTGCGGCCACGGCCATGATGCGCCTAACCACACCCACAGTGGGCAGCAAGGCAACGGATAGTCTAGATATGCTGGAATACCCATTCCTTACTATGACCAAATATCCAACTGGCTTCATACTGCACCTGGGCGCAACTGTAGCGGCCAGGTCGGTGAAACTCCTAGAACGTGTGCCCAATCCCGATGAGCCTGAAGTACGTGACAGCTGGTGGACTGAGCTGCGCATGGAAATTCGCTCTCATGCTCGTTCTTTGGGCTGTAACGTGGTGCTAGGTTACATGGAGTCAACAACAATATCGTAAGCCTATAGAATCAAATAATTATCAACACTCAGTTTAACAAGTAATCTAATCCATATTTAATTACGCAGTGAAGATGTGTGCGTTTTGTCTGCCACAGGCACCGCAGCAGTCATCAACATGGTCTTTAAACGGTCTGTTTCGCAAACGGATATTTTTGCCATATCCAAGGCAAGCAGCAATGTGGCTGCTATGTCCAATTCCCTGGAGGAGCGCGAGGCAAACGGCAGCGTTAGTGAGGCAGCAGCCTCTAGCAAGGACGGCAGCTCATTAGCTACAGCTAATGGCTCGGGATCGGCAAGCAAGCGCTACGGCTTGCCAGCTCCCAATGCACCACGAAAAACCTGTGCCATCTGCCATGTGCCATACAACTTAAGTTCGGTGAAGATGAAAAAGTGCGCTATTTGCCGCAAGGGCCGGGTGCCGGATGTGCTGCTGGCCACGCTGGAGGTTCCAGAGTTCATACAGGTTACTGGACGCGGCTGCTTCATGCAGGCGCAAGTTGTCCGCGCTAAGCGGGATCTGCGTGCCGAACTGAATGCCAAAGATATTTCCGATGGATTGCCCTTTCTGGAATACGAGCTGCACCGTGTGCTGATTAATAAGCTGAAGGCCAAGGGCATGAATGCTATTTTTGGACTGCGCACCCAGGTGGCCATTGGCGAGCGCATGATAGCGCTAATTGCTACGGGTACAGCTCTCTTTCTGACTGCGCTCCCCGTGCCGCTGGTGCCCAAAATTGTGGCTGGCAACTCGTGGACGGACAAACAAAAACTCAACGAACTACAGAAAAAGCTGCAGGAGACATTTGAGCGTAACCAAGAGATTTATCAGTTAAAAAGCTTGGATCCTGACATAGTCAGCGCTAGTGGTGCCGCGGGAGACAAGCATTCGGACAGTGATGATTCGGATGATGAGGATATGAATGAAATCGATTTGAATTGCGGAAACAAAGAGATGTGTGTACTAGAGGTTGATGATATTGAGGATTTGGAAATTATATCGCTGCTCATGGAACCATATCCACCTGAGGGCTTTCATGTCGTAAACACGCAACAGGTGCCAGGTATGCTAGAGCTGGATGGTGTAAAAAATCTTCAAATGTTTACGCAAGTGTGGCGTGCACGCCTCGAGGTGGGCCAAAGCGTAAATGGATTCCCCAAACACTTTCAGCGGTGAGTATTAATCCAAGCCTTAGCAAAAACATCATTATCTTTATATAATCTAATTATACATTTCCACATGTTAAATTCCTGTGGATACATACACTTAACTTGAGTTTTAACATTTATGCGTTTACATTTTACATAACAGAATATTAATGTTAGGTAAGACTGTTAACGTTTATGCTACACAAAAAAAGCTGGCTTGTAAGATCCTACCTTTTAAGTACAGTTGTCACTATATATAAAAAAGTTTCTCGCGACGGCATTTTGGGAAATATCGCCCGAAATGGTGGAAAGTCGCGAAAACTCTTTTGTATGAAACTTTTTTAGTTACCATCCGATCGAACTCATTTTTAAAGATCTTTGTTCAAATTCACTTCAGGAGTGCCTCACACTTTTTAGAAAATCTATCCCGTCTTATGGTTCCTAAGCAACATAACCTTCTTATTATGTTTCCAAATAAAAATTTGATAATTAATTGAATAATTTGTATATTTCCGAAAATTCCACAGACTTCTACAGACCATCTATTTTAAGCTGCGTACAATGATACCCTGTGCAATATGCGATCTGCGTTTTAGATTGGATTTGCCTGAAACGGTAAGCATTTCAAAAAAATACTCGAAAATATTTATTTATACTCCACGCTCACACAGGACCAAATCCAATTACTTGTCACTGGCATGGCCATGGGTCTGAGCGATGCCAACAAAATGAAATATCGACGCCGGGGAGCGCCGGTGGCCCCGCAGCAGAACGGCTTCAATGATGCGGCAACGCAGCCAGTGGCCGTTGTCCATGAAACCCAATCACAGCCTGAACTAAATGGCAAGCGAATGCTGCAAGAAGAGGATTACATTTTTCCGCTGGATGAAGATCAAATGGTCGATACTCCCACTCCGACCAGCTCAGCAATACCTCCATTCGGCATGAGTTCTTTCAAAGTGCGAAAGACTTCGCCATCGCGATTAAATAATTTAGCAACAGTGTTGCCGCCAGCCAAGCCGCTCAACATGGCACCAGCGCCGCGCAATCGCTACGTAAGTGGAAGATTGCTTCTTCTTCTTGTTCTCAATTCAGTTCTTTGGATGTTTATAAACAGTTCCCGCTACGTGATCGTCATGGAGTGGACTTGACCCCACTTAGCTTCATACCAGGTGGACGGATTGAAAAGTATTTGGGCAATCTGAACTTCTTCTTCATTAGGGAGAGTACCTCCATACGCGAATACGGTGGCATTAGCGGATTCGTGCATGGCTTCATCACTGAGCTGCTGGCCGTGGTGCGCGCCCATATTGCTTCCCTAGGAGGTAATGCGATGGTCTCCTTTTATTTGACCGAACTGATGTTATTTGATAATCAGCACAAAAATCAGGTAATATATATAAAAATCGATTTATTTATATTTGCTTATTCATCTTTCCTTATCTGTTGCAGGGTCAGTGCCTGATTAGCATCGGTGGCGATGCGGTCTATGTCAGCTACTATTCCGATGACTGATATACACGTTTGCGGGGCATATAGCGCCTGTTTTACGCAAATCGCCCCAAAAGTCTGTATTACTAAAACTCTCTTTTGTTGTCTCTCTGTCCCTCTCTATGGATGCTAACTCTATTTTAACTCTGGCTCAGCGCGTTATGGCATGACCTGTTGACAGGCCCAACGTATACGAATGCTTGTTGACTTAAATATGTAATACAGATATAGATTAATCGGTACTTACAGTAACGCCTATATATAGTTGAAATCAATATGCAATATTGGAACTGTGACTTGACTTTCGACATGTAGAATGAATTTTTCTTGTCTTGTTATTTGTTTGCTTACTGTTTAAAGCTTAGCTACTTGCAATTTTCGTGACCATAGTTTGTACATAGTCGAGATGTTTATTGAATTTAAATTTTGATAGATAATTTTTCTTTTGTTTTTGTTGTGAGCAAATAGCTCTAAGGAATACATTATACACAAAAAGTGTAATCAATTTTGGCAACACACAATTGAACAACCAACTTGTGTAACATATATCTATATAAATAATACTAAATAATATGCAATATTTGAAAATAGAATCCGAAAACTGTGTAACGGGTGCTTGTTTACCATTCAATTGGGACTTGTGGAGAGCAGCACAAACATAACCCAAAGATGCAACAACGCTACATAAACAATTATGCAAATGCGCATCATTGGATAGCGACGTAAAAAGGCGCCCACACGTATGCCTACGGAGTCTGCTTGGCGCAGGGCGCGCTTAAAGCGGCGTGCAACACGATTGTCAAACGGGCTGGGATGCATAAGCAGGGGGAACTGTGCCTTGACTGGAAATAAAGCTTAATTTAATTGTCCAATTTCTAGTAGCATGCCAGTAGCCAATCATAAACTTACCGTCATCAGTGCTGTTGGAGAGCAGCGTATTGCGCGAACAGGAGATGCCACGTTGATGACCCATCTCCAGGGAGTTCATACTCTGCTGCAGCTGTGTCTGCATGTTCTCGTGCTGCAGTCGCAAAGCATTACGCTCCGCAGTGACCCGTTCAAGCAGACCCTGACGCTCGACCAGTGATTGAGTTAGGGCTTTCAAGCGGTTTTCGTAGTCTGCCTTTGCACTTGTAAATCCGGTCTCACTTACAAGCTGCCGTTGCTGTTGCAATTGTTTTTCCTTCTCCTGCAGGCGTGTGGCGGCGGCGGCCAATTGATTGCTCATCTGTTGACGCAGCGACGCCAACTCCTGTGTAAGCATGCGCTGCTCCGATTCGATGGCCATGTTGTGCTCACGTGCTGTACGAAGATCTTTGGTGAGCGACTGCTCACGCTGACGGGCGATGCCGAGTTCCAACTCATGTTGGCGCTCCAGCGCAATGCAATCATCCAGCTGAATGCGTAGTTTCTGCTGCTCTTCACTGGCGTGCTGCAGCTCCTGCTTCAGAGCATCGTATTCGATTTGAAGAAAACGCGTTTCACTCTCCTTGGCAGCCAGTTCGCATTCTGCGCCTTCTGCAATCGGTTTTTGTTTGAGCTCGGCAATTAGCGCATCTTTCGCTTGCAGTGCACGCTGCGCTTTGACGCGATACTCGTGCAGCTCTAGGCGCTGTTGATCCGTCTCCTTGGTTTGCATTTGTAACTTGTGTACTGTGCTTACGTATTCTTGCTGAAGCTTGGCGAGATTCGTTTCTAATTCAGAGATGGAGTGTACGTAGGCCATGTGAGCGGTTTGCGCCTCGTTAAGCTCTTGGACGGCCCTGTCGCGTTCCTCACATAACGTTTGAGTTAGACTTTCCAACTCCTGTACCCGCTGCTTCAGGGCAAGGTTCTCACTGTCGTGGTTTTGCTCATCAAGTCTCAAACGCAACTCATCGCGCTCGCTGGTTATCTCGTTGAGAGCGATCTTAAATGCCGCCAACTCATGAGTGTCCATACCGTTGCCGTTGTCCGGATTGACTGAGAAACTGGCCGAGGTGGTCAACTTTTGTCGCAACTCGGTGGTCACCACATGGGAGCCCTCGCTTTTGGCGCTAGAGGCGCTGTTGCCAACCATGGACAAGGACATGGGTGTGCTACTGTTGCTTGTGGCACGCTTGGCAGGAGAGAGTGTTGTTTTTAAAGATTGTGTACTGCTGGTTAGGCTGTTCTTCATAGCATCTAACGCTGGACCAGCTTCAATATGCAAGGCCGTAGCAGCATTCTGATCAATTTTGTTTAGTATATTCTCTGCTTTATCCGCCAGCCCCGTTATCCACGACGACATTTCAAATTACAAATAAAACACGCAATTTAAGCTTGGAAAACGCTGAATACGTGGAAAACTTGTTTGTTTATGTCAGCGCCAGTTCTGCTAAACGTCCTTACATCTGCATTTAACAACACCGAAAATATCGATACCAAATTTGTCTAATTATTCTATCGATAAAATCTAACACTGCACACACGAAAAAATCAATAGTCGCCGCCATATTTTTTCACTTTACTCGGACGCGTTTTTATGTTTAGGTAACTGCAAAATTAGTTTACCGACAAAGAAAAGTGGTAAAATAGTGATAAAAGAGCGGCATATAATACAAAACTATTGTAATTGCTTTGTATGGTTTAATAATTCGTGAAAACTGAAAACGACAGCGTGTGTGCGCGTCCGAGTGTAGTGTGTGTGTATGTGTTTGTCTCTCAGTATTGCGGGCTGTGTAAAATAACTAAGAGTAGCATTGCCATTGTTGTTGTTATAACCTCAGCTAGAGCATGGAAGGAGCTGCACAAGTAGCGGCCCCCCCGGTTGGTGGGCCACGTGGCGGTGGTTACAGAGGCCGCGGCGGAGGCCCACCCATGCGCGGTGGCTTCGAGCGGGGACGTGGACGGGGCATGGGTCGCGGTCACTTTATGGGTGGTATGCGCGGTGGTGGCATGGGCGGCGGTGGGCCGCCTATGCAGGGTATGATGCAAGGACCTCCACGCGGCATGCGTCCTCGAGGCGGACTGGGCTATCAAGGCCGTGGTGGCGGCGGCTTTCAACCACGCGGTGCTCCAATGGGCATGAGAGGCGGACGCCCGCCAATATACCAACAGCGTAAGTACACAAATTATAACAACAACAGCTACATAGAACAGCTACATATCAAAACCCACGCAGCGCCCAAACAGCACACGGGCGCCGATAACAACAAGACTGTATCGCCGGTGCCCACAGCTGCAGCAGCAGGTGAGCAGCCGACAGGCGAAGCAGCAGGTGAAGATGGTACGGATGCAGCAGCGGCCGGCACAGGCACAACAGCGGTTAACTCACACGTGGCAAGCGGTGCGCCTGGCAGCAGTAGTAGCAACGGTGGAGGACCGCCTCCATATATAAGTCGGGGTCGAGGTCGCGGCGGTCCATTCAGCGGTCGCGGACGAGGCGGCGGTTACAATCCACACATGAATGGCAGCGGCGGCAATGGCATGTACCCGCACTCACATCATGCTAGCTCCATGGGCGGACCAGGAGGCGATCATGGAGGAATGCCTCGTCGCGGCTCTATGCGCGGACGCGGCGGTGGCTACAATCAAGGTATGAGTCGGCCACCCATGCAACATCACCAACAGGCACATAATGTCAATACACAAATTGCACCGGTACCAGCTCTCAAACGCGGCGCACCCGGAGGTCCAGGCCCCAAGCGTGGACGATACGAGGGCGGACCCTATGGCCAGCGGCCCATGACACCAAAGTATCATTCGGCATCCCAGCATATGCCCCAAACAACATATGGCTCCCCGCCCAGTCATCACGCGCCAGCGCCAAGGTAAGTTCAATAACTTTACGGGATGAGGGAAAGCTTTATTGTGCTGGCTAACAATTTGCCTTTCTTTAATGTTTACCATTCTCTTAGTCAACATTTTGATAGCTATTTTCCCTGCTCATATGTAGAAAGCACAGTCCGACTTATAAATTTCAGGTTTTGTCCAGATTAAGATCATCTTAATAAACAAAAAATTTGTCCATATAAGAACTTAATTTCCGATCGAACATTCTCATGAGGGATATATGATGTTGGAACAGAAAGACGGACCTTTCCTCAGTTTCATGAAGATAGTTTTGAAGCTGAAGGACTAGTTTGCATTGAAACAGACACACAGACTTGGCACTACACAGTGGGTCTCTTCTATGCGCTACTTATTTCATGTCAAAACTATAATATACTCGACAGGGGTATAATAACAATGCATAAAATATTTAAGAGCGTAAAGCGGAAAGTAACATTTGCCAACGAATCTTCGGTAATTATGTACATAGAAGGTCAAGAAATTTAGATTTAAAACGGACTATTATCTGATAGTAATTGTCCCCACGCTACCCCAAATGTAAAGAAATGTAAAGTTTAAATAAAAAACATTCAAATTAAACATAATATTAATGCCAACGTTCACTGCAGTCATCATGGTGGCTATCAGACGCACGACCAGACACAGCAGGTCGATCCATATTCTCAGAGCGGCTACAGTGCTTCGGCAACTGCTCAGCAAGGCTACAATGGCTATGGCCAGAGCAGTGGCTATGCAGCACACACAACCCAGTCGAGCACGCCGGCCAGCAGCAGCTATGCGTCGCATCATGGCACCGAGTACGATCAGAGTCAATATCAGGGTTACAAGTAAGTAACAGTTTAACACTTAGTTACAGCCACAGCTTTGAAAAGGGGGTTGTTAACATTAACCATGTTTATTAACAGCTCCACGGGATATGCCACCCAGCCCGACACGCGCTATCAGCCATACAGCCAAGACTATAGCCAGCAGTATGGTTCGGCTGCCGTTGATTACAATTCAACTGGCCAGGCGGATTACAGTCAGCAGAGCGCTGGTTACGATGAACGCGCCTATGCCGGTTATGGTAAGTGAATGATGGAAATACTATTTTTAATTACGCATATGCATCATCATCAAAATTTGCGACCTTCCACTGCCCAATAGATTCGCAGGCATATTCGCAGAATTATTCAAATGCAGCTGCCTATTACTAAACTACAGTCTGCCGCATCCCTCGAATGGCGATACCCATCAGTGAAGAACGCTGCGCGTGCTCCAACACGTATGCCAAATACAAAAACAAGGGATTAGGGCTAACGAGCATAACCATATAAATGTTTAATGCAAAAATTTGCTTGCTATATAAATTAATACGTACACGTAGACACACATACCCACATACATTGAAAACACACACACAATTAGTCTTAAGCATAAAGTTCTCTTTTCCTAGCGTTTAAGTTGAAACGTGTTGCTACGTCTTGCTTTTCATCTCCCTATATATCCTATCCAATTTTCCAAAACCTTTGTGTTTGTTCGTCTTTGCAATACCCTATCATTGTGACTGGCAAGAAGATTGTATCGCCTGTTGTTAAATGTTTTGTTAGTGGACAAATGGAGCCTTGCATCGCTTTAAGTGCTCCCGCCAATAAATCGGATTATGTATATTGCTTTATATTTTACAACTATTTTTCAATTTATCTATTTGATGAATGCGATCCAAAAATAAATCAATATTGTGAATCATGTCATATTGTATACAACATTTGCAATGTATAAATTTTAGTTTTTAAGCAATCTGCTATTAGGCAAAACATCTCTTTACAAAATGGAACTTTTGTTTATTTCTAATTTTTATATATATCTTAAATAACTGAAAAATTAACTAAGGTTTCCCCAAATATTATTTGTTTCTTAAATCTACTGACGTGAAAAAGAACGCAATTATAATTTCTTTTCCTAATAATAGCAACAATTTAAGCTACAAAATCGTAATTATGTAACTCTTATTCATTAAGCTGAGCAAAACAAAAGGAAAAAAAAAACAAAGAAATACACAACAATTTATTAGCAAAACAAAGCAAAAATCTTAAAATTTATCAAAGTCAATAAAATAATGTTCAAAAATGTGTGTAATGCATTAAACTTATTTAAACTTAAATATTATTATTTCAAATGTTTTGTTTAACCAAAAATCTATAGTACAAATTCAACTAATTAAGCCAATCAAAATAAGTGCAACAACACAAATTACAAAAAGATATTACAAATGTTTTTTATCAAGAAGCAGCAAACTACATACTCTAACAATTCAAGCCACAATCATATTGAAGTAACAGCCCAAACCATAATGTGCAATATATCAAAATGCAAAAAGAAAACATTCAAAAAAGAGTCAAAGCCAAATGAATCCGAAGAGAAACAAGAATCTGTCGCATTCAAAACGATCTTAAATGTTTATCGATACAAATTTTAAAAAAGACACACAAATCCTCGCGTAAAATATTTGAACTGATGATTAAACAAAAACAAACTTATGCAAGACGAGTGTCTAAAGAACATACAAATGTTCCAAAAGAAGCTTAACTAAAATGTTCAAAGGCACATTGAAAAGAAAACAAAAACAAAAAAAATCAAAAGAATATTTAAAAAGAAATACACACATATTTGGTAAGTTAAGTTGCAAGCCGCTGAAAAGCTAAAAACCAATAATAACTATTGAATACCTCAAACTATATGGTAACTCAACACTCGAATTCTTAAATTTAAAAAAAAAAAAATGCTTTAAATAATTTAGATTGTATTCTTATATAGTACAAAACAAGCTACATTCATTGTCCGGGGATCTTTAAGATTACTCTAAATCTGTCCTTTTCTGAGAGTTAATAATGTACACACCTATTTATAAAAACTGTTGAGTTTTACTACGTTAAATGCGGCCTCTAGTCGCATTTCTATCAAATTCATGTAGCATTTAGTTATCTTTTTACAGGAATGAGAAAACTAAATTAACAAAATCAAAGGCGTTTTTAAACGTTCTTGAAGTGTGAAGGAAATCTACTAAAAGGATTATAAAAAAGGTGAAAATAAAAAAACAACTTAAAAAAAAAAAGGAACTAAATAATTAGATAAACTTTGTTTATATTATTGCACTTTTATGTTATTTACACTTTTGTTTTTGTGAAAACAAATTTCATTTGTTATAATTTATAAATTAAAAAAATTTTCAATGTGGCATTAAAGGCTGAAAAGTAGACAGTTCAAAACGGTGATATATAAAATTAAAAAAGACTGATAAAACCAAAAAGCCATTTCGAAACTATAAAAGTAAGGCGTTTGTATACAAACATATATATATATTTTTTATTTTCCCAATGCCTAAAACTAAGCCAAAAACAAATCCTGAGTATCAATCGATATTAAAAGTAAACGAAAAAATATATAAAGTATAAATTAACAGCAAAGAAAATTTTAAATATTCTAAATGAAGTTAAACAACATTTATTTTGCTTTAAGCAAACAAGAAAAAATGAAGAATAATACTCCAGGTACTTATAACATTTATTTCGCTTTTCCATATAGTACATATATATAATTCTTACGCCTACAACTGAATTTGTTGGTCTTGTTTATGCAATCTAAGCAAATACGCATTCAACAAATATACTGAAAATGATCAGTTAAAACTAGTAAATTAAAGTACAATGAAACGAAAGTACAAATACCTAAGAAAGTACAAATCCAAGCCAAAAAATCTGCTAACTAAATCGTTTAAGATTTTTTAAATTATAAAATTAAAAAAAAACAGAGAAAAGAATTTTACAAAGAATATTTATTTCATCATTTAATGTGGAATGCTTTATTTACGTTTTGCTCTATTGTTTGTTTAATTTTTGTTTAATTAAATAATTTACTTAATAAAAGCGTGCATTGCAAAGAAAACAACGCAAGTGATCTAAAATTTATAAACAATATTATAATATGCAGAATTTTTAATACATTTTTATTACAGCAAACAAAAAAAGCTAAATCTGAACTATCGCTTAATATCCCTTGGAGCGATTTTACTACTTACAAATAACAACCCTTTAAATTGTTGTGCACATTGTTGATCTACGGAACCACTAAAATCGACTTGTGAAATTTGAAAATTATTAATTATTTTTTATGCAGTAACCTCTCGTCGACTCATGTTAAACCAAAGACGAGACAAATATGAATTTAATGTTTAATAATGTTGATATATTATGTGTTATTAGGAACAACAGTGTTCGACAGTGACCAACATTAATAATCTGGCGACTATAAATAGCTAAAAATTTTTTAAAGTGATTTTTCAATCGTTGGGGACAATAATTCCGAGTTACCTTCTTATTTTGTTGTAATTGTTAACATTTTATGTATTAATATGTCTGAATAAAATTTGTGGGTGCGAAACTACAATAAAAAAAAATATTGTGTATGTGGAACTATCTACAGACTTTCATTCGGTAATTTTAGAAAATACAAATATTTCGGATAATGAAATCGCAATTGTCAAGTGAAATCAAAGTTACTACTTATCAAAATAAAAAAAATTAAGATAAAATCTAAAATACAGTCACAAGCTTTTTGTGAAAATATAATCTACACATTTATAGGAAGGCTTTAGAATAATGCGGAACCAAAAGTTTTTAATTTTGAAAAGGGTGGGACTACCTAAATACAAATCTTAAGTTTTGGTAGACTGAATTTTAGAATTCCTTACAGAATAACAGAATAACAATAATGTTTAAAATTCGATTTATGATTTAGACATTTTTACAAACATCAAGAAAATATTAAAGATTTAGGCAATAATGCCAAAAAAAACAAAAAAACACTATCCCTTCTGTACAGGATAATAGTTGTCCTCATAGTAAAGCAATCTCCTATTACCTGAGCCGAGTTTACAACTAAATAATACCGCATTTTCAAGTCTTATTTGTATCTCTAAACCTTTTTTACCCCAAATATGAACCCCAATAATAAATTCTGGTTACGATTCCACACAGGAAACAACAGACTGTGTTATATACGTATGTGCCGCTTTATTTTAATAATATCGAAAAATAAACTATTTAATTGCATTTTTTCACGCATTGAGTTTGAGAAGAAAAAGAGACTTTATTTAAAAATGAATGCAGTAAAGATTTACATTTTCAAACATCATAACAATTTAATTACATATAGGTTATTTTTGCAAGTGCTTTGTGTAAGGGAAATATGTACTGTTAATTATTATTGAATATTATGTGGTATAAATATGTTTTACAAACATTTTTTTTAATTATGGAATAATAAAGTGTTCTAAAACAAAATATAAATAAAGAGATCAACATGTACAATACGTTCTTCGGGGGTCCTTGAGTATGTACGAATATATATACAAATATAATATATTAACGAGTAAGTATACATTAAATTGTTTGATTTATTATTGAACTAGAGAGCTTCCAAGTTGATTAATTTTAAATGTTTAACGCCAATGTGCCGAGAATGCATTATTCATATAGGGAGAAGACGCCATTTGTGTTGTGTTTTCAGCTAAAAAAAAAACCACCGATCGTTAGCCAGGGTCATAGGGTCGTAGAATCATTTGAGAATGCTTTGTGGGTTATACGGTAAGGTTTTTAACGACGTTTGCCAAAGCGCAGGAATACATGATCGACATCAGTGCGTTTATTATAGTTTTTTAGCAAATCATCGGAATTCGCAACAAGAGCTGTATATAAAAAGTTGCACATTTTTGTTATGAATTCTGGGGGTTACTTAATAATGCTTACCAGACGCTTCATTGTTGATATAGGATTTGAGTGCAGAATTCAATTGATCGGAATTTTCCAGGGCCATGCAAACCTTTTTGATATGTTCAGGCATCTCCTCGAAAATGCCGGGCTGGCAAAGTGGTGCCTGTGAGGCTTCTGCACTCTGCACACACACAGCCAAAAGGACAATGGCAAGACAGCAAATCGCAAAGCTCTGAACGTGAGACATACTGCAAGTAGAACATTAGAACAGGGCATGTTTACAAATATATATGTATATATATATATCAATATTCAGCATTGCGCTTTGGTAAATACACATAGTTGGGTTCCATATTTGGACTGTAAAAAGTTCATGAAGAAGGTTCGTATAGAAGAAGGTTCGACAGCACTGTACTACTTTCAGGGTAGGCACTTTTGTTTTAATTTGCAGAAAACGCGATTAGCAAGCGGATTAAGTTGACAGACGCATCAAAAACGAGCAGCTCAGGCCGAGTGCTCAACTAATTTTGATTAACTTGTAATAATCTGCATGCTACGTGCCTGATTATCGTTGCGCTTTGCTGTTGCCAGGACAATGCCATATTGTGCTTGAAAGAAGTTCTGCCTGCAGCCAGCGGCAACGTATTAAATTTCCCTGCTAACCTTGATGACAGCAGCCAGTAGAAGACGGCTCTAATGTTCGCTAACGTGTTTACGAATCAGACAATTTGTTTCTATTAAGCTCCAGGCAGAGTAGGCAACGGCAATGGCAACCTGTCCCCAGCCTGATGAAGATGTATTCGTATAAAAAAGTCAAATGCACTCGTACGGCCCGTGTTACGAATGATGGCTGCCGCAATCAGTGGCAAGTTAGTTGGCCATGCATATGTGTATCTATGTATTTGTCTCTCTTTATTTGTGTGTCAGCACCAAACAATGCTCTATTCAAGCCTCTAATGTCATGTACGTGTTGGGCGTGGATCTGCGTAGATTAGAAGCCGTTGCACCGTTATTTATACATCAATTGAAAGACGGAAGCAAAATGCCAGAAAATACTTTATACCAAATGCGAACCCTTTCACATTTGCCCGAAGACAGCGCAAATGAAAAAAACTTGGAGCCAATCTCTTACTAGAGAGATCGCCCATTAAAATGAATAGTTTGGGTTTGATAACAAAAATCAGTGCACGGAAAGAAGTTTGTAAAATCGAACATAAAATTTTAAAAAATTAAAAGAAATGCAGCTACGAAAATTCGATCAAGAAATGTACAATATACATATATTCTTGATCAAAATGATCAAGCTGATTTGATATGACAATATTCTTCTCAGTGTATATTTTCTTGCCAACTGACGATTACCCTCGTCGTCAAATTTAATGAGTATCAGACTTTTATGTTTTAAGAAGGACGTGCCCAGAAGACAGTTCATACTTGCTAAAAACATAAAAAAAAAAGATTATGAAACACTTAAGTAATAATAAATAATATTTTTAATATTCTTATTATTGAAAATAAAGACAATATCTAGTTGATAAAATATTAACGGCTAACTCTTATTAATTTGAATTGCATAAAAATGTTTGGAGTATATACTATAAAAGGTAGAACTGCCTAAATGTTTATCAGTTGATTCGATTCTTTAGAACTAACAAATGTGCACATATTTATGTCCTATAAATTAAATAAAGATCTTTCAATATACACTGAAGTTATTTAAGAATCAATTTTTCAAAGGATGCTACTAAAAGACACAAACTAGATTTTGTAAGGTTTTGCACCAAATGATTTTCAATTTCATGTACAAATATTCGGAACTGCAAGTTTTATATTAATTTTTGCACTCTTATTAATTTTAGTATTTTTACTATGTCAATTTTATTTACCTGTTGTTAATTTTTTTCACTTAGAATGTTCAAAAACTTGCAAAAATATTAACTGGTTGCGGTTCTGCTGTAGATGTCTTCACTGCCTGATGGAATTGAACTTGTTGAACGCAGGCACTCGAATGATGGTCTGCCTTGACAGGACATCAGCTTTTATTTACTTCCGCTGAGCACGCACACAGACCTAATGCAAGCCTGCCATTGGTCCAACACACACACATACACACACACACATACACACACACACACATACACACACACACACACACACATACACTCATGACAAAGGACCACATGTTGAGCTTAAACAGACAGATACAGGAGCATGCCGGTTGGTGGGCGTGCACAAATATTACGCATACGTCACCGACCACCGAGCGAACGTTGATTATGTGTGCTTTGGGAACTTTTAGACAAAAGCCAGCAAAATATTGTAATACAAACAGAAGCGATGAATTCCTCAATATGTTGATCTATTATATAAGTTTTATCAGCTTTTAATTATGTTATAAAAGCGCATTTTTTATGAGCGTCGCCCACTTAAAGGTAGTTATGTGCGTTAATGTTGCACTTATGAGCCATTATACTTGATAGACTTTTGTTAAAGCATCTTTCGTTCGCCTTAAATCGAATGCTAGATATGTTGACACACACCTGCTGCAGTTAACTTGAAAACACTTACTTATGTACGTAAGGTAAGTAAAGTAATCTTCAGTTTATGAGCTAGGGATTTGCAGACGACACGTTGCAATTAATTTGCCATGGCGCGTGATTGGCATTCAAACTATTGGACTCTGACTTTTTACATATTGAGAAGACAAAATGGGCCAACAAACCTGTGGGCGAAAGTATAGAAACACGAAATGCTTAACTTAGTGTCAATGCTACATAAGCAAATCAAATTTGTCACATTTGATTCTATTACTAATAATTCAACTTAAGCGGATTCAGTGTTGGGCGGAACAAAACATTAAAAGTGCTTTTGCTTTTAGTATATCAGGGCAGAATTATTATATACTCTAATATTATTTATATAATAATATTATTCTATTATTTTATCTGCCATTAGTCCGACTTATATAGCGGTGGCCATTTGGCCACTGGGCCCGAACCCTCGGTTCAATTTTTTAATTAACACAGCTGCCCTCTTGAAGAAGATTTTGCTTAAATTTAGGCATTACGCATTAGGAACCAAAATTGAAGTAATGAGAAACCGCGTTTAATGTGCCAATTCCGATTGGAGGACAGAGGTCTTCAGCAATTCTGCTTATTAACTATTTAATACTTTCTGTAGTACTTTCACATATTTTTAAGCGAGATTTTTGTAAGCACTGAACTCCGGTACATTTTTTAAGTGCCAGTTGACTGAAATTTCGGTTTTAAATGTGATGAATACATTTTTGCATTGTTAATCAGACTTTTTAAAAAGGTTCTTCCGAGGTTTAGCATTACAAAAAACTGAATTGAACAGACGAAATAAAAACTCTGTACGCAATGTGGCAACTAAACAACAGGTGGAGATGAGTTTTATTGATTTCGCTTAATGACCCTAAGATTGTAATCTCATAAGCAGTTACTATCAAGATTTGACTGAATTTAGGAATTATTGATGCTGCTTTTGTGGTTTTCAAGATACCATGCTTCTTAAACATGAGAAAAGTTTGATTACCGTCGACCTGCTGTTGCACAAAGCTCTATTGGGAGAGTTGACAACCTTCACGACTCTCCTCGCTTATCTGCAAAAAGTCGGTAAATATGTTCCTCGACAATTTCTACTAAAACCAACTGACAACAAATCCCATCCAAGAGCACACTTCTACAAAGATTTCGAAATCTTATCTATGTATATGTACTCTACTGTGAAGTTCCGCAGTGTATTCACATTGGCAAGAGTGTTCTCACAGTGTATTCACATTCGCAGCCCACTAATTGGGTTACACTTAACACATTTGCGGTCTTTGATGTTGAGTGCAGAAATCAGGCCAAACAGTATAGTGGTCGCCATATGTGGACATAATGCAGCATAGGCATGGAATGGAATGGAATGGTAATGGAAGTGGGTATGGGATTGGGTGCGATACACGCGCTGTCACCCTCCACTATTCATGGGCAATGATAGCAAACAATGTCGCACAAAATTTGCACAAAATTTGAATAAACTGATTGAGTTTTAGTTGCGCGCATATTATACGAATAGTTCGAACGGTTGGAGGGCATAGTTCGGTACCACTGGGCATTAACATTTAAATTATTTTCGCAATTACACATATGGATGTGAGTGTGTGTGTGTGTAGAATTTAAAGATGTACTTTCAACTAAATTTCAAATAGTCTTGACATTTATTTTCATCATTCGTGTTCTTTGAACGAGTTTAGTTTTTACCAGCTCCCCATCTTTTAAACTATTTTTGCAATTTAAAAATAATGCGTGGATTATTTTTAAAACGATACTTTATTTGATTCGTAGAACATTTAAACTAACTATATTGCACAAAAACACCAGCGGATGAGTCGGCTGTGGCCAGATCAGTCCAGCAGTTTGGCCACTATGGGATCGGGCGCTGACATCGCGTAGCCCAGATGCTGCAGGGCGCGCCGTATCTCGCTGAATACGCTGGCATCGTCTATGGTCGCCGGCAAGATAACCCGCTCATTGCGTGCAAAGTCAGCCATGGCCTTACGCATGGTTTTACCGGAGCGCGTGCGCGGCAAGTTGTTGACCGAGGTGATAAGGCGAAAGGCTGCAATAGGACCCACCACATCGCGTATGAGTTTTATTATCTCCGTGGACAATTTGGCATCTGTTTTCTTGCAGCCATCGACGGGAATGTAGAGACAGAGTGGTACTTGTCCCTTAGTTGCCTCCGGCACACCAAATACGGCCACATCAACAACGTCAGGATGCCGAAGCACAGCATCCTCTAGACTGGAGGTGGACAGACGATGGCCGGCCACATTAATGACATCGTCATCGCGTGCCGTGACAAAAATGTAGCCACGCTCGTCTTTGTAGCCGGCGTCCATGGTGTCGTAGTAGCCCTGCAAGTAACATACAAGAAATTATGAAATCTTTATAATCAAGTAGCATGGCCTACCGGAAACTTTTGGAAGTATAGCTTGCGATATAGCTCATCGTTTCTATATAGAGTGGACATGTTGCCAGGAGGCAGCGGAAGCTTTAAAACAATGCGACCCAATTCAGAAGGAAGAGCCTCAGTGCCATCCTTCTTTAGTATCTTAACTGTTAAAATGCATAGTTATAAAGGTGGTTAACAGGCTTTCGAATTATCGAATTTTCAAGTAAATACTTACTTTCGTAGCCCACAAGGGGCAGGCCGGTAGAATACATGGGTGGATTGAGATTATGTTTGAAGCCCAAACATGTAGCCGTTACAGCAGAGCCAGTTTCCGTCTGCCACCAATGATTTAGCACCGGCACCTTGAATGTCTTCTCTATCCAGGCCTTTGTCTCGTAGTCGCAGTGCTCGCCAGCTATGAAAATGGCACGCAAGGATTTCATGCAGTATTGCCGCCCATAGCTAATCTCCGGATCGGCACGTCGTATCACACGAAAAGAGGTCGGCACTGAGAAGATGCCACACACCTTGTGCTGGTCAATAATTCTAAAAGCAAAAGTGAGTAACACCAATTTCTCCTAAACACTACCGAGGACCAAAGGAAACCTCATGTAAGACGGGGCTTGCTCCCTGTAATACTTACCGAAAGTACTGTCCCGGATCCGGTGTGCGATCTGGCTTCCCTTCGTACATGACGCTCGTGGCGCCCAGACAAAGCGGACCGTAGCATATATAAGAGTGTCCCACAACCCAGCCCATGTCAGAGGCAGCCCACCATGTATCGCCAGGCTGAATGCCATAAATCATTTTCAGCGTGTATATCAGTGCCACCAGGTGGCCGCCAATTGTGCGCAGCACACCCTTTGGCTTGTCCGTGGTGCCGGACGTGTAAAGTATATAAAGTGGATCATTGGCTTCGATGGGCACACAAGCCACCGGTTGACTAGCTTCGCCCATGTCCAACACCGATGACCAGAGTATATCGGCTTTATCGTCCAGAATATCTAAGGCAACCTGTTCGCGCATAAATATTATGTTGCGTTGCGGTGGCTTCCATCGCGACATATTTATGGCCGAGTGCAGTATATCCAGATATGGCACCACCTTACCTGGCTCCACGCCCGCATTAGAGGCGATCACCAATTTCGGCTCAACGTGTTCAATGCGCGAGCAAAGCTCCCGTGCAGCAAATCCACCAAATACCACCGAATGTATGGCACCCAGACGAACAATAGCCAGCATGGCTACGATGGTCTCGGGTATTAGCGGCATATAGATCACCACTCGATCGCCCTTGGTCACGCCCATTTTGGCCAGTCCACCTGCGAGCAGTACAACTTGATCGTATAGCTCCTGGTAAGTGACCTTGCGCACCGTTTCCGTCAGCGGACTGTCATGGATGAGCGCCACCTTGTCACCCCTGCCGGCCAGTATGTGCCTATCTATGGCATTGTAGCAGGCATTCAAATAGCCGCCCACATACCATTTAGTAAATGGTTGATTGCTGTTATCCAGCACCTGCTGCCATGGCGTGTCCCAGTCTAGCAAATGTCCCAGCTCCTCCCAAAAAGCGACTGGATTTTGCACAGACTTGCGGTACAGCTCCAAGTAGAATGGACTGTGCGCATCAACTGGCATTCCATATATAGACGAAGAAACACCTTGATATGAAGAGCATTAAGTCGATTAGTAGTTTTCGAGTTCAATGCACTGTCTTATGGGATGTACAGTTGGGTGGCTCATTTAATGCTGCATAAATTTGGGCGCTCGATAAAGACTTAAATCGGCCAAAGCAAAACTAATTTACACTTTCACAATATACGATATTGGATAATTAAATTGTATGTATATTCGAAAGACTACGTCGCGGTCACTTGTCGCACATTGCCTATGTATGGTATATATCGATTGTGCCAGACAGAACAGCATAATCACAGCGCCATTCACATACGAATATAATAAGAGTTCTGCCAGTTTCACCATTCCAAAGCGAACTTAATAATTTTGATGGATTATATAAGCGTTCGCGTCAACGAAGATTCAATTGAAAAAACTTATATTTATTTTAATTATTTAAATAGTATAAATATACGCATATGTATTCACAGTCAGATAGTTGGTTAGAACATGGATGGTTATTTCAGTTTTTTGCATATTTTAGTAAAATGAAGGTTAGTTCTTCAAACTTACTGCCTTCAATATTGGTTTTATTCACTGCATCGGTAACCAGCTCCATTGGTTCGTACTTTTTTCACAAATGCGTCAATTGAACAATGAGTTTATTGTGTATATATTAATGTACATGTATATGTAGATCCTCTATAGGCTATATAGGAAATTACAGCTCCAGCTTAGACACGTCCGTCGCCTTAAAGTCGAAACGTTGCAATGATATTTAATTGCTTGCAAAGCATGTGAAATCCAGAACTCAAAAACATTGGATCAAAGGTTTAACGAAACACTCTCACTACATGAGCATTTTAAAGTGTTTTCGACTTAAGTAATACTCTCACCACAATTAAAAACCCATGACAACAATGTTTTGATAATGAGCGAATAGAAAAACTTTCGACTTACATATAAAGCCAAACTAACACTCGAATTAAACTATGAACGCATTTAAATAATGTATGGAATTAGCTTTAAGTAAAATTCGCTAAAAAACTAAATTCACTAAAAACTAGTGAAGAATTGAAAAAGACCAAAGTTAAAATCAACTATACTATATATGTTTCTTTGTGAACTTTGAAAGAATCAATTCGAGCTCATCTCTTATATATCCACAAAAGAGCATTCCGAAATTTAACTTTAAACTGATCAGAACGGTTTCGTTCTAAAGTTCGAGTCGATGACGTCCAGCCGATTTGAGAATCACGTTCTGCAATCGTTTCTCTGCAATTTTTTAACAACTGAAGCTTTCGCATAAGGTTAATATACCTTGGATAATGACGTTGCTCCATGTCTTCCGACATGCTCTAATATTTTCAGTTAGAATGAAGTACAAAAATAAAATATTATCATATATGAAGGTAATTGAATATTCTTTACTTTTTTCGCATTAAACTAGAGTTTCATTAAATAGTAGAAGATATTTATAAAAATATATTCGTTCGTCTATTTCTTTTTTTTGTCCTTCTTGGATTTTTTGGCCGGGGGCTGTGCAGTTGCTACAGCAGCTTCCGCTTCCGGTGTTGTCTCCACACTAAAACCCTTGATGTATGGCTTCACCAGTTTGAATATCAACTTTTCATGCTGCACGTTGCTCGAGTCCAGACTCAGCCTTACCGTGACTGGGTCAAAGGAATGGAAAATCACATTGCCACATCTTTGCGTATGGTCCTCCTCATTGAATATGAATATTACTTCGCTCTTGGTCCGCTCCAGACCGTCTTTGCCATCCTTGTCGCCCTTCAGATACAATGTGCCCTCCAGTCCGTACTTGGGTATGAGCACCTGCAAAGCATTCTTGCGCACAAACAAAACATAGCTGAAAGAAAGAATGGATTAGCAAATAAGATAAAGCTGACTTTTTACTGTAAATATACCCCTCCTCTTCTTCCTCTTTGCCACGAAAGAATAGATGTGTGTTAAGCGCTACGGATGCGCGACCTGCATATTGCGCCATTTTATGGCGATAATTTAAATTGTTGCACAGCTCCTCATTGGATTTGCGCTCCAGGAGCTGGGCATAGGTGCTATCGGCCCCAATGGAGGCTGCCAGCAGGCGATGTACCATAATATCCGAATACCGGCGAATGGGCGAGGTGAAGTGTGTGTAAATATCAGCAGCCAGGCCATAATGGAAAAACTCTTCTTTTTGCAGGCTACCGCTGATAAAGTACACCGCCTGCATCATGCAGCGCGTCGTTAGGATACGTATCATTGTATTGAAGTAAGGATTATCGGCTTTAACGCATTTATCCAGTGAATGCGCTAGCTCCAAACCAGTATCTATGGCCACCTCGAAGCCCTGATATCGTGCAGCCTTTACCAAAGGATCGAAGTTGGTCGGTGGCGGCTTCGGGTGACGGCGCAGCACAGCGCACTCTGTGAATTCCGCCGCAATGTGCTGGGCCACGGTTATATTGGCCAGCAACATGAACTCCTCCACCATTGAATTGGTATCTCGCATCTGCTTGGCCTCCACCTCCAGCGGCTCATGCGTTTCACTATCCACTTGAAAGCGTATCTCCGGTGAGGCCAGCACCAATGCGCTTGAATAAAGCATTATTATATGAGTACGAAGATACGGTCACGTTATACTTACCCATTGTCCATTCGCCGCTTCTTAAGTATCTTGGCGAGACGATTAAGATGACGCAGCGATTTGGCGATTTCACCAGTCTCTGTGGAGTCATCAATAAGAACCTGGGCCTCCTCATAGGTCATAGCCCGCTTAGACTTAATGACGCTCTTGTGAAAGCGTTTAGACAAAACATTCGCCTCATTGTCCACTTCCCAAACACAGGAGAAGGCAAATCGTTCCACACCACCGACAAGCGAACAAAGGTTGGAGCTTAGAAGCTCCGGAACCATGTCAATGCGTTTACCAACCAAATAAACAGTTGTGCCTCGCGCGGCAGCTTCTTTGTCTAATGCATTGCCTGGCCTTATGAAATGACTAACATCGGCAATGTGAACGCCCACTTCTAAATTTCCGTTCGGCAACTCGCGGCAATGAAGTGCATCGTCAATATCCGTGCAACCGGGTGGATCTACAGAGCAAATATACAAATCGCGCAAGTCCACCCGCTTGGCATAATCCTCCTCTGTAATGGTCCACGGCATTTTGGGTAAAAAACTGAGCACTTCTTCGGAGAACTTGCAGTGCGGCACATCGTGTTCCAGCAATATCACCTCATTCTCGGTTGCCATGTTCCCCAGGGGGCCTAGCGATCGCACGAAATGCCCATGTGGGTATCGTGAGTTCCTCGGCCAGCTGTCAATGGTCACAATTATGCGTTGGTTTTGCAGCTTGGCTGCCTGGCGCGTTTCGATGCGTATGCGCGGAATCTTGCGATCGGCGGGCACGAAAATATGGCGTGTAGTGTCCTCAATCAGACTGGGCTGTAAAATTCCGCAATACTGACGCCACTTGCGACGCACAATACCCACAATGCGACCGGTGGGTGTGCGCTCTGCAGCTGGGGCGGTCTGCACTTGTTGCAGCATTTCCTTCTCCTCTTCAACACGCTCCTCGCTGGGCACATCATCGGCATACACATTTTTCTCCTCCAACACAATCTCACTGGGCGCTGACCATTCGGATTCAGGCAACAGTTCAACGGCTACAATATCCCCGTCTACGGCGCGGTTAAGCGACTCGCGGCCTTGTATTAAAATCTGTGAGTTATAGTAGAGTAATGGTTTAGTCCAGGTATTAGAATGGTAGACGCTTTCTTCATCAAGCACGTAGGATTTAGAACGAAAAACTTACGCCTTTTTCATAGCTCTCCACATTGACATTGCCCTCGAGATAGTTCTCCCTAGATGCCTGAAACGAACCTTGCAGCAATTTTTTGTGTCGCAAGCCCTCAATCAGCTCCTTCATGCTCAAATGCGGTGGATATTGGGGCAGCGCTTGTTTCTCATTTTCAAATGTTTTCTGGGACAACTTGTCGACCAGCAGTGGAAAGTCTTCAAGCGACTTAACATAATCTGCCGCACTAGCCACCAAAATATCCTCGGCCTCGGCCTTGGCGCGATTACCAGCATCGTCGGTAAGCAGCACTACACGTGTGGCTGTGCGTCCGCTACGCTGAAAGGTCTTGGATGCCTGAGAGGTATGCAGATGGGTATCGTACCATTTGGCAGCCAAGCGTATGGCGCGGTCATTGCGATCATTGGCGCTCTCATCTGGCTCGCGATCGGCATAGGTGTCCCTGGAAAGTGTAAATTGGAATCATTTTGGTTAAGTACCCAATCGACGGGACTTACTTATGATGCTCATTGACAAACACATAAAAATTGCGCGTGCGATCGTGGATAATCTCATTGAGACGCTTATAGATGGATGAGCTCTTGTGTTTCACTTCGTTCAGTACCGTGGTGAGCACGATTACATTATGGAGCACATCCTCCTCAAGCACGTCGATTTGATCCAGAACCACGTTGGTATCCAAAACAATGTAGTGTGGAAATTTGAAAATGCTGCTCTTGATGTCGTGCTCCGACGTCAACTGGTAGACCTCGTTTTGAAAGCAATACTGGCAAAGATCTGAGCCGCAACCAATGTCATCACGTAGATAATGCTCTCGTACAATTTTTAATATATTACCGCGTTTTGTTTTCCGCGTAAATTCTCGTAAAGTTTGCATTTTTGTAACAAAATAAAATTAACACAATTCACATGCGTGCCGGAATAAAGGGACACATACACGTTCAAGCAGTTGTTTCGATACGAATGTGGACGCCACATGCCGCATACCAAATAAAGAACAGCGTATACTTGTGAAATAAAGATTAAATAATTACAGAAAAATTATTTTGTTGAGTTTTTAATCCTCGTTAAATTTTTAATTCAGAATCGTGTTTAATAAATATTTATCATCATACTGTTTTCTACACATGTTGCGCCTTTTAAGTTTAGCAGCACTTAACAATGGAACGTTGTACAACACTACTTTAGCATTTGTATTTTAAGTGTCCAGCACGTGTACAGGGCACGTTGCGGTGTTTCTTGTTTAAATTTTTAACGCTTTAATACTATTTGCAATGGTTTCAAATGAAAAAAGTTTTCCGCGCGGCGGAATAGCAAATTTACAAGTCAATGCCGAAAACAGCGCATCGAATATCGTAAGTAAAACAGTAAAGGGGTAACTTAGTTCTAAATTCTGAGGTTTGCGGCTTGCAGGTTTTTGGTGCCTCACAGCGAAAGGTAAAGAAAGGTCCAAAGCCAAAGGAAAAGCGAATAGATGATAGTGAGCACAGTGACCAACTGCAAGCGTTCTCCGCGGAAACGCTCACATATGACACACTTCGGGACCGAATGCTAGTGATGGGAGTTGTAAAAGCAACGGAGGCCACCTCACTCCAAATAGCATTGCCCGGACGCATGACAGCTCGCGCTTTAGTGGCCGATATATCCGATGCATATGCACGCGTGGCCCAATCCTACATGGCCGGCGATGGCAGTGAATATCACGATCTGACTGTGCTGTTCAGCGTGGGACAGATTGTGTATGGGCGCGCCATAAAAACAGAGATACCGGAAAGGAATCGCATGTCACTGCTGCTGTCACTTAAACCGGCAGAAGTGAACAGTAGCTTGCACCACGCCAGCATCAAGAAGGGCTTCATCTTCTCAGGCGCCATTGAGGAAATCCAGGAGCACGGCTGTGTGATCGAAACGGGCATTGAGGGGCTGCAGGCATTTGTTCCCATCGCAGACGCGGCACAACAGCATCACATTGGCCAGTTGATCTTCCTGAAAGTCAAGCAAATTCAGCACAGTTCCGCAAAGAGTACTTGCCAGTGTGTGCGCTTGGATCAGGACAAATTGAAAATTAAAAGCCAGAACGAAACCAACCTCGACTACATATTGCCTGGTAGCATTGTAAAGTTTAAGGTAATAAAACATCTTAAAAATGGACTGGAGGGGAGCATTATGAACGAATCGTTTAGAGGCTACGTGAATGAGCATCATTTGGCAGAGGCACTGCACACGCCGCCAGACTACGAACTTAACGAAGAGTACCTGGCGCGGGTGCTCTACGTGATGCCCCTGACCAAGTTGGTATATTTGACCCTTAATTTGGACATAAACGTGACAACTGAAAAGACGGCAATAGAAGATGATGAGCAGCAGGAACTACTAAAGAAGGGCAGCATTGTGGAGAAAGCACGAGTGCTGCGCCATGGCACAGGCGGTATCGTACTGCTCCTCAACCACAAACATAAGGGTCTGATTTCGTATGGTTCCATTAAGTCGAACCATAAGGGAAACTACGACCAGGACGTGGTGTTGGCAAAGTACAGCAGCAAGAGCAAGCATAAGGTGCGTGTACTTGGATACGATGTCATCGAGACACTCTACTACTGCACCGACGATGCCAATGTATTAAACGAGAAGTTGTACACACTGGAGGATCTTCAAGCAGGCGATATTGTTCAAGCGCGTATTGTGAAGCCTGAGTCCAAAATTGGCGGCTACAATGTTAAGATTGGGAAAGTCAACGGGATCATTGAGCAGCTGCATCTGGCGCCAAATATGCGGTATGAGGTGGGACAAAGTCTGCGCTGCCGTGTATTGGATATTTGCCTGGACCGTAAAATTTGCTATTTAAGCAATAGGAACGAGTATCTTAACAAGAGCGTCAAACTGCTAACCTCACTGCAATCGGCTCAGCCTGGCAGTCTCTTCACTGGCACTGTGGTCAAGGTTGAGTCCAGCTATGTACTCGTCAAGTTCTGTAGCGGCATCAAGGGAGTGCTGCACAAACAGCGCCTGAACGAACTAATTGAGAGCACTTTTTTCGCCGGTCAAACTATAAAGTTTCGGATTGCTGGACGCAATAATGATCAGGTACTCTTAACACTGCCCGAGGAAAAGTTCCAGCTCGGCGAAATATGTCCCATTGAGGTGACAAATGCATTAGACGCTGGTCTAGAAATTAAAATTACCTATGCTAGCGATGAACAGGATGCATCAATGACAGGTGACGAGGAGCCTACCGAGGAGTTTGTCGGTCTGATGCCACTGCGGTTTTTATCAGACTATGTGGATCTACAGGATGCACAAAAACGCACTCATCCTGTCGGCACACACACCGAAGCCGCCTGCATCATGCAAAACATTTTTAGTTTGCGCGATGTGGCCTATTTCAGTGAAAACCTTACCAAGGATTGGCACACAGTGCAAGTGGGCGATCTACTCCGCGCCCATGTTAAGCATGCCAGCGAGCAGGTGCTGGAGCTGCTGCTGCCCGTACGTAATTACAATAAACTGGTCAAGTTGCACGTAAAGATGCTCTGCCCACAAACCGCGCGCGAAGTGCCCATCATGCTGGCGCCGGATCAGCTGCTGTACGTCAAGGTGCTCAGCAAGGAGTCAGAGACCAAAACGTTGACCGTGTCTGCCAAGCTTTCCGATGTGTGGAGTGGCCAGTTAACTGATACAGCAAAACGGGTGGAGAGGTAAGAGGATAATACTGTTCAATTGCTTACATCCCAAGACTAAATTAAATCCTTACAGCTATCTGGACGAAGTATCACAAATTCGAAATAAATTAAAAATTCTGAATGCGCCCATTGCCAAGCATAGTATGGGCGACAAAGTTGATGTAATTTTCAAGGGCATTGATCCGACGACCAACAATTGGGTGTATCACTTGGATGGCTCCAAGAATATAACGGCACTGATAATGGCCAGCTTGGCAGGCACAGCGACGGCGCCCCAGGTGGGCAGCAAACAACAAGCCGTTATCTTGTGGATCGACTACGCCAACGATATGCTGCTCATAAGCAATAAGAAGATGGATATTGAACACATCAGCAGCAGCAAAGAGCTTCCGTCAAATTTAATCGCCAAGTCGGGCATGAAGGCCAAAGTGTTGCTTAAAGTAGATAGCATTGTGGTGTGCTCACTAAAAAAGGGTGCCAGCAATCCGTTGATATTTTGTCCGGTACGCCTGCATCCCAACGATGTTGATAACTCCGCCAGTGCTTGTCTGCGCCAGGGAGATTTCTGTAACCTTGCATTTATACACGACAAGCTGCCAATTGCTGTGCCAGAAACCGTCTGGAAGCTGTGGAAGGGCGTAAAACGTGCAGCCGCCGTCGATGCTGAAGAAGGAACTCCCGTTAAGTCGAAAAAAGTCAAGATGGAAGCTAAAACAGCAGCCAAATCGAACACACAGAAACTTAAAAATGACAAAAAATCTGAAATTAAGCCGCTGGATAATGGCAAGCAAAAGGGCGCTCAGCTTTTCTTCGAGGATAAAATCCCTGCAAAGGCAAATGCGCTCAAATGCAATGCAGCAAATGATACTGCAACTAAGTTACGCCTACCGGGCATCTCGAGTTTTTGGGAGACTGACCTCGGCGCATTAAATGGCAAGCGGCCAGAGGACACGTCCAGCGATGAGGATGACAACAATGCAGCAGCCGAGGCCGAGACGAACTCTAGCAAGAAAAAACGACTTAGTGCCAAGGAAAAGGCGAAGGCAGAAGTTAAGGAGGAACAGCGCTTGCGAGACATCGAGGAGCGCAATGCTGATCCCAATCAACGCCCAGAAACAATTGATCAGTTCGAACGTCTGGTACTATCCGAACCCAACAGCAGCAAGTCCTGGATCCAGTACATGTCCTTCCTCCTCTCAAATACAGAGGTGGATAAAGCACGAGACATTGCACGACGCGCCATTAAAACAATAGCGTTTCGCGAGACCAAAGAACTGCGCAATATATGGACTGCACTAATCAACCTGGAGCTAAGCTACAACTCATCCAATTTTGACGATGTGTTGAAGGAGGCACTTAGCCATAACGATCCGCTTGAAACCTACCTAAACCTTGTCGAAGTGCTCAAGTCACACAATCTTAGGGAACGTCTCGTCAGCACATTAAATCTAATAACGCGCAAGTTTAGAACGGAGCCGCAGGTCTGGCGTGTGGCTGCCGATGCTTACTTCTGGCTGGGCATGGCGGACCGTGTACAGCCTACGCTGCAGCGTGCGATTAGCGTTTTACCCAAAAATCAACGTAAGTACTGAACAGCAATTATAAATTTACCCTTTACCCATTGAAAATGGAAAAAAGGGTGTAGATTGGTTTTGTGCAAATATATATAACATATAACAGGCAGAGGGAGACATGTCGAAGAGCAGAACGAAGAACTAAGTCGATTTAGCCATGTCCGTCTGTATAAACGGGTTGGCCTCACAAACTGCAAAAGCTGGAGATTTGAAAGTAAATACGCAATACGAGTTTGTAATTTTTCGTCAATATCTTGTCGTTTTCAAATATCAATAGAAATCAAGTCTTGGTGGTTTAAGCATAATTTAATAATTCTAAGATCTAGAGACACCCAATTTGGTAAGTAGGCTCTCATATAGTACACACATTAAGAATATTTCAATTTTCAGATGCCTACCCCATTCCCCAACCCTTTCCCGTTCCCGGACATCAAACAGATGTTATTCAACAATAGATTGCCAATAACGTGGCGTTCCATTTTAAAATTCATATTGGGGGCTTAATATTATGATCTGAAGAACTCAAAGCGTCGTGCTATAAAACAAAATTGTACATTTACTGACGGGTAAAGGGAATCTTGTAGTCGAGCACACCCCACTTTAGCGTTCGTAACTCCATATTTTTTCTGACTAACTGATGGCTGAAATTTTTTCTGTAGTAACCTTATGTGATGGAGATGCACTTTAAAATGGGATTTTGAGAAAATTAATTCAATTCAATCTATGTAAAATATAATTTAGACGTGAAGTTTAAGATAGTACGGGTTGATTTAAGTTTGCCACTATCAACTCAACTGACGGGTGATATAAATTTATTGTGTTGCAAAACTACAATTGCTACAAAGTTATTTTGAAATAAACAGAGTTTTCTCCGATCAGTTTTATACTTTCCTGATATCTGTAGACTCTAAATACAGTAACAACATTATATTATACCTAAATAGAACTAAATTGAATTTGGTCCTGTTTATCCGCAGACATCAATTGCATTGTGGGCTTTGCGAAACTGTATGCCCAGAACGATGATAATGCCATGGCGCAAACTTTGCTTGATGATATTGTCACCTCATATCCAAAGCGGATTGATATTTGGGTCCTTTACGTAGATATGTTAATCAAATCGGAACTTATTGAATCCGCACGGTACGTAAATCAGATTTAATCCAACTGAAATCAAATTAAATCCTATCCTATAACTATTTTATTTAAAGAAATGTACTCGAACGTGCAGTTCTCCAAAAGTTACAGCCGGACAAAATGCTTGTCATCTACAAGAAGTATCTGGACTTTGAGATGAAGCACGGTACGGAAGCAAATGCAGCTCGGGTCAAACAGCTAGCCGAACAATATGTTCAGAGTCAAAATAAAACGCTTAAATAGTTTCGAAAAAGAAGTTGATCCGCTTTTGATTGTATCTATCCGTACAGAGAGGTAATTTAATATGAGTAAATTGAAATAATATATATAGTTACTGGATCATCGCCTTCACATTAACGAAACTAATTGACAAAGTAGATCTGTTTTTGTTGATACTTTATTTTATAATCTATTTTAAATGAAGTGTGTGATCCTTGAATGCTACTTTTATTTAAATATATGTATATTATATATATATAGAAATACATACAGTTGTTTGCGACAGCTTCCAGAGTAGCAGCTACATGGATATATGTAGCGGCAAAGACTGGTAAGCATGCCACAGAGAATAAGAACTGAAATTCTTGAACAAAGCATGAATATTTTTGGGATCTGTGTTATATATAGTGAATATGATTACATGAGAACACAATATGCTTAAGCCTATCCTGGAAAGGGCTTAGTAGTGGGCGTGGATGGCGGTACACAGGACACCTGACGTATTACAATGACAATGAATTATTCTTACACATTAATCAATAAGAAGCAAATTATAGAAAAATGTTATTTGCTCATGTGACTATAATTAATTTATACATAAAACAGTCTTGAGCGCTGCGCAGCTGGGCGCCCAATTTCAATCCTTAAATATGCCACGCGCCTTTGCTGATATCTTGCGCACGCGCCCCCGGCTGCTGACACTCACCAGTTGCTCATCACTTTCCGCCGTGCTGCTGTTGCCATCCTCCGTGCGTTGCTGTTCCTCACGTTCTTGTGAGCTATTGTTGTTGTTGGTCGCCGTATGAACATCGCCGTTGCGTAAGCGCTTACGCTGACTGTGCCCCAGATTTTGATCGTCCTCATCGGATTGCTCATTGTAGCGCGGACGTTTCTGATTGCGACCGCTGCGCTGATTGCTACGTAGCCGATTAGGTCGACCACGCGGAGCCTCATAATCATCATCATCGTCGTCGTTAAAGGACTGATCAGAGGTGGCACGAAGCTGACGACGTTGGCGCTGTTCACGTCCCTGTGTTGCGGTCGCTGCCGATGAGGAAGCAGTTTTGGTTTTACGTGATGTGCGTCCATTGCTGGGCGATACGTAGCTGGTTAGCGGCTGATTATCTTCAGAGTCTGTGGCAGTTGGTTCTTCATCATCATCGTCGTCGTTGCTGCCTTGAGAGCTGGAGCCGCCATCAGTGCCTTCGTCTGACGCAGCGGCCTCCTCTCCATCAGGCAATTCCGCCGCTTGCTCGTCTTCCTCTTCGCCCTGCGATTGCTCCTGACTGTTACGAGATCGCAATCGTCGCGTTGTAACACTGTTTGTTGTGGAGGTGGGACGTCTGTGATTAGACATTATAGACAGCAAACGAGAACTATTCAGCGGATCATTGGTTGTGTCCAATTCATCCGCATTGCGCTGATGACGTGATAATACGCGCCGAGGGGCACGCGAGGCCGCCGCTGACTCGCTGCCCAAATAGTTGTGATCGTGCGCAGCCATTGGCGGTTCATGCTGATTGGAGCTGTTGGTAGTTGATGTAGCGTGCGAGCGCGTCATATGCATGGTACGTGGTACCGAAGGTAAACGGCGACGCAGAGTCAACGGATGAGGAGCTGATGTGCTGGTCTTTGCAGGTCCAGTGACAGTTTCTAAAGATAAAAATGTATTTCAACTTCAATATTTGGATAAGGACATTTGTTATAACTTACTTTGCTGGTTATTAGCCAACGGCTCATTATCACTGTCATCATCATCGTCGCTTTCCGCGGCAGCTGTTACCACCGTATTGCGATTTGTGCGCAGCTGACGTGCTGATGTGGCTGCACCGGCCACTTGACCTAAGGCAGCTCGGCTAGTCGAGGGCATGTCGTCCTTTGTGGGCGTTGGTAAAATCTTGGATAAAATTGTGTAACATGTTATTGTGTTATATATTATATTTTCATTTACTCACCTCTTCAGCCTCTTCGCTTTCATCATCCTCCTCCTCTTCGATGTCACTGCCGCGTGCCCAATCCATGAGCGCACGTTTTGCGCTCTGCCTTGTGGGTCGACCTACTGGTCCATGTGAATCTGTATCCGAATCAATAATGCGACCGTTACGAACGGGCAGATGATAGCTGTGATCATTTTCGGCAGCATTCTGTGATCGTCCGCCATTGGCGCGCGTATTTCGGGAGGGGCTCTCGAGGCTAGATCCAGCTGATACAGCAGCCGCACTAGTGCTCGGCCCATTTCCAGTAGCCGTTGCGCTCTTGCTTTTCGCTGGTCGACCTTTCTTGCGCGGTGTCTGACTGTCCTGAGTGCTATCATCTGCTTGGGAATGAGAGGCTTCCGCCTGATGTTCGTCCTCAGAGCTGCCTAGCAAGCGGCGTGTGCGACGAGTGGGCGCCACAGTGGCACCACGACTGCCACCAGGCTGACCAGTCTGATCCAATCGATGTCTTTTGTTGTTGTGGTGGAGCCGGCTGTTGGGCTTGCGCTTGTTGCCCCCACCACCGCCTGCACGAGCACGTCGCCGCTCGTTAGGGTTGTAGCTCTCTTCAGAGTCGTTGGCATTGGTCTCATCATCACTGACATTCTGGCGCGCTACTCGACCGCGGCGGCGACGTGTTTGCTGCGGCGAGCTGCCATTGGAGTGGGCTTCCTCATCCTCATTCTCATCGCTGCTAGCATCCGAGGTTGTTTCCTCCTCCTCTTCCTCCTCATCGCTGTCCGAATTGCTGCTGCTCTCGTGGCGTCGCTGCTGCGGATTAGACGACGATGATGTCACACGATTAGAGCTCGAAATTGTGGCACTAACGGCTACGCCATTGCGACGCCTGCTGCCGCGCTGAGTGCCACGAGCCACCTGCTGCTGCGGCGCGACACTATCATCGTCATCATCTTCGTCGTCGTCCTCATCTTCCTCGCTTGTGTGCGCTGGAAGCCTTCTGGCAGCGCCAGGCGGCTTTTGTGTGCGGCGCGTGGTCCGATCCGTAGGCGTTCGCTTGCTGGGGCTACTAGAGCCGCGTCCACTGCTGCCGGACTTGTTCTTGTTGGCGCGTCTGCGCGCCGCCTTCCAACTGCTAACCACCGTCTTGATGTGCGACTCGAAGAGGGCACTTAAACGCAATGTCATTGCATAAATCTGTAAGAGAAGTGATGAGAGCAATTAGTGAGATGAGCTCCAGAATTAAAATGAATTAATGGGAGTTGAGTTATGTAGAAGTAGTAGCCCAAGAGCAACCTTACCGCTAAGTTATCCTATTTTAGTTGATTGTCACGGATCGTCATTCATTTGGTTTAGTTCGAAATATTTGATGGGTTTGGATTGATTCGAGTGATTCGATTGATGGTTTATGAGTTGGGTGGTAGTTAATTTTTGAAGTTTGAAGGCATGTTTACAAATTGCAAAAGAAACGTTAAGAAGAGATGAGCTGGTGTGTGAGCTTGTGTGGTGTTAGCAGTGCGGGAAATAGGATAGATAACGAAACAAATCGGATTTCTACTTATTTAAAAACAAACTTTAAATAACAAATTATGAAGAACATTATTTTGTGTCAGTGTCATTAAAATCCAATCTTTATTTACATTAAACAGTACGGGAGTTTTGTAAAATCCAAAAGAGAAAGAAATAAATATGTAATCGTAAGTGCAGTAAGACAGAAACTAACCCAAACAAAATAAAATAGTTATAAGAAAATTAAAGAAAATTTATCTTTAGAGCGTTGAAGATTATCCTTACAAAGAGCAGGAAGAAGCACGGTTTAATGGTAATCTGAGCCATATAATAGTGTTTTTATACAGCTATCAATTTTAGATCGATTATTCCTATGGTAACTTTATGATTTACGAAACCTATCCCGTCTACCTCGAAAAATGAGGATCGATGGTAAGCTTTATAAAGATAGCTTATAATTGGCACACATAAAAAATTTATTTAAACAAAATTTTTTTTTTCAAAGAAGTATTAATATTATGAGAAAAAAAAAATTATCTCTATATATAAAACTGTTTGTCCTGAATGACTGACTGATTGGTGATCAACGCACAGCCCAAACCGTAGGAGCTAGGAAGCTGTAGTTCACTGAAGTTACCTTATGTGATGAAGGTGCACATTAAGACGGGGTTTCGAAAAATTCCACCCGCAAGTATGTAAATATCGCGAAAAACGTTTGAATGAAACTTTTTTGTTTACCATACGACTGGCCTCAAACTCAATTTCAAAGTTCTTTGTTCAAATTCATTTGAGGGGTGCATTTTAAAGATTTATTTAGTGAATTTGAAGTTTTGTCCGATTTGCATCAAACTTATTTTCAAAGCTCTCCATAATAATATGATGAATACGTGTTTCAGCGGTTTGGGAAATTCCACTTGCAACAGTGATAAAAGGGCGGAAAACTTTTATATGAAAGTAGTT
Organism: Drosophila ezoana; assembly: GCA_035045725.1. Taxonomy (NCBI): domain Eukaryota; kingdom Metazoa; phylum Arthropoda; class Insecta; order Diptera; family Drosophilidae; genus Drosophila; species Drosophila ezoana. Next base: position 894,459 of record JAWNOU010000197.1, on the reverse strand, counting down.
TGCTTACCGTCCGGTCAGTTTCAAATCATTTTCAAGGCTTTTTGAGAACATTGATTTTATAACATACGTGCCACGAGCAAGGCCGGGCTATACCCACTAGTATTCATATATATTTGGTAACCTTGAATAATATCTAAATAATTTGCTTAATGATTTACTCAAATTATTCTTCTGCATTTCAAAACAAATTAATAAATATAGAAAACTATCCGTTTAGCTATTATTAAGGCTCATAATACCCAAAAACAAAGCAACAATATCACAATAAGTCTAACTGCAATGACAATTGCGCTTGATGCGAATCTGGCATAAATAAATGACGATCTGTAGCAGTACCCAGATCCAGCCAGGGGACTCACCCGTGAGCGTTTGTTGGTATTGTAGTTCTTAGAATTGAGGAATATAAGGCGCACATCCTTGGCAAAATCTAATGGATCATCGTAATTGCCACCCAGTAGATCCTCTTTGACTGTACGCAGATCCATCGGTGTGGCAATGATTTCCAAATAATCCGGAAACTCAATTGTATCGACTGGCTCACGAAACGGTAATGAATCAGGCCGCTGCCACATCATATCCAATAGTTGCCGGCAATCAGAGCGCCAGTCGCCGTCGGAGCGTATACGATTCGACCTGCAATCAATTCACTTTAATATTTAAATATTAACTAATTAGGTTTATTATGCTTGCCGTCGTGTCGACGAAACGCGCTGGCGGGCAGCAGCTGCTGAGGTGGTTGGACCGGTGCTGGTCGATGGTACAACATCCGAATCAGCTTCGTTTTCTGACTCTGATGAGTGATAAACGTCCACTAGTTGATGATAAACGGCCGCCACGTCTATTTCATCCGCTTCTCTGTTTGAAGTTAAACGTTAAGTTATTGAATAAATGGTACCATTTTCGAAAACCATATCGCTTACCTAATGATACGCAGACACAGATCAGTCACAATCCGTGCATGCTTCACGATGCTTGTGTGCCGGCGATTGTATTGCTCCGCATTGGTGGCTAGATAGCGGACATCAAACTGCGCCGAGGTTATACGACGATAAAAGTGATTTTCAAAGCGCGATTTGACGGTTGTTAAATCGATGGGATACTCAATTAGATAGGCATAATCTGGATAAATGTTGAGGTCGACTGGCGCCAGAAAATGCTCCGCTATAGACAAACGCATGACCTGAATGAGACGAAAACAAAAGTTATTAAAGTTGCATAATTTATATTAATATTTGTTGTTTTTTTTTTAGTTGCTTTATTATAGTATATAGTAGGCGAAAATTGATCTTTTATTTTTCTTTTAATGAAACGGTAGTCTCCATTCGACTTTAAGACAGAAAACTTCGCTTAGTATAACAAAATTTAATTTCAATTGTACAAAGCAAGTGGCTAGTTCGAAGTATCAAGACTTACAGGGGATGGTTAAAATACTATTAATTTATTTTATCATGGAAGGTTTGTGATGTGTTCCATAATCTTTCCTAATTTAGATATATTCCAACTGATTCCAACTATATTTTAATATTAAATTTAAAAAGGAGTTAGGAAGTGATGATTAATGAAGTTTCAATAGTATTGTGCAGTGGAATTTGTGTTTGATCAGTAAAGATGAAAATTCGCATAGAAGCGCGATTTCTATTTCAAATACAATCGTAAAAACTTGATGTGAATGTTTTTTTTTCAGTTATTGCTCTTTAATTTGGATATTTGCATTAGTCGGCTGTGCATGGGAACATACCTGCTCGAGTCCATTGATGATGCGACGGCACGTGCCATCGCGATCGCCCCGATGCCATTCCTCGGACTTGGGCTGATACAGCGTGGCGCGAATCTCTTCCGGCAGTACGGGTACAGCGCCGCCCACTTCATCTGGCAGCCGCTGCTCATCGATAGGCTCCATATCCCAGGGACTCATATACTCGTATTCACCATTATCCCAGCGCACGCGGAAACACATAAAATATGAGTCGGGAAAATCGGCACTCAGCGGATGACGCGACTCAATCTGGCCCATCCACCAACCGTCGCCGATCATACAGCGAAATCGATCGGAGATACTCCAGTTGCGCTGCGCCGCCAAATCGAAGGTCTGGCGCAGTACGAGAAAGTCCAGTACATCGGGCATGTCATGGTACTTAATTTTAAACGTGGTGCCCGTCATATTGCCGTCGTCATCAATGATGGCAAGTTTGAGGCAGCATAAACGCGGCGGACGAATCTCGTATTTAATGCCAATCACACGTACCAGCTCATGATCGCGGAGTGTTCGAAAATTCCAAGGTTCAGAGCTGTGCGACAGCTTGTAGACCTTTTTAAGACGTACCGCCTCCAGATAGCGCTGATGACCCTGGCGAAAGTAAACAATCTCGTCGCCCATTTGAGGATAGTAGGGCGCCTTGCGTGGTATCACCTCCGATAGCCACTCGGCTGGACGGTAAAGCTCAGGGATTTCGCCATTAGGTGTCGTTGGTGGGATGAGGACACGTTTGCGGCCACGCTTTTTATTGCTGACAGCTGTATGGCCTGGCGCCGCATCATCGCTGCTGTCATCGCTTATAGTGCGACGACGTGACAGTGGTTTGCGCTTGGAGCGTTTCGGTGGCTCAAGATTTGGTCCGGGCGTATCAGCCACCCAATCCGAGTAATCGGAACTATCTGTTTCTGATTCATCGCTGCTATCCTCTAGATTCTCTTCCACATTAGAGTAGCTGGTGTCACCCGAGCTGTTGCTGCTATCATCCTCTTCTTCCTCTTCATGTGCAGCGGGCGCCGCTGCATCATCATAGTGCTCCTCCTGACCACGCACAGCACGCGTACGATACGCAGGTTGTTGGCCACCTTGCTGCTGTTGACCAGATTGGGCGCCACGTCTACGTCCTGGCCGTCCGGCGCCATTAGATCGCGTATTGCGTGGCCTGCCAACTCCAGCCAGCAGCGCCGAAGCTGCACTTGCCGTATTTATCATTATTGGACGGCGACGCATCTCACGCTTGTATTCCTGCATCTCATACTGGCCGATCGAATATATGGTCTGCTTGAGGTTCTGCAGTTGGGCATACTTCATGGGACGCACGTAGGTGCGACGCACAAATTTCAAAGGCATTGCCTGTTGGGCAGGTAATGCCACCAGAGGTTCGACCTGCGCCTGCTCAGCCACAGCTGGCGCCGCAACCGGCAGTGCTGCGGCCCAACCCTGACGAGGTGTGCCTTCAGCTAAAGAACGACGCCCGCCTAGCACGTTGCCACGTTGCGGGGTATTGCGCGAGGAGTTTGAGTCGGGCATCTGGTCCTGACCCTGGCGCATGATTAGGCGCTCAAATGACTGATTCGCATTGTTGGCATCGTTGGCGTTGGCATTGTTACCCTGACGATTGGCAAGTGCAGCAATCATGCGATCGATATGTGAATAATTTCCGCCTGCTCCAACTGCTCCTGCGGCTCCCCCTCCCACTCCAGCAACAGAAGCAGCAGCAGGGCCAGGAGCTGCTGCAGCGTTCGGCGGCGCATTTATATTATCCTCGATCACAACCCCGTCAATTCCCACGGTTAGATTGGGTATCAGCTGATCCGTGCTGCAGCTTTCACGGCCGGGAACAAACCGCTGATACTTCGTCGGATGGGGATTTCCGTCGGCGTCGACCAGAAATGGCGGTGGCATTAAATGCGGCATTATCTGTGTTTGCTCATCCACCACGTGATGGTGTGCATCACGAAGCAACGGTCGAAAATCCGTGTGAAAAAAGAGCTCTGTTGGCAGCTAAAAGCAAAAATTGGGGACTTTAAAGCGTTACGTCACTAATTTGGGAACTATTTAAATCTTGAACATACCAATTTGTACTTATCGGTGCCAATACCAAGGCCAAAGATCAGTATGTGACCATGTGAATCGGTGGCCGCTATCATGGTGCCATCCGGCGACCATTTGGCATCGAACACGCTACCATGTCCCTGGCCATCGATGTCATTAAAAAACTGGGCCACACCCACGCCCTGCTCAATATCCCAGAGAAATACCTGGCCATCATGGCCGGCAGAGAGTAAAACATGCTCATCCCTTGGATTCGATTCCAGCACGTACAGCTCGTCCTTGTGGCCACGCAGTACGCGATGCAACTTAGCGGATTTTGAATCCCAAATTTTAATCTGTCGAATAAAGTAATAAGTTATTGCCGAATAGATAGAAATTAAGATACACGCACAGTAAAATCATTGACTGCCGTTATGACATAACGATCTGAAGCATCCCAGGCGACCATTGTAACCTTTAATTTCTTGCCTTCTTCCGGTTCTGGACAGCTGCAAGATAAGTATTTAATTTAATATCGACACGTTTATCAGCTGGTGCAAACCTTGGCAGCCGTTCGGTCATGCATAATTTATTGCTCTTCCACTGCTGCGACTCAAAGGTCCAGACGTGGGCTGTGCCATCCTTGCTGCCCGATATGAAACGCAGCCCACGATGCGACCACTGGACTGAATCTACGGCATCTGTGTAAGCCTCTGTTTCGAGAATACGCTTGGGCCCATCTTCGGCCATCATATAGACGCGCACATGATGATCTGCAGAGCCGGCGGCCAAAAACATTCCTCCCGGCGAGAACGTGGTGCACATCATTTGTGCCTGTCCTGGTCGCAACTTCTCGTGGTATTGTGTAGGCCTCGGTGCGAATGTTATCTTTTGGCCACGTGGCGTCGAATATTGCCAGAAAGCAATAGAGCCATCTGTGCTGGTTGTCACCAAATATTTGAGATCGCTTTTTGGTGATGGACAAAAGTTAACCGAAGTTATCATTCCCGTATGGGCGGCAAGAACTGCTATTGGTGAAGTTGTTTGCATGTCCCAGACGCGCAAAATGCGATCAACTGAGCCCGCAGCCAACATTGTGTTATCCAAATTAATGGCAATATCGGTAATTTCTGCTGAGGCCCCGCGCAGCGTAGCCAACAGACGCCCATCCGCAGCGGACCAAATCTTGATCAGCAAGTCATCAGCGCCAGTTATTATGTAGCGACCAGTGCGATCAAAGAGCACACAATATACCGACGACAAGTGGCCAACAGTGCGCCGCAACAGCTTTGTCTTCCGATAGAGATCTGTGGGCACCAGTAGCTTACGACGCACCACACCCCCATGTTCGCGGCCGGTAATTACCTTGGCTGCAAGTATATTTACCAAACGCATTAAATGGTATTCTTGTTAATAATTTAAGCTACAACTCACCTAAATTGTGTGTGGGCTTTGTGAGTCTCGAATCTGGCAATGATATGCCATGGAGACGTGTGCAATAATCGCGCAGGGTGCGATGCCGGTAGACACTGTCTTTTGTGCGTAACAAATTTTGACGGCCTGTGCCAAGCAGTGAGGTTATTCCTGGGACGCTCGGCGCCAGCTCCTTGTCGACAAGCGGGCCAAGACGGCTGCATATTTCTAGCAGATGATTCGGGCCAATGTGCGCGTATTTTTGTTCCTATAATTATTTTTAAAATAAACGATTTATCGAAATCGATAACACAACACACATGTCACTGAACAGTGCGCAGATGTTTTGTGCGCAAGTATCCTTAGCCGTCTCGCTCTAACGCATTGATGGTGACTTGTCAAAGGCCTTGCAATACATACATACACACGTATATGGTATGAATGCATGGAAAGCAAGATGTCGGCTACCACAGATTCTTATTAAAACTACTATGTACATAATTTTAATTAATTTAACAAATTGCTCAAAATTTACTATAACATACTTAAATATGCAATATTTTAATCATAGTTTTACTATTTTATTCTAACTTTCCAATTTATCATATTATTTTGTTTATCTAATTTAATTATTAATTTAAATATGATTTTTAATTGTTGCACTAAACTAATTTTTATTAACTGCAAAAAATTAATTGTTCAACACATGTGTCTTCAATCAATCGATGGCTATGTGACGTCACAAAAGCGCACACGCACGCACACACAGGCACAAATAAAATCGAAAACAAAGGCGTGAAATCTTAAAACAAATTTCAATTATGCAAGCAGAAATCGCTAAAAAAAAAAAATTGACACTCTAAATCATAACAAGCACTCACCAATTCGGCAAAGGTCTGCTCATGTTCATTGCCCAGCCAGTCAATGCGCCGGGGCAGTACCTGTGGGCGAAGGAAGAAGCGACAGTCAAAAATTGTTATCACTTGCACTTGCTGGGCACCAAAATAATGACGTCGCCGTCGCTTCCGTCACAGCCGGGAGCCTATTTTTTTTACCTACTTTTATTATGCGGACAGACGACGGTACGGACAGACAGTAGACAGACGGACTTCTCCCATACTGTCGCACCGTTATGCGAATTCAGTTCAGTTTCAGTATAGCTTTGAACTCTGAAATAAGCAGACGGTGCAGGCTGCTGCCGGCGCTACAACAACAGCGGCGACGACGACAAACCAAAACAAAATATATAAACAAACGCTGTTGACTTTCTACATAAAAATTGCATACCAACGAAAATTCCTCAAAAAAACAAAAAAATCATACAATTTAAATGCGTCACCTCACAACAAACACGAATACTCTAATGCTTACCTTCTTTTGTTCTAATTCTTGCACTAGAACCTGAAAATTGAATATTTGGAAATCGGGTTAGTAAAATGTTTGTAAACAAAAGCGAAATTCAAACGATGAAATTGCGCTCTTTTTGCAGGGCGGCGCTCAACAAAACGCCCGATCACCGACCTTTGCAGTCTCTTCCAGCGGCCCCGCAGTAAGAAATTTCGAAATAAGGAAGTACAATTCTGAAATAGAAGTAATGCGGTACACAATAAATGCAACAAGTTGCTTGGCAAATGCACATAATTATCATAAAATTGCATTTATTTCGGGTCGGCCATTCGCGCAGATTCTACACTCACGGGCCCAAGGCATTAAGGCTGAGGCCAGCCAGCCAGCCAGAGGTAGCGTACCTCTTGGATTACGGCCAAATGGACGCCAAATATGTGCAGATTCATAACCTTTGACAATATAACGCACCTGGCACTATCACATCATTTAAACTGGGCTGCCTGTTTTCCATTATTACACATTTTATTACGAAAGTACAAAATTGTCGCACTGATATTCGCCTGAAATACTTTTTTCAGCTTCTTCTTCTGTGACACTACGAGTTGTCATTCAGGCTACTCCGTTAAGAAAGTCAGTCTGTGCGTTAGCTGTTGAGCGTTCAGTATGTTAAATAACATGAATATTATAAATTGGTATTTTTTAGCTTGTCAAATTTTGGTCACACTGACATTGTGCTGCAGTTGCTAGAAAAATATTATTTTTTGTAGGTTTTACTTCTCTCCATGTTGTAACAACTCGGCAAAAAGCAACAAAACCCGACATTTAATGCACACATTGTATAACCAGCACATTTTCCGACATGGATTGCAATCTGGGCAGCGAAATTGGTCAGAAGATGCGCGTACGTTTAGTTTTTCTCTTCGCGAAAAATCAATGAACTCGTAATCAACTCGGTTTTTTATAATTTAATAATATTCCAGAGTGCCGTAAAGGCGAAACTGCTCGAATTAGGCACAGGCGGCTCTGCCGGCTTCATCGACGACGAGCTGCCCGACTATGTAATGGTAATGGTGGCCAACAAACGCACCAAACAGCAAATGAACGCAGAGCTAAATCTGTTCCTCGGCGATCAGACAGATCTGTTCGTAACATGGCTGCATGAAGTTCTTCAAAAGCTGCAGGAAGTCACTCTGCCAGCATCAAGTGGTGAGTTGTTTTATAATTATATTAATTTACAGCTCACTTTGATAATTTTCTCAGCTGGCAGTAAGAAACGCAAATCACGTCAAGCCGAGGCGCCCAAAGTAAAGGACAAAGACAAGGATAAGGACAAAAGGGGCAAGGATAAAAAGGATAAAAGGGCGCACAGAAAATCCGGCGACGACTTGCCTAATACATCAGTTGATATTACAAAGAGATCAGCAGACTCCATGCCGGCAATTAACTCCATAACGGATGTCTTTGCCGAGGAGCTACTGGAAAAAGCTAAAAAGACGCTCGATTTAGATGGTAGCGTGAAGGATGAGCTGCTGCTCAAGAAGAAAAAACGCAAAGCAACAGAAGATGATGAGCAACCGCAGCCGCAGCCACTACATCAGCCGACAACAAAAGATTTCGATGTACCAACCATGTCAGAAATCAGCTCAACTACCACCAGTGGTAATCGGGAGAAGGATATTGCTGAATTGGCCGAAATTCAGCGTAAAATCTACGCGGCCAAGCAGCATTTGCGCCAGATTGGTGAGCTGGACGATGAAAGCGAAGAGGAAGAAGGCCAACAGCTTGTCGAGGATGTGCTAAGTATCGACGAGCAGGATGAATCTGTTGCCCAAGATTCCACGGCTGCAGTTACAGAAGCATCCAACGCCAGTATGAGCACACGCCGAGCAAAAAGTCCCATTGTGTTTAATAGGACGACCGAACAAGAGGTAGCTAGAGAAAAACCAAAATCTCAGACCGAAATAACAGCCCAGCAAAAGTCTAGTGACGAGCGTTCAGAGCGTCGCTCGGTGCACGAGCGTTTAGGCTGCAAGACCCAAGGTCCACAGCAGCCACAACAGCAGTTAACGCCTCCGGAGCGTCCACAACGCGTACAAAAGGAGCTGGAGCTTTATGTACCAGCTCATCGCCGACGCAGCGAGCAGCAGCAGGAGGAGAGCAAGAAACTTGAACGTGGCAGGGAACGTAGTCATCGCAACGATAGCCAGCCAAGTCGCCGGCGAGAGCGAGAGACGTTGCGCAGTCGACGCACACCAAGCCGTAGTCCCGAATCCAACTTCAAGCATCGCATTGGGTCGCGTGTGATTGTGGCAGTTAATAAGCCGCCGGAGCCATCCGACGATGAGGATCTGCTGGAGAAGCCCGTTAACTCGGTTATTAAGATTAAGCCACGGCCACAGGTTTCGCCGCGGCGCCAGGCCTGCAAGAATCTGCTGCTTCGAGCCGTTGCCGATGCACAGCGATCCACCATCTTGGCCAAAACAACAGTGACGCCGGCAACAGCTGCTGTTGCGGCGTTAAAGCAACGAGGAACTGGAGACGAGCCAGAGCTCATCAGTTCCACGCTAGGCAAACGGCGTTCAAATGATTGTAGTGGAAGTGGTGCTGGAAGAGAGCTGTTTCGGCGCAGCAGGCGGGAACTGGTAGTAAATGTACTGCACAGAGATAGCAAGCGGATGCGTCACTCGGCCGAGCCACATGCTGAAATTAATCTGGTGGCAGAGGAGCTGGAGGAGGAGTATGTGCCAAGCTTAAGCGTTGGCAACTATGAGGCTTATGTGCCACAGCTGGTACACAACGATGCGGCGAAAGTGGACATGGATATTGACATGCATGTGGAAAAAAGTGCCGGAAGCGTTGGTGGCTCCACAGCTGGTGTATCCAAAACACAATTTGTGGTGACGCTGAATGGTGATAAATCTTTGGGAAGTGTCGCTACTGCTGCCTATCGCAAGCGTCCACGGAAACGCACGCCATCCCCGCAAGTGTCCTCAACCAGTTGCACAACAGTGCAGTTACTGAGCGCTGAGCCAACCTCAACGACCTGCACTTCCTCAACAAACAACAACAACAGTAGGCGTAACAAATCCAAACGGGCGCGCAGCTCGTCGCGGTCTTCCCCTTCCACATCGAGCAATACGCCGCCACCAAAGCCGTCACGCAGCCTGTATCGCAGCGAGGTGCTGAGACAAGCGCCGGAAATCAAGAAGATCATCATCAAGAATGACGCTGAAGACGATGATGAGGAGCAGCAGTTGCCTGCATCGCCGCGTAAGCATGGTTCCCAAAAGAGGCAGGGCAGCAACTCCAAAATGACCGCCTCTTCCTCCAATGACCTCAAGGCAGATTCAAAAATTCAGCCAGAAGAGAGTAATCGCTCAACTACGCCACCACTGCCACCAATGAGGCTGCAGAATCGCGATTTAAGCCGTGAGAAATCAACTGCGGCGACAGCGGCTGCAACTCCGGTAACAGTTGAGGCGCCTGCAAAGGCCAAGCACACGCCCATACGCTTTAAGCTTAAATCGGAGGAGGAGGATCTGCAGCCGGTAAAGAAACGTCGATCCGGCAGCAAAGAGCGTGAATCGTCCATGGAACGACGGCGAATCTCTATACGAAATGCGGAAGATCGAAAGTACGATAATTTGCCGGCATGTAAGTACCTCAAATGTTATATTATTTTGTAGTATTCTCTATGTTTTGGAAGGTAATGTAACGTGTCGCTGTTAATGTGATATTAACATACAATAATGTTAAACCTAACAGACACCTAAGTTCTTCGAATTAGCATATCCGTTAATAGACTTAATTTCTAATCGCTGTTTTTTCCATTTGGAGTGCCCGTTTTGGTAATAAAATTTATATGCCCTAAGCTTACCCTCAGCGGATCGCAAAGTCATATGATAAGCAGAATATAATACTAACAATATATAATTCAAACAAGTAATTATGCTCTTCTCCAAGAGTGATCGATAAGAAGATACCCTATAGCTAATTCAAGAATATCGTTAATCTTAAGCATTCGGTAATTATTAATATTTTATAAATTGAGTTTATCTAGAAACGGTTTCTTACAGCAGCGACTGCATCCCCAATGCAATAAGCGAGCGTTATGTTAAAATGCATAATATTGACAATTTAAGATTTGGGAACGCTATTCATGATTAAATCTCGATTTGATTTTAAAAACAAATTGTTATATCCGTAAAAGACGCAATTACGCATAGCCCAATTTGCTAACATTTACTCTGTTATTGCTATGGCGTTCAGTCCACTTAAATATACGCAATATAAATTTTAAATAATTGCTTTGTCTACTCATATTTTCAATAATTTTTCATATGCCACGTTTTATGCGCAGTAAGCGCCGTTAGTGTGGATTCAACGGTTTTAAAGGTGACGAAGCCAAAGGAGCGCTGCAAATACCATCCCAATTGCAGCAAACAATTCTGCGAATATTATCATCCATCGGCACCATGCAAATCCTTTCCCAACTGCAAATTTGCCGACAAGTGCATGTATTCGCATCCGAAGTGTAAATTCGATTTGGCCTGCATGAGCATCGACTGCAACTTTGCGCACAGTGGCAACCGGGATCTGAGTCACGTGCAGCTGGCAGCGCCTCCTCTGTGTAAGTGCAACATGTGGCAAATATTAATCTTATTAAGTTGTAATTAATATATTTTTTTTTATATTGGTAGCCTCGCATGTGATACCTGTGCAAAATTACAAATCAATATCCGCACCGGTGACGGCGACCACAGCAACCACCATGTGCAAATATTATCCCAATTGCACAAAGGCGGGCTGTACGTTCTATCATCCAAAACCATGTCGTTATGGCAAGAACTGCATCAATAAGTTGGAGTGCATATTTTATCATCCGGAGATGCAGAGCAAATTTAAATGGGTGGCGTCACTTGGCTGAGGACAACCGCTTGAACCAGCGCTCATTTTCATTAGCATTTTTTTATTTATCGGATTGCACACTTTTTTGGATTCTCTTTTATGCGCATCAGAAATATTAAGAGTAGCGCAAACTATTCACGAACAATTTTTCTTAAACAATTATTTCTATGCAAACTGTGTTTTGTATTTTGGTTAATTTTATTAGTGAACTTTATTTCCCTACTCATTGCATATTTAATATTTTATATCCTAGACATTAGCTCGCGAAAACATCAACAACAAACAATTGAAATATTAAAACTGTTATCAATAGATTTGTTGCGTTATGTTTAAAGGCAGACTCGTCTACATCTAAACTGTAAACGTCATGTATAAGTCGGTGAATAAAATTAGGCAATCTACTTGCTACAAATTGGATATCAAAATTTGTTTCAGTTTCGTACATCTTCTGACGAGATATATCGGGCTTAGAAAGTTTATTATAACCCCCTATGCCAATAGAACTATCGATGAAGTATAAATAAATATTCAATAAACATTTGGATTCAATTTTACCAATTGATAAATATTATTGAGTGCAAATTGCAATATATCTCAACTTTGATTTTTAGATCTCCAGCATATTCAATAAATGTCGTGCATGTCTTCCAATATAACCCAATCTACGTATATATTACAAAAGAAACTTATTCGTTTATTATTTGTATTTATTATCTTTCTTTGAAATATTTAATGTATGTATAGTACAGTCTCTTAAGTTTACGCTTAAAAATTGTAGAGCAAAATATTTGATTTACTTAAAAGCTACGTAGAATAAGTTCTCATGCTTTTTCTTTAAGGCCGCAATAAATGATATACATATATAGGCATGTATAAATAAACATATATATGTATGCATGCAAGGTATATAGGATTTTATTTAGCTCAGCTAATTTAGTTTAAAAACGGGCATACACACCTATTTACAAAATATTACTTGTACATTATCGTATTTAAGGGCTTGCGCATGGAATGTTTCGAATTCTGTTGATATTTTGTTTTTAAATTATATTTTCAATTTCGTGTTTCTGTTTCTGTGTGCAGCATAACTTTGTTCGCAGCTTTTATATATATACTCGTTCATTCTGTTTACATCGAATACTGAATCTAAACAGTAACTATATAACGACTATAAAGTGATTGCCATACAAACTACTCGCTATAATAAATAGAAAACTGATTTAATTACTAACTAAAGCGTAGGTATTAAAGTCCAAGTGTGTCTCTGTGGGGGGGGAGGATTGCTGCAGAGTTGCTCTGTGGAAGCCTGATTGATTGCTTTGCGAGCACCTTTTAAAGACGAACTTAATTTAAGATAAACTTAGTACAACAAAACAGGAGCGAATTGTACTTATATGGGCGGATTTTGTAAAATATCTTTTGTTTATATTGAGGCTTGACACTGTTGCTAACTAAATAAGTCGTTCTTCTGGCGGTGGCTTGAGCACATTGTCCATTTCCAGCCTAGGATTACAGTACTCCTGTGCGCTGGGACTGTAGGTGCCACGTGTGGCACGCTTATTGCGTGCCATCACCAGAAACGTGCCCAGCAGTGCACCAGCGATTAACAGCAGGACGACAACAACAGGTATGACAATAATAGCAATGTCTGTTGTCGATGGACCATCATCCTTGGCCGTTATCTAAAGATACATATTGATTAGAAAAGTTTGCTAGAATTGTGCACTCTTTAAACATACCGGCGCTGTGCAGTTCTTTCCCATAAAGCCCTCGGTGCAATTGCAGTAGTAATCCGCTTCGCCGCCGCAGTTCTCTACGCACTGTCCGCCATTGGCGCAAATGTTTAGCGTATTACACGGATCGGTAAAGTTACAGAAGGCGCCACAGTAGGGCTTCTGGCAAATGCACTTAAAGCTGCCCGGCATATTAATGCAGCGTCCGAGATCGCCACAATACTCCAAGCTCTCGATGCATTCGTCTATGTCGCTTTCACAGTGCACGCCCTCAAAGCCAGTGGAGGTACAGTTGCATTGATAGCCACCTACAAGATCGTTACATTGGCCACCATTCATGCAGGGATTGGAGGCACATTCATCGATCTCCTCCTCACAAAGGCGACCCGTATAGCCCAGACTGCACTTGCAATTTGGTATCTGTAAAAGCTAAAAGTCTTAAAATGTGTATTCAAAGACCAAATAAATGTAGGCTTACGGTATTTGTGGTCAGACACAAGCCTCCATTGGAGCAGGGTGTCAGCTCGCAGAAGGGCAGGTCACATAGTGGGCCCTCAAATCCTGTAGAGCAGGTGCAGGTAAAGTTATTCCCGGTTTGAGCATCTAAAAAGTAAATACAAGTAAGCATATATTAATATAATATCTCTGTATATCTTAAACGTAAAGACAATTAAGTAAATATTAATATATCTGTATATAAAACCGTTTGTCCTAATTGTTTTACACTTTTCGAAAAATCCACCCAAAGGTTTAACGGGCGAAGTATTGGATTATATGAGCGGGAGTAAATTTTGATTCTTTATTCGATCGACTTTTTACACATTTTCAAATATGTAGGTTATATATTATTTCATGTAATTGGGATATATTTAAACTTCTGATGGACGAGAAACGTGTGGATTGCAAAAAACCTAATATTTAAAAAAATTGAAAAAAAAAACATGTTTCAAGCAAAGCTGACAGTAGATGAACATGAAACAACCAATATTTTCAAAAGCATTTCTTTGAACAATTTTAGAATATGTATCTAGGGGTATTACCTAGCTATCGCAAGAAACCATTCCGCGTTTGCGTCTTTGGAGGAAAGCTATATCCTTTAAGCTTATTACAAGATATTGCTTAGGGGCTAGCATTGAAAACCACAAAGTTGTGGTTGCACGTGCTGGACTGCTAAGAAACGGCTACAATATAAAGATGTAACCAGAACAACTTAACTTCAGCAATGAGAGGATTCAGATAGTCACTGGCCAATCGGCCGCATAAGCAAAGGGATAAGGAGCATTCACGATGCATAAAAATAATGGGCAAGCTAATTTGTGGTCTCTGCGGGCTTTGTTGAACTAACTAGAACAGCTGTAATCTGACAGATACCCCATCATAAATGGTGCATGGGCTTATTTAAAGAGATGACTTAGATACAGTTAGTTAATCAATATATTGACTTACTAAATCCATTTTCACAGGTGGAATCATTGCGACAGGGCTCATTTTCGCAAGTCATCTGCTTGAGCGCACTGCACTGAGGACCCGTGTACTCGTCGGGGCAGTCGCAGCGGTAGGCAGCGATCAGATCGGTGCAGTTGCCGCCATTGTGACATGGCTGGGCGGCGCATTCGTCAATGTTCTGTTCACAGTAGCGACCCTCGAAGCCGGGCTGGCACTCGCAATAGAAGTTGGCCACCTGATTGATGCACGTGGAATTGTTCTCGCAGTGCGTGTTGAGGCACTCGTCGATGTCCGTGGCGCAGTCATCGCCCTCGTAGCCCGCCTGGCAGGTGCACGCGTATTCATCGTTGGGCGCATTGCAGTAGCCGCCATTTTTACAGTCCGCTTGGAAGCATAAAATGCATCCCTCTTCGGGTCGGGTCGAGTTCAGGCGAAATTGTGCATGTAGCTGCACAGACACATTCTCTGTGTGCGGGTAGAGTTCGGCATTGGAAAAGTAGGGCAAAAGTAGATCACCGACGCGCGCCTCACCCAGGCAGCCCTTGAACTGGGAGCCCTGCTGGGAAGATTGTGTGGAGCCGCGCAATTGACGTGACTCTGGCATGCCACCCAAATAGACTTGGGTGCTGCTAAAGAGCAGATCCTGGAACGCCGCCTGATCGATGTCCGTTGAGAAGCCAGGCGTGGGATCTACCATCGATTCCCAACCCTTCCAGCCGCCCTCAAGTTTACCGCCGTGTGCACGCAAATAAATGCGATTCCATTCGCCATCCGTGTTCTCCTTCTCGAAGCGCCCTGACTCACCAATGTGCGACTGGGTTAGCTTCCATGTGACAGTGACCCGGCCGCCATTCACGCCAATTTCAAAGAAGCTATCCTGATTGTCAATGAAGAGCAGAGTGCCACCGGCACGTGTGCGATAGGCAATCTCAATTATCGGTTTCAGTAGCGGCTGCTTGGTCATGCCGCCAATCTCATCTGGCAGCTGCTCTTTGAGGTAGGAGAAGGCCAGCGGCGAATGTTCCTGGCCTGTGAATGTGATATTAGTTAAGCACTCGTAGCCGTCGTCCAGATTCTGGCAGATACTGCCGCCCGGACAGGTGACCAGCTGACAGAACTCAATCTCCTGACAATCCTTGCCCTTGTAACCATTCGGGCATTTACAGCTATAGTCGTTCCATGTGTTGCGGCACTCGGCATTGTGTTTGCACGGATTCTTGCGGCACAAATCGTCCGACACTTCGCCCGGCAGTACAGACGTTCGATCAATGCTGACCGCTCCAAAGGGCTTGGCGTTCACATTTACATCGGTCACATTCAGTGGATACATTTCAACGATCATATTGAGCGAGCCATTGCTCACTTTAACATCCTGTATTATGCCCTTGAAGTAATCCTTGCTATCGTCCGACTCCTTGGACGGCGTGCTGCCGCTTACGGGCACGCTGTTCTCGTCTAAGCCCGGCTCCGTGCTAACTGGCAGCAAAGATTCGCGTGTTGGCGCAGGCCCGCCCAAGTAGAGCACCTGTGCATCCAGCAGACCCGTCGTCGACAGCGTCTTGCGGAAGTACTCGGTACCATTGAGCTTGACCTGCACCAGCGTCTGATTACGCACCACCTCGATGAGATGATTGTAGCCATTGTCCAGCTTTTGTGCACCGACCGTATATGCCTCCGGCGTGCCATTAAACAGCATCTTCACCAGCAACTCACCACCATGCAGCTTAGCTGACACATACGAGTCGCCAACGTCTGTGGGAGGAGAGGCACATTAAGATTGGATTTCACTTTGTTAGCAAAACTCACTCTTTGTGGGCATCTTACGCGGATCGCTTCCCAGGTAGAAGACCTGACCCGTTGGTTCGCGCGTACGTATAAACATGGATATGTCCAAAATGGAGCGTATGGCGCGCCTGGCTACATCTGTCGTCTCCACAATCACAGCCGAGTGTGTGGTATTCTCATGTCCGAAGGTGGCTGCTGTCATATCTAATGAGAATAGAAGAGATTGTTATGCAAAATACTTGTTATGAACTGTAAAAGAGTACTCACTGTGCTGGCATGTGTGTCCAAAGAAGGGCCTGGGACAGTGGCAGGTGAAGGTGTGCCAAAGATCTGTGCACTCGCCATTGGAGTGACACGGATTTGGGTTGCATTGTTGCGTGCGCGGACAGCCGCTTTGTACATAGGACAATTTGGTATTCTCATCCATATCAGGCTCGTTGTGCTCATCGGGAAAGATCCATTTGCCATTGACGACGACATCCTGCATGCAGCCCACATAGCTCGTGGGCTGATGCGTCAGATGGTTTAGATATGACTTTAAATTGGGTATGGTTCCGCCCAGATAGGTTAGTGGGAACAAGGGCTGGCTATTGTTGGCTGTCTCATAAGAACCGACGGGAAAGATGGCCTGCTCATCATTGGCGGAAAGCACCAAGTGCGACGTATTGATGGCCACAAACACTTTGTGCCAATTACTGTCATTCAGCTTGGATCCAATGAAAACACCCTCCCATTTGTTCAGCAGCGATGAATGTAAATTGAGCCTTCCATTGATCAGTTCCAGTATATAGCTAACCGGCCCGTTCTGACCACCGGAGGTTCCAAAAGCGAGGACACCATTTGGCAGCGTTGTCTTGAACTGCAAATTAATGTCGTAGCCCTCGTCGCGTTGCGTCTTTACCGTTATCAGACTGCTGACAACCATGGATAAGGTTGTGGTCTTCTCGCAGGTTTCGCCCTGATAGCCGTGCTCGCAGGAGCAGTTGAACAGGTGTATCGTTTCGTTGACTAAAAATGGGCGACAGGTGCCATTATTTAAACAGGGACCACTGATGCAGCCAATTAGCGGTACAGAGCAATTCTTGCCACCAAAATTGGCATCACAGTCGCATTCGTAGTCATTAATCTCATCAATGCAGGTGCCATTCTGGCAGGGATTATAGCGATCGCATTCATCAATGTTAATCTCACAGTGTGTACCCTCAAAGCCCGGATCACATTCGCAGGTGTAGGTACCAATCTGTTGGGATAGAAAGCAATTAGTTTCGTGGCGCTTTCTTAGCTAATTAATTGATGCACTTACTCCATCATTGCAGGTGCCATGCTTGGTGCACGGATTACTCTCGCATTCATTTATATTGATCTCACAGTTCTTGCCTATGATGCCTGGAACGCAGACACATTCATAGCTGGAAAATAAGGCAGGTAGGATAAATTTATTTTTCCCTTCCAAGTTTTTTAATTCGGATTTTATGTATATGTAAATAGTCACTTATTTTCCGCCCGTAGAAAAAATATATGTTCCCAAACTAAAATTAAACAAGCAAGAGGTTCTAGTCTAGGGGATTCTCTCAGCCCTCTTATTCCAACACCAAATGCAGCTCGCGCTATGCGCTCGTTTGCTTTCGTAGTAACAAAGATAAATTAAAAATAAATAAAAGTTCCCTTTGCAGGGTTTGAACTCGCGACGGACCGCACCTCTTGCCACTGCCTCTACCCACCTGCCACACCAAACATTAAGTCGTACTGAGAAAAAAACGAATTAAAATAGCAGCACAGAAAATAATCTCAATTGCAATGCTGTTGAAAGAATTCGAAGCAGACGCGCATGAATGTGTGTGTGTAAGATGATATTCTTGGAATTGGCGCTAGCTGCATCTAATTGCGCAGGAAAAAACATAACTTTTGAGTTTTTCTCTAACGATCTTTATGAAATTTTCCACAGTATATTTTATTGTACCATAGAATATTTGTGTATTCTCAAAAAAGTAAACTGCATTTAAATTGTGGCTTAAATAGGTGGGCAATATAACTTGGGTTATTAACTTGAATTATAGCTCAGCAGTGGCAGCGGGATGGTGGCGATAGGTATAAAATGAAAGATATTTGATATATATATACTATTCTAGAATAAACATATCAAGTTTGGTGACTCTTGCTCTTAAGATTTACCTAATTTGTTTTTATGGATTGCTTGGAAACGGAGTAAGTTAGCGATTATCGGAAACAAACTCGATCTGCGCAGGCACTAGCAGGACCTACAGCTAAAATTTCAGCTCTAGCTCTCAAGCTCTTATAGGTTCTGATATCCTTGCGTTCATACATACGGACAGACGGACGGACGGACGGACGGACAGACGGACGGACGGACAGACGGACAGACAGACGGACATGATCGACTCGGCTAGATCGACTCGGCTATTGATGCCGATCAAGAATATATATACTTTACGGGGTCGGAGATGCTTAATCTGCCTGTTACATACATTTGCACAAAAACATTATACCTTTACCCATTTTTAATGGGTTCAGAGTATAACACTTAGTTTGAAGTCTATCGAACTTCAGTCACGTGGTATGGAATCTTGAAGCCCAAAAATACGCTTTCATATATTTATACATTTCATTCATATATTTAACCAGTACTTCCCAGGCAAGAGGGTTGGATTTAGTGTGTGAAGCACCTCCAAAATGAATATGAACACAGATCATTTAAAACGATTTCAGGCCGATCGGAGGGTAAGTCAACCGTTTTTCCGCGGTTTCCCATGCAGGTGGAATTTCGTAAAGGGCATTTTTAGCGTGCACTTGCATCACATTAGCCAACTATAATATACATTTCAGCTTCTTAGCGTTTACGGTTAAGGTTCTTCTGATTAACCAGTCAGTCAATCAGTCAGTCAGATGTTCAGGTAAACAGCTTATCATATATATTTATTTTAATTTCCAAGCACCACTTGTTCGCATCCTTAACTTACCCGCTGGCATTCTCATAGCTGAAAGGCTGACTGAATACACGTGGCAAGTCCATAACTCTGCTTAGCTGATACAAGGTGGCATTGGAGCGTTCCAAGCAGCTGCTATTGTATTGACAGGGATTGCTCTCGCACTCATTGATATCCTGTTCACAGTTCTTTCCCTTGTAGCCAGCATGGCACTCACAGAAATAGTCCTTCACCTGATCTATGCACTTGGCGCCATTCGTGCATGGATTCGACACGCATTCATCAATATTCAGCTCACAGTTCTTGCCCTCGTATCCCGTGCCGGCGCAGTCGCAATGGAAGCCACCCAGTTCGTCTATGCACAGGCCATTGTTAAGGCAGGGCGCCGAGATGCAGTCATCGATGTCAATGTCACATATGCGACCCGTCATGCCCGGTATGCAAGAGCACGTGAAATTGTTAATCATATCAATACAAGTGGAGCCATTCGAGCACGGATTGCTAATGCACTCGTCAATATCAATTTCGCAGTTCTCCCCCTGATAGCCCGGCTTGCAGTCGCACTCGTAGGCATTGATCTGGTTTGTCAGAAGGATAAGACAAATTAATATTGTTTCTTTTAGATACAAAACTATATTAGCCCTAAAATGAAACTAAATTATAAACGTACTTTTCGGAATTAAAATATAATGAATTGTATATTTAAGTTAATTATTGGAGTAGGGCTAAATATAAATTGCAAGCAACACGGAAGCAAGATAAATAATGGCTGCACAACATCGAAAAGGATTTACTGAATTTAAATACAGGGATAATAGGAAATACAAGAAGGGGAACACGATAACAGTTATTGAAACTATATAGTATTTAAAAAGTTATCTCTAGGAATTCCATTTCATAGTGAGATAGGTAGCCTGATTAATCTATTGATGAAGTACGGGTTTTACTTTTAGGATAAATCAGTTTCTACAGTTCGAAGTTCTACATCTTGTTCTCTTTTTATGTCAGAACGCACTCACTTGTCTCAATATCCGGTGCTTTCCATATTTAAAGAAAAACAACTAATTACATTTTAGTAACTGGAGACTCTATTCTGATGGTTGGTAAAGTGAGACACTTACCTTGTTGTGGCATGTTGCGCCGTGCAGGCACGGATGACTGAGGCATTCATCTACATCGGAGTCACAATGGATGCCAGTGAATCCAGGCGTACAGTAGCACTTGTAGGAGCCCTTCTCATTTTTGCATATGCCATTGCCGCAGATCTTTGGCTGCAGCACGCATTCATCCACATCGTTGGCACAGTTCCGACCTGTCCAGCCCCGCTGGCACTTGCACTCGAAGTCCCCGTTGGGCAAGTCGATGCACTCTCCGCCATTCTGGCAGGGTTGTGTGGCGCACTGATTGCACACCTTGTTCTCTGGGCAAATGCATTGGTTCTGAGCACAGACCATTGGCTCCTGGCAATTGAGTGGCGAACAGTTCTCTGTCTTCTCGCAGCGATCTCCAGAGTAGCCAACGGCACAGTAACAATGGGTGCCATTCATGGAACAGGTGCCTCCATTCAGGCACTTACCATTCGTGGCGTTGCAGTTGATGGGCGTCAAGGCCAAAGCGGCGGCGCCATCGCCCGTGCTCTGCTGGCAGTTGTAACCTGAATGTCATATCCAAATAGAAAATCAAACAAAATTTGAGGTTAGATTTCATCATGTCTTAGTTGCTTTTGTTACTAACTGTACTTAAGACTAACATTTTAGGATTTCTAAGCGTTGTAGAATCTAAGTGTAATAAGATAATAAATACTACAATTCTATGGATAATAAATACTACAAGTCTATATATTTACAGTTAATCTAGTGAGGGTTGCACTACCAATTAACTGAGCTTATGAAGAAGATTGATATTTGAGGAAATTTAAATTCGTTTTTTTATTTAAATTCTATATATAAGCAAAATACGATATACAGTGGATATATAGATAAAAACTCTATATTTAATATATATTTTCTAGATTCAGTTTAAGCATATAGTGGATAGTGAATATTTAAATTGATATTTCAATATTTACTAAACGTTTTAAGAATTGATTTAGGCAAAATAACATTTTTTAAGAGCGATTCTAGATTTAGTGAAGAAAAATATAGGATTTCGGTTCTTTTTTTTAGATTTAATTTGAACATAATAATAAATAGATGAAATTCATATAGGAAAATCGATATTTACGACAGGTTAAATAGAATAATTTTTTAATAAATATATATCAATATATCGTTATAAATATTCCCCACACAGAACTTGCAGTGCAACCCTGTTTGTTGTTGTTGTTGCCAAACCTGTGTATCCACTAGCACATATACAGGTATAATTGTTACTATATCCTAGGCAGGTGCCACCGTTCAAGCAATTTTCTTGGGGACATGCATTCAGGGAGGCCGAGCGTTGCGTTTGTGCTTGTTGTAGTTGTTGTTGTTGCTGTTTGTTTAGTTTACTTTCTGTTGTTGTTGTTGCTGTTCTTGTTGTGTTGGTTATTGAAGGTTTTTTGGTGGTAGTAATATTTGTTGTTGTTGTTGCAACAATTGTTGTGGGAATAGCTGGGGTTGTTGTTGCAGTGGTAGCTTGTTCTGGTATCGGTGTAGTTGTTGTTGGCAGGCAATGACCAATGGGGCCTACATGTATACATATAATTCGCATAGCCGTATATATACACAGGATGGTTACCAATATGTAGAGTATATATGTAAGTGTATATGTGTTTGTTTGTGTTTACATAAAAGTATTTTGGATTAGTTAAAAGCGTTTTAATTATGCGTTCTTTATTTAATAGCTAAATGTTTATGAGTTTAACGTTTTTGAATTTAAGTTAGGCGACATTGATCCTTCAAATAAGCTCTCTTTCTGACTGGGACATCCATTTTTATTAGCACTACTTTAAATGTTTGCCACCTCTCAGCTTCATATGTGAAAGGTTTGTGATGTTTACCAATGGTGATTACTTTTTTTTTTTAAGATGACGGAATTGTATTCCCTACAGTTCCTAACTTATGAAAACATGTAGTGATGTCAATGTAAGGACTAAATGGGTTCACCAAAGAATCTTTTTATAAAGCACATTATTGATAGAGGTCTACTTTTGGTAGCAGGATAACACTTCTGATTTTAAGCTATTATAGTACATTTTTTGACTTCTTTATAGCTAAAATTGAACTTAAGTGAGAAGGTAAGGTTATTTTCGGCACGCCGAAGATAATATACCCTTGTAGACATTTGTCTTACGGTCTTGCAAATGTTTTGATATATGAAAATAGTTTAGTACGTAAATGCTAAGTTTGTTGAAAATATCTTGGAAAACAAAATATTTTGCCATAAAAAAACTCATTTTGACCGAATCTTCCTATAGTGCTATGTAATATAGTGGTGCGATGTTGATAAGATTTGGCTTATATGCATGCAAAATAGTTTAACTAACAAATGCCGAGTTTGGTTAGGATACCTACATAAACTAAAAAGTTTTTTTTATACAAGAACTTAATTTTAGAGCGATCGTTCCTATGATAAAATTTGATAAAATTTTGCATATATTTGAGGAGCGTTGTGAAACAAATAAATACTGATTTTGATCAATATATCTTAATAACCAAAAAAGTATTCTATACAAGAACCTATTTTTTGATCGTACGACCCTATTGCAGCTATGATATAGTGGTGCGATCCGGCCAGTTCTGACATATGTTCTGCCATATGAAGATAACCTTAAATCTGCGGGACAAGTTTGCATAGAAACAGACAGAAAGCATGGCTTTATCAAATCGGCAGTTATACTTTATAGGGTCGAAGATTTCAGCTTCTATAAAACCTCCTACTAGGGTATACAAATTGGTTGCCCATTAAATTGAAGCATTTGTAAGTTTAGCTTAAGGATCTTCAAATAAATTTTAAAATGAAATTTAAATGATGTTAGCATTAATATATGGGCTTTTTTTTAAATGTTTTTAAAATTCTAATGATAAAAACACAAGCACTAGTGGGTCCCGAGAAGTGCAACTGTGGACCTACTTAATTTTAGCTCACAACGCTTGCGCTTGAGCCACTCGGGTGATATATAGCGTTTCTTCTTGCCACCGCCGCACATTGTGCTCGATTCTCCTTCAAGCTCGCCCTCTCCCTCACCCACTCCCAGGCCATGCAATTCAAGCGAAGTTGGCAGCTCCAAAGCGGCAGCTTTTGTTAGATTAAAATTCAAGTAAAAAAAGGGCAGAAAGATAGAAAGAGAGAGGCAGAAAGAAACTTGGTAACCCTAAAGCTAAACCAAAACAAACGAATTACATGCGCCACACCATGAACCCCTGAACCACTGAAACCATATATAAACGTAGAATCATCTACTCACCCGAAGTTCCTGGCTTACACATACACACGCCGCCAACACACTCCGAATCGATGGGACACTGCTGGGCACAGCTCGGACCCAGTTGGCACAGCTCGCCGCTATATTCGGGCGCACAGATGCACTGGAAGCCGATGGCCTTATCGACACAGGTGCCGCCATTGAGGCACTGCTGTGTCTGGCAGCTGATGGGATTCTCGCAGATCTCGCCGTGCCAGCCATCCTGGCACTGGCAGGTGTAGCCGCCGTATGTATCAAAGCACCTCCCGCCATTTAAGCACGGATTATCATCGCACTCATCGATGTTTGTCTGACAGAAGGCGCCCATGTAGCCAGTGCCGCTGCAGTTGCAGCTGAATCCATTGATGCTATCGATGCAGCTGCCATTGTTCTGGCAAGGCTGTGAGGCGCACTCGTCCATATCGATTTCGCAACGGGCGCCCGTATAGCCCTTAGGGCACTCACAGGTGGGACTGGAGCTCCCGGTCAGCACAACGCAGGCGCCATTATTTAAACACGGATTCGACTGGCAGAGCGGATGTATATTGACTTCGGTCTCACAGTGTTCGCCACTATGATTCGCATGACAGACGCATTGGTAGTCACCGCGTGAGTTCTCGCGACAGGTGCCGCCATTATTGCACGGATTCTTGGCGCACGGCGAACCATTGTCCTTTTGACAGTTCTTGCCCGAGTACCGTGCCGTGCAGCGGCATTCGTAGCCTTCGGCACTTGAAGTACAGGTACCATGACCCATGCAGGGATCATTCAGACAATAGTTGTCCTGCAGCCGGGTAAACGTTTCGTGCTCACTGCACGGACCATACGACAATGGGCAGACTCCAAAGACGGCATTCTGTTTGGATGCATTCACGAACTGCAGTCCAGGTCCATCCAGCAGGCAGCCCGAGAACGAATTGCCCAATATCAGAATGGCCAACTCGTTGCCGATGTCCTGATTGGTGAGAAACTGGCTGTTGTACGTTGAGTTGGCTGCAATTAATACGGAAATATGCATGAATTACTTTTCATAATGATGGATTGCATTTATAGATGGACATTGAATGGAAGCTATGCGGCTGCACAATACGTGGTTATTCGCCAGTTTAACAAATCACGTAATTCAGGCTCCCATTAAAATGGATATTCTCTCACGTTCTCTTATTTAAAATACATGAATATGTTCAAGCCCGCATTTTTAAATTTACAATAATTATTTTTGAAAAATCAAAGTTTATTGTAATTCTTTAGAGCTGATATTTCTAAAATAAAATGTTATTCTAATTTTATTAGAATATATAGAAAAGTGTTATAAAATTCTTTTTCGAAACGAGGTTCCGTTTTCGAATCCGAGGCGTTTGTATGGACTTAGCCTTAATAAGCCGAACGCCAATAAACAGGTAGGTTGATAGCTTATAACCCTATCCTAATAATACAATTTTTGGGTCGTCCTTGGTAGACGAGTTTTCTGAACATTTAGTTGGATGAACCTATTTTTAGCTAGTGTTACATACCCGTAATGGGATACTAAGATTTTAAATTTCTTTAAAACTTAAAACCTTTCCTAAAGGTTCGAAATTAAAAATGTATAAAAAAACAAGTAAGAGGTTCTAGCCGGGAGCTCCCGACTAGGGGATACCCTAAACCCTCTTATTTCAACACCAAATGCAGCTCGCGCTAATAGGTAGAGAGTAGCGGGGAGGTGGCGATTGGTATAAAATGAAAGATACTTGATATATATATACTATTCTAGAAGCTACATGTCAAGTTTGGTAACTCTAGCTCTTATTATTTACCAAAATTGCTTAAAAAAACGGGATTTCGATATACATTTTTATCGATTACTCGATCTGCGTGGGCACCTGGAGGACCTACAGCTAAAATTTCAAGTCTCTAGATCTTATAGGTTCAGATATCCTTGCGTTCATACATACGGACGGACGGACGGACGGACAGACAGACGGACATGGCTAGATCGACTCGGCTATTGATGCTGATCAAGAATATATATATACTTTATGGAGTCAGAGATGCTTCCTTCTGCCTGTTGCATACATTTGCACTTTGCACAAATACAATATACCCTTCTTACCCATTTTCAATGGGTTCAGGGTATAAAAATTGTATTTATATATCTATTATGCATGTATTAATATTGCGATGTGCGCCGAGCACGCTAAAAACGACTTAATGCATCACGATAAAACACAAGCCGAGACTAATTTAAATTTAAATTTAATTTTCTTGAGCCATATTAACAACTTTCCGCATGGAAGTGAGTTAAGTTTTGAAAAATTTGTGGACTGTTCGGGTTTCTTTTGTCATTTATAAATTCAGATTGAAGCACAGAACGTCCGATATTTGATTAAGATATTTGGTTTAAATAATTAAGGCATCATTTTCATCTTCCAATCTAATTACCAAACAATATTATCAAATGCTTTTAAAAATGTTTTCTATTATTATTTCTATGTTTTTTAATCGTTATTGTTTATTATTTAAATCTTAATATTTTAAAAATTGTTGAAATTGCTCAAAGTTTGTTATAAAATGTATGTTTTAAAATTTAATCAAAGTAACTTATAAATGTGTACAATTTAATCCCTTGGAATATAACAAAAAGTCCAATTAATTAATTGTTGGCTTATACAGTCAGTGATATGTGTAGACTTTTTTCGAGCCCAATTTCTTTTCAATTTGCCACGATCCATGACTGACTAGCCCGCTTTAATTGGAAGATAATCACTTACCAAATATAATTGCCTCACGATCCACATGCAAATAGAGATTACCGTACTCGTATTTGAACTGTAGCGTATGCCAGCGATTGTCCAACAGTTGGTAGGGCAATCTGACGTCCAGGCGATTGTTCAGCCCGATGACGGCTGGTCCGGCGAGGGAGACTTGCAGGAAATCGTTGAGCACTGAGATTACGATTGAGTTTTTGTTATATTGCTGGGCGAGTATTTCACCGCCGCGGCACGAGCGGAAACTGATCGCAGAGTGGTCCCAGGTGGGCATGGGCGTTTGCAGACGCAGATAAGCGGACCCATTGAAATATGCCTCCTTCGTGTGCACTTCCACCGAGGCAACATCTGTCCGAGAAGAAAAGGTAGAGAAAATGAGGTGAGTATTGTAAAAAAAAAAAAACGGCACGCCGAAGATTAAATACCCTAGTAGACAGACACACAAGCAAATGTCGTGTTTTCATATGCGGCTTTAAAAATACGAGCTTGCAGATACGTTAGACGAAGTTTGAAGCTCAGATTTGCTCAGTTTTGGTCACGGAAACTCATTTTTCGCCCCATTTTTGTGGGTCTATCCAGCCGATTCTGACAAATTAACCTACTGCAACAAAAAGTCAGATCTATGCATCGCTTTAAAAAATTATTTTGCATATACAGACGGACATGATCAAGAAGTTATATAGCTTATGGTGTTGGAGATAACTTCAGTGATAGGTTACACATTTCATGACAAAGTTATACTACTCTTTGATAGGGTATACAAATTGGACAAGGCCAGGCAGCCGGTAATCGCATTTCATTACAGGTCAAGCAAGGCGGGTAAACGGGGGAGGGTAACTCAGTTAAAGAGACATTGTTTTTGCTGCATTTGTAATCGTAGACTTCCTCATTTGTCACGTTTTTTCGCGACTTGTCTTATTGGGTACACGGCTAACGTCTAATTTAGCAATTGGTCAAACAGACTTTTAGACTGGAAAGTGTTTGAGCCGAAGCAGCATTGACCAAATTAGAAAAGTTGCCGGCACAGATGCCACCTAATGTTAATCAGTTGCTCCCAACGTCAACTTCGCAACACAACTTTCATTTGCGCTGGCGGCGCAGAATCAATTCGCCTTTTCCGTTGCCCTCACCGCACATACATACATACACACATACACACATACATACAAATGTGCGTGTTTGGGCAACACCAGCAGACACCACCACACGTTAAGCTCGAGTGTTTTCCTTAAAGAAACAACACGGGCTCTATAAAGTGTGAGCTCTATAGAGTGAGTGCACAAGCCGTAAAAAAGCAAAATCAAAACATAAGCAAGTTTTTTTATCTCTTCAGTGGAAAAAGTTGAAATTACGAGAAAGAAAGTTGTACATAGGAAACGATAATGTAAATTTTTAGAAACATGAAAATGTTTTTAACGATTTATTAATTTCTTCCGATTTTCAATAAACATGCAATTTCCGAAATTATCATGATATAAGAAAAAGCTATTATATACCTTGATCTTGAAAAATATTTTCACTATTTCCTCTTATCGAAAATAACATCTGACAGAGTTGACATGTAGTTTGCATCTTTATAAGTAAACAACTTATATATTAGTAATCGAATTAAAGTTCAAGTTATTCGCAGTACTTGAAATTAGAAAATATTAAAAATATATTATAGAAATGTTTACTAAACTAGTTTAAGAATTCAAAACCAATAAAACCTAGGTGAATAGGACTAGGTAATATAGCTGTCAATGTGAACACTATATTAATTATAAAACTATGAACCTTTAAGGTAGATAATAGAGCGAAAGCCTATGCAACTATTTTTTAATTACCCATACAATATCGAAGTTTCTAAATTTCCATAAAAGAAGTTGGTCGCCTCTTAAAAGTTGGCACAGCTTTCAAGGTTATTTAATTTATCAAATTTCTTGTGTATTTAATTTTGCAAAATGATTTATTTACGTTCATATATGTACCTATTATATTTTCTTGTTTGCTTCGTCTTTGATTTGTTTGCCCTGTTACACAAATAATGCTTATCTTAAAATAATAGCATATGTTGTCAGAAGTAAGAAAACTAGAGCTATGCATAGCTAATGTGTTAACAAAAAGAAGAGTATGCAATCTGTCTCATGTCTAAACGAAGTTAGGAAACGGACTGTCGTCAGTTTTTAACAAAATACTTTAAGAGTGTGTACATATGCTCATATAAGATATATATCTATGTACCTATATAAATTTTCTGCGGTCACATATGTACATACATATGTATATGAATATGTCTTCGAGCTGGTTTCAATGGCATTGGTTAAGTGGCAGTAGCTGTTTATTAACAAATAAAATATATAAACAAGTAAGAGGTTCTAGTCGGGAGCTCCCGACTAGGGGATACCCTGAACCCTCATATTCCTACACCAAATGCAGCGCGCGCTTATAGATAGAGAGTAGCGGGGAGGTGGCGATAGGTATAAAATGAAAGATAATCGATATATATATACTTTTCTATAAGCTACATCTCAAGTTTGGTAACTCTAGCTCTTATTATTTACCAAAATTGCTTAAAAAACAGGATATCGATATACATTTTTATCGATTACTTGGAAACGGGGCAAGTTATCGATTATCGGAAACAAACTCGATCTGCGTAGGACCTAGGAGCACCTACATCTAAAATTTCAAGTCTCTAGCTCTTATAGGTTCTGAAATCCTTGCGTTCATACGGACGGACGGACGGACGGACGGACGGACGGACGGACAGACAGACGGACATGGCTAGATCGACTCGGCTATTAATGCTGATCAAGAATATATATACTTTATGGGGTCGGAGATGCTTCCTTCTGCCTGTTACATACATTTGGATTTTGCACAAAAACATAATACCCCTTTTACCCATTTTTAATGGGTTCAGGGTATAAAAAAGATTCAACAGCAAAATTTGCAGTTTAGAATTTGTGTTAAGTGGCTGAAAACGCGATATTGCCATAAATCTAAATTTGGCAAGTGTGAACAAGAAGGTTTTTTGTTTATATTTAATTCTCTTCACACAAGCATTTTGTTTTTAAAACTCTGACTTGCCCCACATGACTCTGAACTCTTGGCCTGCCCTGGGCCTAACTACCTGACAGGCCAGTTGGCTTAGAAACAGTTTAAACAAAAACAAAGCAACTACATGCAATGCGTTGACCAGACCTCGAACTGGCCCCACCCTAACCCTACTACGGCTGCCCAACCCCACCCCCGCGCAGGGGTGAAAACCTTATGAGGCCATCGATTTTGTTGCGCCGCTTTTAAAGCATTTGATTCGCATTAAAAGGCGATTTAGTGTGCCGGACAGTTGGAAATGAAGGGTTCTGGAAACGTTTTGCTGTCATTCGGTTTTGGTTTTGGTTTTTGTATTTGTGTGTCAGCGCTTTGAGAGCTTCGTGCCCACTCGTGGGTAAGTAAATGAGCCAGTAAGTAAGCCGTTGGTAAAGTAGCTCATAATTATATTATACTCACGTACGAAACTGTGCAGAAAAACATTAAAAAAGCTACAAAACGCATGTAAGAATGCTGCAAACAAAATGGTTTTCACACCCTAGATACCCTATTTTACAATAATTAAAAGATGAAGAAAATATTTAAAGCTACCAGCGAATCCGACTGAAGTTAAGCCAAGTTTTTGGTAATCAGACTCTATTTAGTTAATTTAATTAGTTTAATTACTCTATTAAGTAATAATGGGAAAATAGGCAAAAAGTATAAATAAAACATAACTTAAAGATAGAGAAGATAGAAAATAGTGAAAGAAGAGGAGAGAAACATAACAGCATTTTTTTTTATCGTAGTAAATAGTAAATGTCTAGCGGCCACGCTCTGCATCCCTTTCAGACACTTCTTGGTATACAGGGTATGAAAATGCCATTTAAAATAAAAAAGAATTACTTATTGTATATGCTGTATGTGTAGACATGCTCTTTTGTATAACAGCATTGGCCTTTTGTGTTTAGCCGTAAACGAACGGAACGGAAATTTCATAATCATAAACGTTTGAAATGCGAAAGAGCAAAAAGAATTTTTGTTTTCGCATTTTTGACAACTGTTCGCTTGCGTCTTCTTCTTCTCTGTCTCGTGAATGAATCGACAATACGACGACAGCGACGACTTTGAAGGCAACTCGGAACGAGATCTTGAGTTGAGAGCGAGCAAATTTTAACTTTTAGCGGTACCATAAAAGAAACAGTTGTTAATGGTTCTGCGTATGCCCTGTATCCACTGAGATAGGGTAAAAGAGGGTATCATAGGTTTCAGATTTCTTAGTTTTTTAATGTGGTTTGTAACAGGCAGAAAGGATGCAGCCTTTGGACTTTGGGGTATGCACATTTTGTGGTGCTATAATTAAGCTTTGAACATTTTATAATGATCGGACTTTAAACACCGAAGTTATTCAAGAATTCATTTCTTTTAGTGTGAGGCTGAGCGAAGAAATAGCCCAGCCGCTGCATAAAGTGCGCAGTGTGTGTGTGTTTTTGTGGATGATATAATCTAGAATTTTTGTAAAGGCAACTCGCTGCTACAGAGTATTTCCTGGTTGGGCACACAACTCACTAGAGGATTCTTAGTTTTCTATTTTGGGAACGTTACGTTTGTAGCTAGCGACTCTTCAAAGTTGAAGCTTAATGATGTCTAAATCGCGTTGAGCTTTAAGTTGGGCGTGTCAAATGGTCCCCACAAAGAAAATTGGAATGCCCGTAACTAAATGAGCACAAAGAATTTTTAACAAAATAGTATGCATAATAAAATGAAGAATTGTGACAATATCTTGTTTTGAATGCCCCTTCAAATTTATGCTTCTTCATCAAAATTTATGATCATGCAGATATGCAGAATCTGCATAAAGGCGCAAAAGGGTAATGACATCTATGTAATTAAATAATTCAATATAGCTTTCTTTATTATTTTGCATTTGAAAAAGAAGATCCAAAAAAGAATATTCGATATTTGAAGAAGAGCAAGAAATGCTAAGCACATACATTTCAGACATTTTCCATGCTATTTTCACTATATGCGATAATCTGTGTTAAACGTACCGATTTGTATTTAACTTAGAGAATTGAACTTAAGTTTAAAATGCATTTGCAGACTTAATGGAACTGTGTTTTTAAACAAACTTGTAACCTTGCAAGGAAAATACATTTTTAGTTTAAAAACATTTAGACATCTTTATATCAATTTAGATTTTTAATACTTTGTGCAAGGAAAGGGTTAGATGACTTTGATAGTTTCTTTAAATCTTTTTTCACATTCATTAACTAAGTCAAATATAAATTTCTACTTTCATTTCAGCTTTTAAAACGATTATAATTTTTCCCATTCATGCAGTATTTTAATAGATGCAATCTACACAGTTGCATCATTATTCATTTCCCATTTCCCCAAAGTTTTTTACAAAAAAATTAACATGCAGAAAAAAGTAATGTATGCAAATGCAATGTCGAAAACTGTGCTAAATACTCGTGCAGTACAAGAAAAACAACAAAATTGTAGCTCAGACTCCTGACACGCCCACTTTTGCATTGGCGAAAGACCCAGTTAGCAAACACTCACACACACAAACACTCACACACATGCAAATCTGTATAAGTATGCATGTAAATTAGCTCAGCTTCGGGCCTTTGCATTGCATTGCACTTTGTGGCATGACTAATCAGCGCCGACTTATACACAGGCCAAAAACAACGTGGCTCACACACACACAGACAGACACTGCATGTTTGACGCGATTTTTGCAGTCGCGATTTGTGAGCTGTTTTGGTTGTTTGGCTTGTATACATTTTTGCAGCTTTGGCGTTTTCGTCTTGCTTTTTGTGCTCTCCCAACTTTCTAAGCAGCGTTACCTGCAACTGTTAGCGCTAAGTAACTATCAACTGGCGCAGCACCCACCCACCCTCTGGCTTTCCGAATGGCCACAACAAAAACCCAGCTGCGTCTCTGGCTCTGTTTTTCTTTTATTCCCTTGCGAAGGGTGTTGTAAATTTGTCATGCAATATGTAAGGCATCTGTCGCAAGAATGCCCAATAGTATATAAGATATATAAGGTATAAAGTGAGACGATGTAGCCAGGTCCGTCATAATGAAACTTTGCATAGTTCCTTTCGAATCAGCCGATTCTGTTCCCTATATCACATAGCTGCCACAGGAATGATAGATCGAAAAATAAGTTACTGTTTTGTCCTTCAAAATATCTTAAGCACATATGTATGAGCAAAATCGCATTAAAATCGGGCTACTTTGTAATATAGCTCTATAGGAAGAAACTGGAGAATAAGAGTTTTTTAATACTGCAATTGCAGCTGTATGGTATTGATATTGGGTTGTTGAAACGCTAACTCTCTTAACCCATAGTTAAATAGAGTATCTAATCTTCGGCGTGCCGGGAATAGCCATTCTTTCTAGTTTGGTCATACTTCAATTGTTTTGCCATTGGTTGCTTCACAGCCAACCCACACACACACACACAAAATGTTTTATTATTATTGCGGCCGATGTTGTTATTGTTTTTAATTTTTGCTGTAAATACTTTTTGTTTTTGTTTTTAGCTTTTGTGCAACATACGCCTACGAACAAATTTCATTTTTCGCTTAGTATTTGTTGTTTTTCTGCTTATTGGATGTTCCAAAAGTTGCATAAATTAATTGTGCCGTTTTTGCTGGGCTCTTACTTTTTAACAATTTTAATTTGTTAACCGTAACAGCAACAACGACAACAATTTCTTTTCTAATTTTTAAAAAATTGTTTAATTGCTTTTTAATTGTTGCGTTTTCATATCGTTTTTAGTTTCAGTTTTTGTTGCTGCTGAATTTGTTTCTATGCATGGAAAAGTGAAAACGTGTCGCGATTAAAGTTTAATTATAGTTTGCCAATAATGCGATTATCAACATTTTCACAGCTATCAGTTTAATGGATTAGACATGCATGTCCAAGAGTAAGACAGCGAGAGAGGGAGAGAGAAAAAGATAGAAGCAAGTTGTGCCATGTGTTGCGTTTAAGCTCTGTACTTCCCGATCCATATATGTTCCATATACATTCAAAAATTGAGGACCCTTTGGTATAATCATATTATAATAAAAATAACTTTTATCCAATTTCAAAATTAAAAAGACTGGCTAGAGCCTTGTATACCACATTGACTATTATTACCGCAAATTCCATAAAAAAATATATACTGTTCTTAATTTATTAATAATGCAACGCATATTTGCACTAAGAATTTCAAAACTGCGCAGTCGAATATTTCATTACAATTGAAAAGCGCAAAGTAAGATCCATAAAAGGATCTGTAATGCTCTTTGGCATTAGGGATATTGAGAGGAACCTAAGAGTTCATAGGGTGGGAGACGTAATCGGTGCCACACGATACTTTGAACGCCTTTGCTTCCATCTTCAGCCAAAGCGACTTGTTTCTTCTGTAAGGAGTAAAACAAGGCGCACTACTAGCATATTATGATAACTGTATTACTAGAGTTCGGCTTTCTAGGTGAGAGTGCAATGATTTAATGGTTCATTCAATGATACAGGATTCTTTTATTTTAGATAATGATAATTACTTTAATGTGATCAATAAATTACATTATTTCGCCTTAAAGCATTATTTTGTCCACGTTAGTCGCAATAATTCAAACTAAAATTTTCCCTCAATAGCTTAAGCTGGCAATATTTGGCTGTAGTTATCATGTTTATTATTTTATTTTATATGCACGATGTATATTCATTTTAACTAAACAACTAAAAGGTTGATGTGCTGTTTGTTTGTAAAACCTCCCCTCCTCTTTTCACCCATGATTAGAAAACAGTGTAAGCTTGTGCAATACAAAATCTGAAGATTGTCTTCTCTTTTCATTCTTTTCTTTTCTCCACAATTCTTACAGTAAGTTTTCTTATCAGTTGGACTCATTGTAATTGCATATCAGAGAAATTTACTTCAGTGCCTTTAAAAGAATCTCTTGTTCAAGTTGTTCCAAACAAGTCTCGTTCTCGTTCGACGGCAAACACGTTGAGATCTTTCATGTCTTAGTGCGCATTATATTCCGACTTGGTAATCATTTGTGCAGACACCTTTTGGTTCAAACACACAAACAGCAACAAGCGCAACAGACATGAATATAACAAAGTCTAAAGTCACTTAACAAATTAGTTCCCACACAAATTTCCGCTTGTGCTTCTTAGAATGCCTCCTCCTATAGACGTTTTAAATATTTAGATAAATACGCTCGCTTGATTATATTGTTGTATTATACAATAGGTAGACGATTATAACAAAAGCAATTCACACATGCGAAGTAAAGCTAATTAATTCTGATAAATATTCGCGTCACATGAACGCAAACGCGTTGAAAACGCGCTAGAAACGCATAGGAAACGCGCTTTGGTGGCTGTGTCGTGCTTTTGGCAACCTTTATTCAGCGAAACTCCACCCCGTTTTCATCTATGTCATGGGCTTCAGACTTTTCTGGGAATAACAACGCGCCCAAAAATGCTTAGAATTGGGCACAAAGTGGAGTCACTGGTGGCGCCGCCGTCGCCGTTGCGCTGACGCGACTCGCCTGGGAACCAGTTTTCCAGTGGCAACAACAATTGGAGGCAGCCGCAGCCAGAGCCAGAGCCACAGCAACAGATACAGATACGGCCCTTGCGTATGAGCGATCCAGAAGACCCGTTCGGCAAAGTAGCACAAAGCAATGAACTGTTGAAAAATGCTTGAGAATCTTTTCCGGTGCTTGTGCCCGTACCCGTGCCCGTGCCCGGAACAGTCTGAGCAAACACAGACAAACAGTCAAAACTGGCTTGCAACAATTGTGGGCGTCGCACTGTTGTATGGTGAACTGAAACAAAATTTCGTCAAAAGCTGATTGTGCACACGTAGTTGTGATGAAAAGTTTTAGAAATGGGAAATTCAATACAACAGCAAAAAATTAAAAAAGAAGAATGAAACTAAAGCGTGATCGATTAACTTATACCCTTTAGTTCCAAATTTCATAGAGATTACTATGAACTTAAAGGGCCGAATATAAGACCTGCTATGCGTTATGAATTGCTGGACAAAATTTAAATACCAATTTAGGATAATGTTAGTTGTTTTCTAGGAAAAAATATATATATATATATAAGTATATTATGTATATTATAATTTTCTAGGAATATATATATATATATATATAAGTATATTATGTATATTATAATGCCAAACATGAGTTTAAGAAAACATGAAGTTCTTATTTTTAGAAATTATAAATGATGATTATTTTCGGAGTTGTACTATAAAAAACAATTTTAATTGCAATATCGAAATAATTTAATAAAAGTATAAACAACCTGTCTATTAAAGATTGATTTGTATAAAGGCACACATAATAAAACAAGTAAGAGGTTCTAGTCGGGAGCTCCCGACTAGGGGATACCCTGAACCCTCATATTCCAACACCAAATGCAGCGCGCGCTTATAGATAGAGAGTAGCGGGGAGGTGGCGATAGGTATAAAATGAAAGATAATCGATATATATATACTTTTCTAAAAGCTAAATGTCAAGTTTGGTGACTCTAGCTCTTATTATTTACCAAAATTGCTTAAAAAACGGGATTTCGATATACATTTTTATCTATTACTTGGAAACGGGGCAAGTTATCGTTTATCGGAAACAAACTCGATCTGCGTAGGAACTAGGAGCACCTACATCTAAAATCTCTAGCTCTTATAGGTTCTGAGATCCTTGCGTTCATACATACGGACGGACGGACGGACGGACGGACGGACGGACGGACAGACAGACGGACATGGCTAGATCGACTCGGCTATTAATGCTGATCAAGAATATATATACTTTATGGGGTCGGAGATGCTTCCTTCTGCCTGTTACATACATTTGGATTTTGCACAAAAACATAATACCCCTTTTACCCATTTTTAATGGGTTCAGGGTATAAAAAGTGGTATAGTATACACTGGAATAGTCCTGTCTTTAGGTCAAGGAATATGCTAGTTATACAAAATATCTACAAACACAATATTTATGTAGTTAAGGAAGCACACATAAAATATAAACGATATATCATCCAATTCACAATATCTAGAGGCGATATGATGTTTTCGATTCGTTTGTTGGGTTTCTATTCCACTGTGCGGATGCGAATGTTTTAACTCCAATGAGTCAAACCCAGAGCTGGCTGTTGCGGTCGACTCGCTGCGTATGCAAATAGCGACAGATAAAACGCAGCTACGTGATGCCTCTGATAAAGTCAATGGCAACAACAACCACAATAACCACCGCCATAACAACAACAACAAAACCAACAACGCCCACAATTTAAACATTTGTTTGCAACTAAAAGCGAAAGCAGCTGGCTACATTTTCATAATGTGCGAGTATTTTGTATTATTTTTTGT
Source organism: Drosophila ezoana (assembly GCA_035045725.1). Taxonomy (NCBI): domain Eukaryota; kingdom Metazoa; phylum Arthropoda; class Insecta; order Diptera; family Drosophilidae; genus Drosophila; species Drosophila ezoana. Next base: position 857,547 of record JAWNOU010000197.1, on the reverse strand, counting down.
AATTTATTTTTCATTTTTGCGGTTTGTAGTCTTCTCAAGGTACTCGAAAATCGATGCACCCACCGAAGCCTGAAAACTGGCAACGCTGTCAACGTTAATCTGCCCTTTCTTTAGACCTTATACACTTAACATGGTTAAATATGGAAGTAGAGCTATCGAAAGATCTCGATCAGGAGATACCCTGGAATCGAAGACTGATCTCCTTAGAATTCTCAAACATAACGTTACGTACGTTAAGTGCAAATTATAATAATCCCGATATTAATAAATACGTCTTTCAAGAATTTTGGAAAATTGATAAAAGTCTTAACCCCAAGATACTTGGTCCGGGTAATGCCGTTTAATATCTCGTACAAAACACATGTCAAGTTAACTTAAATATTTTATAACTATCACCGCTGCGCTGCAAATTAAAAAATACAACGTACTTTCAAATATTGGACTTCTATGCGATTCTCATGAATTCAAGTGAGATTTAAAAGTTTTCATACTTTATACATTTTATAATATACATATATTATTAAGTTGGTGGTTCTCTCCTCTTATTTCATTCCTATTTCACTTCCTTTTTCCCAACCCGCTTGCTTCTTCTTTTGTTCTGTTAGTGATTTATTTACTGAAAAATCTCGTACAAAAAAATCGTGCGTGAGCATCTGAACTTTAATTTAAGTACATAGTTATTTACATATTATTATATAAATAGTTCCTAGTATGGTGTATAAAAAGTACTGACGACTTGCACTAATGGACAGCGTCATGCAATGGCCATCAGTCGGGTGCGTAGGCTTAGTAGCTGAATGCGACACGCGTTCCGGCCGATTGCACTTTAACACTTGACCAGCCTGGGGGTGACACACCCGCGACGGAACCACGTCCGCGGCGGTAGCGCGGGGTCACGTGTTGTTAACGTTAACGACTCAGGTAGCACAGGTAATTTTCTGGTCTGTGTGTGAGTGTGTATGTGTGTTTTACCTGCACTGCGATTTTTTCTTTGAAAATAAAGTATATTTTCCCTTTAAGATGCATTTCAATGGAAACCCGACTTTGATGATCGACGAGACGAAGTTGGCTGCGTTTTATGATGAGGCTGAAAAACCAGTCGTTGTAATTGTTGTTGCATCTCCTGCTCATCATCATAGCGAGGGCTTTTCCCAAGTGCAACTGTTACAACAACAAAAACTAGACAAAGATTGGCCTCCAGCACATTGCCAGTTGCCGGCCGCCTTAGCATTTCTTGTAGCTACGCATACTTTACCTTTCGCACAGATAAGATACGCACATAACAACAAAATATGTACACACACATAAAAATGTATGTATTGTTAATAAATAAACGTATTTTTGAGGTCGCTCTTTTGCACAATCGATGAGCAAACAGTAGTTACACGCATACTTTACATGCAGAGTAGTTAAAAGCTCAGTCGAGTTTGGGCACTCCGCACGATACCCTCAAGTGAGCAACTCAAGGCCCTTTTTAAACTGACAGCTGTTTGTTGATTGACAGATAAGCAAAGGTATCCCCAACAAATACTATTTCAATTATCAGTGCGTCATTTTCTTAAAGATCATTTTTTTTACTAAACTACAAATATTCGGCAATTCTAAAGCGACTACATATTGTACAACAGGGTGTATTCGTTAGAGTGGATATTTCAAAAAGGAAGATAATTACGAATTTACTGATATAAAAAATTGATCATCGTCAATATAAGAAAGGAAACAAACACATAATTTTATCAAAACTATATAAACTATTAATGACTAATGTAAAATATATATATAGAAAATTTGTTGAGATTTCCTCCAATTTTTTATAAATAGACGGCTTAAATCAGCATTTAAGATGTAATGTTTTTCAGCTGTTAGGTTGATTAAACTTTGAGTTATTCCAGCCTATTGAAATCACAAATTTTAAATTATTTGATTTTGAAAATCGACTAAAGACTTTTATACAATTTTAATTTATTCTATAAATTTATTTATATTTAAAATAAAATTGTGTTATATTCTAATGACGCCAGTAACCGATTAATACAATATAAAATCTTCAAGCTTTAAGATATACGATTTATGGATTTTGATTTTCTTCACTTTCATTATCTCCAGAACCTAGAGCCCTATACATAATCCCCTTAGTTATTCGCTTGGCAGAGATCAGAAAGCACTAATAGATTCCAACGCAAAAATAAAACATATTTGGAGAGAGAAGAACCTAGAGCCGCCAAAGACCCAGACTTAAAGAGTTTCTAAATTTAAAGATCATAGGTATTTTAGTATGAATTCATACTTTAGTCGCTTGAATGTGCGTCTTGAAATTATTCAATACATTTGATCGTTTCATTCAGTCCAATCTAGATTAATATAAAATCTTTAGTATGCCAGACTAGATAAAAAACTTTTTCGAGATAAACAAGCTAATTTTAACGTCAACAAAGTTTTGTAACTGCAAACACGTATTCGATTTTAACCATATCGACAAAATAACACTCTTTAAATGATAATTAATATTTTATTGATGCAATTGGGTGCAGCTTGAGGATTACTCATTAAAATGGTATTTATGCTTAGGTGTTGCCATTCAAATCCCTGCAACGACCGCCTTTTTACGTATTGGCACATGTCGCTTTGTAAACAAGCAACAATAAAGGCCACACCAACAGTAACACCAACACCAACACCAACAACAACAACAATAAACACTCTCCTCAACAACATACATACAGTGGACTCGAAAAAATGTAAGTGGCTCAGCAAAAAATTGGAGCCCACAATGGTGTCATATGAATTGTATGTATTTATGTTGTTATTGCCCCAATTGAGCCGCTCTCTTTCCCTCAAATATGCTCTCACACACACAAGCACTCACAATTGTCAACTGTCACTCTCTTGAGTCCTGACCATGTGCAGGCGCACAAACACTCACCTGTTGCTAAATAAATTAATATGAAGAGAAATATCCATTGGGGCGCTGAATTGGCGCGCTTGAGCAGCAGCGTGTACGTCGACGTCATTTGAGCTGCGCTTTTCGTGCGCGCACGGCTCAGTCGCTGTTGCTGTCTCTGTTGATTTGTTGTTTGCTGTTGCTGCTGTTGTGTGACGTGCGCGTTGTTAGCGATTGCTGACGCATAGACAGCAGCAGAAGTCATAGCCATGATCGTATTATTCGAATTGGAGGTTTTTTGTAACTTTTCGGCGATAGAGTGCAGTTTTTTATTTTCTCTTGATGTGAATGTGTGTGGTTCAAAGGATTTGTTTAAAATTCGTAGTGCACATTGAGCTTAAGTTGCCTTTCGTTTGGGTCTCTCGTTGAGGTTTTTGTTTATTGCCTTTAGCTCTCTTTACATGTATTGGCGTGCGCGTATGTGTGTGTATGTGTAACTTGCACTTGGCGTCAAGAACAGGTTTTAGTTTTCAGCTACAAAAAAATTGCGCGGCTGCTGTTGCTGCTGCTTTTATTTTACACTTTCGCACGCGACACTTTCTAGCATGAATCTAAATTTGAATTTGAGTATTGAACACACGGCAAATACTCGCAGCTTGCAATGGCCATTATAGTTTGATTTGTTTGCGTATTCGTAAGAACAAATACACACACACTCACGCACCGTAAACATAAACGAACGAGTTGGCTTAAATGCTTCTTTTGTTGCTTTCCACCAGGTATTGTTGTGTTATTGCTTTTGGTGCTGCTTTGCCTTCTGGTCGTCGTTGTTGTCTGCCCTTTTGAACTGCAAGCAGCATTGGCTGCTCCACCAATACACGGGCGCTGGCTTGCATTGGCTAACACTAACAGTCACTAACACCTGTGCACACTAGCATAGAATGACAAAACGAAATCAATTTCCGGTGTCCGCTCCCACAACTAAAAACGTCCAACATGCCCGAGAACAAAATGCGAACTGAATTGCGCGCTCGTTGTCATGTAGAAGGCAGACTTTGAGTCAGACGTGCTCGAGCGCTCACATTTAGACCTAGGCAGTAGTGTGTGTGAGAGAGACAAATATTGTCTGTTAGCGGGCAGGTGGGGTAGTTATGTGAACACAACAGGTAGCAAAAAAAAATCAGAGTTGATCGATTTATAATCTAGAAAAACAATCGAAATGTACAACGTAAATCGAAACTTGAAATTATGATACATTTTGAAAAGAAATTTAGTTTGTTGTTTATTTATATTAAAATGATGTCTACTATAACTTTTGTGGCAAACAAAGGCTACAAATCGTTTGCAGAATTTATATATTTATATATTAAGTCACCAGTTAAGGAAATGCTTATGTCTAACGTCTTATCAGATGTGCTCATACAATAGAGCCAACAGTATACCAAATACCGAAACAATTAAACTTGAAATTATTATGAAATATACAAGAAATATAACATGCCGAACCTGTATGAATATATAACACAATTTATGTTCAATTATATTGCAGTTTTTATAATGTGATATTAAATTAATTGATATTTCTTGTTTTGAAAAAATACTTTTAAATCACCACAGGTTCGATAAATACCGATAAATCGTCAAGAGCATTTCACAACACTTGCTTTGTTGATCAAAACAACAAACCCCAAAAGCCGTTAGACAAAGAAGAAGACGATGTGTATCGTAAATTTAACAATGCTTGTGCGACTTGTTGCCGCATTTGACACAAATATGCACATAAGTATAAAATGAGCTACATAAATGTGGCCATAAATCACGGCGCACGTGGATATGCAGCCGTACGCAATGCAAATGAATATGCCCCCAAATGTCGGCGATAAAATGCGCGCAAACGCCGTCACCCAAATCGCTTATCAACTAAAACACAAAAAGCGCCGCCGCCAAGTCGGCAAATTTTGGAGGTCTAGGTAAGAGGAGCTGGCAGTACAGACGTATCTCTATATATAGTCGCACGCACATTTAGCACCACAACAGTATGCGAATGTCGCAAAATGGCAAATTTACAAACAGTTTTAACAATTTACTTGCTTCTTGTTTGCGTCGAGGCCCAGAAACGAGCCGTTGGGGAGGAGAAATACTACGATGACGAATTGATTGACCTGTCGGAGATGGGCGAGTCCATTTTTGGTAATCCGGATACTGAAACTACAGGAGCTTTGGTGGACGCCCAAAATGAGCAGTCGCAACAGAATCCCGAAGAGCTGGGCACCTACCACGAAGGCGATATACTTATACCACTTAATTACCGGGACGTTCGCACCGACGACACACGTAATGGCCTCCTAGCGGTAAGCACACGCTGGCCCGGCGGTGTGGTTCCCTACGAAATCAAAGGCATATTTACATCCCAGGAGCTGGGCAACATACAACATGCCTTTAAAGAGTATCACGACAAGACTTGCGTGCGTTTCAAGCCGCGCACAAACGAAAAGGATTACATTTCGATAGTAAACGGTAAATCAGGATGCTGGAGTAGCATTGGACGCCTAGGTGGTCGCCAAGAGGTCAACCTACAGTCACCCAACTGCTTGCGCACATATGGCACGCCCATACACGAACTTATGCATGCGCTGGGCTTTCTCCATGAGCAGAATCGCTACGAGCGCGATGCCTACGTGCAGGTGCTGAGCGAGAACGTAAAGCCAGGCATGTTGGCCAACTTTGATAAGGGCAGCGCCAGGACACAATCGGGCTTTGGCGTTGATTATGATTATGCTAGCGTGATGCATTACTCGACCACCAGCTTCAGTAAGAACGGACAGCCGACACTGAAAGCTTTGCGCAGCAATCCTGATGCCCGCCAGATGGGACAACGGCGCGGATTTTCGCCCAGCGATGTACGCAAGATTAATGCGATGTACAAATGCAAACTCTAAAAAGATTTTCTCTGTTTTCATTTATTGAAAAAATACAATTCTATATAACAAGCGCATGTGTGCTGCATTCTGATAGATGATGCTCCTCAGTGATGTGGCAGATTCTTGTTCGTCTCGAAAAAGACATTGCCCCTCATGGTCAGCTCCTTGCAGAGCGTTGAGAAACGCCTGATAGCATTGTAGGTGCTGTTGCCGATAGCCGCATCTTTCATGTACGAAACACACACAAAAGTACACATATATATATATTTATATACAGTTTAATATTTTAGGTCTACGCCTGACTCCGTGGAGTAGCAGCATGCAGGGTTAAGTGTGTATCTAATGATCGTATTGTGTATGATAATATCTGTTGTGGCTAAGTGTTGCTCCCACGCAGCCGGCTCGCTTGTTAGTGGGGACGCGCTTTACAGAATAAGTTCACCTTACCTGCGCCGAAGGCGCCATCGCCACCGCACAGATCCATGTTCATATATAACCCCATATTGCCCGTTGAACCAGGATACGAACGGTTGTTCAGAAAGTCCCGTATGTGCTGCACAATCAAATCGATGGCCACTGCAAAGCAAAACACATTCGGATGTGAGCCTCTTGATTAAACTCTAATTCAATGTGTTTGGCATCTAGCAAAATAGTTGGTTATGTATAAACTGATATTTAACGTAGCAACTCAACAAATTTAGCACTTAGGTGTGATGTCGTTTTTGCCACTTACCTTGTGGCAACTGCTGTGTATGCCAGGAGAGCCTTTGTGGCAGGCACTGCAAACTATACTGTACTCACTTGATAAAACACCTGCTAAGACTATATTCAACTTTAAGACTAGCAAAAATTTAATTAACATATTATAGTGATATCATCTTTCTTGTATTCCCCTGCAAGATCTACTTATATGTAGGTGTACGTGTGCACAATGGGTATTATATTAAAGCTTTTCTATTCACTTATATTGAAAACTTTACAAGTTGTTTTATATATTTTATGCTTATAGTTGAGTTAAACAATTTAAAACTTGTAATGATTGAAGAATTGGAACTTGCGATTTAAAAATATTATCTATTTTAGATTAATTGTGGAATTACAAACGTTAGTATGATGATCTAAAGAAGTTTATGGGAAGAATTTTAATTTTAAATAAATAAAAATAAATCTGACTTTATTCGCAAACTGAAGAATCCAGCTGTAACAATTTTATATTTGTATATAATTTGAGCGTTATTAAAAGAACCATTCTAAAGAATATTTTAAGTATATATCGAACTATTTTTCATTCAAAGTTTTCTTAAAAATTGTATTACATTTTTAAAAAGTTTAAAATTTAGTAGTCAAAGCATTAACTTCTTTTCAGTATAATCCAATTTAGCTTATATGGTTTTTAATATTGAGTTATTTATAATTTGGGCTCACACACATGTGTGTGGCTTGTTAAATCGAGCTAAATTAACAATTCTTGTATGGCAAAAGCAGTAAGTTAATATGTAGGTTTAGCTGGATAAACATACACATACATATGATTAGTTAGGTATGTGAGGGTGAATTTATTCGTGGATTCGACAATTTAGTGCTTAAAATAATTGGGATATTTAACATGAAACTAAAATTATATATGACAATATTTATTCATACAAAACTGCATAATTAATAGCTACCCCACTTTGTAACATAAGGTATATATATTTGAGCCCGAGTTAGACGCTGAAACGCCACTTAAGTTGGTTAAGTAAGTTTTTTTTCTTTTCAGTAAACAAGAAACAAGCTTACAATACACGTTTGCATACATTATACAATGGTATGCATTATATAGATAAATCTTCCATCTTAAGGCTAAGTTAATTGGTTAGGATTAGGGAAGGACCTGCGCTCTATAATTTGCAGTTAGTGCAAGCTTAACACTGGGCGCGTCGTCGGTTTAGTTAGGAACAGAAAATGTTTTGTTTTTGCTTTTCCCTACTTTTTTTTTAAATGTTGCTTAAGAGCTTAAAAAAAAGTAGGGGGAGTTTTAGTGATCGCGCTTCATGCTGGAGGCCGCAGTTCTGACTGTGTTGTTGTGCTGTGCGATGTTGGTGGCCGCGAGAATTTCTCCGATATGGTGTACAATGAGATCAATGGCAACTGCAAGAAATACATTGTAACAACAGAAACGAAAACAAAAACAAAAAAGAATCGAGAAACGAGAAGGAGACAACATCAAGCAGGCTATCGTAAAATTGGTTTAAGTTTGGTTAATTGAACGGGCACAGGAACAGGAAAACCCAAAATATTAAAATAAAAAAAAAACGTCATTGTCTCTTTTTACATATGCTAGAAACACATATATACAGGAATACCTCTAAAAAAAAAAACTTCAACTAAACACTACAAACATGACACGAGTGTGTGTTGTGTGTATATGAGTGTAGATAGTTAATTAAGTTCTCAACTGAAGCAAAGCACGTGTACTGTGTGTTTGTTCGCATAGCTCTTACCTGTATTGTCTGCACCGCGAGGAATGATAACGTCAGCAAACTTTTTGGTCTGCAAAGGTAAGAATTTAATTGATAAGAAGGCAATCTTTAATTTGCATTTCACTTTAATTTGCACAATCATCACGACAGCTCAGCCGTTCCTAGCTATATTGGGCTATATTTAGAGATCAGCAACCGGATACATTGAAATTTTCAACTGACTTAGGTTCTTTTGTTTTAGGAATTCTAATCAAAAGAACTTGTACAAGTTCTGTTTATTGCTAATTTCAGCTGCGCTCACTTACCGGCGAGCAAAACTCCTCGAAGGCGGGTTTCACAAAAGTCATGTACTGGGTGAGCACAGCATCTAAGTCCCTGCCGCGCTCATTGATATCACGTGGGACTATGCATGATTAAAGGTGGTCTTAGAGAGAGATTTTAAAAAGCTTCACAAGACAAATTTACCCCGACGCGCTAGACGTGTATCCGAATCGGTGTCCACAAAGAGCTTCATATGAAATAGATCGCGTATTTTGGGAAAATAAAATACCAATATACCCTCAAAGAGCACCACATCCGCTGGATAGATGACCAGCACGTTTTCAAAGTCCCTAAAATAAACAAATAAATAAATAAACAGAAAATCAATAAAGAGAGAAGTGTTTGTTTTTACTTACAGCGAATTGGTGCGATAGTCGTAGCTGGGTATTTCTGCTTTTTTGCCCTTGAGAATGGCCTGAAGTGTCTCGTACATGAGCTCCTCGTTGAACGCGTCCGGATGATCAAAGTTAAACTTGCCTTTTTGCGCCTTCAGCTTTTCGGCCGGAGTCAGCTCGCGATAGAAGCTATCCTGACTGATGGACACCACCTGACGTTGCGTATGGTCCATTTCGGCCTGCCCGAGTTGTTCCATTATTTTCTTGCAAACAGTCGATTTACCGCTGGCTGTGCCTCCGGCTACGCCAATAAGAAACGGAGATTTCACCTCATCGTTAGCTAACGCATTGCCGTTGGGTAAGCAACCAGATTTTTCTTTGAATATTCCATCCATATCGAAGGAAAATTGCTTAATCAAATGGACAGCGGGAGTGCGCGTTTAACAATACAATAAAAAATAGTTGTTTCGCCGTTGCCACATTTTTAACGCTCAGCTGTGTTAACAGCGCTGTAACAATCGCAGAAATTTAACATTTTCGTGCGTGTTGTTAACAGCTTATTGTGCGCATCAATAGCGGTGTTCCTAATTATACCCTGAACCCATTCAAAATGGGTAAAAGAAAGAAAAGGCAGAAGGAAGCATCTCCGACCACATAAGGTATATATATTCTTGTTCAGCATCAATAACCGAGTCGATCTAGCCATGTCCGTCTGTCTGTCCGTATGGATGAACGCAAGGATCTCAGAACCTATAAAAGCGAGAGGAATTTTAGCTGTAGGTCCTTCTAGTGCCAACGCGGATCGAGTTTGTTTACGATAATCGATAACTTACTCCGTTTCCAAGCAATCGATAAAAATTGATATCGACATCCTGTTTTTTGAGCAATTTTGCTTAATAATAAGAGAGTCACCAAACTTGAAATGTAGCTTCTAGAATAGTATATATATTTGCATTTGGTGTTGGAAGAAGAGGGTTCAGAGTATCCCCTAGTCGGGAGCTCCCGACTAGAACCTCTTACTTGTTTTATTATGATGCACTCCGCAACCTATATTAAATCAAACTGGTATTAAAATGTTTTCTTTTGCTTATATAATACGTCAGTAGATTTAAGATTTAAGAATAGAAGTGAAAATGCCCAGAACCATGAACGAAAAAAAGGTGCATGAGTACAAAATTCGAATTTCGAGAACTTTTTTAAAAACTGCTCAATATACTGACAAATAAATCTCAAGATCCGTCTTACGCTCATTTTGAATAATTTAAATAAGCATTTGAATATAATCGTTAATACTTAGGTTAAGAATATGCATGAAATGTGCAAACAGAACAGTATTAGTTTTGTTCCAGGCATATTAGAATATAGTAGAAATATATATGTATATGAATATCATGGCGTAACATATGTAGGTTTATGTTATCTTCGGGTGAAGCACTAGTTTCTTTGCTTTAAAACTGCATTGGTGAATACGTTGGAATACATATTCATTGTAGGCAACCGTATCGTATTCCAAAAAAAAAACAGAGTTTCTGCAGAACCCCGTTGTGATAATATTCCATATCATTCTGAATAGGAATAGTGGGTAAGTCCAGTAAGTTGCTGCGCTATAAATACAAATGAGTCCAGCTAACTGGCATCAATCCACAGCAACAGCTCCACCATGAAAGTCTTCGTTCTATTGGCTGCTCTGGCAGGCATTGCATCCGCTATTGACTACTGTGCTCTGCCCACATGTCTGGACAAGCACATTGCCTGCAACAACAAGGGAGTAAGTCATGGAAGTTTTTGCTTTTAACAAACATTCAATTTTGTGCCGCTGCAGAATTTTAGCGAGCTATGCCCCAAGGATGTGCGTCCCGTGAAGATCGATGCCCATCAGAAATTGATTCTTTCGCTGTTCAATGAGCTGCGCAACAAAGTCGCCGGCGGCGGTATTGAGAATCTGCCCAAGGCGGCACGCATGGCAAAGATGTCCTGGTGCGAGGAGCTCACCCATTTGGCGCTGTTCAATGTAAAAACCTGCCAGTCGCTAAAGGACAAGTGCCGTAGCACCGAACGCTTTGCCTACGCTGGCCAAAACAACGCCATTTTCAGCTACAGCGGTGCCGAATCGGAGTACACCGATGCTGAGATCATTAAGGAGCAGATTGAGAATTGGTTTGCCGAACGCTCTAATGCATCTCCTGAAATTCTGGCCAGTTTCCCCGAGGAGCTGCCCAACAAGGGTGTTGCCAAATTCACCATCGCCGTCTCTGAGAAGAACACACATGTGGGCTGTGCCGCGGTGCGCTTCTCCCGCGACTATTACAACCACTTTGTCCTGACCTGCAACTTTGCCACAACAAATGTGATCGGCCAGCCGGTGTACACACCCGGCGAGCGTGCCACCTCCGGTTGCAAGAATCGCTACGGCGCCGCCTTCGACTATCCTAATCTGTGCTATGCCAAGGAAATCTACGACAATGAGAAAATTGTTCCCGATATCAAGGTGTTCTAGTTGTACCCACTAGCAATATATATATTTATGTATATATATCCAAACAACCAAATAAATCGTTGACGACCTGAGAAGCAAGACGAGCAGCTTGTTTTATTTGTTGATTTTGGCAATTATTATGGCGTATTTCATCATTTCGCACATCAGACTTGTCAAATTTTGAGGTTATTTTGCTATTTTTGAGAATAGTATCTAACAAGTCGAGAGCCTCGTTGGATGGATAAAGAATGAGTGCCTTTTCAATTAACTTAATTATTTTTTGTTTTTAATCATATATCATTTACATAGGAGGTATTCATCTTTCAGACTGTTCCGACAATTCGACAGTTTACATTCATATTTAAGATCGTCGGTTTTTTTTTTAAAAAACACGTATTATCACAATCTTACACAGGTATACAAAACATTATCCTACAATTTACAAATTGTTAAAACAATTTCTCGCAGTTGTGACGAGTGCTGCCAATTTAGCTTTTTTCTAAATAATTTGATATTTTCAGTGTTTATAAAAGCTATTTTTAACATGGGCAACACTGGTTCCTTGTTTTTATACCCCAGCTGTAGAGGGCTTTACAATCTTTGCTATTGTTATTATGGTAATAAATATGTATGCTATTTAATTTGTATTAAGTGTCGTCAAAGCCTCTGGCAATGTTTCGTTTGGACAGAAGGGTGTCGGGGAAATGTGCGGGCCAAATCAATCAAATTTGTATTAATTAGTCAAAGACTTCAAACTAAAATAAAAATGAAATTTGTTAAATAATGGCAAATACAAAAAATGAGCTGATAATGAGCGGGTCTCGTGTGCGTAGTGTGTCTGATAATCCAACAACAATTACACTAAATTACATATACAGCTACATTTAAATAGATTATACGAAGAAACGAGCATTACTTTTCCTTGGGCGCCTTGTCAAACAGATACTCCTTAGCCATTTGATATCCAAGTCCCACGGTCAGGCAGCCCACAACGGTGCCCTGCGCTGCCACACGCAGCTGCATCAGGAAAACGCTTGTGCTCATCGTGCCACGGTTTTTGTATTTGTAGGCACCGATCAGACCCGCCGCCACAAAGCCAGCAATGCCTATGAAAACAATACAAATTAGCCAAATGCGATTGAAAATGTAAGCGAAGCGCCGATTTGTTGTTGCTAGCTGATAATCACCAGACGGCGGCAGCTGACGCACCAACACCAACGCAATACACGCGCCAATCATCGCGACGTCATAGATGTGCTAATAGTATGTACATACATATGTATGCATTTTCACTTCTAACTGTTTTAACGCTAAACCGTTTCGCGCTGTGTTTGCAATTATATCACATCTTACGCGCTCATTCATATTATGATGAAATTACCGTGTTATTAAAGTTATGTCATTTAATTCTATGCACGTACAAACATACATGTGTACATACATATATACCCACATATCTTCAGTTAACGGCGAAGGTCAAGGTGGCATTGTCATCCTTGCATACATACATATGTAATAGGAAATATTCCGTGACGTCACATCCTATAGGAAATGTTTGCGCGCTGCAAAAAACTCTAGCCAGCTGCCGTGTGACTTACCAAGCAACATGAAAGGAGACTCTTTTGCCTTGTTAGCGAACTTGTTGGCTTGCGCTACATCATCTTCAGTTTCAAATAGAGATTTGGAACTCATGGTTGTAAATTTTTTCCGTTTCTTTCCTTGGCCAAAATTTTGCTCAATAGCAATAACGCGTCAGAAGGTTGCACGCAAGTGAGTGAACAAGTGTTACTGAACTTGAACCGAATATTCCCTCTTTTTTTTTAGATTTGAATTCGCGAAAATAATCGATAACAAATCAGCTGTTATGTTAAAAATAATAAAACCCAAGCAACATAATGGAAAAAATTTTAATTAGCACTATCAATATTAATACATATGCAGACTGATTTCAATATTTATTTATTTTTTCGTAATTTTATCAAAGAGTTTATTTAATTGCTTACTTCTTATTAAAACAAATATATATATATATATATATATATATATATATATAATATATATATATATATATATATATATAAATATATTTGAATATTAGTTTCATAAAATAAATACCAAACCAACAACAAATTTATCAGGATCACGAAATTAAGTTCAGTAAACAATTTGACTCAACTAAATAAGTATGTGTAAAAATTTAACCAACACTAACAGTGTGACCGCAGTATGCAAACGGAGAATTACGCGCTCAGCTGAATATTTTGCCATGACATAAGAAGCGTTCGTTCGTCAAGAGGGGAGAAACGACGTTGGATTGCCGTAGCCCCAACACAAATTTGCATTAGTTTAAAAATTTTTGACTCAAAGTGCTCACACACCACAAGCGCAGCAGCGAATACGAGACGACACCACAGCAATGACGGGCATCATATCTATATTAACAAGGCAATTGCCGCGCAATGTGCAAACTATTAGCCTAAAAGCTATGCGGAATCATGAAGTAAGCGTAAGAAGGAGTCACACGCATACATATTTTGGTCAGCGAAAGTCGAACCAACAAAAAAATTGAAAGGCGTTGAGGGCGGAGACCCTGCCACATTTCGAGTGTATTGGATCAGTTGTTGTTGTTGTTGCGGTCTTTGCTGGCGGCCGCTTAAGCAGCCCATAATGCGATTATGTAATTGAAAAAATATGTATGCAATGCATTAAGGCGCAACCTGCGTGGCAGTGCCACGCCCCCTAAGCCTCATCACGTGACGATCGGCCATCTAACAACAGCAAATCCACTGATTGCACAATCAATGTTTTTTTTTTTATTTTGAGATACTAATTCATACATTTTCTGATTGCGCCCACAGCTTCAGCTCAGTGCCCGTCAGTATTCCCAGCTAGCTGTTGTTGCGGCAGTTCAGCAGCAGCAACAACTGTTGCGCCGAGAGTCGATTCCTACTCTGCGCTGCCAAGATGCGATGCGGTAAGAAATGCCATTTACATCATGCGGATTAAGTTAATTATGTGCATATCTCTCTCCTGCAGGGCCCTGGGCTGGCAGAGCTTTCACACCACTACCAGCATGTGGTCGGAGCAGATGGTGAAGGTACCGCCGTTCGCTGATTCCATTACCGAAGGTGACATTAAGTATGTGAAAGTACAGCCAAGAGATTCAGACATGTGGCCCGCTTGGCGGGGGGCATGTTGTATATTTTGTTGATAGCTTATCTGATGCTTGGTTCTAAGCGTTCTCCCTTTTTTTTGTTTTGCTATCAATTATATTTTTAGATTTTCCTGCAAAGTGGGCGACTCTTTTGGCGCCGATGAAGCCGTCATGGAGATTGAAACCGATAAGACGACCATGCCAGTGCCGGCGCCCTTTGCGGGCAGTGTAACGGAAATTCTAGTCAAGGATGGCGACACGGTTAAGCCTGGCCAAGAGCTTTTCAAAATGAAGCCTGGTGCAGCACCAGCCAAGGCAGCTGGCGCACCTGCCCCAGTTGCAGCGAAGGCTGCACCAGCTCCAGCAGCTCCACCCAAGCCAGCTGCAGCACCCGCTGCAGCACCCGCTGCAGCACCAGCTGCACCGAAATCAGCACCACCTCCGCCACCACCACCTACTGCACGCCCGCCACCGGCGGCCCCTCGTGCTGCTGCACCGCCGCTAGCTGCCGTGAAGCACGCCGTGGCCCAGGTGAAAGTGCCTCCCGCTGATGGTTCACGTCAAATTTTAGGCACACGCTCCGAGCAGCGTGTTAAGATGAACCGTATGCGGCAAAAGATTGCGGCTCGCTTGAAGGATGCACAGAACACGTGTGCCATGTTGACCACCTTCAATGAGATCGACATGAGGTTAGCTTGTTAAACAACTCTTACAAGCTTTGCATAATTGGCTTTGATATCTTTTCTCCGATAGCTACGCGATGGACTTCCGAAAGGCGAACCTGGATGCATTCACCAAGAAGTACGGAATCAAACTTGGATTTATGTCCATATTCTCGAAAGCCAGCGCCTATGCGCTGCAGGACCAACCCGTAGTCAACGCCGTCATCGATGGTCAGGTAAACCAACCTAACTGAGTCACTCGTGACGCTCCTATTTATTACCTTATCACACGCTTTTATTTTGTTTACGCAATTACCGTCGTTATCTGATAGTCTTCTGTTATGAAACTATTTTTCGTAGATATGCACTTTACTTTCCTGAATCTAATATTTGTCAACCATAATTCATAAGAAATTCAACACTTTAGTTTTTTTTTATAGCAACTAAACGATAAAGTTATAGGATATTGATTGAAACACGGTTAACAGTCTAAAGTGATTTATAACGATCCATAGAAGAAGGTGTCATATATATTAAATATTACTCTAACAATGTAAATGCATTGGATCAAATGCAGCCTGCATTCATTTCCATGTCCCAAAATTTTTATTGGAAGAAATTATCTGTCACAACAGGCAGAAACAAAGTCGGTTTTTTTTTTGTGAAATAAATATAATATATATATATATATATATAAAATTGCTGCTGGATTTAAATCGGCGACTTCCTTTCCGTATAAAGTTCATTTCGTTCTCCCGTTCCCGTTCCGCTCCCGTTCGCAAAGCTCATTTATATGGATGCATTAGTTCTTATATTTCACAAAATCTGACCCCATTTGAAGGTTTTCCTGAAACCCCGCCTTAACGCTACCCAGACTCAAAACAAAGCTGTTATATAAAGATGAAGTCATTTTGATCTTCGAATCAAAAAAATATAGTCATCTTAGTTGTTGAACCTGTTTTATTTAATTATAAATCATTGTTTAAGCTTTCTCAATCTTTTAATATAAATTGTTATTTTAAGTACTTATATTAATTTTGGGGATTTATTTATGTGTATGACTGTCATACCAGTTTTTAAACTCGACTATAGATAATCTTTTAAAATGATGCAAATCGAAAGAGTTAGGACATCTTCGGCACGCCGAAGATCTAATACCATTTTGCAATTCGATTTTATAGATATGTCAGAACAAATGCCGAGTTTCATGAAAATATCTTGGAAAACACAATTTTTTGCCACGATTTCTTCAATTAAGCTATAATCAGACAGACAGACGGACGGATAAATACGGATGTTTAAGCTGATCTAGAATATAAATATTTTCTGTGGTCGGAGATGGGGTCACAAATGTTTTTGTTGTTAACTTAGTTATTATTATTAGCAGTAGCAGCGTAAATGAAATAATTGTATATATTTAGTACTGTAAAAACCAATGAACTTTATGTTTTGCAGGACATTGTGTATCGCGACTATGTGGATATCTCAGTGGCTGTGGCCACACCACGGGGCCTGGTTGTGCCTGTGATCCGTAATGTGGAGAGTATGAACTATGCGGACATTGAAATAGCTTTAGCCGGGCTGGCCGACAAGGCGAAACGCGATGCCATCACTGTGGAGGACATGGACGGTGGCACTTTCACCATCAGCAACGGTGGCGTCTTTGGATCACTAATGGGCACGCCCATTATAAATCCACCTCAGAGTGCCATACTCGGAATGCATGGTATCTTTGAGCGCCCCATTGCCGTGAAGGGCGAGGTATCTTATTGTCTCTTCACATAAAACGAGTTCGATTAACGTTTAATATATCTTGCAGGTCAAGATAAGGCCCATGATGTATGTGGCCCTCACATACGATCACCGAATCATCGATGGACGTGAGGCGGTTCTGTTCCTGCGTAAGGTGAAGGCTGCTGTCGAGAATCCAGCCATCATTGTTGCTGGTCTGTAAGGACGGCTGTAGTCTGTTAGCGCTGCGTCCACGTTGTTCTAATGATATTATCGAATCGGTTATTTAAAACTGAAGCACAGCCAAATTCATTGTATAAAGCGGAACTTTTCATTTATGTATTTATTATAAAATTATCGAGTGTGTCACAAATCGACTTAAATTTTGGGTTTAACTAGCGCAAAGTACATACATACACAAGAAATAATAAAATTTAATAACGACGTGGAATTGTTTTAAAAACATACCCATACTAGATTTATTTTCTGCACTTTAATAACTTATGTAAACAGCACCTACTGAAAGGCAATATCGTGAATAAATACGATATTGACCAGTTTACAGGTGTACTTCTTCGTTTTTGGCTGGTTATTGAGTGGAAACTTTATAAGGATATCATGACATGGTCGTAATTAAAAAATAAAAACCTCCGATTGTTGATAAAATTAGAAAC
Source organism: Drosophila ezoana (assembly GCA_035045725.1). Lineage (NCBI taxonomy): Eukaryota > Metazoa > Arthropoda > Insecta > Diptera > Drosophilidae > Drosophila > Drosophila ezoana. The sequence continues at coordinate 839,930 of JAWNOU010000197.1, read as the reverse complement.
CGAAAGCCAGTCAGTATTTAGTCTAACTTGCTCTATTAACTTTCTGTAGCGAAATACTGCAAACTCATATTTTCTTCTCGAATTTGTGGATCATTAATATAGGGAATTAATACAACGATAATTCTGAGTAAAGATACACACGATTAAACCATTAGCATATATTGAATAATGTGAAGATTAACTACACATATTAAGCTTTAATCACAAAACTGACAATTCTAAAACGGATAATTTGGCATACACATTGCCTACTTAGCAAGTATGTATAGAATATTCTGGCGTCAGGTCAGGACAGAAATTTAAATTTTTGAATTAATACTTTTTATTCATTAGTTTTTTACTGTCTTAATTTATGCTACTTTACCTCACTTTTGAGAATTTTACATATATTATATATTAAAAATCATTATGTTTTCAATTATTAGTTCATTGGGTAATGGCTGCAATATTTTGAAAATAAATGATACGCAACGGTTTGAAATAAGATTCTGGAATCCTGGATGTGGAAAACCGGGGTTTTGTGCACATGGACAGAAAATTTCCTGGATCAGCCATATTGTTCAGATATTTATTTCATAGCCGAACTATCGAAAGATATGTCAGATTAAAAAAAAAATCGAGAGTTATTGTATCAAGGTTGCTTTGCATTAGCTGGATCATAATTTTGTATTCACCTAAAGATTTTTTACATCTAAAAACTTATCTGCGAGTAGAAGACATCAAATATACAGCGATGAGTGTCATTTCTATTTTAACAAGACTTTTGCGGCGAAACATTCAATTCGATGGCTCAAAAACCATACGGATTTGCAAAGTAAGTCCAATATTTCAGCTACGACCCGAGAATAGGGTCAGGGTTTTTTTAGAATATACTATTACCCTTTCTTTCAGGTTCAGATTAGCGCCCGTCAGTGTACCCAGCTGGCTGCTATTGCGACAGTTCAGCAGAAACATTTTTTGAGCCGCCAGACAAATTCTCCTTTGCGCCGTCAATATGAAATAGGGTAAGATACCTAGTCAATCATGCACCCACTAAAATATGGGTAATCCGTGAAAAGCGATCATATTTTGATCAGCATCACAGGGCGAGATGCTCTAGATGAGTCTGTCTGTGTAGAAAAGAATTAATATCAAATGTGGAGAAATCAAAATTGACATTAAGATGTATGGGTACGAAATTAAATATAGTCAACGATAAAAAAAAAACTTGAAAAGTAGAATGTTGGGCTTGGTTCGTGAATCTGCCTAAATTCTGCTTTTGGTTCAAATCATTGGCATATATTTTAAAATGTTAATAAAGCATTTCAATTTTTAAATAGAATATCTTCTGAAATATTGCAAGCTTTCAAATGTGATCAGTTAAATGCTTGGGGCTTAAGTTAATGATCAAATTCTGGATCGCCTTTAAAAGCTTTTTATTTCAAAATAAAATATAGTTTGGTTATGCTTTTCGGTTAGGATGCTTTGGTAAAAGGTTCGGTCCACAACCAAAACAATTAGGAATTTTCGTCTTGAACCAGTTCGGTTTTCAGCCCCGAACATAGCATTTTCTTATTTCATCAATATTTCACATAGGTGAAAAGTTTAAGTAAATGTTTGCAATTAAAGGAAATAAATTAGTGTTTTTTTATACCCTGAACCCATTAAAAATGGGTGAAAGGGGTATTATGTTTTTGTGCAAAATCCAAATGTATGTAACAGGCAGAAGGAAGCATCTCCGACCCCATAAAGTATATATATTCTTGATCAGCATTAATAGCCGAGTCGATCTAGCCATGACCGTCTGTCTGTCCGTCCGTATGTATGAACGCAAGGATCTCAGAACCTATAAGAGCTAGAGACAAATAGAACCTCTTACTTGTTTTTTTATAATTTCAAATAAAAAACAAGAGGTTCTAGTCGGGAGCTCCCGACTAGGAGATACCCTGAACCCTCTTCTTCCAACACCAAATGCAAATATATATACTATTCTAGAAGCTACATGTCAAGTTTGGTGACTGTAGCTCTTATTAATTACCATAATTTATCAAAAAAACAGGATGTCGTTATCGATTTATTTTATCGATTGCTTGGAAACAGTAAGTTATCGATTATCGGAAACAAACTCGATCTGCGTAGGGACTAGGAGGACCTACAGCTGAAATTTCAAGTCTGTAGCTCTAATAGGTTCTGAGATCCTTGCGTTCATACATACGGACTGGCGGACAGGCGGACAGACGGACGGACGGACGGACAGACAGACAGACGGCAATGGCTAGATCGACTCGGCTATAGATGCTGATCACGAATATGTATACTTTATGGGGTCGGAGATGCTTCCTTCTGCCTGTTACATACATTTACATTTTGCACAAAAACATAATACCCCTTTACCCATTTTTAATGGGTTCATGGTATAATAACTGACAATAGTATTTAAGTTAAGTAAACATTTTAAGTGATCTTCTGTGTATCTTCGAGTCGGGCATTATTCATTATACTTAGTATTTTACTTTTTTTACTGCAGTACCTTGGGGTCGAAAAGCTTTCACACGACCACCAGCAAGTGGTCGGAGCAGGTGGTGAAGGTACCGGCATTTCCAGATTCCATATCCGAGGGTGATGTTAAGTGAGTGTCTCAATAACCCACTACAAATTTATTTTGTCGAAAATTAGCATTTCATTCTCAACTTATCAGGTTTACTTGCAAAGTGGGAGATTCGTTTGCCGCCGATGATCCTGTCATGGAGATTGAAACGGATAAGACGACCATGCCAGTGCCGGCGCCTTTTGCGGGTTCAATAACTGCAATTCTGGTTAAGAACGGCGACTCGGTCAAGGCTGGCCAAGAACTGTTCAAAATGAAGCCAGGCGCAGCGCCAGCTAAGGCAGCTGGCGCACCCAAGACTGCGGCAGCACCAGTTCCAGTACCAGCAGGACCACCACCTGCGGCGGCCAAAGCGGGAGCACAATCGCCACCCCCACCACCACCACCACGATCTCCGCCACCAACTGGTCAACCACCTGCAGCGCCAGCTGCAAAACCAGCCGCCGACCAAGTTCCTCCGATTACGGGGACTCGCTCTGAACAAAAAGTCAAAATGAGCCGTATGCGAATCAAGATTGCGGCCCGCTTGAAGGAGGCACAGAACACGTGCGCCATGCTGACCACCTTCAACGAGATTGATATGAGGTAAGTTTACCAAACAACTCTTACATGCCTTGTATAATCCACTTTGTTATCTTTGCAGCTACGCAATGGACTTCCGAAAGGCGAACCTGGATGCATTTGTTAAGAAGCACGCGGTCAAGCTCGGCTTTATGTCCATATTTTCGAGAGCCAGTACCCTGGCATTGCAGGACCAACCCGTGGTCAATGCCGTCATCAGTGGTCAGGTGGGTATCCAGTTTACTCTTTAATATTATTTCTTTATGTGCTTTGTCGTCTCTTTATAATAACCTATACTGTCTATTAGCTGGGTACAGGGTATGTCAAATTGATAGATGTTGTCTGGTAGACATCAAATATCAAAACCTTGAAAAGCAAAGAAATGAGTTTTGAATACCCCTAGGGACATGACCTATAATTTAGTGGCAGATAGATCATTGAAAAGTTTTAAGAAGTACGCTTGAAGACTGAGAGATTAGTTTGCATAGAAACAGACGGACACTTAGACATAGTTATACCGACTCGGATGTTAATACTGATTCAGAAGAAATATATTGTATGGGATCGAAGATATAACAACATTACAATACCCTCTACAAGGCTATAAGAAAGATTGCATTCTTTTTTTGTCAACAAACAAAAAAAACTAAAAACTTTGCGGGTATAACCGACGGTAAATACTTGCTGAATAACAGCTATTCGGCAAACTTCTAAGGATATATATTATATAGCTTTCTTTATGCGAGATAACTGCATTAATAAAAGACTTTGTATCCTTTTCAATGTAATATATTTTTATAAAAACTTTCTTCAAAATTCCAATTTGTAGGAAATTATTTACCGCGATTACGTGGACATCTCTGTGGCCGTTGCTTCGCCTCGTGGCCTCCTGGTGCCTGTTATCCGCAACGTGGAGAGCATGAAGTATGCCGATATTGAGAAAATGTTGGGCAGCCTGGCTGACAAGGCAAAGCGAGATGCCATCACCGTTCAGGACATGGAAGGTGGCACCTTCACCATCAGCAACGGGGGCATCTTTGGTTCCCTGATGGGCACGCCCATTATAAATCCACCACAGAGTGCCATACTGGGAATGCACGGCATTGTGCAGCGGCCCGTTGCAATCGAGGGCCAGGTGTGCAGAATTCAACTGAAGCCATGTGTATACGTCTAATTATATATATTTATGTCAATTGTAGGTCAAGATTCGTCCCATGATGTACGTGGCCCTCACATACGACCACCGAATTATCGATGGACGTGAGGCGGTGCTGTTTCTGCGGAAGATCAAGTCTATTGTCGAGACGCCCGGCGAGCTGGCTGCCGGCCTTTAGAATCTGTGAAAAATGCTTTGCGCTGCTCACACGTTGTTCAGGTGATATTGTAGAAATCGCAAACCTATTCACAAAGCAGAGCCAAATTGATTGTATTAACCGGAATCCAAATTGCATATTGCATTTGTGTTTACCTTGTATGTGAATGTTGTAACCAACCGACATGTGTTATTGATTTTATAGAACTCATTTTCATTACAAATTTGAGCAAATAATAAGACTATATCGTTACCAATTACCAACCGTGAGGTTGTTGGCATTTCCTCTTAACTCCACAAACTCTACTTCCATTAAGTCTGAAGACTTGTATACTTGAAATATGATCAGAAAATCCTGATTAATACAAGTATTTTGGGTCATAAATTTAGTTTGATTTAAGTTCGTGAGCCCTTGAATCAAGATTTAGAAAAACTTATTTCAAGCTCAAAGTGGGATTGTATTAATGACAAATTGGTCTTATATTAAGAATCATTCAAATTTGATTCAATGCTATTCCGATCTTAAATTCAGCATAATAAGGCTGAAAACCGTATCGAACAAAGTTTGATTCAAGTATTTTCGTACTTCAAAAATTAATACTTGAAGTACTTCCGTACTTTTATGACCGATTTTACTTGATTCAAGTTCGAAACTCTTGATTTTTTTCTGCCTGTGTGTGATACCTATGTATATCAACTTTTAAGTTGAATTTTGGAAATAAATTCTTGATTGTTGTTGAAAAAAGTTTTTTTTTGTTTTTAAAGATATCAAATTCCAGGCATTTACGAGATATATTCTTTGTATATATGGACGAAATCTTAGCAGCTTTGTACTATTATATTATATAGCCACTAACCATATATATATGCTTCAAATTTGAAAATAGTTGAAACAAGAATTTTGAGTGCTAGCGACCATTGCCCAGAGAGAGAGTAAGACTGCTGAGACTGGCAGCCGAACGCCGGCCTCGAGAGCCGACGGTTTTTCGACTTTTCTTTAAATGTGTGCCTTTTGTGCCTGTGGTATCAAAAGGCACACACATTCAAATGTACTATCATGTATTTCTTCATCCAGTCAGGCATAATAAGAAGAATCTGATCTATTTTTATTTAGTAAAAACTTCAATGATCTAAATGAAATATTTATATTTTATATTATAATGTTGTTGTTTGCTATGGGGACCTATTTTGACTAAATTCAAATAAAACGTATTTCTGCCTGGGCAATTCATAGTCGGCTTGTCGAAGAATTCTGGAAAATACCAAAAATTGATTATGGTCGCAAGCAATCTTGGGGTTAACTCGCGTTTAAAATTCTTGTTTTAATTATTTTAACATATGAAGCATCTATCTCTATATATAAAACTGTTTGTCCTGACTGACTGGCTGACTGACTGATTGGTGATCAACGCACAGCCCAAACCGTAAGAGCTAGGAAGCTGAAATTTTCACTGAGTTACTTTATGTGATGGAGGTGCACGTTAAGACGGGAATTCGGGAAATTCCATGGCAAATCGCGAAAAACGTTTGTATGAAACTTTTTTGTTTACCATCCGAATGGCCTCAAACTCAATTTCAAAGATCTTTGTTCAAATTCATTTGAGGGGTGTTACACACTTTTCCAAAAATGTATTCCTCCTTGGTTGAAATGGGGGTCAAAGATTTGGTGGGTGACGTTTCGCGCTCAAATTCATTTTCAAGAATCTATATAAGAAATCATTTGAGACGTGTTTCACATATTTCGTAAAATCTAAACTCCTTCGTTGGAAAGTGCATTTTAAAGATTTTTTTGGTGAATTTTAAGTTTTGTCCGAATTGCATCAAACTTATTTTCAAAGCTTTACATTATAATAATGATGAATACGTGTTTCAGCGATTTGGGAGTTTGTTTACCGTCCGCTCAGTTTCAACATCATTTTCAAAGCTTTTTGAGAACATTGATTTTATAACATACGTGCCACGGGCAAGGCCGGGCTATACCCGCTAGTATATTATATGGTTAGTGATATATTACATGACTTCTAAGCTGTATGTCTGCAAGGGTATTTAAAAATTTGCGTTCTTTCTTGGAATATATATTTTTGCATTTTAATTTTTTTTATTATTTTTTATTATTTATTAGAATATTCCTGGAAATTTTATCCAATTAGTCTCCAAGCAAGTGCTGGTCCTTTGTAACTTGTTCCTTTTTTTCAGAAATATATAAAAAAAATGTGTCTAAATACAATAAAAGGGCATTTTGCATTTTTGTTATTTGAGCAAATTGGCTTGTACAATTTTATTGATTATTTTTGTTTGCTTTATGTAAATATCAACTATTTCTAATGTTTACAAAATGAGTTTCTTTACAAATATGGTTGTTTTTTTTTAGATAAGAACTAAAACAAAATTTATGTTTGATTTAAATGAAATGTAAATAATATCTTGACATTAGTTGTTTACTTAATGAGAATGGTCATTTGTTTTTTAGATCCATCAAAGAGATTGATAACCACAGTTATTTTTTTGGTTTTTATACTTTTGCTAATTTCTGCTTATCACATATGTATGTTAGAATGTAAACCGAAAGAACTGAGAACTTTGACCTATGTATGTAAAAAATGATGTCGGGGGTTAAGTCAAAAATAATATGAAATCGTTTATAATATATGATTTATAAGTATGTATGTATATAAAAAATGCAACAATCGTTTCGTCTAAAACATTTTTCACAAGTCTGTGGAAAATTAGAAGAATTATCATTTTAGACAAAAGGATTGGCATTATCTACATTTTTGGCTCATTAATTTTTGGTATTTTTCCTTCTCTAAAATTTGTAAGAGTTTTCTTTTTAGCTTAACTAAGGGGATACAGAGTGTAGTTACATAATTAAATTTACTGTTAGTCATTCGAGTATTTCTTCCAAATATTATGAAAGAGGCCTATGCTATTTGCTTGTTTGAGCTTGTGTTTTGATTTTCAATATATTTTATTTTGTTTTACTTTTGAGCTAATCTTGGCTAACTATAGTGCCCTGGGTATTGGGTCTTGCACTTGTCTTCCTGCAAGTACAACACTCTTAAGTCTAAGCAATTACACTAGGTATCCCCAACCTTGTGTCCAAAATGAAATTTTTTCGTTTCTGGTTTTTTTTTTTACGTATTTTCAATTTGATTTCGTTTTTGTTTCTCTCTCTCTGCATAGATCCTAGGCTTAAATAAATGGAATTGTTTTCGTCATTTTTTTGTTTGTTGTTTCTGAATGTTTTTCAATAGAACTATTGTACAAGATTCCATTTGCTACGATTGGTTGCTGTTGTGTGCTTTCTTCTCTTGATGATTTTGCAGATTTCCAAAATGCATGAAACTGTTGGGTTTTTGTTTTTGCTTTTTTGCTTGTGCCAATAACTAAAGAATTTTCAAGTGTTCTTGTGTGTAAATAAGATACATAACTAAATTTTCAGTCAACCCGTTGTAATGGTATGAAATTCGGTTCAAATTTGACTGTGCCTGCATCGATGTTGTCTGCCTTATTTTTTGGGTAAATTTTCATAGATGATTTTGCTTTTTGCTGCTGCTTTTTAGGGTCTTGGCTTCAATGTTGTCGTTGTACAAGTCGGAAATGTGTAATTTCATAAAGAAAGACGGTTTTTTGCTCATGTTGTTCTTGTGTTTGGTGTTGCTGCTGCTGTTGTTGTTGTTGTTGTTGTTGTTTTTGCTGTTGCTGTTGTTGTTGTTGCTGCTGCCAAGTCTCTAGATGGTGGTGTTGCTTTTAGTCTGTTGCTTATGCTGCCGCTTGGCCAGGCAACTTTTGCAATGAATTTATAAATCAAAATTTGTCTGTCTAGTGGTCGTTGGAGTTTGAAGTTGATCGAAGGTTTGAGTTATTGGGTGGGCTGAAAGAGCTGCTTGACTGCCCACCCACAAGCCCACCTACTGACAACTATATTTTATTTATTGATAGCAATTATGCTACCGACCTTGTCTATTGCCAGTAGTTTATATAAATTTACAGTTTTGTTTGATGTGCTCTCAACTGCATAATAGGGCTCTGAGTATGATGCTGAATGGTGGATTCGAACCTTTGTAAAAGAAACCTTGCCTAACCACAATTTAAAAGGGAGTGTCGCTGGAAGTGGGTGCTGATATGCCTGATATGTGGCCTTTCGAGTGCGTAGATGTTGTGATTCTGCTGGTTCTGTTTTCATTTGTCGCTTTTTGATTTTGATTTTGCTTTGGATCTTGAATTGGATTTCGGTTAAGTTGGTGTTGTTGTCTTCTTTTTTGTCAGGCGCAAATAATGCGCTCAGAGGTTTCCTTAAAAACGCTTTCATTCTGTTCAAAGTTTACAATTTTGAGCTATCCAAAATTCCTTGGCTTTGCAATGGGTGTGCGTGTGTATGTATGTGTGTGTGTGTGTGTGTGTGCGTGTGTGCGTGTGTATGAGGGATTTGGCTTATGAATTTGGCTGCTGTGAACTTATTTTGAATTTCAACCCCCTTCTATGCGAAAGTTTTTACTATAATCGCGTGCCTGTTGTTGTTTTTGTTCTGAAATTGTTTTGTTCGCGTTGATTTATCTGCCTTGTCCTATTTCTCTGCCTGTGAGTAGGCCGCCATTTGTAAGATTTTGCCAGAAAGTTTGCCAGGACAATTGCATCCTTGTCGTCTTGCCAGTGCCTGCCTTTTGCTGCTCTTGTTTTATGCTTATAATGATTTTTTTTTTCGTTCTTGACTTTTTGTCGCATTAAAACTTCCGTTGGTACTTGTAATTTATAATGCTGCTTTTTGGGAATTTCGTTGTAATTTGTCATCTTAATGTGTAATAATTATGCGCCAAAGGGCATCCGAATGTTGCGACTTTTCAGTTAATTTGAGTTGGTTTTTTGGATTTTTTATATGATTATATTTGCTGGCGGTTTTCAGTGACATGCTCAGATAGTTTCGAAAAGCTAGAAATTTACTTGAGCTGCTTCTTGTTTGTTTTTGTGTGTCACAAGTTTTGGTTGATTTTTGGGTTTACGTTTTGTCAGTTTTTTAATTAATTTTTGTTATTTTGCACAGATTTTGTTGGTTAAATTGAAATTAACCTATAAAAACGTTTTATGTTTTGAGTGCTAAATTTTGAATTTTGATTTCCGGTTAGTGTTTGAATTTTGTTGGATTTGATGTTTGCCAGAGTAGCCGAAAGTTGGAAATTAGAATTTCTTGATTTTTCAAGTTCTAAAATTAAATAATTTTGGTAAAAAATTGTTATTAAGTGTTTTGAAATTATGTATCTTCTCACAATGTTTGCGGAATGTCAATTTAAATATTCCTGATATTGTTTTAATAAAACAAATGTATTCAAATAATGGATTTTTATCTTAATGGATTGACAAGTGTTTAGAATAATAAATTTTTGGGTCAGTAACTGAATTTAAAGTTTTAACTATATTTTGACAATAAAAAGGCATCGTAATTTTTTTTTGTTTTTTAGTTTCAATAAGCTTGCAATTGTAATTTCAGTGTGTCGGATTGAATTTCGTTAAATTTGAAAAGTAATTTCGAGGGTTATATTTGGGATTTTGATGTGCGCATGATATCGGGCTTAAATTAATTTGTTTTCCAAATCACCAAATTATTTTAAAGTTAAAAAATAAATAAATTTAATTTATTCAAACTTCTCTTTTGAGGTAAAAAGAAAGCAACTGCTGCGGTAAGAAAATTAAAAAGGTTAATGAAATTTATGTATTTAAAAACAGGTTTTCCCTAAAATTGGTTCACTTTGAACCAAATTTTGATACCTTTCTTAAAATAAAATTTAGAATTTTAATAAGAATAATTCTTTGAAAATTGTAAATTTTATATTTTTTGTAATAATAATTTAAAGGAGATTGAAATTGGATTCTTTAAAGTTTTCAAATGGGAAATTTAATTTTGAATAGAACGGGTAAATCGTTTTCAAATAAATAGATTTAAGAAATGTAAAGTTTTAGTATTTCATTGTTTTAAAGTCATTAAAAAAAATTAATTTAAATGAATTTGAAGTAAAGTCTCTAAAAATATAATATGAGTCAAAATATAGATTTGGAAGACAAATATTCAAAGAGTTTTGATGTATTCAAAATAAGGGAAATGCACTTTTTACAAGGATGATAAATTGGTATAAGACTTTTTGAAATAACCCAAATGATAATTTGTTAAAGTGACTGATTTTCATTGTAAAATTTAAAGATGGAATACAATTTTTTAATTTTAACTTAGTTTTGATGATGTGTCTCGTAAACAGATGTGTATTTGATTTAGTTAAATAATTGAGTTGAGTTCTGATAGAAATTTCTTTCGAATTTATTTGGAGATTCATTTCTAAATGGGATAAATTTTGGTTTTCCATTTCTTTAAATTTTTTAAGTGAATAATATATACAAGAAATGTTATATTTTTCTCCGTAATGAATGGATTAAACGATGTGGACAACTTTCGCCATTTATGCAAAAAGAGAATTTTTCAAAATTAACGGATGAAAAGGTTAGAAAAAATTTCGTACCCTTTATGAAAAAAAGTATTTTTTTTAAATTGATTTAGCTTGATTTTGTTATTGCTGAATCTATATTTTAGATGTGCGAATAATATTTTGATTGTAATTTGAAATTATAATTTGACTCTTAAAATGTGCACGCTATTTTGCTTATAAAATGTAGCTAAAAAGTGGCTGAGTTTGTGAGTTTTAAGTTGTGAATTTTGATCAGCAGTGTATGTTGTTTGTTTTGTTTTTGTTTTTTTTTTTTTAAGAATTTTTAAGGTCGATTTTAAGTTTGGATTTCAAGTTTTGTCAATATATTTTTGTTCTTTTTGTTTAGTTAATAATATTTAAGTTAGATTTTAGATTATCTCTGAATTTAACTGCTGAAATCGGTTCGATTTGGCCTATTCAAAAAAGTTGTTTGATTAAAAATTGATTTTGTCTGATTTTAGTATTGCTTAAAAATTATATTTTTGGGAAATCAAACTGAATTTTGTATATCGATTTGAATTTTTTAAAAGTTTCAGATAAATAAAATTTATATTAAAAAAAATTTAATATTTGAGATTTGTAGATTGAGATATGTTTTTAGTTCAGTAGATTAATTTGGTAGGAATTTTTTATATTTGCCCATTTCCAATGCTTGTGAATAATTAAAAGGTAAATTTTTGATTTTAAATTCCGTAAATATTTGCCGCAATACCCATAATCTTATTAAAATAAACTTTCGAAATAAAGTTAAATTCGGATTTAAGGGATACTTATGTTTCGTCACCAACGACCAGTAGAGGATTATTTTCGTTTTTGCTAGACGGCAACGATTTTCTGCTAGCTACGAGTATAAATATACACTTTTGTATTCAAATTTATTCGAGCATTTTTGCGCATTAAATATTTTTTTTTAATTTTCAAAAATTTCGACGAAAAAATTGCTGCAACGCCATTGCCGTATCTAGTTTTTATGAAAATGTGAAAAAAATATTGAAAGCGTCAAAAATGCCTTAAGACAAATTTGGGCTTGAGATGAAAATTGTATTCTTTTTTCTTTAAGCTAATTTGCTAACGAAATGTGTTTTGGGGTCGGGCTATTTCTTTTCTTCTTGGGTATCGTAGAAGCAGCTTCCTTTGCAGCCATTTTATTACCAAAGTGGTGTGAGTTTGTGTGCGTGTTCGTGTGTTGGTGTATTCGTGTGCGAGCGTGTGCCCCTGTATGGGCTTATGTTCTAATGTATGTGTGTGTGTGTGTGGGTGTGTAAGTTGTGTGCCAAATTGGTGGTTGGTTTATGCCTGAAGCTCTTAATATGCGAAACTTGATTTTTTCATTGGGTTTTGTTTAAAAGTATTTGGTTTGTGCAAAACTAAAGATTCATAAAGACGAAACGCAAATTTAAAATTTTGCTCATTATTCGATTTGCGTTTTGTTACACAAAATGAAAAACTATTGCATTGTGTGTGTGAAATTTGGTGGTCAACAGGGGGGTGCTCGGTACGGGGTTGGAAATGAAGGCTTCTGCGATGCCGTGGAAGAAGAGTGTTTCTTTTTGTTTGTGTTATTCGCAGTATGCTGTATGGCTATAATTTTCTTGAGATTTTGATATTTTCGTATTTGGCTGTTAATGGAAAATCGCTGCTATGTACATATTTTTCAATTATTTGTTTTTTTTTTTCGATTTTTTTTTTGTATTTTTTTTGTTATGTTTTGTTTTGTTTTGTGTGCAGTTCGCAGCACAAGCTCACCTTTTGACTGGTTTCCATTAGACTTTTGGTAAATATTTGTATTTTGTTTTTTTGATAATTCTTTGATTTAAAATTGCTCTAAAGAGCGGGGCTTTGAATTGGAAAGTTTTTTAAAAGTGCAACTGAAAAACGTGACGCTTAAACAAAAGTTCAAAACATACTTGCGAAATTTGATTTTCATTGCGCGCTTTTTTGGGTTGCCAAAGGTGCTCTCGTGTTGCGCTCTCCTCGTTATTACACTCTCTTGCTCGCTTGCTCTCGCTCTCTGCATTTCTCTGGCTGCGCTCTTGCTGGCAGTAACTGTATGGGTGTGTTGTGCTTGTATTGAATTCGCCGCAGGAACTTGGCTCGTTTGTGTGTCTGTGTGCGTGTGAGTGTGTGTTTAAAGGGCTTCCTGTCTAGGGGTTGCTGCTGCTGCTGCTTTTGTGGGGCAGCGCCCCAGCTTAGATATATTCAGCTAAATATCTGCGGCGGGGCGACTGTGTCCCCAGTTTAGCTGCTGCCTTAGATAAATGACTGCTGCTGCCTGCTCCTTTCGCCGTCAAATGTTCTCGATCTTCGTCCTTGTCATCATCATCAGCGCCGTCGCGGCGATTGTGCCATTATTTACGAATGTTGATTTTGTTATTGTCGCTTACTTGAATTTAGGTTTCCTTCCTTGCAATTTTTGTCTGAATTCTGTATGATTTGCTGGCCTGGTCTCTTGTTTGGGGCACAATGCTGCTGGTTTGGTCTGCGGGCAGCCGCACTGCAGTTTCTTAAGGCGTTTCAAATTTAGCTGGTTTTGTTGTTTTTGTGGCGTTTTGTTTGTCAATTTGCTGAATCGATTGTCATTGCAGTAGAGAAATATGAGCAATAAACATTTTACAATTTGTTTGAGTTTCATAACAATTTTCGGGCAATTGTTTGGAATTTGGTTGCTGTTGTTGCTGTGCGATCCATGCTAGTTTAGCTTAAGTTCAGCTAGACATTTGCTCAGCTTTCGTTGTGGGTCCTATAAATGAGCATTTATTTTAACATGTTAAAAGATATGCTTTTTCACCATTTTTTTGCACTGTTCAAAATAATAGCTTATATTTATTTTGTCAGACTTACCTGTAAAATATAAAAAATAATATTATTATCTGTGCGTTGCTTCCTTTTTCGTCCTGTTTTTTATTTGTTTGCTTTTGCTTTGAAATCTTTTCAATTGTTGTCGAATTGTGTACACTTTTTAATAGATTGCTTAAATTTTATAATTCGTTGATATATTTTCTTGATAAAATGAATTTTGTTTGATTTGTTGCGGAGTTTCTTTTTTGCTTGTGCGATGGATATTTAAATTTTACTTTCGTATTTTTCCGTCGGTTTTTCTTTTCAATAAAATCGCAAAAGTATGTTTAGATTGAGTTTTTGGGGTACTTTTGCAAACTGTTTGTGTGTGCTTTTATGTTTTTTAAATTTTTCTTGTAAATTGTGTTATTAGTTTGTGTAGTTATAAGAGTTAATCTGACTTTCGGTGTTGTTATATTTGGTTTTGTTTTTTAAACTTGTGTAAATTTTTTGATTTTATATAATTTTTTTTGGATTTGGGGTTTTCGGAACGGTTGAAAGTAAACTTGAAAGATCTTTTTTTTTGTAATGCCGCGTGCAACAGCCTCCTTAGCGCTGCCTGGGCATCGCGCTGCAGGATGGAGGATCTGTTGCTGATCCACAAAGTCCTCGTCTGTTCCTTGTGCCGCTGCTGCTGCTGCTGCTGCTCCTGGCTGCTGTTGATCCTCAGCGTTTGAAGATTGAAATGAAACTGATTGATTCTGCGCAGCGGCCGTGGTTTATATACGCAGCCAGATTCGTTCGCTAACGGGGATGACGCTCAGGATCGGGAGGCTGCAAAGCTTTGTGCATTGTCTGGCCGGATATGGACAATAGGCAACAATGCATTCAATAAAACCCGTTAGGCTAGTTTATTATAGAAAACCGTTGCTCGGATGTTTGGTAAAAAGTGCGTTTTCTATTCATGGTGGTGGGTCTGGGCTCGCAGCATACAGCATCATCAAGATCGGTTCGGGATCGGGTAGCACACCTGGCGTCGAAAGCTGCAGCGGCTGCTGGACCGCGAAAACCAGTTTGTCTGCCTGTACTGCCCAACAGTTGCGTTCAACATCCTTGAATATCCTTGACCATTTGAACTGCGATTGTCTGGCTGCCGTGATGGGAAAAACTCAAATTTTTAACTGAATTTCTTTTTTTCTTCTTTCAGGCAATTTTTGAGCGACCGACAAGATAAGCATCGGAATCGGATTGCTTGGAAACAAGTTTTGCAGTTGTGTACTTTAATTTGTCGCTGCTGAATTTATGGGCAGCACAGGTCTAACGCGGGGCATCCAACCCAATGCTTAGAGTACAAGTAAAGTCCCCAAAATAAAAAGCTCATCCAGAAAGATACCTTTTCCAACTTATGGGTCATGCAACCTTTTCTTGGTAGCCAAACGGTCATTTGCCCGGTCGCTGACTTTTTTTCCTCCCGCTTGCTTTCGCAAGTTTGAATTTGAGTTTTCATTTTGTTGCCTCGCGTCTCAGGGCATATCAACAAGTTAAGGGTTGGCTTCGATGCGTTTTTTATTTTTTTTGTTTGGTTGCCACGTACGTTTATTATTTTTTAAAGTTGCCGTTAACCCCTGCTTGGCCCGGGTTGGGCAACGGGTTAGAGGTGGGGTCACGACATTTGCATCCGCGTTCCTATTTGTGTGCGATTGTATTCCGAAATGGGACACTTTGTGAGGCAAATAAACGAAAGCAAAGCGAAAGAGCGAAAGAGAGGAAAGCGGTCTATTGTGAATGTTGCTTTGCCTTAAGTGTGGCCAGAGACCTAAATATCAGACTCATGCGATAGTTGATCGCAATGATATAGGCATGCACAAATTTTCCAAAGTGTAAGTTTTTATTATAAATATAAGATAATCCAAGAATAATAAATATAATATTAAAAACACAGCTTTGAGTTACCGAACGTAAATATATTATTAGGTCAGCTCCATAATTTTTCATAATTTTAGTAAAGCTTAGGAATCCTTCGCCAAGAGAAATATGAGTCGAAATGAAAATGTTATATTACTCTTAAATTCTAGCTAACGGCTATATTTTTTCAGGTTCCAATTATTTTAAAAACTAAATATATCTATAATATATAATATATCTAAATTATATATATATAAAATTATATATATATATAATATATCTCAAAACGAATCAAACAATTCTGATTTATATATGTATTAAAGATAAAAAAAAATTAAACCAAAAAGTTTTTTAATTATGATGATCAACACGCAATTAATTATTGTTCATTTTGGGGGCCACAAATTTCTAAAAAAAATTATCGCTTTCAGCAAACGCGGTCATATGCAGTTGCATAGTGTTATTGATTAGAGCTTATAATTATGAGTAAGCATAGTATTATTAAGTCAAATTGATCATCGACAGTGTAGCTATATATGTACATATGTTGTATCTCAAAGGGAGATTAGGTTGTTACATACGCCTGTCTAATTACACTACAGATAAACTTTGTACAGATCCAGTTTGCAAACATGTTCATAATTGAAACTGAAACACGGTTTCAAGCTTCATCAAAGTTAAAACACTTTTTTGTATTTTTGTATACAACAATAACTTAAACATAAAATTGTGTGCACACATTTTATTTACCCCGACTGAATTTAATATTCCTTGCTAATCTTTTTCAAGATATTTTAGTCCCTGCATCTAAAACTTATGCATTCAGTTCGGAGAGCTTCTCAATTAGCTAACGTAGCAATTTTCATAAATTTCAAATGGCTGCAAACTTTATGCTGGATGCCCACTTGATTGTTTGCCGATGTAGAGCTGTTTAGGAGCACAGCCTACGTATAGATGGGCAGTATAGACTTGTTGTAGGGGAAAGGGATGTACAATTTCTGGCCAAGTCGTTTATGGTCTAACGATTTGGATTGTGAAAATGTCTGCATGTTTGTATGAGTGTGTCAGTGAGTGTGTGCTTGTGTGTATGTGGTACAGTTGTGTACAAAATGTGTGCTGCTCCCGAAGAGTTGAAGGCGTCTGTTAGGCTCTTTGGCAGCCTTGTCATAATTTTTGGATTCATCTGTGAACGACGTGTCGGTGGCTTTAACGAAAAGAGAATTTACATATTTCTGTTAATTTTGGACTGAAGTTAGGTTTATAACGAAGAGGAAACACTTGAAATTTGCATATATTTGCTTCACACATACTCTCGCACACATAAATGCCGACTTCTACATATGCAAATTTGTATGCTGCAAAGTTTTCATATAAAATACAAGTGAAAACAGACAGAGAGAAAATAGCTTTGAATGGGGGGCAGCTGGCAAGGGTAAGTACAACAAGGGCAAGGAGGATAACAAGCAATGGCTGTGGCGGCCATTGCCAGGCCCTTACAGCACACCCACTAATACACACACACA
Organism: Drosophila ezoana; assembly: GCA_035045725.1. Lineage (NCBI taxonomy): Eukaryota > Metazoa > Arthropoda > Insecta > Diptera > Drosophilidae > Drosophila > Drosophila ezoana. The sequence goes on along the minus strand of JAWNOU010000197.1, from coordinate 822,791 downwards.
CACAATAGAGACACACGCAAAGTGCCTACACAAAAGAGAGCCGCTTTTCAAGGAAACGGATTGTGCGTACCAATGTAGCCAGTTGTGTGTGTGCGTGCGTTTGTGTGGGTGTGCATATGTGTTTTGTGTAAAAGTCAGCAAAAGATACACACACTAAATAAAATTTCAACAAAAGGCTTTTTCAGGACATTGCGTATGGGGGAGGCAAGTCTGGGGAGTTTCCCGATGTTCGGACTAAAAAGGCGCCTAAAAATACTCAAACAATTTCTATCTCTCATGCAAGCTCAAGCGACCCTCATTTTTGGTTGGCCAGATATTTTTTTCTTTATGCTGCTCCTGCTCTTCGATTGTTTTTGCTGCTGTTGGTGTTGGTGTTGCTGATGCTAATGTGGCTGATGCTGCCCACATTTATGTTACCATAATTTGACTTAAAGGAAAAAAAATAAAGAAAAGTTCCCTTCTAATACGACGATTGCATACACTTAATTATGATGGAATCGTATGACCCTTAACAATTCTCTTCAGTATGTTTTCATTTCAATTGTTTTACTTAATTTTTCATATGAGCATACATACTAATGAAAAAAAATGTAACATTTATGTAAAAATTAAATAGACTTTTTCTAGTTGATTGTGATAATTCAAATATTGTGATTGCAGGTAAAACATATTAATGACGGTGTATTTTTATCTGCGTGCCTCAATAATAAAAATGGTTTATTGTAGGTTTATAAAGATATACAAAGTAATTCAAAGGGATTCTATACTTATGTTTTTATTTGTAATTAAATAAACTATATAATTATAAAACTTGAACTAACATAACAGAGGTTTTCAATCAAATGCTTTTCTTTATTAGTTTTTTTTTTTGATTATAAGATTATCATTTCTTGTTTTTTATTATTTGTGCATTTATGATTCAGAAATATTTTAAAATACAGTTATTTATTTTGTTATTGTACAAAAATAACATTTATTTTTATGTCAACACATATGGCTTAGATGATGTTTCGCCTAATCTGGGTGGGTTTTCCAGGCGATATTTGTTCCCTTCTTAAGAAATGGATAAATTTATATAAAAAAAGGTTTCTTATCAAATAAAAAATATGATCATTTCTTAAATATAAATATCTATTATTGAATTAATAAGCAACTTTGTTAGTTCAGTTCTTCTAAGCAATACCAAAATATTTTCGTTTGATGCTGAACATTATATTTAAATAAAAATATCCAACGAAAGGGTATATAAGAGCAAGGACACATTACACACACTTCCATACACACTCAAGCACACACATATACCCACTCATCTATTCATATAGTATGTAGAATTGGGAGCCAACACTTGCTAACCGAATTTCCTGCTGTAGTTTTTCGGCTATGATGGGTTCATTTTTCAGCGCACACACACGTACACAAACACACTCATAAAGGCAAGAGGCGACCACTTATGAAGCGAAAGTTGGCAATGTGAGCGTTCGCCCACACACACACACACACACACACACACACACGTGTCTATATACAGATGGGGATGTGTGTGTAACGTTCTTTTGCGGATTTTGCAGTCAACTTGGAAGCCAACTGACAAAACTATACGGCTAATGTGTGAGACCAAGTGGGCGTGTATGTAATTGTGTGTGTGTGTGTGCAGCTGTATGGGTTTGCATAATGTGTGATTGTGTGGAAATTTTTGGGCAGTTTCATTTCGGTCATATTTATTAGTTGGCACAGACACTGGCACAGATCAAAACAGGACAACAAGATGGCAACAAAAACAACAACAGCAAGGAAACATCTTTTTTACCCTCGTCAGTGCAAGTTTAAATAATGTGTTGGTATTAGATTGTGTGCATGCGCATGTATGTGTATAAAAACTATTTTGAGGCACATCCTGCTACATGTGTAGTTTAAGTTAACCCACACAGAAAGCCCCATTGGAATATATACTTATTTGTATTTTTTTTTCGCACATGTTCGCATGCAAGAGCCTCAAGGATATGCTGTTGGTGCAAGAAAATGTGCCTGTAAAACTAACTGAGTTGGGTTTGGTAGGTTAAGGGTTTTCTGTTTATGGCCCTTGACAAAGCTCATTCCTGCTTTGTAGAGCTGGGGAAGGGGGTGGGGGGGCTTCCTGTTCGAATGGGTCCAGCGCGTGTATTTTCCGGCATACATTTCCTGCATAGTTAACATGGGCTGTGCGAAGTCCTCAACTATTTACAACTATAAGCCCCAGCCAACACCAGTCCGTGTCTCGTCGCAAATGTAATCAATTTTTATGCCATTATTGATGCTTCACTTCGCAATTTATTTGACAATTCTATGGGAGGGAATTTAGGGGTAGGGGCTGGCTGGCTCCTGTTTTATTTACGTGCAAGTTTTGTGATGTGCAAATTAATTGGAAATTTTTGTTGTTGATTTACGAGCAGACGACTTTTGGATTGGGTTCCGGACTGTACACAGAGAAGGCAAAAGCGAGAAAGAGGTAAACAGGGAGCAAAAGAGAGCTTACGGTCTTCCTTTAACTGGGGGCGTTTGTCGTTTGAGGTCTAGGCGCGTCCTGCTAGCTCCTCTTTAAAACCTGCCAGGAGCAGAGCCAGAATCCGATCCGGCAATTGCCTGCAGCTTTGGCTTTTAAGAAATCTACAAGCATATACTGTGTATCTGTGTATCTGTATGTGCGTGTCCTTTTTTGCCCTTTAGCCATGAGTTGCGTGCCGCTGCTACATTTAGCATTATATGTCACACATTTGTACATATTTTTATTTTATTTTTTTTTTATTATTTTTATTTTTATTTATTTATTATTATAAAAAGAAAAGTCCTTTGTTTCAAGTTGAGCGCGTGTCCTATGAAAGAGCTGTTGTGTATTCCTGTGTGCGTGGCACATTTGTTTCCTTTCATAATTATGTCAAACACAAGGCTTCTTTTATGTTTCGCACACGCATTAAAAGAGTTTATCGGGCTTTTGCGCTACTTTGCATCGTGGCCAGAGCAGCCCCATAAAGAGACAACATGGGGACAAGGATGCTTTTAGCACAATGTTGGAGATAAGAATAAGGTTTATTGTGCGATGTTAGAAATACTTAGTTGCTACAGAAAGTCGATTAAAAACTCGCCAAAAATTTAAGAAATTAATGTTAACTCTTCTCTGATAAAGTTAGGAAACTCATTTGTGAGGCAATAAGTGAAGGGAATTGTAATATATAATATAATATAACATATTCCAAGCTAATAAATTGTATGCTTTAATTTTCAGTTTTAAAATGTGTTCAATGTTAATGTAAATATCTCTTTCCACATCTCAAACGAATTATAATTTGTTATATTTTGAATGAATAGGGCAAAAAGAAATTCTCCAATTTTCCAAATTATTAATTGCTTTTATTTTATAATATTTTGTTAATAAACTCCTAAGTATTAAACAATTTTATTATAATACTTTCAGTTGTCTTTTAATTATAATATTCCAATGTTTGCCGCCATGTGCAACAATTTTTTTTTATGGACCAAATGAAGGACCCGCAGTAATTTCTTATCAGATGCGTCGTCTTTATGCCTAAGTCCCTCAGGATGTGCTTTTCACACATACACACACATGCATTCCTTGCTACCCACACACACACACACACGCACACAAACGGACACACACGTAAATTCCATTAGCATAAAAATGTCATAAATAAGAAACATTTTCGCTTTGCTTGATACTCCTTCCGCTTCTCGCAGGGGTTGTTCTAAAATTCAAAATGGCGTCGGTTTCTTATTAGAAACAGGCGGGTATACAACTAAGCAGTCGTCTTCACATATTTCGGGGGTGAGTTTTCGCAACCGAACCAAAAACCAGTTCCCTGTGTGTGCCCTTCTTGTATGCGTGTGTGTGTGTGCGTGTGTGTGTGTGTCGATGAGAGTTCACAACCACGCCTTTTCTTATAGCTGCAAGGGTTTTACTGTGTACAAGTGTGGGTACTGTACCTCCAATGTTAGCATTTTCGGAGGCGTTCAAGATGATGGTGCTCTAATTGATGTCGTCCTGGCTCAGCAAGATGAGTTCGCATTTAATGGAATGAGCATGAGTTGAGTGTGCTTAAATATTGATTTTCCGGTACCCCGCCATTTGCTGGAATCGCCGCTGAGTGGGTTCATTAATTAAGTTGACTTTGATGAGGGATTTCGCTCAGTGTCTGGAGTCGAAAGCCTAAAAAGTTTTCATAAGTTTAAGCCTTATGCTTCAGGCTAAAAATGAAATGTATTTTTAGTTTATGCCTTGTTTCCGTTTCTGCCTGGTCTGGATGGTAATGTGTTGTAAATGGCATGTCAATAACACCAGAAGAAACCCCAGTATTGTCCGAGCACTTTTTATCAATCTATTATGCGTGTGGTCAACATCAAAAGTAAAACATTAAAAGCATTCAGCCATGAAATGTTTGTACCAATACATAACCGCTATGCAAATATGTGTACGTGTGTGTATGTATGTTGTTGTAGGTGGGTGTGTGTGTTGTTATGCAGACTTTCGGCCCATATACATTTTCTCTTCGCATAGTTTTCCACTTAAATGGCGACTACGTTGCTTGGTTTGGTACTGCGATCTTCTCGGAACGCTTCTCAACTGCCATAAATCATAAGCAAAAGGCACAAAAACGACATGTACATGAAAGCATTTAGAAGCCATGTACAGCCCTTTCCCCCAGCCCAAACTTCTTGGAATTTGCTGCCATTGCTGCAAATAGTTTGAGTCCTGCTAGTCCTGCCGGGTGTCCGCCTCGTCCCTGGCAGTGCTGCAAATTTATAAATGAAAATTCCGACAAGAACATTTTCTATTAAATTTCGACTCCTTTTTCTGACCATCGCCTGTTTGTCCCAGAACGAGAAAGTTTTCTTGCCATTGCTCCATTGCTCACGCTTGCTCGCTCTGGGCGGCTCGAATGGGTGCCAGGCCAACAATTTTCAAATACACTTGCTCTTATACTCTTTAGATAGCGAAATCTAGCATTGGGCTAAGGATGAGCACGAAGCTTCGGAATCGAACAACTTAATGACAGATATTGTTTGTTAGATATCTGTCAGTAATGTCTAAGCTCAAACTATTTAAGATAAGTCCTAATGTTTGTTAGCAAGATCTTAATATATTTATAAAATATTCAAAAGTTTTACAAAAATATAAGAAAAAAGTAATCTCATAAGGTGGATTGAAAAAAGCGTTTCCTGAGTCGAGATAAGATGCTTTAATTTAATTCTGGCGTATGATTTGTTCATAGAGCTTACAACCATTTAACCTTTCACATCATTTTCCTTTCATTAACGAACATAGGCCAGCCGAATCGTAGCATATATCATCTAGCTGGTATATGAACACAACAATTGGTCAGTAACTGAGATCATATATTACATTTTATTTATTTTTATTAATATTCCAACTAAACTAAGCCATTACGCGTACTTTTCATTATACACTGTATTTTATAGCTCCTATGACAACAATTGGTCGAAAATTGAGTTTTTGTACAAAAACGATTTTAAATATATAGAAATACACGGCACATCTGCAAATGCACCCCAGATATATGTTTTATCTTATTTTTCATCATATTATTGGCATTTTAAAATACAATTGTTTATAGTTCTTGGATTAAATATGTATAATATTTATTATTGGAAATACCAGCTTTCGCAATAATAAACAACCTGCCCGAAAATAAAGGTTATTTTAAGCAATCTCCGTTAAATTAATCAGCAAGAGCATTTGAGTTTCGTTTTGTAGCAAACAAGTTGACTTTCTTGTTTTATTTTATTATATACTCAACTTATACATATTTGTGTGTATATTTCTTTTTGCAGCTCGAACTTTTTGCTTTAGTAAAAGTTTGCTCGGTTGGCTTCCATTTTTGAGACTGGGGTCCTGTTACTTTTCAGCTGCAAAGTAAAAGTTCTTAGCTTCAGCCGCCAACCTCTCCCCCTTTCCACCGTTAAATCTCTGCTGCCGTCCATTCCCAGCTGCCAACTACTTTTTCTCAAGTACCACTGCGGGACATTAAATTCTGTACGTGCTGGGTCCTCGTCCGAGCCTGGCCATTAGATTGTTCCGAGGTATTATGCCATGACCGAAAGTTTGAATAGTTCTTCTGCAGTAGCAAGATATGGCAGAAGGGGTGTGCAGGGGCAAGATGCATTCAAATTGTTGCTGACCAAATTTGGCTCTTTTTGTTAGAAAAGTTTTTAGGGACCTGCTTCTTTATGCGCTTGACGCAAATTTTTGGCAATTTATTTCGTTGGCCAGAGCTTTAGCGAGCAGATAAGGTCTTACACAGAATTGCTTGAGTTTGCTCTCCGTTATTTATAGCATGACTTGGAGCCCTGATTAATGATAGTATTTAGGAATTTGATTGTGGCTAACTTTTTGCCGCCGCTTGATACGCACTTTCCCACACGAAGATGATTCCACAACTGGACAACATCTTTTCCCACAGCATCCCGTAAAGACATCGGTTTCGGGTCGTGGTCCAGCTGGTGCAACCCGCTTGTCCAGTTGCTTCAAAAGAGTTAAAAAACTGCCCAAAAAAGTGTGAGAAAATCTTTACGGATCTGACCCCTGACCGGACGGTGCCCAGAGCTGAAGATGCTCAGCCCGTATAAGGGGTTGATTGACTGGGAAAGATGCTAACGGAGTTTATATACCAAAAAACTCTATTCTATTTGAGTGTCATTTGTGTCTTAATTTCTTATATTATAATTTTTCCAATTTTTGTATTTTCAACATGTTATTATTTCAATTAATTTAAGTTGGCAATTATGTATACACAAAAGTCTATTCCACAGTACCTTTAAAATGACATTTTCTCTTATGTTTAATCGCGATTTCTTTTCAAGTTTATGATATTCTTAAAAATCTGTCCTAATTTAAGACAGTTACCCATATTAAATGAATATTTTGAAAAATGGGTAAAAAGAAAACATTTTATTTATTTTTGATCAGAAGAAAATGCCGTCGATATATACTTGACAGTCCGCCTGTCTGGGACTTTAAAATGTAGTCAGACCCAAATTTTAAATGTTAAACTATCGATTAATGATTAATGCTTCCCCAAATGTTTATTTTTTTAATGTAATGTATTAATAATAATAATAATAATAATAATAATAATAATAATAATAATAATAATAATAGTAATAGTAACAATAATGATAATAATAATAATAATAAAAAATAATAATAATAATAATAGTAATAGTAATAGTTATAATAATAATAATAATAACAATTAAAATAAGATTTATTTTTTTGTTTGTGCTGAGGGGAAAATGGCGTCTGCCGATGCAATGTATGTGGGGCTTCCGCCAATTATAACTCCCCTCTTAGACCTATCATCACTTCAGTGGGGCCAATTTCGCGCTAAGCGCTTCCATCTTATGTCTGCGTCCAGACTGACGTGGTATGTTCTCTCATCCAAGTTATTTTTTTGCTGTTAATAATGCCATAATAGTATCTATGTTATATGTTGATGAGTTAGAAATCCTGTGAGTGTAAAAATTAAAACAACTGGTATTGATTGGTATCTGTTTAGCAATAAAAAAGGAAAATATTTTTGATGTAAAGTTGAAAATTTTGCGCCGGTAATTAGCCGCACAATGGAACATCATTAATATTCATAATACGAAACCGTGCGCGTTGGGGCAGCTCATGAATCAATGCGAATTAGTGGGACAAAAGTTACATTAGCCAGTTCGGGTTTGACGGGTGAGTTGTTGTTGTTGTTGTTGTTGTTGTTTTGTTTATACTAAGCAGGTAGTGTTTCATTAATTAGCGGCACATTCATCAATTTTAATAACATTTCGAATTTTAAATGGCAGTGGCTCGACTGATGTCTGCTGAAAGGTAAATGTGATATATAAATGTTAGTTATACTTTACACACGACCAAGCTGCAGGGGTGTAGGCTTAATAGGGATGGTAAGGGGGTCGAGTGGGTGGGGTAGGGGTTGAGTTATGATAACATTCATTTGCCTGTAAATTTCCCAAAAGGCATGTAACAAAACTTTGGGAGCTGTTAAAACTATGGTCAAAGGGGCTACACACGCGTACTTACACACCCACACACACACACACACACACACACACACACACACGCACACAGGCAGCCGCTTGGTCGCATATAAGATGTGTCGGTTGGACCCGGATTCGGGGTATTGGGCTGGGTGTTATTTTTGTACAAAGGATTATTTCGTCTCGACCAAACATGCAATTAATTATAAGCTTAAGGCCTTGGGTCCCTTTACGGCTCGACCATGTTGTTGTGCCCGGTTGCGTGTAAAGAGCAACATGGCAGAGACAACAACAACAGCAACAACAAGAGGAGATACTAAAAGCGGCCAGCAAAACTTGAAAGATAATAACCTTAGCTTACAGGCAGACAGCAACAGAAACACAGAAGAGACAGAAACATACAAGAGATAGAAAGAAAGAAAGAGAGAGAGAGAGAGAGAGAAAGAGCGAGAGAGAAAGAGCGAGAAAGTAAATGGGAACGAGAATTGCTATGGTAGAAAAAACTACAACTATTATTTATTCCCAAAAGTTTAAGGCAACATCATTATCTTTTATGCAGAGGCAACCCGTCACCCACAACCCCAAGCAGAAAGTCTCTGACAATGTTTTGTGTCCGTCTTTTGGGCGGCTTTCGATACTCGGGGCATGTTTCTTGAAGGCACTCAGAAGCTGTGTATGTACTTGTGTGTGTATGTGTGTGCATCAAGCACACACATTCACTCTTTCATTAAATTTCACTCACACACCCGCATGAAAGTTGTGCGGCCATAGTCCCGTTCAGTCACTTCTTATGGCAATCAACCCCCAGCGAAATTGACCCCGATCCGAGGGTGTGTGGGCGAGTTGTTATTGTGTGCGTGTGTGTGAGTGTGTGTATAATTTCACAAAAACTTTTCTGTGCCATCAGCTCAAGACATGAAAACTTATCGCCTGCATAGATTTTGCACCCAACTCCTTAAAACCCTTTCCCAGTGCTCCTCCTTGTTTGCTTTGAATCCACCCCCAAATTTGATCATTATAAGCGTAGTTCCGGGGGTTGAGCTGGAGCCCCTGCAGATTTGTTGATGCCCTGTGGATGGGGCTATTGCTTGAGTAGTTTCTGGGCGGCCAGTTGGACAAGGGTTGGGCATTGCGAGAGTCTAACCTGCAAAAATATCGAATATATTTTACGTACAGACCGGAGTGAAATATTTTAATGAGACGTTCTATTATTGATTAAAGGACTTATGAGATTCGAGCTGTGTTACGTGTTTGATTTGATTATTGTCAATAAAAACTACATGTAATTTTAGGAAGGAATTTTTTATTAGCAGCTTTTTAATATCATTAATGATATATTTCATATATTTATTGTATACATCAATATTTGCGTCTAAACACTACTACGAAAACGTACTAATAGTAATTACTGACAATAATACTAAACTTTTTTATTTATTTATTATTTTTTTAAATGAAAAACATCAAAATTGGTAGCCAAGCATAATTGTTACTTCGTCAGGTTTTTAAAGGAAACTAAATATTTAATTAAAATATTTATTTATTGCTAATAATATTAGGGAAGCACTTAAATTCCTTTATTTTTATTAAAAAAAATTGATTTTATTTCCGAATGCAGTTCGGCGAAGGTGCGGCTCATAGTAAAAATTAATTTAGATTATGGGCTCGAACCGGTTCGTTTCAAAAAGGTTACTAACCGTAAACATTAATTGTTAATATTAAAAATAATAATCATAATAGACACTTCAAGCAATTGTGCAACGACTAATTTATATTTAGGTTTCTTCCTGTAAGTATTCGCAGTAAGTCCTGAAATGAAATATATTATAAGGCGAACCAAACTGCTTACAGTCTCTTATTCTTTTAATTATTTTACACACTCAAGTATTAATATTTATATGGCAACCTTTTGCTCCTATTTCTCACGCCTCTGTGGCTGGGCTGCAACTGAAAGCCCAACGACAATAACGGCCAAATTTTAATTGAAAACTTTAATTTGGCAACATGACGTTGCTGGTGACGTTGCCTCAGACTCTGCCATGGCAGTGGCTACGTCTGCGTCTTGGTCGAGCTTGTCATTGCCCCTGGCAACACGGTCACTTTAGCGCATCTTCTGCAAGGAGTCGAGCATGAGCGAAGGCTGGAAGGGAATTTGTCGACAATAAAATGTCGAAATAAAACAAGAAATTTGGCAATACAATGTGTGTGTGTGTGTGTGTGTGTGTGAGATACATACATATATGTTTGCTTATGGCTAGACAGCATCACTCCTTCTAGCAGTGCTCAAATGTTGTCCTTCGCACGCTTGATCCTTGCTAGTATAAATGTGTGTGTGCTTGCTTGCCTGGCTGCGTGCTCAGGCATTTGCGGCAGTTTCTTGCTCTCAATATCTTGTTTCTTTTGGTTTTTGTATTGTTTAAACATGCACAAGTCCTTCGCCAGCCGAAATCTGCTGCCTGTCTGCCAAGTCCTTTGCATTTATTTCAACTGCTTTTATTTATTTATAAAGCTAAGGGCTCACACATTCGCATTTTCTAAATGCTTCCTGTTGGGCTGCCATTCTGCCATGTTGCTGCCATGTTGCCTTCTTTCAATTGTCTAGCCTTCTCGCATTCCGTATTGTCCTTGCATCCATCCTGAGCGCATCAATGTGTGCGTCTCTTTTTGTTCAACTATTATCTGTGGGCTATTTGAAATTGATTTTTGAATTATTCACGAATTTGCTGTTGCATTTTCTTTACTCATGGCTTGAATTTGCCAATAAGTTGTTTTGGGGCTGCATCAATCATAACTCTGTCGTCTGTCCCAGCTATAAGTCATCTGATGCGACTTCTTCTGCTGCTGCTCCTCTGTTTCCTGCTCCTGCTGCTGCTGCTACTCTTCCTTCACATCCTTTGGCAGCAGCTTGCAGTTGATTGCTACACCCGCTCACTTGTGTGCTCGCCAGTTCATCAACTCAAATTTTATGCATTTTAGATGAGTTTTCCTCACAGTTTGCTCCCATCACGATTTTCGTTCTTGTTTTTCTAGCTATGCGAACAAAAAAAAAAAATGTTTCTGTTTTCGGTGTTATTTTTATGCAACTTGATGAAAAATTTCAACATCAACATCAAGTTTGGCAAAATGTCAATGGGTTGCCTGCAAGCAGCGGGTGGCATTTTGTGCCGCCATGAGCGCTCCAGGAGCGCTCTTAAAGAACCTCCGTCTGGGAGCCACATGCTTTCAATGATTGCCGGACTATAGTTAAGGCACATATTGAATTTTAATATAGGCTTGCATGTGTTTTTATTGCATTTATTATATACATTTAAGAATAAAATTTTTTTAATCTGAAACTCTTTTACTCCTAATATCGTACTTAAATATTACAATTCGGATTCGGAAATTACATTTTTCACTAAAAATTAAAAATAAATAAATAATTTCAGTCAAAGAACCTTTTATCATTTCTTTTTTATAACTATTAAAATAAAATAACACTATCATCCTACCGCGTTAAGGTTATATTGACATTTAAAAGAAATGTACATATTGTGTTTTTATTTGTATGTTGAAATTTTTTCAGTATAAATATGTTTTTTTAAAACTCATGCTATTTTTAAAATTATATTGATTTAATAACGTTAAGATCTTATAACTTATATATTTGAATAGAAGCATAATATATTTTTGTAAAAAATTATTTCACATATTTTGGTAAATATTCCAAACTGATGTTCTTAAACATCTAATATCATATTTTTTATTAAAACTTATGTTAAAAACTTATGACAAGTAATTATGACTTAGATGAAGCATAATTATCAATAGAATTATTGATTATTTTTAGGTATTTTTCAATTAACATTTTTATTATTATTTTCAAACATATTAAAAGTAGTTGTTGTTTTCCTTTTGTAATTGTCTCATTAAACATTTACATGTTTTAGTGAACTTACATATTTGTCGAATAAAGCTTGTTTAATAATTTACTCATCAGTTTTTTCTTTAGTCTACACTTATATCTAGAATCTGCACAATTAAACTTGTCCAATCGGGGCGTAGAACTTGAATTTGTGAACTGTTCTAGTGCATTTGAAGCGCCCTCAGTCGTAGCGCCGAAGTGTAGTTAATGGCAATCCGCTACCCGTTCTTTTGCAAATTCATCAACTTTTCAGCACTTTTACTAATTTCAGCAGTTAACTTCCTTTGGTTTTCATAGTTAACTTTTACCAACATGGAAAAATGTTGTGCCTTGGCAAAATTCGCAGAGCTGCGAAAAGGGGGGCTGGCTGCCCCCTGCAGCACTAGCTGCAAAATGTTCATTTCCCCAAGTTCAATAAAAGTTTTTTTCAACGTCGACGTCGTTGCAATTTTATTTGCATGCAGGCGAAAATGCAATTGCCAGGCATTTGATGCCGTCGTTGTTGTTGTTGCTAGGACTTGGATGAAGTATATAAAGTTGGGGCATGACTGCCCAGTTACCAAACTTTGAGTTCCTTTTTTTTCTTCTTAATTTATTTTGCGCACGAGTTTGGCGAATTATAATTACCAGCAAACAAACAACAACAACTAGGAGCAGCAGCAGTTGCTGCCAGGCTTTCCGCCTTGGCCACGTTCACAGGTTCTGCCACAGCTGGATTTATTGGCTTGCCAGGGGATATAGTTCGATATTAGTGGTCGCCATGTGCCCAGCTCAAAACTGATTTAGAAGCAGGCAGCAGCAGCCAGCAACAGTAGCCCATACTTTGCGCATTTGCGTCACCATAAATATTAAATATGATACCTTATGTGCAGAAGCGTAGCTACTTGGGCTCAGCCTGGCTGTGTGTTGACTGGGCTGCAACTTATCAAATATTCCTCGCTGGCGATTGGGTCTGCCTTGGCCACATCCTTGCTGTGCCGCGTTTGGTTTAGCGTTGAATAAGCTTCATTTGCTTGCCAGCAACGCGCCGTATTTTGCATAATAAACTTTACAGTTGGCTGTTGGCCCCTGATATGATGGCGATAAACAGTGGACATCATCAGGGTGTTGGGGGTGGTGGTACATTGGAAACGCCACTCTAAGCAAAGCAGCCCAAAACTAATTAGTCGCTTGGTTGCTCGGTCGCTTGGCCAAGACACGTGAGTTGTGCTGAAAGCTGAAACCTGATAGGAGCTTAGGTGAGCCGTAACGTGTAACTCATATTAATATTAATGCCTAATTGCCAACAACTTGTCTTTGAGCTAACTTTAGTGTGGGCGTGTGTGTGCGTGGGCATGTGAGCGCGTATGTGAACTGAAATCTGGCAACCTGGCTTAAAGTTTCTTTGAACAAGCTAACAAAAGCAACAGAACGAAATCCACTTAAAAAATTTATTTGATTTGACAGTGGATGTCCAGTAAACACACACACACCGTGCGAGTCTTCGTCTAGGCAGGAAGATAGGCCGTTCCACACTCTCAGTCCAGTTGCATTCAGCTGCTCTGGAACTTTGTAGCTCATTAGAATATTTTCTGCAGAACTTTGCTGCCAAGCCCAAAAACTTTTGCGCATTCAAATATAACGAGCAAAAGAGCCAGCAAGTGTTTAGCTAGAGCGAGGCGTGCATTTATTAAAAAAACAAATCAACAAAAAATAAATAAAAATAAAAAAACAATAAAATTTTACAGAAAAGTATTCTTTGTTGGAATTCCATTTAATTGGTCTACAACTTGTTCCTGTCCAAACTTGGCAGCTCGCAATTTTCCCAGGCTCGGAGTGCCGGGCAGCTCGCAGCTGGTGAGCGATTTCTCGGAACGGGTCCTTTAAGCTGATGCTGCTGCCGTTGGTCACTAACCTTTGAACCAACTGCAAGTTGGGCTGAAAAACGAGTCAAATAACCTGAAGATGCTGCATGAAATTTCAACATTTTCTCATGATTTTTACTGCCCAAAACTGGTCAAGAGAATTGGGTCCAGTCTTGGGTCAAGGGATGATCAGCCTTTCATCTTGCCCACATTTCGAAGGGGTTAAAAATCCCAAAACTTAAGCGTTAAACCCGTTTGCCACATCGGATGCTGCTTGATGTACGCTTTTAGGGTGGCTCCTCTTGCGGATAAATTGCAGTGCAACAAGCAGTTTATTCTACTGTTGTAGCCGACAACTCCCAGATGGCGCCACCAATCGCTCGACAAAGCAGAGCACGCGGATAATCAGCAAAGCAGCTCAAATGTTCTCTTAATTTTGTTGTGAATAAAAATAAACGATTTGAGAACTTTAACAAGCTAAGGGGTTAATTCGAGTTGCGTGACTTGCATGAGAAATTATTCAATATTATGGGATGTTGCGTAATTGATTGTAAGTGTATAATATGCTCTGTAATGATATTAACATGACTTTCAAATATACAGATATTTCATATTTTATTTATTTATTTGATTCATTCTCTTGCAGAGGGTAATTAATTCTTGACAAGAAATATGTGACGAACTGAAGGTGCCATCTCCGATCTATTAATGTATATACTTATATTCTTGATCCGTATCACAATTAGAGTTGACCCCTATGCAATATAGTCTCCGTATGATCGCTCGTAAATAAATTCTTGTATGAAAAACTTTTTTTCAAGATATTCAACACAAATTTTTAATAACAAGATTAACTATTCTCCCAAAAAAAATATCTGCAAAGCCGTATATAATCAGTCTTCTATATTATGTGGCTCTTATAGTATTAGATCGGAAATAAAACTTTTGCATAGAAAACTTCAAAGCCATTTGTCGATAAGGGTATTAAATCTTTGGTATGTGATGAAGAAAAAACAATTTGTTTATTTTTGAGTAATGCGAAAGGGTGCAGTTATATTTTGCATAATATTGTTTACAATACACTCCTTTAACTGGAGTGTGTAAATATAAAGTAAAAAGGAAGAAAAGAAAAGAAGATCTTGAATAAGTAACAACAAATTTCAGATATATGTTGGCATTATGTTCTCGTATATTCTATCCATATATCTTTAAAAACCATTTTAAAAATAATTATAAACCATTTTTTCATATATAATGCACAGCTTCAAATTTACTTTTTTAGATTGAACTATTACCTGGACTGAAGAATGAATTTATTTATACAATATTATTTTACATTATAACAAACATTAAAGTTCACACATAAGTTAAAAATAATGTTATGATTTAGTTAAAATTTGATTATTTAACTTAGCAAATGGCACTCTGTCAATTTTCCTTTTAACCTATCGGTAAGTTTAGTTTCCCAGCAACTGCAATCAAATTCCCACTTAGAAACTCTCTTCAACTTAACAAGCGCACCAGATAACATATATTCCCTTGCCCCAGCCCCCTTAACACGTTATCCATTTTTCTAAATTGCATGGCAACTTTCAATTAAAAGCCATCCTGTGTGTCTATTAAAATAGCAGTTCAGCCTGCTCTCAATCCCAGGGCAGCAGCTGGCGATCTTATTGGCAGGAAGCGTGTTGAAGGAGCCTTGACGACGACGCGGTGCACGACCTCAAGCCGGGCAGAAGTATTCGCAACCATGGCGGCAGAATGCAGCTACAGCTGTCGCGCAGGACAAGGAGGTAGCGATATAAAATAAATTAAAAGAAAGAGTAAACAGCAGAGCGAACGGAGCAGACGTTGACCAAAGCCTTGGTGAATAAAAGCAAATCCTTGCAGTTTTTTTATTATAAAAGGGGCGGAGCACATTTAAATGCGGCGAACATAGTTTCATTTTGTTTTTTATTTTATTTTTCTTTTAACGTCCTCTTTTTATTTCTTGCTGCAGCGTCTATTCAGTCCAATAAGACGAAACGACAAAGAAAGTCGTGCTGAGTGCGAACGAAAGAGACAGCATGTGTATGCTCTAGAAAACTGAGAAACTAACCAGTAAAAAGGCTGTGAGTGGTGTGGGCAGGGGCAGGGGCAGGGGCAGGGAAGGAGGTAGGGTCAGCAGCTCGCCTGAAACTGTGCACTTAAAAGTATAAAAGGCAGCAAAGGAAAATTATCAAACGAAAACAAATATTAATGTAAAAAAAAATAATAATAAAAAGAAAACTAACAGGAGGAAGCAAAAGAAGAAGAAATGCAAATGACAGGCAAATGGCGGCCCTTACTAGATGAAGGGGGCGGGTTGGGTGGCCGGAAAAGCACCAGTGACAAAATGGCACTTTGAGGGCATGTAACGTCGGTTGGAAAAGGATATGAAAGAATTTCAGCAAACGTAGCTAGAATGGCTTGGCGGGTTGTTGGGAGGATAACTGCCGATTCTCTAACTGAAGCTCAGGCAGACCCGCCCCGCGCCACCCACTCCAAATTCATTTGTAAATATTGCAGTCTGCAGGATACGTATGCAAATAACATTAAGAGTATGGCATAGAAAAATGTAATTTCACTTGATTTGCTCAAAAATGCAAACAGAAAGAAGAGGGACAGAAAACACACACACTCACACACATGCAAGCACAGCGCAAAGATAACGAGTGTAACGTGGCAAAAA
The DNA here is from genome assembly GCA_035045725.1 of Drosophila ezoana. NCBI lineage: Eukaryota > Metazoa > Arthropoda > Insecta > Diptera > Drosophilidae > Drosophila > Drosophila ezoana. The sequence goes on along the minus strand of JAWNOU010000197.1, from coordinate 806,290 downwards.
GTTGAATGAAGATAAGCAGGAAGGGAGAAAGGCAGAGAGAGAGAGAGAGAGAGAGAGCGAGGGAGAGATGAAAGGAGCGCCTGCTTGGGCAGGATATGAAGCAAAGTTTGCCAAAAGCAGTCACTGGCACGCTGGAAGGCATTTTGGGGGCATTGAGATCAAGAGGAAGCATGCAGTTACTTTGATATACACGTAACGGTGACAGATAAGTGCGGGCAGGTAGAATAAAGTAAATGGCGTAGGGTGATCCAAGTCGACACCATCTGAAATGCTTACTAGATAATTTATGAATGAAAAGCTGCTGTGACGTAAGAGTTTAATCAGGGATTTTGCCTTTAGCTTATAAAGAAGTAGAAAATAACATGAGTTGAATTTATTTAAATCGTCAATTGGCATCATAATACTCTTCTTCTTCCGATCTAATCCAATAATGGTTCCTTGAACGAGATATGCAAATTACTTACATAGAGAGATATTGATATATAACTAAGCCGATAGATAATTATTTACCCATTATTGGGCTTAAATTAAATTAAAACTTATGTTCAGTATTTCTTAGCTTTGAAATCTTCATTACCTTTATATAAATATTTTTTTATTTTTAATCACTATGCAAGTTTGTTAAGGCAACGTTTTGTTTTAATACATATATGAAAACTATATTCAGTATTATTTTTTTTAATCATAATAAACATTTGTACTTATAATAGTAGTATTATTGTCAATATCAATGAAATATTTTACAGGTAAAATCAATTTCTTAATTTTGTTCGGCAATTATATTTTGCACTTTGACTATCAAATTTTTGGCTTAAAATTTAAAATGTATTCACAAATTATTATTTTTTCTTTCTTTATTAAGTATATAATTAATTTTCCTTACTAATTGTTTGTGTTAAGCACTTCATATATTTTTATTATTTTTTATGTATGTGCTTTAATTAAAAATCTAACTTTATATTTATTTACTTTCTATTTTTATTTTCTTGTTTTTTGTAAATAATTTTTTTAAAATTTGTAAGCATTCTTTTAGGTAAATATGTTTCGTCTTTTGCTCAAGATTCTATGAAAGATTATTATTACCTAAGTAGACTAAAGTTATACTTTTGAGATTTCTATGTTTTCCTTTCCTTTAGAAAAAGTTGGATTTTCATTTCTTTGGTGCACTTATTAGCATCTCTTTAGTGAGTCACCCTATTGGAAAACATTTTTGGCATTCTTTGCGCAACTGGCAGACAGACATGGAGTTATCCAGTTATCCTTTCTGCCGCTTGCCTATCGTCTGGCCTAGCCTGTCTGCCAAGGCAGGCAACTCAATCGCTGCTTCTGATGCTGCGGCTGGGCGCTCAGCCGAGTGTCTTATAGCTGACAGCTATGAACACTGGGCAAACAAACATACACACACACACACCCGAACACACAGACAACAGGGGCGGCCTTTGGCTTACATTTTAAGTGTCTGAGGCCTCAATTGCTTTACTGGCTTTTCGACTAGGTTGATGGCGACGACGATGGGCGGCTCGGTTGGCTGTTTGGGGGCTGCTGTTGGATCTGGCACACTTAACTGCTTCGGCCCAACGAGATTGCGAGTCAACATACTTGGCTTGGTTGCGTCCAGGCTGGTCCTTTTGTTGCACATTTTATCTGCGCTTTTACGTTCAATTCAATATAATGACTCCCCTATGCATAAAACGGTCGATGTCGGGACAAGCAATGGGCGGCAGGCTGTGTGGGCATTGAATGGGCTCGGACCGAAGCTGAGAACTGGACTGGATCGTCTGGCTGACCGGGCTCATCCTTTTTATGGCGCCATCGAGCAGCCAGGCCCAACTTAAGGGGACGATTTTAATTTGCATTCGTTTGCTTTCATTTCAGCTCCGTGTGTGTGGGACCTCAGGATTCGTGTGCTAGTCATTGTTGTTGCCGTTGCTCGCCTATATTTAATCGTTTTTACAATTTTTCGAGATTTCTCCTTTAGTTTTTGTTTGGGATTGTTTTGCTCGCCCGAGACTCTCTGGGCCTGTGTCTGGACCTGGGCCGGCCAATGGCTCTGGCTCCCACAAAGTTGTGCAAATTGTTAAGTCGACTATAAATTTGACTTGTACTCGGGTCGAGTTGCTTCCTTTTTTGGGGTAACCAGCGAAGCTATTTGCATAATGGTTTATAGAAAAGACAAAGCCAGGCTGGTTGGCTGGCTGGCTGGCTGGCAGGCTGGCCGGCTGGCAGGCTGGCCTGCAGGAAAATGGGTCTCTGGGGTCGAGAGTTGGCACTTGCTCGTGCCCTATTCTCCAACTAGCTGGCTACTCTCGCACTCTCTCTCTCTCTTAGCTCTGCTACCGCTTTCTCTAAAAGCTATAAAAAGTCAGCTTTAAAGTCCTTTTCTTTTGCGTACTGCAAGTTAAGCCCATCAACCACTTAAAATAAATTAAGGCGACGCCATTTTACTTTTGCCCACCAGCAAACAACCCCTCAGCAAAGCAACGAGCCAACGAACAGGCAACAAAATACACACACAAACACAAGCAGACAAGGACAAACCCTTTGGCTGGCCAAGAAGCTCCTTGCTCCGTGCAGTTGGCCATTACTTTTTGCTTGCTCGGGGACTTTGCTTTTATTTTTTTTTTAAATTTATATATGTACATATATATATATATATGTATATATATGTATGAATAGGTAGGTCTGTGTACATATATGTACAAAAAACCATTGCTCCCTTTTGCTATTAGTTTAGCAGACCAAGTTGGCAATGAGAGCGGCAGCAGGGGAGATGTGTCCTGGCCATTTGCTGTCAAGTACAGTTCCGTATTCTTCTGCTTAAGCATAACGAATGTCTCTTTTCCATTTGCCAACATTTTCTGCAACGGTCGCCTGGCCATCAGCTGCCGTGCAATTCCCTTGGAAACTTGCTCGTCCTGTCTGGGTTTTTAGCAGGCAAAAGTAATTTTTTACTGTTAGTTAAATAAATGCGGATGTGAATGCGAATGTGTGGCAGCTGCTCCAGTTGCTGTCGCTGCTGCTGTTGCTGTTGCTGGCACCACCGCGCACAGGACGAGGGCGTTAAAAGTTTTTGCCATTTACTTGGCAGCATTCGGCTACCTCTTCTTCCCTTTGCCATACAATGTGTGTTAAGGTTTTGCTGTTACATGTGCATTTCTTTGGGGAACAGCGAGTGCCACCACATCATACATACTAGATAAGCACATAATATATAACTCCTTGTCCCGCTGCTTGAAGGGCGCGCTGGGTACAGGGCCAACATCCTTCGTATCCCAGCGGCCGGCATCCTGGTACTCTTTGCAGCTGTGCCTGGCAAGATAAAAAATTAGTTTGTCAAACAAGATAAATGCCTTCTGCTGATTAAAACTGTGAAGGAAAAGAGAGAAAAGGAAAAGATAACACTGGCAGGGCGAAAGCATTCTTTTTCCACCTCGCTTCAACTAATGAAATTATTTACGCCATTTTGTAAACACTATTTTATTTTCTCTCAAGGATACATGTATACGTATATTTTTTTTCGTTATTGATGCAGCACTTAAAACTTGATTAAAATGCAGCCTGCTCTGATTGATGATGTTGCGAATTTCTGAAAAAAAAGAACAACATTTAATTTTAAAGTAAAAAGTAAAATAGCTGCAGTAGAGGGCACTTAGAAAAACTCCAAACGTGTTTAGCATTTATAACATGTTTATACCCTGAACCCATTGAAAATGGGTAAAAAGGGTATATTGTATTTGTGCAAAGTGCAAATGTATGTAACAGGCAGAAGGAAGCATCTCCGACCCCATAAAGTATATATATTCTTGATCAGCATCAATAGCCGAGTCGATCTAGCCATGTCCGTCTGTCTGTCCGTCCGTCCGTCCGTCCGTCCGTCCGTCCGTATGTATGAACGCAAGGATCTCAGAACCTATAAGAGCTAGAGACTTGAAATTTTAAATGTAGGTGCTCCTAGTGCCCGCGCAGATCGAGTTTGTTTCCGATAAACTTGCCCCGTTTCTAAGTAATCGATAAAAATGTATATCGAAATCCTGTTTTTTAAGCAATTTTGGTAAACAATAAGAGCTAGAGTTACCAAACTTGACATGTAGCTTCTAGAATAGTATATATGTATATATCAAGTATCTTTCATTTTATACCTATCGCCACCTCCCCGCTACTCTCTATCTATTAGCGCGAGCTGCATTTGGTGTTGGAATAAGGGGGTTCAGGGTATCCCCTAGTCGGGAGCTCCCGACGAGAACCTCTTACTTGTTTTATCTTAAAATGTAGTTACACGAGTAGCATATTTAATAAATTCATTAATTTAAATTGTTTTGGTAAAGATGCAAAACATGTCAATTTATTTACTCAGATAATCCCTTGAACAAAGGCAGGGTTTTATAAAGTTTTAAAGATATAGTTCAACGTAATTTTCTTTTGATTTGAGTCCAGATCCTGGTTGTTTAGTTGCCTGAATGACTGAGTCACTGGACTCTGCAAGATATTTGCTGACCAGTGAAAAAAAAAGAAAAAACCTTATAAATTTATCTTATTAGTGTGAATATTTCGATTTATATGTATATTTCTTCTGCTCACATGGCCAATTTTAAATATTGCGGTTGGGAATGTTTCCTTTCAATGTGCCACATAGAAAATAAGAATCTCAAAATATTTTATGTTAAAGGAATGTAGTAGACAGAGAAGTAAGCTTAACCAAGCGAATAAGCCGTTGCAAATTCTAGCAGAGTCTCTAGAATGGCAAGAAAGAACAAAAAGAGTTTAAAGATTGAAAGAAAGACAGATTTTCATAACAGATAATGTAAAGCACACAATGAGAACTCACCTATCAATTAATTCAGTTCTCAGATAAACAAACGATTTAACTCACATGTTGAATTATATCCAAGAAATAAAATTCTATTTCTATTGTAAAGGCCGACCAAATTCAACCAATCTATGCAAAAGTTTAAAGCCTAAAGTCTTCATAAGCGCTATAAGGCCCAGAATTTAATGATTCAATAAATAAAACATTTGCTTTGTAGGATAAAAAACAATTTTTGCCGCACTTTTCGTTTTAAATATATTGCTTTTTCTAAACAACATGTTTTAGAATATATTTGCCCATAACTGAACTAAAAATTGTTCAAGTCGACAGCAGATTATTGACCCTGTCTGGTCAACTATTTTGGGCAAAAGTTCATAATAATGTATATCCATGCCAAGCATATCTATGTTCACATCTGAGTGTGTGTTCGTAGGAATGTGTGTGGTTGTGCAAATCTATATTTATACCTTAATATGCATGCAAATTTTTGGCAGGTGACCCTCGCTGAATAGGCCGCTGGTTTATTTTCGCATTTGTGGGCCATTCGGCATTAGCCATGCATTAGAGCTGGCAATTTGATTTGCCATAAATACTATTTAATTGAGTTATTGATCAGAAATGTCGCACAGAGAACACCCAGGCAAAGGCAACTGTTGCTTCCAACCCAGCAACAGCTGGCAAGAGATCTATGGGGCAGCCACAGTCCAGCCTCAGTTCCGCCCAATCCAAACAGACGGGCACTTGTCGGTCCAGCAGCGTGCATTTAAATATGAATTAAACCAATTTCGAGTCGATTAATGTCGACGACTTTTCGTTTTCGTTTTCGGTTGCTTCATGCGAATGCGTCGCTCTTTTTATTTTTGGTCTGCAATTATATTTATTTTTTGGCAGGACGCATCATGTTATTTGAGTTTTTTTTTTCTTTTTGGTTTTTTTGGAAACTCGCTGTACACTTTCACTCTCATCAGCATCCGCATCAGAATTGGCATTGGGATCGGCATTGGCCTCGGCAATGGTCCTGGCATTGCTGTGGGCACCCGGCGCCCAGATGCCAGTTGCGCGCCGGTACTGGGTGGCTTATTAATGCGTACATTGATGAAATACGCACTTATACTCATATACGCGTACACACAGACACACGCACACTAGCAAACTCATTCACGCTCCTACGTACACATGCGTAATGCAGGCGATTTCTTTGTTTTGGTTTATTTTTTCGGCACCCAAATGAAAATTGCATATTATGTAAAGAGCGTTGCTGAAAAAAAATGCACAAAAATAATTCTAGGTGAAGGACGAGGACATTGGCGCTGTTGATGCTGGTGCATTGTCCAACGTGCCGTATGCGCAATGTTTTTTCTTCTTTTTTGGCATTGTATTTTAAGCGTGGCCTTTACTTGCTACTGGCAGAGAGTATGAGAGTGGGCAATGGCAACTGGCGTTGTCATTGCGGCATCCACGTCCCCATACATCATCACATATGGCAGACGGTCCTGAGACAGGACAAACGACCCGTTACTGCCACCCACGTGTCGACCGCGACTCTCGTGTTTCATTAAGTGCAATAAGCTGTGCAAGCAAAAAATAAAGAAAATAAAAAAATAAAATTAAATTAAGTTCCCGCCAGCTAGGGATGGACGTTAAATCTGTGCATTATAAATATTTATATTATATATATTTCTATTTTTTTTGCTTTATGCAAGTAATCATTTGAAACGTATTAAAGAATAACGTATGTAATACATCTAGATGCCCCAGGCCTTCTGGACCCAACCTACAATAATTAACATTCAACATAATAACAACTATAAATACATTTAACAACTTAAGGAACAAACTGTTGTACATTAATGTTAAATTACTCTCAATTCGTAATAGGAATAGGAATAACACGAATTTTTTCCTTCGAAGGAAATGTGATTTCTTGATCCCATGTTTCATGTTTAGTTATAAGTAATATATATATATATATATAAAAATATATTTATATTATATTATATATATATATATATATATATATATATATAGATATATATATATGTATATATATATATATTCTGCGTGATTAATCGGCATTTCGTGTCATACCTAACGCTCGTGTTTCTGGGCATTGCATACTTTTTGGATGAAGATGAATTTACTACACTCGCGATATTTTGTGTTGTATTTTTTTATTTTCCGGCAACTCGCGCAGGCGAAAGTGTTTGTTTGCATGTGTGTGCGTGTGCATAAGGGGGTGTGTGCGAGTTGGTTAATGTGGCTCGTACACGTAATTGGCATTAAATGAAATGCCGAGCCCCTCGCCACATGCTCAACAGCGAGTGAGGGAAAAGTGACCAGCGTCCGAGTCGGGGCGAAGAGCCTGAAACGATAGCATGGAGTCCGACATTTTTTAAAATATTTTTATTTATTTTTAGTTTATTCTTTTTTCGGCTGTCATTCACACACACATACACACGTGGGCATGTATGCCTGCATATGTGCATATGTGCTGCTGCTTATGATAATTGCCGCTTGCACTGCGTCCATGCTGCGGCACGTGGCATTCGAATCGTTTTTGGCGGTTTGTTGTTGCTGCTCTCATCTGTTCACTTTTTACAATTTGTTCGTTTTTTTTTCGTTTTATTTTATTTTTTTGGTTTATTGCCCCGTTCATTGACATTGTCAATGTCATTGCTGCGATTGGCATTGTCGTTTTTTATTTTGTTGCGCCTGTTTTTTATTTTTTATTTTTTATATAATTGCTCTTTGCTTTTGTTGGCGCGTGTCATTTTTATTCCTGTATTTTACTTTACGCTGTTTTTTTTAAGCGCAGTTTTTTTTTATTTTAACTTAATTTTTTTTGGTTTTTATGATGTTTACATTATGACGTCATATAGGCATTACGGTGTGTGTGTGCTGTGGGGATACCCAAATGTTGTCGTTGGTCATTCGACGAAAATCAGCTGGTTGCCCGATTCAATTAATTTATAATCGATGAGTATTGCCTACTTTTGTACAGCTGCTAATGAAGTGGGCAGAGATTTTAGATGATTTATAATGGGGTTAATGGTGTCAAGGGCATCGATAGCATACAAAATATATATTATTTAAAAAGAACAAAATATATATATGTATAAGCAATATATTAACTGCAATTAGACAATTATAATTTCCAAATCGTTTTGATTTTTACCAAACATTGAGTCTTTTAGCTTAGCATAAAGGTCTACGAAAAATGTATGTACAATAAAATGAAAATGAGAATGCATCTGGTTTTTAATTTTCCTGTTTAAAAACTCATTAAGAAGTCAGAAAAAATTATAAATAAAATGTATATAGAGATTATATATACATAATTTATATATAATTTATTTATTAATTCATATGACAGAAAATTCTTTATATTATTTCTAAATTAAAATCTAAGCAAATTTTGCGCTAAGTCATTTGCGCAAGAAATTTGCTAAACGTGTTCGTACTATTTAATATTATTTAATTAGGAGAACAAAGGAACAATAAATTTCAGAGAAAGTTACATTTTCTACCAAAAATTTAAATTGAATAATATTTTATAACATTTAAAAATTGTGATTTAGTTGCTTTTGCAGTCCTCTCCACCCCACCTGCCAGCTAATGGCATACAAAAAGATACAACATCCGGGCTCTGTATATGTGTGTATTTATGTAAAGCCTGGAGTCTGGTGTTAGCTGCGTTGGCGTCAGGCGCATACATCAAGTGGAAAAATTATTTGACGTTCGGGGAAAATTGCGAAAATTTAACCAGCTGCCGGGCCGAAAGCCCCAAAAAGCCCCGTACTTCAAAAAAATGTTGAATTTCATTTTTCATTTTAATGAATTTTTGTTTTTGCCTGTTCGCGCTGATGTTGATATTGACGTTGTTGGTTGTTGTTGTTGTTGTCGGTTGTTGTTGTTGTGTGGCAGCCGTTGGCTGGTGTACACACAAATTACCTTATTTAGTACACACTTGGCCGCATATAATATAATTTACTGTACATAGACCTTTTTATGTGGCATCTCCTATGTGTATGTGTGTGTGCGACCGGTTGCTGCTGCAGCGGCTCTTGTTGTTGTTATTTTTGATGTATATAATTTACTCAACTGTTTTTGGTTTTTGTGGGTTGGCGCTTTTTTCCAGCATGGCTTTTAATTTCTCTTTCCCCGAGCGGACCTTCTTCTAACCGATAGTTGCCGTAAATGCGTACGTAAATGTGTGCGTGTGCGTGTGTGTTGGTTTGCATATTTGCAAGTGTGTGGCTGCTTTGTGCGTTGTGGGACTTTTGATTTGATCGTGCACCCTACGCAAAATCGGAGTATTCTATGAGTTGTATGGTTTGATTGACCCAACTTATATAAATACAGTGGACCCTCGGTTAACGTACAGAATTGGTTCCAGCATCTTGTTCGTTATGCAAAACGGTTGTTAGGCAAATCCATTATTTCCATATAAATCAATAAAAAATTCTACCACCCCCCCCCCCAAAACCCCCCCCCCCAAAAAATATACTTCCCCCTTTCCAAAACAAAACCCCCTTTCCCCCTTTTTATTGTATAAAAATCTACAAAAAAAATACACTATAATATGTTTCAATTTGAACTTTTATTGAAAGAAAGTAAAATAAAATGCTATAAAACTTATAAAGAACTGAAAAAATACACCAAAATATTTTAAGTTCAGCTTTTATTGAAAGAAAGTTAAATAAAACGTGTACAATTTTTTAACTTATTTAAATAATTTAATAAACGTTGAGCAAAGTAGCGTAGAAATTGTTCGTATAATTGCTATCTGATCATGTTGAGAGAATGTAGATAGAGCAGTTCGTGTAGCAAACTAAGTGTTGTATTTTATCTCAACTGTTGTGCAACTGTTAAGTCTACAGAATGCGGCCATTGCTAAACACAGACAGAAATTTGACATGCAATTAAGGTTTCCCCCTTTTTCGTAATGCGAAAATTCGTTCGTTAAGAGAAACGTTTTTCCCCAAAAAATGTGTTTGGCTTGCGAAATGTTCGTTATGCAAGGCGTTCGTAAACCGAGGGTCCACTGTATATCCCAAAATTTGTTAGTATATAATGAAGATATTAATTTCCTTTCAGCGAAATATGCGCTGTCAAAAGCGAAAAGTTGAGCACAAAATAATGAAATTCAATTATAACAATTCAAAGAATAATTGTACTCTGGTATGGTTTATGTTGATGATTTAAAAGTAATTTCTTGTCTATATTAAAGACTTGTGGTACGTATCAAAAATATATTAATACTTATATATATTAAGCTAGCGGGTATAGCCCGGCCTTGCCCGTGGCACGTATGTTATAAAATCAATGTTCTCAAAAAGCTTTGAAAATGATTTTGAAACTGAGCGGTAAACAAACTACTTCCATATAAAAGTTTTCCGTCCTGTTTACCACTGTTGCAAGTGGAATTTCCCAAATCGCTAAAACACGTTTTCATCATATTATTATGTTCAGCTTTGAAAATCAGTTTGAGGTAAATCGGACAAAACTTAAAACTGCACCAAAGAAATCTTAGAATCGCATTTCTACCGAGGATGCTTTGATTCTGCGAAAAATGTGAAACACGTCTCAAATGATTTTTCATAAAGATCATTGAAAATGAATTTGAGCGTGAAACGACATCAATCAAATCTTTGACGCCCATACTCACCAATGAGGAATACATTTTTGGAAAAGTGTGAAACACCCCTCAACTGAATTTGAACAAAGAACTTTGAAATTGAGTTTGAGGCCAATCGGATGGTAAACAAAAAAGTTTCATACAAACGTTTTTCGCGATTTTTCCATACTTGCGGGTGGAATTTCCCGAAACCCCGTCTTAACGTGCACCTTCATCACATTAGGTAACTACAGTGAAAATTTCAGCTTCCTAGCTCTTACGGTTTGGGCTGTGCGTTGATCACCAATCAGTCAGTCAGTCAGTCAGTCAGGACAAACAGTTTTATATATAGAGATATATATTATTTTTATTATATATATACTTATATAAAGGTAATACGATTGAGTAATAAAAAATTAAGTGCCTGTACGGAGCACTTTCTTTGAACAATTAAAACTTTGCGTATTCCTTTTATGCTGACACACAATATTTAACAAGTAAGAGGTTCTAGTCGGGAGCTCCCGACTAGGGGATACCCTGAACCCTCTTATTCCAACACCAAATGCAGCGCGCGCTTATAGATAGAGAGTAGCGGGGAGGTGGCGATAGGTATAAAATGAAAGATAATCGATATATATATACTTTTCTAGAAGCTACATGTCAAGTTTGGTGACTCTAGCTCTTATTATTTACCAAAATTGCTTAAAAAACAGGATTTCGATATACATTTTTATCGATTACTTGGAAACGGGGCAAGTTATCGTTTATCGGAAACAAACTCGATCTGCGTAGGAACTAGGAGCACCTACATCTAAAATTTCAAGTCTCTAGCTCTTATAGGTTCTGAGATCCTTGCGTTCATACATACGGACGGACGGACGGACGGACGGACGGACGGACGGACGGACGGACGGACGGACGGACGGACGGACGGACGGACGGACAGACAGACGGACATGGCTAGATCGACTCGGCTATTAATGCTGATCAAGAATATATATACTTTATGGGGTCGGAGATGCTTCCTTCTGCCTGTTACATACATTTGGATTTTGCACAAAAACATAATACCCCTTTTACCCATTTTTAATGGGTTCAGGGTATAAAAAGAGTGAATTCGGATTGAAAAAGTAGCATCTCGACACATGTTCAACATGTTGCAATTAGAAAGTAGCACTTCTGCGATTCGTGCAGGCCTTCACTGCAATTTGGTTTTATACCCAACTTTGGAGTTGAGCTTAAACTAAAAACGGCAAAATTTTAAATTAACGACACGTTGGCGCATGCAAACACAAAACACACACACTCACACACACACAAATTCATTCCAATGTGCGTGTGCGGGTATTTAATGTAATGTTGTCTGTAATTTGAGGTTGGCGAACGCAGTGTGCATTTAAAATGGATATACAGATGTAAGTATATACACATATATATATATTCATATAGGCGAGCATATGTAGATATCTACATAGCCGGTTCGTATATACTTATATCTAACAGATGCGAGGTGCGCGTTGTGCAAAACTTCCATGGAAAATCTCGCTTTTAATTGGAGAGTTCAGTGAATTTGCCTGTTTGCGATCCAGCTGGCTCTTGAGTAGTATTTGGCCTTTAAAACGAGCCCTGGAGCAACATCATTTCGTCAAGCAGCTGCTGCTGCTGCTGCTGCAGCCTTATTAGAAAACCCACCCCAGTGCCAGGGCCAAACGAACCCTTAAAATGTTATGCTCAGTGAAATGAGGGTAAGTTTTTTGTGGTCAGCCATTTTGAATTTCTTTTATTATTTCTCGGAGTTGTTGCGCGTCAAGCAAAGCGTAAAGCGAAACTTTTTGTTCGTTTTATTCAATTATTTTTGCAGCAATTTTGTCGCTTTTGCTAAAAATACTCCGCAAAAAATTTATATATATATATATATGTATATGTATGTAAAATGAACCTTTACATTTGCCGGCCGCAGCAGCTGCATTTGTACAAATTTCTGTTAGGTGCAAAGGCATACATAGGCTCATTCGGTGGCTTCGACTCCCTATGCAGCTAAAACCTACTTAAATAGCACGCTACTCACAGCCATTCCACAGGACAATTGCACCAGTCTGTTGTGGGGCCTGCGGAATGTTAATGCTGCCTGCAGCCCGTTGGAGCTGGAGTTAATGGCTTTTCCATTTGCCCAACACCAAAGGGACTCTGTGGCAAGAAAGACTCCACGTGTTTTACGTTGGCTTCATAATTAAAATTTCAAATGTTTCGATCTAGGTGCACCCAGTATTAAAGCTCACTATATGAACTAAAGCATATTTGGGATAACAATTGTAAATGTATATTCAATGTTTTGCAATTTTAAATGTAGACATTTATGTACGCTCCTTCTTTTAGTTCAGAAAATGAAGGGACTGTTGTAAATAGGTTTCTTTAGTTGAGTATTTTATTGAGGTGCTTATTTACAAGAAACAAATATTCATTAAAACCAATTTTTATACCCTGAACCCATTAAAAATGGGTAAAATGGGTATTATGTTTTTGTGCAAAATCCAAATGTATGTAACAGGCAGAAGGAAGCATCTCCGACCCCATAAAGTATATATATTCTTGATCAGCATTAATAGCCGAGTCGATCTAGCCATGTCCGTCTGTCTGTCCGTCCGTCCGTCCGTCCGTCCGTATGTATGAACGCAAGAATCTCAGAACCTATAAGAGCTAGAGACTTGAAATTTTAGATGTAGATGCTCCTAGTTCCTACGCAGATCGAGTTTGTTTCCGATAATCGATAACTTGCCCCGTTTCCAAGTAATCGATAAAAATGTATATCGATATCCTGTTTTTTAAGCAATTTTGGTAAATAATAAGAGCTAGAGTTACCAAACTTGACATGTAGCTTCTAGAAAAGTATATATATATCGATTATCTTTCATTTTATACCTATCGCCACCTCCCCGCTACTCTATATCTATAAGCGCGCGCTGCATTTGGTGTTGGAGTATGAGGGTTCAGGGTATCCCCTAGTCGGGAGCTCCCGACTAGAACCTCTTACTTGTTATTTATTAGATTTGTGATTTATAACACAGAGTATAAAATATGAGATGTTTTTCAAGTTTATATCTTTGATACCTTTGATAAATATTTCGATAATTATAAGATTTGTAAGGTTAAGAAAAAAGTTTTCTAGAAAATATAGAAAAATTAAATAAGTGCTAATAACTTTATAGTTAGAAAACCGAAGAAGCTTAATGGGAATTAATTATCTATATAAATATTCGTGAAAGACCAAATTCGACAAATTCGGCTACTGACCCGCCTCTCTCTGGGCCTTAAGAGGCTACCGAAAACGACTACAATGCAGGCTTCGCAGAAAACAACTTGATATCCCTTTAGATAAAACAGACTAAATAATACCCTTTAAAGCATGAACAATAACTAAAGTATTTTAATCCTGTATAGCTCAGTTAAGATGCTTAAGAAGAGTATCAATAAATTGCCACAAAACTAAACAATTATTTAATGGCAACAATAATATAAAATACATATAGTTTATCGCGCAAAAACTTATATAGATCATTTCTTTGTAATGGGCGTCTGAAAGGTGCTGCATACCATGGAGCATGAATGATGAATGTTAAAGTAAGAAAGTTAAGTAAAAGCGCCTCAAATAAGAAAATCTTATTAATGTAATTTATTAAAAAAACAGGTTTAATTGAAAGACAAAAAGGAGTGCAATGTCTGCGATGGCACAGAGGGCGGCTCGACGATGAGAGCACAATTAAAGAAGGATGTGTGGATGCTGTCCTTTGTCCATGATCTGCTGGCGACACGCATCAAAAGCAGCAACAGTGACTTCCAGCCACAGATGCACACACACACACACATACATGTTCAGAGGCAAGCTAAAGGGATGCCAGAAGAGAGAGACGGAATTGCCAGGACTTTCAGTCTTCACACCACGCACAGAGAATTTAAATCATAAATCATGAGCTTTTCCTCCTCGGCATTTCTGTATGCTTTTATTTGTTTTAACCGCCCTGTCGGCACACGCCCCCTTTTTGCGCGTTTTTGTATTCTCTTTTCTTTGTGCTCGTTTATCGCCCTTTTCTGCTTGCTGCTGCTCTGCTGCATTTTATTTTTTCGCATTTTTCTTCGCCGGGCCGTCGCCGTCGCCGACGCTGCTGGGGCGCTTTTTAGTACGCACAAAAAGAGAAAAACAGCCGCCATTTTGTTTTTTTCTTATTTTCTCATTTTCGCTCGTTTCGCATATAGAAAATAAAATGCCGCAACATCCACAACAGCAGCAACAGCAACAGCAACAACAATGCGACATTGCTGCATACAGAAAATGCGATGACGACGATCTCTCCCGGCCCATTTTTTTGTGCCCCCTTCCACAACACTTCAGCCGGAAAGGTGGGTTCGCCACGTAAAGCTCCCCGTCCAAACTTAAGCTCTATTGGGCATTAAGGGTTTTCTGGGATTTTTTGGTTTTTCTCGTTTTTGTTTGCGTTGTTTTGGGCATTTGCCAAAGTTGTTGGTCCTTAAATTATTCACGCGTTGCTATTGAGAGCCCCCCTTATTCAGCCTTCGTACGCCACCTTCCCTGCTGTCAACTCCCCAAAATCTTTCCTTTCCCATTTGCCAGCGGGGGTCTGACATGAAAAATTTCGTAATTCAAAATTAACATTTAAGGATGACTTGGAGTTGCCGCCGCCGACACGTCGTCCGGCGAGTTGTAGTCGAGTGAAAAGGATGCGAATGTGTGCGTTTTGTGAGTGTGTGTGTACAAAATTAATGAAAAAAGAGAAAAACAGCGAAAAGGTCTCTGAAATGAGTACAGTTACGACAAAATATAATTTTCACTTTGTACTCGTTACAATTCCAATTCAACCTTTTGAGATTGTTTGCTGAGTCGTAAATTCGTGGGTATGTAGACATAATATATATATATATATATATATATATATATATATATATATATATATATATATAAACATACTTATATACATACTTATATATGCATGTTCAGTGAAATTGCGAAAGAAAAGTTCTGTAATAAACGCTCATAAGTGATTGCAGCATGAAAAGTGATTGATCAATCTGGGCGGGTGGAGAGAGCAATTGATGAATGATCAGGAAAATTTAAAGGAATCACAGACAAGTTATTTTTTCCGAAAATGGAATCAAATGTCAAATGCAAAAATATGAGGCGTTTAATCGGCTAAGAGTGCGAATTCGTCATATTAAATGTATAATATCATATTATTATTTATATTTAAATAATAACAGTTTTTCATAAAAGTGAAAACGAGTAAATTGGTTTTGTTCAATTTGTCTAGATTTGGATTGCAAAACTCTATATTTCCAATACTCTTATAGTCTTAATTCCATACAGTCTTATAGTAAGCAGCTCAATTATAAAACAAGTAAGAGGTTCTAGTCGGTGGCTCCCGACTAGGGGATACCCTGAACCCTCTTATTGCAACACCAAATGCAGCTCGCGCTAATAGATAAAGAGAAGCGGGGAGGTGGCGATAGGTATAAAATTAAAGATACTTGATATATATATATACTATTCTAGAAGCTACATGTTAAGTTTGGTGACTCTTGCTCTTATTATTTACCAAAATTGCTCAAAAAACGGGATTTATCGATTACTTGGAAACGGGGACAGTTATCGTTTATCGGAAACAAACTCGATCTGCGCGGGCACTAGGAGGACCTACAGCTAAAATTTCAAGTCTCTAGCTCTTATAGGTTCTGAGATCCTTGTGTTAATACATACGGACGGACGGACGGTCAGACAGACGGACATGGCTAGATCGACTCGGCTATTGATGCTGATCAAGAATATATGTATATACTTTATGGGGTCGGAGATGCTTCCTTCTGCCTGTTACATACATTTGTATTTTGCACAAATACAATATACCCTTTTACCCATTTTCAATGGGTTCAGGGTATAAAAAGAAACTTCTTATTAAATCTATAGAAAGCTGCTACGAAAATAAGCTGGGGGTCATTTTCCAAACCGTTAAAGAGAATGTTGGTTTATTGAATTAAGATAAAGTTGTAAAGATAAAGGGCACATTATCACGAAGTGATGACAAATATATAAATATATATATCACCTTCAGCACGACGTAATACGACTAACACCATACATCAACATATTTGCTTTAACGATACATTAATAACAGATTAAGGATAAATTGCTCGATTTAAGGAAAATGCTATACAACAAAGACAATATTGTTGTTTTACACGTTTCCGTGAATAGATTTTCATTTAAATGATTACAAGACTGAAATCTTAGTTTGGCTGCTGTTTGGTTTGCCTGTGTGTATTAGCTAGTTTTCGTTGCCTAGTGCGGTGGAATTCGCAATTAGTAAAAGCATAACCCATAAAGCATAACCCATCATTGAGCCAGCTAGAATGAACTTTTGATGAAAATTAAAAACCTCACAAAAAATAATCGACTTTATGATTGAAAACTCTTTGTGTTTTCTTTGTCTCGAGCTGTAGAGCTCCCATTCGCGCCCATCGATCTCTTAAAGCTGTCAGACTAGTTTGTCTAATGATCATAGACGTATAAATATATGTATACATATATATAAATATATATTTATATATATATATAGTCATATTTTAGGGCTCATCAATGCAATTTTTCTTAAAGTTATCTTGCATTTGAATATGTAGCTAAAATTTCGTGAATGACTTTATGGCAATTTTATCGATTGGCAAACTTTTCAACTCGTTTTCCAATTCTTGGGCTAATCAATAACCATATAAACATCAATAAGTGTACTCTGTTCGTTGTCTCTCTCTCTCTTTCTCTTATTCCCTCTTACTCTATCGGTCGTTCTCTCCACCTTTCTGTGCATAAACTGGGCCTATTTGACTGTGCAGTGGTAACCGCCACATGGCCAGGAAGCAAACAATTTACGCAATCTGCCAGAGCAATGTCGCCCACTAACGGAGCATTTCTCTCGTCTGTCTTCCACCCGTCCCACATCAAGCTAAACGCACAAAAGCGACAGAGAGAAGAGAAACAAAAAGAAGGAAGGTTGGAATTAAATAAAAACAAAATGAAATCAAATAAAATGCGCGGCTCAAAAGCAAAGCAAGAAAAACTTGTCGCTACTCGGAGCAGAAACAACGTTCATAACGACGCGGAATGGAGATGGCAATGGAGACGATGGCGATGACGACGTTGCTCTCACCAACACAAACAAATAAAACAACATACCCACGCGCACACACACAGCCATGTGCAGAGATCCTGTCTCAGTTGAACGGCACTCGGCTCGTGCTCAGTATAGAAAAACGTTGGAAAATGTTGCGCCACCCGCCGCTGTCGCCACCCAGTGGTAAATTTGTGTACTTTTTGCTCGTTTTTTCCACACTGAAATTCTGCATTTTTTGTCTTTTTTTAAGCTCCACCTACTTGCTGGCTTCGGATTGGCTGCTGCCGTCGTTGGCGTCGTTGCTCGTCGGCGCCGCAGCAGCTGCAGCTAGACGAGCCGGTAACAACAACAACAGCAAAAATATGCTAAAAGGGGGCAAAAAGGCTAACTCGGCAACAAAAAAGAACGGTGAGGAGTCTGTGTGTGTAGTTGCGTGTGTGTGTGTGTGTGTGTCTTTATGTGTGTGTGCGTGTGTTTTTTGCTGTCTTTGATTTTGTGTTGTTTGCTTTTTCACATTTTATTTTTAACATTTATATTTTGTGTGCGTGTTTCGTGACGTTCTATGTGCATATTAAGCTCAAACTCGCACATATATATAAATATATAACATATATATATATATATATATATGTATATCATGGTTAACAGCATTATGAAAAATGAAAACGGTCGCTTTTGGCTCATTCTTTCCATTCTATATCTATCCAAAGCCCCCCAACCCTTGGCAATCGTTGCAATATGTCTGCCCATAGACGCGTCTGCGGTTCTAGGCTAGTCTCTATGCTCTGCATCTATTCCGATTTTGGTTTGGACTCTGTTGCCGCGTGTTTTTTTTGCCAGCCATTGCACTTTTTCTATATTTTGGTTCTGTTTTTTTCTCTATGTGCTTTGGCCACACTTTTGTTGTTGTTGTTGTCGCTGCCTCTGCCACACTTGGTCACGTCGCATACTGCTCCTGCCTGGTGTCCTGTTACAACAACAACATGGCAACTCGTCGTGCCAGTTGTTGAGTGTTTAGTAAGTGGTTTAGTAAACACATTTAGTTATTTGCCAACCGCCGACCGCATACAGACCCACACGCACACACTTACACACTCACACACATTTAGATAGTTGCGAGAATCCTTTGCTACGCACTAACCGACGATGAGTAACAGTCTAACCTCGTCTCGTTCCGTCTCAGTTAGTCCTTTGTGCTGGCTTAAAGGCCACCAAAGGCCAGTGACTGCTTCAGAATAGGAGCACTTAATGACACTCAGTAATACTCAATTATCACTACAGCTCTTTGCTTAATTACTTGATGTACCACACTCGGAGAAAATGCCGTATACATGAATACGGATATTTAACCTTGCAACATTATGCTGACAGCTTAATGATCTAAATTTACAGTCATTTATTTTGTGTTTAAAAATAGTCATTATTATTATTATTCATTATTATTATAATTTTTATTATTATTATTATTATTATATTATTATTATTATTATTATTATTATTATTATTATTATTATTATTATTATTATTATTATTATTATTATTATTATATTATTATTATTATTATTATTATTATTATTATTATTATTATTATTATTATTATTATTAATATTATTATTATTATTATTATTATTATTATTATTATTATTATTATTATTATTATTATTATTATTATTATTATTATTATTATTATTATTATTATTATTATTATTATAATTATTATTATTATTATTGTTATTATTATTATTATTATTATTATTATTATTGTTGTTATTATTATTATTATTATTATTATTATTATTATTATATATTATTATTATTATTATTATTATTATTATTATTATTTTGCATTACTATTCTTAAAACTATTGTTATTAATATTATTTTATTTATATGTATCATTATTATCATTGTTGTCCTGAAAAATATTTGCTCTCTATCCAATTGTTTCTTTACGCCACTCGAAATTCCAATTTATTTATTAACATAATTTGATAACATTCTTGTAATACGAATTTTCTGTGCCCATATACATATATTCTTGTATGTTTCCTTGAGTGAAAGTTAAAATAAGGATATGCAATATAACTACTTCTCTAGCAGCTTTCGTAGCCTAAATTTCCGCGGTCTTTGAAATGTAATTTGGAAACTTTTGCTTGCCACAGCAAATTCATTTGCTGGTTTATTCGGTTGGACACGAAATGCCGTGTCTAACCAAGAGTTGTGTCTACTCCCAGCAGGAACGGCATTTGTGTGCGACACGCCCACATTATGCGCTAGCTTGCAGTTTTTAGCCAACTTTTATTAGCTTTTCTACTAATTGCTTCTAATTTAATTAAATTAAAAAACTTTTGCCCGTTTTTAGTTAGAATATATGGTACCATGGGGGACCTGAACCCGACTCTTGTCGCTGAGTTGGCACAAAATTTCCAATGTGTGTGTGTGTGAGTGTGCGGCATAATAGTTTTGCTATAAATTTTATACGTCTGCTTGCATTTTGCAGTAAAATATTTTATAATTAAATATTTGTTTAATTAGTCAGAGTGGTCACAGCGTCGCCGACATCGAGCTGCGCTTGCGGTTCCATGGTTCCCGACAATTTTCTATTAAATAGATGCCCACCGCTGGATTTATCAGAAAATTGCTACACTGTTTGGCAGTTGCTTTCAACTATTCGCAAATTAAATTGTTTCTAAAGATGTTCAGCCCCCGTGGGTATGCTACGTCAAGTTCATATCATGTCGAGTTCCAAGAAACATTTCATTGCATACCTAAAGGGGCTGCGGTTTATCTTGAATTGTATATTTTTTTTTATTTACATTTTGCTTACTTTATTTAAATTTTACTGTTATTATGGAAACCACTTTAATTAGACCTATTTGAATATGTACAATACTAAATATTCTACTGTTAAGTCTAACATATTAGACTTAGTGGAGTGCACTTTGATTGAATGAGTAATTTGTATTTGAATTTTCAGGCAGAAAAATTGTTTTATATTCGCTAAAAATTTTTAATGCACCCTTAAATTCATTGCGGAATGTTTATTAAGACTGTTGACTCAAAAAATTCGATAGAGTTCAAAGTAATACAGATATTGTAGCAAATATGATGAATTTGCTGAAAGCGTGACACAGATGGTTCAACTTTATGTCTGAGTCATGGAAATCATCCAAATCGTCTGGCTAGTCGAATTCTAAAGAGACGTGAAGGAGATTGCGGAGGTCTAATTCAATCGATTTCTCAGAGTAGTTTATATAACCACCCTACCCCTATAAATTTTTATGTTAGACATAAAAGTAGAATAAGTAGTATTGTAAATATTCTTATAAGTTTAATTAAAGTTGTTCCCATAATAAAAGTCAAATTAAAAATAATACAAGCACACATGTAAACAAGTAAGAGGTTATAGTCGGGAGCTCCCGACTAGGGGATACCGTGAACCCTCTTATTCCAACACCAAATGCAGCTTGCGCTAAAAGATAGAGAGTAGCGGGGAGTTGGCGATAGGTATAAAATGAAAGATAATCGATATATATATACTATTCTAGAAGCTACATGTCAAGTTTGGTGACTCTAGCTCTTATTATTTACCAAAATTGCATAAATAACAGGATTTCGATATACATTTTGATCGATTACTTGGAAACGGGGCAAGTTATCGTTTATCGGAAACAAACTCGATCTGCGCGGGCACCAGGAGCACCTACAGCTATTTCAAGTCTCTAGCTCTTATAGGTTCTGAGATCCTTGCGTTCATACATACGGACGGACGGACGGACGGACGGACGGACGGACGGACGGACAGACAGACAGACGGACATGGCTAGATCGACTCGGCTATTGATGCTGATCAAGAATATATGTACTTTATGGGGTCGGAGATGCTTCCTTCTGCCTGTTACATACATTTGCACTTTGCACAAATACAATATACCCTTTTTACCCATTTTCAATGGGTTCAGGGTATAAAAAAATTTTTTGAGTCAATAAATCAAACACTTTCTCTCTGTCTGTGTCTGTCTGACCTCGAGTCACTAATTTCCGAATTTAGTATTATAGCTGTTTAGCATTGAGTAGAGAGTATCTTTAATATGAATTTTATGTGAAGCCATTTTTTTATCGATAATTTGAAATGTTTCTCTTTTTTAATTTAATTATTAATCAGACTGCGCCTTTAAATATACAACGAAAATTTAATCCGTGTACGTTGATTTTCCATGCAATAATCTAGAATATTGAATTTTCACAATTTCTGTTGTTTATGTGTACAATTAAGTTTTCTGTCTAGCAACTCTCATTATCCT
Source organism: Drosophila ezoana (assembly GCA_035045725.1). Lineage (NCBI taxonomy): Eukaryota > Metazoa > Arthropoda > Insecta > Diptera > Drosophilidae > Drosophila > Drosophila ezoana. The sequence continues at coordinate 784,390 of JAWNOU010000197.1, read as the reverse complement.
TGGATTATTTGTTAGTGCCATGAGAGGCGCCAAGGATACTCGAGGATAATTGATAGGCGCCTACACATCATTCGTGGCCATTTATCAGCTGTCTGGCCATAGATCACATGGCAGCGTACGATGTGGAAAATACGCTAGAAACCATTGTTGGTCTTCAAAACAATTTGTTGTGCTGAAGGAATAACAATAAGTAAAATTAATGAGCCAAAATGTAATTTTATAAATTGTAAAAAGCTTCCGGCGCATTAATTATCAAAAGGCAGGAAAAAAGCCTTTTTTGACATGAAAAAGGACGCAAGCTGAAAAGCGAGTGAATATCAGCGGCAGGGGTGGGGGCAGTGAAAAACCAGAGAAAAACACAGCGAAAGTGAATGGCATGAAAGACAACAAAGCACACGGAAAAACAACAACTGAAAGCGTTGAATGAAAAGAATGAAAGGCTAAACAAATTTCAGCAGCCATTTTGAAAATGCGCCAAAGCGCCAAACATGCGACATGCAAGCGAACCAAAATAAGGGTGAAAGTGGATTTACTTTCGCCAGTAAGCTCGTCCAACTAGCCGCCCGATGATGTGCCCAAAATCTGCAAGGAGCAGGCACTTTGCATGCAGCCGCAGATGCCACCACTCCCAATTAAAATCAAACAAAACGAGCTCGAGGCACGCATGAGGCGTCTGCAAGCAGATTAATGTGTGCACGGTCACAGCACGGACCACGTGATGTCCCGGCCGTGTCCTTGCTGTCAGTGGCAGCAGCTCCCCCCCTTGAACATCAACCAACATGGCGGCACCCTTGGCAGCGGCCATGATTTTCGAAATTAATTCGACTTGATTTTGCTTTCTTGCTTGTTGTTTTTGTGCTTGTGCGTAGGATTAGGTCGGGTTGGGTTGAAGTTTGGGGTTCGTTGGGATGGAGCTGTGCGGTTTTTACAGACAAGAAATTAAAATTCATTTCAGACACGGCGCAGAGCATCGTTCGCATTGCTCCCAGCTGTATATTAGAATATTTAAGGCACAAGCCTGAAAGTATGCAGTGCCAAATGCGGCCAACCCTTTGGCTGGCCAAAACCAACCCTCTTGGCCAGCCAAGCAACCCTCGTACTCCTTGAATAGCTGAGTGGCTGTGTGTTTTTTAAAGCGTGTTTTATTCAGAATGGCTGCCATCGTCGTCGTTGCCACATTTCCTCGCCGTCATTTGGCCATTTCTTTTGTTGCACATTCAAAAGTTTTCTATTGTTTTTCAGCTGTCAGTTGTTCAGCCTTTTGTTGTCGCATTCTTTTGGCAACAAATTTGTTTCACCCTTCACCCTGCATTTGTGACCCTGCGACCCCAACAAGCACCTGGCCCTACATATTTTATTCTGCTCGACTTAATCGTTGCTTTGTTCTTGTTTCGTGTCTGCCAGCTGTCGTCTTTATTGCACAAGTCCATTAATATTCGCTGCTTCAGGTGCAGTGCTCTTTTTTTTTTAAGAGAATTATTTTCCATTGTTTGAGACACTTTCGCATAAACTTGTTCTGCCAGTTGGCTGCCTATAGGAGATTGAGCCGTTAAATCGCTGAGGCGAATCTGGCAACTGTGTTACAAATCATGGACCCTGTCTGGCTTCCAAGAGTGGGCAAGCACTTGCTCTTGCCCAGGTCCTGTGTCTGCGAAAATTTGTGCCGTCATTTTATTTTTATTTAAGTCTTCTCCCTTTTTATGCTCAAAAGTTTTTAACCCTGCCGACTCATAAAATTAAAACCATCGTCGACTCTTAGGGTGCGACTGATGTCTGCCCTAGACCGCCGCGTCGGCCACCATGTGCCTCTGCCCTTGCACGCAGCTCCACCTTGCCCTGCCCCGGTCAATTCTTTGGCTTCACCTCCCCAGCCGACAACTTTGCATGGTCGTCTGCAAGAGAAATCTGAATGCAAGCCTAACGACCTGGCATTGTCGTTGATAAGGACCAAAATACTCGTCTACCTTTTTCATGTGGCCATGGAGCTTACTTCGTCCGTATGGCCAGTCGGATTGTCTTTGCTTTGCGGTGGTTGAAAATGTTTAATGTTTATGCAGAAGGCAAAACACGGATATGGGAGCGCTTCCACCACTTTCTATTATGCACTTGCTTGATTTTTTTTATCACAAATTTTGGTGAGCTTTAACAGGTAGGTGGGAATATACTGAACACTTGCCGGTATAACAACCGGCCATTAAAAATGGGTAAAAAAATATGTGCAAATGTGTGTAACAGGCAGAAGAAAGCATCTCCATAAATTTATAACAAAAAATATAAATTTTTTAAATAAGATTTTTAAGGCACCATTCGAATATTATTAGAGCTCGATTCACAATATTTGGTATTCCAATTTTTTATGGTATACACACGCTCAAAATACCTTCCTCCAACTTCCTTTCCTATTTTACCCACAATTGGAGAAACTGCAATTGTGAAAGATGCGCCTAGCGGTTTTCTATGCCATATTTAAGTAAGAAATATTTCATAAAGATCGGAATATAGGCATTGAAGTTAATGAAGACTGCATTTCCGTATAGACAGATGGGAACACACAATAATAATTATAAATTTTTTTTTAAGTAGATAGGGTAGAAAAATAGTTATGGCAAATAACTGACCAGATCGGGGTAATTTTTCATACATACAATCGGTATTTGTGTATGCATAGCTTACCGGAAAGTCTGAAAGATCGGGGTGCATCTTACCTTTCATATGTATTTGTGTATGCATAGCTTACCGGAAAGTCAGAAAAATGTCCCCGATCTGGTCAGTGATTTGCCATAAATATTTTTCTACCCTATCTATTTAATCAAACTTATAATTATTATTGTGTGTTCCCATCTGTCTATACTCTATAACAAATTTACTTACTCTCTTGAAAACTTTTTTCCTATATTATTTCTAATTTAATATATATTTTCAATTAATAAAGTTAATAAAGATTATTTTTAATAAAATAAAATTACCTAAGAATAATTTTTCTCTACTAACACTTTCTTTCTTAGCTGTAGTCTCTTATAACGGGTCTGACAATATCAGCAGTGAAAAGGGGCAGAGTTCTCTTCCTTGTAGATCTTAGATTTTGCATGCTGCTTTAATTGAAATATGCAAAAATGTCAAAAGGCATTTTGCATGAGATATGTTATATAATGGCAATTTAATATTAATTCAAATCTAGTCAATTGGTTCAGAGCAGCGTTAAAAAAATGTTATTTCTATGCGCTCTATTTCAACATGTTTTTTATTTTTATTTCATCATAGCTGTTTTGAAATTGAGAGACCGCTTAGATGAAATCAGACGAGTATTCTAAACGAAGTAGTCGATTTGTGAAGTATAAAATCTCCCAAATTGCAAAAATAGATTTTTAAAGGCGTTATATTAGAATTAGAGCCCAAAAATATCTAAATCGTTGTCTTCACTCATTTGTGAATTTCCTTGGGAATTCGTTGGACGAGATCACAATCAGTCGATTTCATTTTATCTTTGATTTGACTATATGATATTAATACCTTAAATATGAATAAAAATGTGTATGCTATAGTTTATAAATTGAATGACAATACCCCTTTCAAGTCCTGTGTTCTTTATATTTTATTCGCATTATTCGCATGAATTTCCAATTAGATTGTGCTTGGCCTTCTGACATGCATTTAAATATGACATGCTTTCAAAAAGTTCAAAGCTCTGTCCAGAGCTTTTCTAATTTGAAATGTTAGAAAGCATTTGTCGGATGCCGGTCTTGTTTTGGCGAGGGTTGCTTGTGCTTAGTGCAGCCAACATCCGATAGATGGCGTCTGTGGTCAGCGGCTTCGAGGATTGAATAATATTATGTGGTAATTTGGGCATATAAATAGGAAAAAAAGTTCGCTTATGATGAGATACATTACATGTTAGGAAATCATCCGTTAGTAATTATTCTCCATTCTCCTTAATGTCCTTGATGGCAGATAGTTTGGTACAAAACAAAAAATTGAAAAACATTGAAAGCATTTTTATTTAAAGCATAATTGTACAGCAATAAGCATTTATTAAGGTAACTACATAAGCCTAAAAAACTACAAATAGCAACTGGGAATACATATAAAAGCGTTTCTTGTAAGCTAGTTTGTTAGTGAGCGTCTATTCAAGCAAGTAAGCTAAAACTCGTGTACAGGTTCAGTGCCGGAAAATCTGTAAAGAAAGTAGAGAAAAACAAAACATTCAGTAAAGTTATAATTTGGTTTTGGTTACAACAGCAACAGTGGAAAAGGACCACAGCAAGGCGAAGGATTCACAGGGATATGCTGTGCCTTGCTTGTTTTCCTTTTGAATATATGAGTTTACAACAAATTAAACTTGCTTGTGGGCATAACCGGCACAACATGATTTATCATTATATTTAAATACCCTGTAATGGATGCTACTCAGAGGTGTCTGAAGTGTGTGCCAATTTAAAAGATTTTTCTTTCCTGAGAAAATTGAATCCATACATATTAATAATTATATGTTATAGCATAAATTAGCATTACCGTAATTAATATTAATGTTTAATAAATGCTAATACTTCTTTATAATTGCTAACAATTTTATATATATTGTGTTATATTTAAAAACAATACATTTGCAAGCATATAAACCTATAATATATTTGTAAACAATTGCCGGTTATAGAGTTTCTCGTCATCGTATATTCAAAACTTTAATTCATATCTGTCTTGTTGTAGTTTTTGCCATTGGCAGTTAAAAGTTTTAATAGAAAATTGTAGTTAACAGTTTTTAGCTTTGGTCGACGCTGCTGCGGTGGATTTGATAAGGGACCTGGTTGCTCGTTGCACATGTAAAATAAAATGATATTTTGGGCAAACGAGCAGCTCGTGGTTGCCTCAGCTGAGCTTAGCTTTCTAGTAGCCCCGCCCGAGCCTGTCTAATTAATTAAAATCGCTTTTGTGATGTCGCCTCACACATACATCAAATTCTAGCTAAGTACTAAGACAAGCAAAAAAAAAATGCCATTTTAATTTCCTGTTTGTTGATAAATAATGTGCCTCACACATGCACACACACACGTGCAAAGAGATAGCGTTGGAGATAAAGAGAAAGGGCGTGTATGTGTGATAAAAATAAGATAGAGGTAGATGGTTGCACCATGGTGTTATGTAACTTTAAAGCACCTAAAATATTAAAAGCACCCAAAAACCACTCAGACAGCCACCCACTTAGGGAGCCAACTGGAGGCGCAGCCTCAGATAAGGTAGCATCACGTACCGGCCCGTATATGCGCAGGACGCGTTGCCAAAGAGCTTAAAATGTGGCCCTAAAATAACTTTGACTGCCCTTCCGGATCCAGGCGGCAGCCCCGCACACAAGCAGCGTGTGACAGAGAGAGCGAGATAGAGCGAGAGCATGAGGAAGGGAGGAACGCAGAGAAAGCTGCTCCTAGGATTTGAAATCCGCTCGCCAGGCAACATTTTAACTGCTTGGGGGCATACATCAAAACTTTGGCTTACGCTTAGGATTTATTTATTTTCATATTTACAGAGCCCACACACACACACATGCACAACCACACCGACCCTCCAGCGTTGGTGCCATAAATGAGCTGGACTGGGAGCGGCAAGGGTTGACAAGGATCTCAAGGATTTGCAGTATTTGGAAGGGCCAACAAGCCAGTCGGTGGATACGTATTTTCGACCACCTACATCTAATTCGGGTTACAGCAATCCGCGCGGCTCCAGCGCTCATAAAATCGCACACAAGGCAGAGGAGTCACATGTCCTTCGCGTGTGCTTATATATATAGCCTATATAATGTTATATGTTTGTTTGCTACAAACGAGGGTTGCTTCCACAGCAAATTAAATCGAATATCCTTTGTACGATTTGAGCTGCCCGGAAAATATCAGTAGATTACTTTTTACCGATCCACGCTTCCAATTCCTGATTTAAAAATATAGTTCTTTTTATATATACATATATTTATATTTCGCTACACTTGATTTAAAGTAATTCTAATATTTGTTTGTAACAATCGATCAATTTTAATTTTCCCAATTATTTTAACGTGATTCCTTTTCATATGTATCTGATAAACTTGGTTTTTTGCAAATAGCCAGAAAAATATATACTGAAATTGGAACTTGATTAGAAATAATAGCAGAGACGAGACGATTTCCGTAATTCTGTTATGGGCATGTTATGTACGTTCAAAATCTATTGGTTAATATTGAAATTAATTAATAATAATAGTTAATATACATTTTTCTTTATACCATATTTGAGGAATTTTGATTTATTTTTGGATTTATATATATCTGAAAAGATATCTGATAATTTTAAGTTTATCTTATTACAAATATTTTATTATTGTTATTATTATTGCTAATTTAATTATTGTAGAATATTATTATTATTATTATTATTATTATTATTATTATTATTATTATTATTATTATTATTATTATTATTATTATTATTATTATTTGTATTAGTATTATTTATTATTATTATTATTATTATTATTATTATTATTATTATTATTATTATTATTATTATTATTATTATTATTATTATTTTTCATATTATTATTATAGTTATTATTATTATTATTTATAATTTAATTATGTTTAACAGTTATAAATTATCAACATATCTATTTTTTTAAATTGCAGTGGTAACTATAGTTTCGGATGAGACATTTCTACGTACAAGCACCAGCCTGGGATGCTTGCTTTTAGAATTTATAACCTCTATTTATAAAACTGTCTGTCCTGACTGACTGACTGATTGGTGGTCAACGCACATCCCAAACAGTAAGAGCTAGGAAGCTGAAATTTTCTCTGTAGTTATCTTATGTGATGAAGGTGCACGTTTCGGGAAATTCTACCAGCATGTGTGGAAAAATCGCGAAAATCGTTTGAAACTTTTTTGTTTACTATCCGATTGGCTTCAAACTCGGTTACAAACTTATTATCTAAGCTCTTCATAAGAGCTTAATGAATACGTGTTTCAGCGATTTCGGGAATTTCACACGCTAACGGTGTTAAATTGGCGGAAATTGGTTGTATGAATGCGTTTTGTTGTTGTTTTTTGTTAAAACTCATTTTCAAAGATCTTTGAGAGAATTTAAGTTATACGTGCCACGGGCAAGGTCGGCGTCTACTCGCTAGTTTTCTGCTTTCAGGAAAACACTTACCAACCTCGCCTTGGGTATGTGTGTATTGTAATGACTTCACGCCACGTGTGGCTTGACCAGGGTTGCCTTGGTTGGCGCAAGCGACGTATGCGCATTTTATCTGCCGGATCACATCTTCTGCTGAGCAGCCGCCCTGCGCCTTTACTGCCCAACGAGCCAGAATTTTTATATATTTGCGGCTATTAAGAAATGACATTAAAAACGGGAATAAAATGACCAGCCCTTACCCGCCCAGGAAACCCCCCTTTCCACGCCACATTTAAACGCGCCATTTGCATATTTATTAGATGTGGCTGCGTCTCTCTTTTGGCTGGAAATTTGGGAAAATATGAATACAGGTTTAAGACAGCGCGGTACATAATTATGTGCCCTTGCCACGCCCACGCAGACTACCAACATTTATGAAGTGCAAACAAAAGTTAATTTAGACCCAGCTTTTATTTACAAGCAATTTACTTTTACACACAGTCCCATCAACCATTTATTGTAGCTCTCGAAAATGTCATTTTTGCTTGGTTAATTTTGTTTGAATGTTGTTTTATTTTTGTTGCATACTTTTCATCCTTTTCACAAACAAATTTGCACTTCCACGCATTCATTTATTTCCTAATTATAAAATAAAAAGGGATCCTTAGACTTCCATTGCGTCCTTAAAGTTTCAAAGCATTCGGCTTTAAAAACCCCTCCATCTAATAGAGCAAAAAAGGATAACCAGCAATGGAATAAACTAAGCGAGAAACTTATGCAAAGTGCCACAATAAATGCATATGACAGCATATCCTATTTTTTGACAAGAAGAACTTTCCACCCAGCCAAGGCCCGGGCACAGCTTATGCATTATACAGACAGTTGTTGTTGTTGTTGTTTCTGTTGTTATTGTTGTTGTTGCAGTTGCATATGTCAAGTCAAGTACAGTGAAAGATATAGTCTATATCTTGTGCGTTCCTCAGACCATATTCAACACTTTCAAAAAGTTTATGAAAAAACAGCAACGAAACTGATTTATTGGGAGCTTATACATAAATACCTATAATAAGCACAGTGCTGCATAGCGTTTTAAAAACCACCCTATTCTAAAACTGACTTCAACTTTAAATTTGCAAACGCCTTGTTTTGCGAAGCTTTAACTTGTTAGAAATAGCAAGCATCAATAAACGAAAAAAACAGAGGGCGTAGCAGAATCAATTTTCTATGGGCCTTAATTAATATCTCTTTGTTGTTTTAGTTAATTTTAATTTCATCTTCATGCATTTTAAATAATTTAGAGAACTAGTTTATTAGAGTTAAATTAATTCTGTCAGTCAAAATTGAAGATGGTTCGGTTCAGGTTGCGGTTCACGCTGCTTTGAGGATCGGCTCGTGAACCTGGTTTAATATATGTAATGGTTGGGCGAAAGTTATTTATTCAGAATTTTCTATTCCGAACCAATCCAATTTTGGTTAAAAAGCCTTGTGCTGCATGGGGAATTAGAGAAATTATAGCGAAACTGATTTTGAAACTACACAATTGTATTTAGTTACAAAACAAGTTTACATGCATGCATACATATATACATACGTATCTATGTGGAGGCTAAAAATAAAGCAGCAGCAAAAACTTACGCATTGTGGCTAGCTTCGTGGAGGATAGGGCAAAGGTGAGGGCACAGCGCAAGGCCAGTTGCTGGCATGCAGCAATTAGAAAAGCTTAGGAATGGACTAAAATGTGTCGAGGAGATGGAAAGTCTGCCCACACAGAAACTTGCGAATATAAAATTGCACAATTTAAAAGGCAGACAAGGGGATGTGGGGTGGCAGGAAGCCAGTTACGTGCAAGGGGCTGGCCCACCCAAGAGTAACGTGTGTGGCATGTTCTTTCACAGAATGGGTGTGTGTGTGTGCCTGTGAATGGGGCGAGTGTCCTGTGCGCCATTTACAATTCACATTTCTAGTTTTCAGTTCAGTTGAGTCATTATTTTATTGCCAAGATACGAGTACGAGACTCGGAGCTGGGACTGCGTCGACTCAGGCTGACAATGTTGAAGGACACAGGACACGGGACAAGGGATAAGAGACACAGGACAAAGGCAAAAGAAGCGAGCAAATGTTCAACACGAATGAGACCAACGACACTTTTGCTTTTCCATTTAAGTAAAAACGGGTGCACGAGACATGTAGACTATGGACCTACTATCATGCAGCAGGGAACATCGTCACGTCCGTGGGTGGCGCCTTTCGTTTTCGTCCTTTTTGGACATTGCTCTGGTCGTTGTCGTACTGCGTATGTCCTTTATCCCTGCGCGTATGGGTGTGTGTTATTAGATTGTTTCAGCTGCAATGTTATTAGAAAATTTTGAATTCAAATTAAAATGACTTTATACTTGGCTATTTTGAGCGCGCTTCTACCTCTCAGCTCTCCGCTCACCCTCGCCTTCTGCACCCTTGCCACCCAATGCAAGCTGCGTGCACATTTTCACCGTACATATATACAAAATTTCTTCAAGTGTGGTTGCGTTCCTCTGACATAATAACAGCGACGATGTGGAAGCCTTGTCATCCATTAAACCTAAAATTTTTTAAGTGCAATTTCTGTTGGCGCAATACCTGCATGGGAAGGGTTTGCTCTCAAAAGGCATAATAATCCGAAAATCCTTGGACTGGGTGTGTTGCAAAACGCTTCAAGCTTTGCATTTAGGATTAAGTGAATTAAGAATGGGTTCCAAATTGACAGGAAATTATTTGGGCCTTCAGTTGAAACAGAAGGAGTGCTTGTTATCAAAGCAGCAAACTTGTTTCGAACCAAATCAGTTTGAGGTGAAAGACAGACGAATTTGCATAATATTGCATAATGCGTTGTGGTGCTGAAATTGCTAGTGTAATTCCCTCGAACTTCAGGCCGCTCAAATTGTCTATGTGTTCTTTGTTGCTTGTCCATTTATTGGTAATGTTTTGCTTTTTGTAAATTATACACATTTTAAATAAACATATATAAACAAGTAAGAGGTTCTAGTCAGGAGCTCCCGACTAGGGGATACCCTGAACCCTCATACTCCAACACCAAATGCAGCGCGCGCTTAAAGATAGAGAGTAGCGGGGAGGTGGCGATAGGTATAAAATGAAAGATAATCGATATATATATACTTTTCTAGAATCTACATGTCAAGTTTGGTAACTCTAGCTCTTATTATTTACCAAAATTGCTTAAAAAACAGGATATCGATATACATTTTTATCGATTACTTGGAAACGGGGCCAGTTATCGATTATCGGAAACAAACTCGATCTGCGTAGGAGCTAGGAGCACCTTCATCTAAAATTTCAAGTCTCTAGCTCTTATAGGTTCTGAGATCCTTGCGTTCATACATACGGACGGACGGACGGACGGACGGACGGACGGACGGACGGACGGACAGACAGACGGGCATGGCTAGATCGACTCGGCTATTAATGCTGATCAAGAATATATATACTTTATGGGGTCGGAGATGCTTCCTTCTGCCTGTTACATACATTTGGATTTTGCACAAAAACATAATACCCCTTTTACCCATTTTTAATGGGTTCAGGGTATAAAAAGTGAAAATTGCTGCTCCCGGCTATTAGTTCGACGTTCAGCCACAAGAGACATTCGTGCAGCAATACAGTGGTTCAAATCTAATTCATATATTTAAAGAAAATCTTGGAATACCAAAGTTCGAATCGAAACCTGGTTTCGAATAGCGAGATTCACAAACCAAACCTTAAGGCGAGGCAATTTTTTGAACCAGCCAGCATTTTTTTCACATTTCTAAAAATCCACTTTAAACACAATCATGCTAAGTAAAAGTTACAGATAATATCAGTTGATTCAATATCAATTCTGAGTTCAATTTATTTTTGTTCAGCTACGATTGCAGTAATTTAAATATAACTGACATCCCAAAAACATTTCAAACATATACATATTATTAAATAATATAAATTCGTGATCAAAATACGCTAGTGGACTAGCTTTGTCTTCGTATGGTCTAACCTCAGCTGCTCATACAATTTGGTCACTCGGCAGCCAACCCACCCACAGCCCCAGCTCTTAGCTGTGAAGGCAAAAGGGGAAAATTTCAAATATTCCTTGCTACGTTCGTGGCAAACCAAAAGTTTCAATAAAAACCAAGCTAAGCACGAGATGACCAACCTGACCGTTGCCCATTGCCCAGCCCAGCTCTGGCCAGTCCAGTCCAGTCTAGTCCAGTCCAGTGCAGGTTATTGCCAGTGAAAAACACCCACAGCAACCGCATTCGTTACATGGGAGCTGGAGGAAGTGTGGCAGAGAGGGGGAGCGGAAGCTGTAGAGGGGACAGCCTGCAACATTTGCCAACTATCTAAACTCAGTTTGAGTTCAGTTGAGGAACTGTGGTAAAGTTTCCAACGTAATCATACAAAACCTTGTTCTGGTTAGGCAGCCGTGGGTGGTTGGGCTCTGCTTTGCTCTGCTTGAGTGTGAGAATTTTCTACCCAATTTTCCAACTGTATATATATATATATGTAAATGTGTCTGTGTGTTCCTTCCCAGTGCAGACAAAAGACGACTTTGTGCAGTTTCTGACATATAAGATGGAGAATGTTCTCGGGAATGGGCATTGTAGTGGTTAGTAGGGTTTTTGGATAAGGGACTCGGTGGAGGTTTGGACTCATGGTTGGCAGCGAAGAGTGCGACTGCTGGTCAGCTATTTTATATTCAAATAGAATGAAATTACATTGTTTTCAGCTGGCAAACAATTTGAATAGAATTTTAACTTTTTACTATTATTTTATTTCAATGCATACAATGGCAGTCCACAGCCAGAACTCTGGGACCACAAGATCTGTTCTGAGTGTGTGTGTGTTGCAGAGCTTGTGTGCATTCCAAGGGTTAAAGCAGCTGCTGCTCTTTGCTATGTACACACAGCTTTGCAGGAAGCTAGGGCAAATGGCGGTCAACAGAGCTTAGATGGGAATATTTCTTAATTAGAAAGATTCGAATTATGTTAAGGGTTGTTGCCTAGCTGACTCCCCAGCCATGCCCCAACATTAGCCCGCCCCAGTTTAACTTTTCTAAACGTCATTAATTTAACTTGCAACAATTTACCATTGCCTTGGGCTGTCTTTTTTGGTTTTTGCACAATTGTCGCCGCCTTCAGAGCGTTCCTGTTGGGTTCAGTTTAAATGCTGCCAAATTTTTTGAAGACCCTTTTTTGTTGACAATTCACGAAGCTTTGGGTTGGGTTCGATTTCGTTGGGTACGTGACAAAGCTGGGATCGGGTAATTTATTATATGCCTCAAAATGTAAATTTCAAATTTTTAAGTTTTATGAAATTGTTCCGGTCAATTAATTGTAGAAATTGTCACTTAGCCCTTTTGGGGGTTGGCTACGGCCAAGCGCAAGCTGGAACTGATTGTTTAAGCTAAAATTCTCGGATCCCTTACGCATTTCAGTCGAAATTTTATGACTTGACGCAGATTAAAGCTTTCAACTGTCATGTCTGCCATAGGATCTGGATGAAAACAGCCGCCCCTCTTCCGCCCGCTGTTGTGTCATTTTCTTGTAATGTCGCAGCTGGCCGTTCATCTGGCCGGCATGCATGCAGTCAGCACCAGGATGCATTTCCCTAAACGAAATTTTCTGGCTTTGAAATTGCAATGCACAAATTTTGTGATACTCATTTTTTGTTAATATGGCTTAAAAAATTTGCATTTTTGCTGAACCAAGCGCCACACGCATACACACGCAGCTAAGCGGTGCGCCGGCATGTATAACCCTGTCATACTCTGTAATTAGTGGGGTAATCTAGTGGCACGAAGAATTCTTTTAGAGCCCGTTTTACTTTGGCTTTCGAATTTTTAATTGTCGGGGTTGAAAGTGTATTATGTTATGTGTTATGTAACATGTGTTGTTATTCTGTATGTATGTAATATGTGTTATGTAACAGCTAGAAGGAGGCAACCCGGAACCCGTGATATGTGTTCCTGATCTGTCTGTCTGTGCAAACGAATCGATCTCAGAAACTACAAGAGCTACAGCCTTGGTTTGGAGACATAGAGTTTTAAATACACCAAAGTTGTATATAAATTTGATACTCATACCCACAAAAATAGAAAAAATTGATTCTAAAAGTTAAAATGTGCTTGTGCCTTGCTATATACAATACACAAAGTTGGATGCCATACTTAAGCTGAGTGTGTACTATTGTTAATGTATATGTGGAAACAAGCTAGTCTTTGGTAACGGCAGCTTGGGACTGGGCTCAAGGTGTTTCCCAGTCTAGCAATTGTGTTAAATTAACATTTAATAAAACAATATTTAAGAGATCTAAAAATAGAACTAATCAACTACCTTGTCTGACATTTATAGTGAATGATTTAATATATTTACTAAAGAAATCATGCGCAAAAAGATCAGAGATCATTTAAAAATAATTTGAATAAATCTGCTAAGTGCAAAGTCAGAACTTTCCAGTCTAATAAGCATGCTGGGTATGTACTAAAAACATACATAGATGCACACATCCATGAAAACAAGCGCGCGCATTCACACACATTCATCGATTTGCATCAGACAAAGCCTGCTGTGTATATACACGTTCAGCTCTTTGCCTTTGTTGCATTTTTGCCTAGATTGCACTTTTTTGCAGCCCAATTTAAACTGTAAAAACCCGGAGCTCGGCACTGCTGCTAAAAATACTGTATATCAAATGTTGGCCTGCCAGTTCTGGATGGGATTTGGGTACGGGCGACGGCCAATGCATTTGCACCCAACTGTCACTACAGAGAGAAGGCCGGTGCCTAAAATGCACTTTTCGGCATGCAGTAGGCGGAGCAAGGGGCTGCCGGGCAGACCGGGCAGTTTGAGTTGCAGAAGTTGTGGCAAAAAAAATTTGAAATTGCATTTCAAATGAATAGACGGACGGGAAGCACCATGCCAGGACCAGAGTTGGAACCAGAGCCATAGCCTGAGCTATAATGGTAGGTTCGTTTGGGCTGGGAGCTCCAAAAAATTGCATTGAACAACGGATGTGCTACGATATATGACGTTGAGAGGACAATCGCTGGAGCTAGGTCTCTTTATGTGTGTGTACGTGTGTATGAGTGAGTGTTTGTGTGTGCCTGTGTGTGGATATACATGACTAGCAGAGCGAGTCGAATACCCCGCCCATACCACCCACCCGCTGGGCGACCATTTTGATGCAAATGCATATGAAAGTCACGTTAGGGGCACAGGCCTCAAGATGAGCTTGGGCGACAGACGTACGGTCTGGTGTCTGACTAAATGCCATGCAAATTACTTGATTCAGATTTTCCCAAAAATATACCGAACATTTTTTCTTTTGGGTTAAAGCCCAGACCGTCATAAAATTGCGCATTAGTCTTAAAGTGCAGCGACAACAGCACAAACATGTGTACGCACCCATCTAGAGATGGAAGTGGGCCTCATTTTTGAGGAAGCCCAAGTTATTTCCTTAAAAAAGCAATTTTTTTTAACTGCAAAGCCCTGCGGCCGTTTTATTTGACTTTATTTGATATATAACGTATGTACGTGGAAATTGAGTATTTCCTTCAATTATTGATAAATATATTAAGCATCGATAGTTAGAGATGGGGATGAGGTTAGCCTCGATATCAGATTTCGATAGTTAGCATACTTTAAAGGCTGTCCATCTCTAACCGCAATCTCCATACACTGGGATCTTATGACATGCGACCATATCTCACCATAAGCCATGCACACTGGCAAAAATCTTTGGCATCATTCATTAGGATTCGTTTGTTTTTGTTCTTTTATTGTTGTTGCTATTGCTGAGAATCTGCTTCGCTTTGGTTTTGTTGTCCTTTGTGCTCTGTTTATTTTTTTCTGGTCGTGCAGCCATGTCTAAACTGCATCGTCAGCTGCAGTTGGGCCCAATTGAACAAGAGGACAGGGAGTTGGGCAAACTGCATAGGTCCTATATGTATGCGTTTCTCTCCCTCTATCTCTCTCTCTCTCTAACTCACTCTCTGTCTCGTGTGCAATGCATCTTCACCTGTCACTGTCTCTCTTTGGTTTATGGGCGCGTTTCCAAATTCTGTTTTAACTATTGCATAGTCTCTCGTTTTTATACCCTGAACCCATTAAAAATGGGTAAAAGGGGTATTATGTTTTTGTGCAAAATGCAAATGTATGTAACATGCAGAAGGAAGCATCTCCGACCCCCCCCCCCCATAAAGTATATATATTCTTGATCAGCATCAATAGCCGAGTCGATCTAGCCATGCCCGTCTGTCTGTCCGTCCGTCCGTCTGTCCGTCCGTCCGTCCGTCCGTCCGTCCGTATGTATGAGCGCAAGGATCTCAGAACCTAGAAGAGCTAGAGACCTGAAATTTTAGATGTAGGTCCTCCTAGTGCCTGCGCATATCGAGTTTGTTTCCGATAATCGATAACTTACTCCGTTTCCAAGCAATCGATAAAAAAGCAATTCCAAAAAATCGATATTGACATCCTGTTTTTTAACCAATTTTGGTAAATATTAAGAGCTAGAGTCACCAAACTTGATATGTTGCTTCTAGAATATTATATATACATATATCAAGTATCTTTCATTTTATACCTATCGCCACCTCCCCGCTAGCACCGCAGAGCTATAAATCAAGTTAATAACCCAACTTATATTGCCAACCAATCTAAGCCACAATTTTAATGCAATTGACTTTTTGAATACAAAATATATTGAATACAAAAATATTCTATGGTACAATAATATATACTGTAGAAAATTTCATTAAGATCGGTTAAGAGAAAACCAAAGTTATATGTAGCTGCGCAATTATATGGCACAGCTAGCGAAAACATCAAGTGTACACACACACACATTCATGCGCGTCTGCTTCGCATTCTATCGCATTCTAACAGCATTGTAATTTATTTTTTCGGTTCGGTTTTTTCTCAATAATTCTTAATTATTGGTGTGGCTGTTGAGAAGAGGCATAGCAAGTGTTGCGGTCTGTCGAGAGTTCGAACCCTACTATTTTTTTTTTTTTTTGCTGGTTTGTCTGTTGAGTAGAGTCGTCAGCAAGTAATACGGTCAACTGCGAGTTCGAACCCTGCCAAGGGAGCTGTTTTTTTTTTTAATATATCTTTATTACTTCGAACGAGCGCGTTGCGCGAACTGCATTTGGTGTTGGAATAAGAGGGTTCAGGGTATTGCCTAGTCGGGAGCTCCCGACTAGAACCTCTTACTTGTTATTTTTAGTTTTCTAATGGTAATTAAAATTGCATTTCATTATATTATATTGACATTAAACTTTAAAAGCTGTATGCACGTAATATTTTATTTTGTTTTTCATTTTTGTAGCCTGCAGTTTTCGTTTGTGTCTATTTGTTGACACGCTTATTTACTTTAGGCTTTTACAATTGTTCGCCGTTGCGACGCTTTTGCCTTTTCTATTTATTTTCATTCGGAATGTGGCCTAGGATTTTCATTCATTCATTTCTATTAGGTATTTGTTTTCTGTACGTTTTTGTAATTATTTGCGCGCCTGCCGCATGCTAAATTGCCTATGTAAATATTTGACAATTTTGCATTTGACCAAAGAGAATCCACTTCAATGCCGCACATTCCCCCTGACGCTTGGTGCCCGCCTAATGACCAGACCAGACCAGGCCAGGCCATCGCACTTCCTGTGTATCTTCTGGTGGAAGCTCCATCCGGTTCAGTCCATGCATTTTGCATTCGCTTGTTTACATTGCAGTTAGTTCGATTATTCGATTAACCGCACATTTAAGTTGGCCCAAATTAAAGTTTCGGCTCTATTACGCCATTGAAGAGTTTCCATTTTGGTGCAAATTGGAGAAGTACAAACCATATAAGGCGTAAAATGCTGAATACCAACTGGCACTTTAAAAACATACCTTAATCTCAAAATTAAATAGACCACAATATCTGAATTAGCCTTCCAAACAAAAATTAGTTACTAACAGCTGCCAATCATTCAGAGGCTAAAAGAGATAAATCTGTTAAGCATTTGATCTCTTTCTTATGAAGACAGCCACATTTCATTTGATAATATCTGAATTGGCAACACTAAAGGGTCAAGGAATGTTTCTAGCTCTTATGATTCAGTTTTTATACCCTGAACCCATTAAAAATGGGTAAAAGGGGTATAATGTTTTTGTGCAAAATGTAAATGTATTAAACAGGTAGAAGGAAGCATCTCCGACCCCATAAAGTACATATATTCTTGATCAGCATCAATAGTCGATCTAGCCATGTCCGCCTGTCTGTCCGTCCGTCCGTCCGTCTGTATGAACGCAAGAATCTCAGAGCCTATAATATAGGTCCTTCTAGTGCCCGCGGAGTATTAGTTTGTTTCCGATAATAGATAACTTGCCCCATTGAAATCCTGTTTTTTTTCGTAAGTTATAATAGAGTCAGCAAACTTGACATGTAGCTTATAGCTGTCGCCACCTTCCCGCTACCACATAGCTATAAATCAAGTTAATAAACCAATTTGTATTGCCCTCCAATTAAAGTCACAATTTTAATGCAAATGATTTTTGAGAATATACAAATATTCTTTAGCAACATATGTATAACTGTTAAAACTTTCATCAAGATTGAAAAAGAAACACAAAAGCTATTTAGGAAAACGTGTGGTTATATATGTGTATGTTGGCAGCCCAAGTGCCAGGGGCAGCTAGCGCCAAGTGCAAGAATTTCTGTATACATGTACACACACACATTCACGCGCTTCTTTATTGAATTCTATCAACAGCAGTTCAATTGCGATTGTATTGTTTTCTGTGCTGCTTTTTAAATTGTTTTTTTTTTTGTGTTCATTAACGACAAGTTGCTGGCTTGGCTGTTGGGTAGAGGCGGCGGCAAATAGCGTGGTCTGTTGCGAGTTCGAGTCCTAAAGCAGTGACTATTTTTTATGCCCTGAACCCATTGAAAAGGGTATATTGTATTTGTGCAAAATGCAAATGTATGTAACAGACAGAAGGAAGCATCTCCGACCCCATAAAGTATATATATTCTTGATCAGCATTAATAGCCGAGTCGATCTAGCCATGTCCGTCTGTCTGTCCGTCCGTCCGTCCGTCCGTCCGTCCGTCCGTCCGTATGTATGAACGCAAGGATCTCAGAACCTATAAAAGCTAGAGACTTGAAATTGTAGATGTAGGTGCTCCTAGTGCCTGCGCAGATCGAGTTTGTTTCCGATAATCGATAACTCCGTTTCAAAGTAATGGATAAAAATGTATATCGAAGTCCTGTTTTTTAAGCAATTTTTGTAAATAATAAGAGCTAGAGTCACCAAACTTGACATGAAGCTTCTAGAAAAGTATATATATATCAAGTATCTTTCATTTTTTACCTATCGCCACCTCCCCGCTACTCTCTATCTATTAGCGCGAGCTGCATTTGGTGTATGGAATATGAGGGCTCAGGGTATCCCCTAG
This sequence comes from Drosophila ezoana, assembly GCA_035045725.1. Taxonomy (NCBI): domain Eukaryota; kingdom Metazoa; phylum Arthropoda; class Insecta; order Diptera; family Drosophilidae; genus Drosophila; species Drosophila ezoana. Next base: position 765,793 of record JAWNOU010000197.1, on the reverse strand, counting down.
TCGGGAGGTCCCGACTAGAACCTCTTACTTGATTTATATTATTTATATATATAATATTTTTTTATTACTGCTAAAGCAAACGAGCGCGAAGTGCTAGCTGCATTTGATGTTGGCAGAATAGGGTTAATGGTATCCCCTGGTCGTGGACTCCTGACTAGAGCCTCTTACTTGCTTAAAATAAATTAATGCTCACCAGCAGCGGAGATCGATGGCACATAGTTGTTGGCAGCTTGGTTGCAGGCACTGTAATAATAGCAAAACCAAAAAACCATTAAAATAATTGAATAACTTGCAATTGCATATGATAAAAGAGCTTAAGTGAATCTCTCGAGATGCAGAAACAGAAACAGACACAGAGCGTAAAATATTTAATTGAAAAGAGTGAATTGTGGCGAACTGGCAGGATAAAGTTTTGTGCTAGCTAAACTCATATTTATATAAATTTGAGTAACTTTTGTTTTTATTGCAGGTTCTGTGATTGAGTGCGCACACTGGCAATTTGGCACACCTGCCCCTTTGTAACCTGACCCCACCCACCCAAGCAATTTACAGCGTGTCTGCCTCTGGAGAGTGCATCCATTCAGATTAGTCAGCTCTGTCAGCTTAGACAAAGGACATGTCCTGAATACAGCGCAAAGCACTCAAACTAAAGCGAATTGCCAATACTTAAGTCCGGTCCAAAAGCGCACTAAAAAATCATGCAGCGCTTTTTCAGCACTTCACAAGCTAAAGAGTACGCATCCTTTTCTCTTGCTGCCAGGCCAGACGTCTCAAATGGCGACTGTCGACTACATCAAAATGCATTTTGACCAAAAATTGTTGTTCCATTCCGCGTAGTTTTTTGTGCGCCTCCTCCAGCTCCGCGTCTTCCTCCTGCTACCATTCCTGCAATTTCTAACCAACTCCCCCCGACACCAATCTGAAACAAAGCCACGGCACAGCAATCGACAAAAATTGCAAAATTTACAATGTACCCAGGTCCATGGGCAGTATTCCACACATGACGATTCCGCGGCAGACCACCGCAACCCTCGCCCCCCGCAGCTAGAGTGCGTTCATAATTTGTATGCGCGGCATAGTTGTCCCAGCTTGTCTGGCGGTGGAGGAATCAGTGCAGCGGGCTTTGAACCACCGTAACTCCAGGCCTTCATGTCCAATGCCAAATTACAATGAAGAAAAATTGCATTGCACGGGCCCGGGACTCTGGGCCTTGGATGGGCCAGCTAAAAATCCCCTCAAGGCAACAGTCTGAGCGTCGCGTTTTTGCATATTACAGGCTAGACATTGGCACGTTAGCGGCCAGCAGACGTTGTCCAGCCACATCCTGTGAAATGTTCATCAAATCTACGTTGCAGCAGCTGCGCTGCTCACCCTCCCAGCCACCAGGTCAACTCCTGTTGTCCACTGCGTCACTTTTGTTGCAACGTTTTATGCATTTTTTCAGCGTCTGCGACGACGTTTGTTGTTCCTGGTTCAAGACAAATGCCACAGTATTAAGCTTTGCCACGCCCCGCCCTGCAGACACAGCAAAAAATTGCCAAGCTTAACATTTCGCGTGTTTTTCATCTGCACTGTTGTACGTGCCCAAGTCGCCTTATTGTCCACAGTGGCGAAGTAGTCAGCAAATGCAGCCAGCCATCGCTTGGTACTCCCTGCCCGATGCCCCTGCCACCTTCTCTGCCTCCAATCTATGCATTCGCAGCCACCTCCCCATTCAGCATTCAGCTGCAATAAATACAAAATGCAGAATTCCTGCCGCGCGCATCTTCAAGTTGCCCACTTGCCGCCCTCTTGTCGCAGTTTCTGTTCATTTTTTTTGGTGTTGTTGCATGTGCACTCATACCCGCATCCTTAGCTGGGCCCCATAAGGCGTCTCGACGAAGGCTCTGTTGATTTGGCATCACCCCCTCAGACACCAATCCCCCTGCTGCAGCGACATCCAATCCAATTCCACGGCCCGTGCCCTAACAATGTGCATCCGCTTGGACCCGACGCTGGCTGTACAGTGTACAGTAGTGTACTGCAACATGGCCACTGATTCGTCGTCCTTGGCCACCAACGTCCCAGTCTTCCCAGTCGGACCCGCGGCCCTCCCTCTTTGTAGGTTTTTTGTTTTGCATTTGCGTTTTTGGCTCGTTTTGCGCCATTTTTACTGCAGCCTTTGGCTTGCATTTTTTCCAGCTGCCTTTCACTTGATCTGAAGTAGATGGCACCGCATCGGCACATGCCCCACTCCATGCCCCAACCCCTGCCGCTGCTGCTGCTCCACTTGCGCAACGCAGTTGCAGTTTTTGATTTCACTTTTTGCCCGCTGCCTGTGACGGCTGCAACGTTTTTTCCATTTAGCTGAGAGATGTGCGTGGAAGGGGTTGGTTAGAGGGGGGCGGTCACAGGGTTTCCTTGCCGCCTGCCTCGTGCAACGCGCAGCATGTTTTTTGGCGTTCAAATATACAGCAGTAGGTAAATATAATTTTTTGCCTCACTCTTCATATTTATTTAGAGCTTGACAGAAATTCGTGCATCTAAAAAAAAAACAAGCTCTTAAATGTCCTAAAATGTCTGGTATTGCATAATTTGGGCGTTCAACAGTTCAGCTTGCAGTTTCCAAGCAACATATGGAAATCTTTTGAAAAACAAGATCGCTACACTGACAAAAAAAAAATAGGCCTGGCTGATTGCATTTGATTTGTTCGCTTGCAGCCTCTAACGCTTCCACGCGTTCAATCTGGCCGCCCTCTCCAGCATGTGCAGCAAAATTTGTTGTTTACGTTTTGTCCAGGCAGCGCAGCAAGAGGGTGCAGCCACTCCTGTTTCGCTTGCTGCAGTCTTATGATGCTGACAGTTGTCGCCCATATCCAGCCCCAGCCAATCCCTGCCTCCTGCCCATACTGCATTGGTCTGTGGCAAATGCATTGCAGTCAGAGCGCAGGCACAGGACATTTCATTTCTGAAGAATTGCTTTGTCGCTGCGCCGGCCTCGGCATCGAAAATAACAACAAAAAGTGGATGCAGACATTGCCAACTCCAATGCATTTGTCCTGGCAGCAGCGGGTTGTGTGAACGGGCTGGGGCAGTGGGTGTGTGTGAGTCCTGGTTCAGGCTGGGCGCCACGCTGCACAAATGAAATTTTGCATTTTCAATTTTTTGAAATAGACTTCGCCCATGCCCCCACCATCATCCCACCCATGCACACGCACACGCACACGCACACGCCTGCTGCAGCTTTATCCTTGTGTCGCTTCGGCTCGTCGTGTTCGGGCGCCAAGTCGCCAAGTGCTAAAAAAATTGGCCTTGTCCCTTTTTATTTTTATATTTTATTTTTATTTTTTTATTTAGGTTTTTCTGTGCCGTAAAATTTTATTTTTCTCAGCATTTGATTTTGTCGCTTTGACTGGGCGCAAAAGGAGGCGTTCAGCCTGTACTCAATGCACAAGTGCAGTTAGTCGAGGGTTGGCTAGCGGCAAGTGGCGGCATGTGGCAAGGGGTTGCTGCCACACACGGTTGCACTCAGCTTGTTGTTTTGTTACCGAGGCGGCTGCAGGAAGCCGTTGGCTGCATTTTTTCTTGCGATGCACTCGCAATGCATTTCTCCACAGCAGAAAAAAAAACCCCGTCAACTGCTTTCTCTTTGCAACGGGCCTTGGCCTGGCAAATGGAGTGGAGCGGGTCAAAGAGGGCGGGGGGCTGGAGCCCGCTGCTGCTGCTCCTGCTGCTGGTGCTATTGGGTCTCTGCACACTTGTTATTCAAAATGGTTGCCATGCATTTTGATTTTTGCTTATTTTTCAGTTTGTTGCCATGGCTGCCAGCGCTGTTTGCTGTTAGTTTGTTGTTTTGGAAGAATTGCAGCAGCAGCAGTGGGCAGAGGTACGTGAACTGTAGCTTACAGAGCATATACATATATAAAGATACATATATACATATGTATACATATGACCGATGTAAAGTATTTGTAATGTTCGGACGGTTGGGCTCTGCATAATAAACAAGTGCAGTTTGCTCATCTCTTTGCCTATTTATTTGTACTTTTTTAATGAAAACGGAGCTTGAGAAAGTTACCATTTGGGCACAATATTTGCACAACTTAAAACTACCTTTAAATGGAATGTATTCTGCACAGTGAGGCTGTGTGGGGTGCGTTTGTTTCCTATATAAGTAGATCAAAATCTCCTCTTTCATTTATATATGATCCACTTTTTATTGGAAAATGTAGCAAAAATTCTAATTTTGTATAGGATAGAAAAAAAATTTTTTGAAGGAAAGATATTCTCTTTAATCAACTAATGGTGCTTAAATCTAATACTGTTTTTATAACTTTGTAAGTATTCTGAACAATATCTGTTTCTGGTCAGAGTTCCACTCTGACAGATCCCGACCTGGTTCGTTAACAACACCAAAGCAAAAGCCGATGTCAAAGTCAAAGCCATTTCCATGCTCCCATATCAAGAGCTATGTACAGCCCACCTCACTGCTGTCCGCTCCTGTTAGTTTTTCACGGAAAAGTGCATGGAATTGGCGGGCTTAGTGAAAAAATATTTGACTGCAGCAGAGGCTGCAAATGCTGTTCGTGTACCTTGTTGCTCATACTTTTGCTATTTTTCAAACCGATTTCCAGTGAAACTCAGCTAGGCAGTTTTTTTTGGCATTAAGTTAATATTTCATGTGATGAACAATTGTTGTCACAAAAGCCATCTATCAAAACTATTGCGCCGTTCCCCTATTTGTATTAAATAATTTAAATAGCACTTATTAGGTAAATCCTTTCATATTCCCTAGTTGTATTTTCGTGTTTATATATAGAACAAGAAATATCGGCTATATTCAGGACGCTGAAGATTAAATACCCTTTTATGGCTTTGAAGCAACCGATTTTTCCTATAGGAGTAGGTAAGCTCATGCTTATATGTAAGGAGCACAGTAGAAATAATTAATGCCGATTTTGGTCTAGATTTTATTAAAATCAATACTAATTGGGCGGTCAACGAAATAAGTTTGAGAACCGCCGCTCTTTATAATTGGAATATAGGAAAAGTTGTTATTATTCCTTTCCCTTATTTGTCATATATTTCTGTTCTGTTTAATTTTTTCATTTTGTTTTTAGAAACGTTATCAGTTTCAGCTCACGATAGGATAAACAGACATACATTTTTACATATTACTATCGAATGAGTGAGGCCACAGGACGGACATTGCAGCCGGAAATACATCAATTAAATTTAAAGCCATCGCTCTTCATCAGCACTGGCTGCCCGGGACCCCCTCTTTCGTTTGATTAGAAAAAAGTGCATTGCACTGCACATGATGGCCATGTAGTGGATGCATTCACATTTCAGCTCGAGCAGGAGTTAAAGGTGGGAGACATGTATTCAGGGACTCCCACATGCGTGCACAATGTATATGGATCGCCGGTTGACGGGGCGTATGGAAATGCATTTTGGCAAAAACATGATGCGGCCCAGTACCTGAAACTCAATGCACGATGCACCATGCTCTATGCACAGCAGAACGTAAAGGGCAAACATTGCAGACATTGGCCGATGTCGACGTCGACGTCGACGCCGAAGCCGATGCCGACGCCTCTGGTCGACAATACAAATAGAAAAGCTCACAAACACAAAATAAACAACAAAATCCACTAGAAAGAATGAACTTAACGAAGTTTAAATACACTAATAAATAAGTTTGTGGATCTATTTTCATGGAGGCCTGATCCCCAAACTTCGTATTCAATGCCGCGATAAGTATTAACATTATTTACCTTCTTTGTAAATAACCCATCATTGTAAATAATGATAATATATTATACATAATTCTAACTGATTTATTTTCCCTTATTTATTTGCTTGGTAGAGATCAGAAGGCACTAAACGATTCCAGTGCTAAGAAAAACATATTTAATATCTGTAAATTAAAAAACAAAATTGAAAACTATATTTTAAATTTACATTTTGAACAAAAGAAAATCTCTCAAATGCTTTAGAAATGGATTTTTTTTCTTGTAACCATATTAAATTATTTTAAAATTTGGCTAAAGTATTTGGAGATCTATATATTTCTGAAATTTTTAGTATAGTTAAAATGCCCGTAGCAAGGGGATTGTACCGAATCCTATAAATTGGCTGGAAAAAAGCAGAAGTCGGGGGCGGCTCCCCATAGGAATGTGTGTGGATGTGGGTTGTGTTTAGGTTCTGGCTAGTCTGGGGCACAATGGATTTGAGCGCAGCGCAGATGACGTGCATAAATTGCATATCAAAGGTGCATCAGGAGCAGCGGCAGCAGCGGGAGTCACATCCAAGCAGGCAGTGCTATCTATAGATTTATGCAGCACAGCCTCCCCGCGCGTAGACCCATGGCTATGATGCATCACCCAAAGCTAAACTCTGCCCGATGGCTATGGCCGGACCAAATGCTTTTTGTTGTTTGCCTCTACCCCGCCCCTCATCCGCCTTTCATGAAAAATGATGCACTTCCCGGGACGACTGTTGCCCTGCCGCACGCTGCTCTAACTGCAGCCTGCATTGTTTTGTTTATGCAAAAATTTTCAATTTTCCGGACGCCCAGCGGAGCCCCAAATTGGAAAACCGCCACAGCCAGTCCAGAAATGAAAACAGCTGCCAAACTTCACGATGCAAGAGCATACTATACCGAAATAATTTTAATGGAAATCAATACATAAATTTCGCCATATTTAGATTGTGTCGGCTATATGTTTATTTTGTATTATAGTTACGTTTATTATGAGACTGCCGGGCCGAATCACTATGGCTGCTGGCAAAAAGAATGCCAGTCATAAAAAGCTGCGTTTTTGTGTGCATTGATGGGTACACGATTTTAATCTGACCATACAAAACAGTCCTTAATTTATCGGAAAATTAATTGAATGCCATGAATGCTTTTAATTTCTCTTTTCGGTTGCCTTATGAGAATTTTGTAGTTTAGTCATTGATACGATTTAACTTAAACGCATAAAGCAATAACTTGCGAAGCCAAAGAACTTACACCATCTTTTTGGCGGCTATGTAGATCAAAATTAAGACTTTTAAGACATTAAATAAGTTAATCTTAAAGAGTATATTATTTTGCAGGAAAATCCATTAAAGAAGATTTCGGAACTAACAAAATAAATATGATCACATGCTGACAAGTAGTGTCAACAAGGCTTTGACTGTTTGTTAGCTCCGGTTTGATCGGAGAAATACAGCTGATAAATAGGACAATGTCGGGCTAATATAATTTAAACTCCGTAGGAGCAATCGGGCAAATTTAAATCTCATAACGCCACTGACCATACATAGCTGCTCAAAGCTGTACCCATACTTTTGCTTAGCGACTAAAGAAAATATATTAATAAATCAATAGATTTATGGAACCAACATCTGAGCCGATCTCGGCCTGTCTTGAGTTCCAGAATGTGTTATGTTGTCGACAAGGTCTGTAATATGTCTACCGTGAACCACTTTCAACTGAATTATTAGCATAAGCGTTATTAATATAACAGTAATTTTAAAAGTGTTGCTGTCAGCACTTTTTAGCTTTCAGTTAGTTTTTTTATTTTGAAAGCAATGAGTTAAACTAATTTGGAATATAAGTAAGATCAGGTAAAGATAGAATTGAAATCCGAACATATTATGTGATCTGCTGCGGACCCCACGTCTGGAGAAATATGTTAATTCTAGTCAAGCTAGTTCTGAAGGGAGTTTGTCCCTCGAGACTAATCCATACCATTAAATGAAATAAGGAAATAGCATTACCTTATTCCTTACTCTGATTAAGACATTAGAACGCAATTTTTTTCCGATTATCATTTGCTAGTTTTGTACATGCACATAAGAATCTCGGTAAAGCAGCTGATATTTTGTTCTTGTTCTTTGTATTGTCTCTTAATGCCTTCAAAACTGTATTTGCATGCGTGCTTTATCCTTTTCATATTGCACACAGTTTCATCAGCTTAAGATGTCCAACACCGAACCGCAAGTACACATACATACAAACGAAAAAAACATAGGATAGACGAGAACACATTAAATACAAACGTAAACATATATATATATATATGTATATATATATATATATATATATATATACATATATAAAATGCGAGGAAAAAAGGAGAGAAGGACCTTTTTTGTATAGCTAATGTGAAGTTAGAAGTGTGTCCTCGCTTGTACTCGTCATTATCGTCGTTGTCGTCGTGTACATAGAAAACGCAAATACGCACAAAAGAGTAGCGCATAGAAACACGATGAAGCGCTTACGCGGGACACAGAGAGAGAGAGAGAGAAAGGGAGTGCAAACTGGGGCTTAAGAAACTTTTATTGTTAGAAAAAACCATTTTAAATGGCTTAAGAAATTCCATTCACGATCCATTTGAGTGTTCAAACTTAAAGGACTTTAACAGTTAGGTTGGTTGAGCTTTCGTTCCTCTTTGCTTTTCGCGCTCTTCTCCTATCACTCTCTGAAGCGTGGGCGCTCTCAGCGCCAAGTCCGCAAGCAGCTATTCAGCCGCCCACGCGACTCGGCCACTAACTACTTCTACACACTACGTCTATGTCCGGCGCCCCTGCGCGTTGCTCGCTGCCCACTGACCGCTTCCACCCACAACTAACCGCAGTGGACGTTGTCGTTACCTTTGCCTGCTGCGCTCTTGCTCGCTTATGCTCTGTCACGCTCGCTCTTTCTGTCGGCTCTCTCGCGTAATGCGCAACAATGGCAACAGTGCTCGCTCACCAATACATACAAGCTGGGCCATGCGAACGAGGCGACGCTTTTCGTTTTCTAATGTCTGTTTCTCTTTCTCGCGCATTAGTTTTTAGTGTTTTGCATCTCGCTTTTTTGCTTCCTTTTTGCAATTCACATACACACACGCACACAAACACGAGCACTGTGGCTGCGCATGTAAAAGGCGCCTCGCTTTGTACATAAAACATGGGCGTGTTTGTGCTGTCAACGTCGCTGCTCGCTGCCTCCACTGACAGCGCTGCTTGCGCACCAAAATTTTGTGTACTTTTTTAGGATATCAAATAGGGATACAAAACAGGCACATAAGCACATTCATATACACATGCAAAGGGGCAGGGCCCTATATACAGACAGAAAAAAGGGAGTGAAAAATGCATTTTAGTTTTGTTGTTGTTTTTATTTCGTTGCCTTCTTGTTGCTGTGTTGCTTGAATATTTTGTGCTCTTACTTCGTTCTGCCCTGTAGGCTGTATATACATATGTAATTGTGTATGTGTGTGTGTCTCTGTAGTTGCAACTGCATTTGTGTTCTCTCTCTACACGCACAACTACATGCGAACTTTCGAGCTGGTTCTGTACATTTTAGGCAGCCATTTTAGCTTGAGCCTAGCTCAGGCCCAGGTTCTAATGCAAATGCATTGCGCCGCTGCCGATGCCGCTGCCGACGCTGACGTTGATGCCGACGCCGCCCCTATATGCATGACGCTGCCACACCCAGAAAAAGTGCATTTTTCTACAAGGGTTTTTGGATTTCACGTTTTTTGATTTTGTGTCTTTTTTACTTTTCGCCTATGTACAACAAATATTCACTTGCTACTCTTTTTTCACTGCGTAGCGCTGCTAGTGCTCGCTACATGGGTATGTGTGTGTGTATATGTGTGTGCATGCATGTGTGTGTGCATGCAACTGCATTCGGTTGGTGCTAAAAGTTGCACTCTATATGCACATTTTGTGTGCGTGGCAAAAGCCAATCGGGTGCCTGCTGCACAACTGCTTATTTTTCATCTGACCCAAACTCGGATTTGGCCACCAGATGACTCCAACCAAGCCCCCACAGTGCCCACTTGCATTCTTAAAAAGAAAAGTCTGCTAGCTTACCTTATGCAAGCAGTTTTTTATAACCGAAAATGTCCTTGATTTAGAATATTAACTCCATTGTCTTAAATAATGTTGAAGGCCTCAAAGTATGTCAAGGATCAACCATTATTATGTATTTTGATAAGAGTTGATTGGATTGAACAAATATATTGTTAAATAACCAATACCTATTATTTGTAAAGCAGTGGCTTAGTTAATAATGTATTCGACATTACATCGATTTTAAACTGTCATATATCGTGCAATTTTTCTGGCAACTATTGAATAAGATTTAATGACAATTTAAATACTCTGCACAACATGATGTATATTTTAACATCAAACATTTAACATTATCATTAAATGATTTTAATAAACTATTAAGTTACGGAATTTTAAATAAAACTTGGGGAACTTACAATAAAATTATCAGAAACCTAAAATCTTCAAATTGACAAATAAACAGGAATTAAACTCAATCGAAAATCCACAAACAAATAAGACTTCAAGCTATTTGTCAGAAATACATTAATACATAAATTTGTATTCTTTCTGACCCACATTTTTTAAATACAATAATAATTTGGATCCCAAATTCTTTTGCATAATTTTTCTGACAAATATAAAATGCGCACTTTAGCAAACAAATGGTCAATCGGTTTTTATATGAATTGAAAAGTTTTGGCAGAAATCGACGTAATTTTCTAATCAAATCAATTGATTGCGAGCGTAGGTCAAAGGCCAAGGACGGACGGCATTCGGCCAACCTGGCAACAAGCAACAAGCAAGCAGCTCATTCACATTTATAATATTTTTTCTATAACGTATAGAAAGCACCCACACATATCAACACACACGCACACACACACACGCACACTCACTCGACTTGCTGATTTTTTCGCGTGACTTTGTGGGGTCTGGCTGGGATTTGATATATTTTTTTGCCGTTTGTTTGTTTGGGTTGTTAGAAAATTTATTTTTTGTGAAATTTGCAGCATTCCATGGCAAATGAAAAATGAAAAAAAAAGAACAGTGGAGCGGCAGACGAAAAGGAAAAGCGCAAAAATATGTGAAATGTGTGTGCAAGTAAAAGAAAAGTGCCAACAATTTTTTTATTTTTATTTTGTGAGCTTCCTATGCTTCGTTTTGTGTTTTGCTTTGGTCATTCGTTGGTTTTTTGTTGTTGTGCCGCTTTAGACGAAGGCGAAGGACGATTGAATAACCTTGTAACCTTTTTTATTTGTTTTTCCTTTCTTTTTTTTCCGTCGCCGTCTGTTTTGTTTTTGGTGCTGCGGTTCGCCACAAGTGTGCCCTTTAAGCTAAGCTAGCGCGTTAAGTTGACCCAAAACCAAAGCATTTGAAATGGGATAGTTGTCAGCCTTACCGTTCGGTCAGCTCCACATGGGTTTCCTTTCTTTTCATAAAATATGAGCAACACATTATTAAGTCGCGAATTTACGTTTTTCCAACACGATCACGACGCGTTCGCTTGCAAACTGAAACTGATCGCAGGCGATCCAAATCTTGAAGGCTGTGCATCCTTTTTGGCGTGAACAACCAGTTTTCTCGCTAAAAACACAATCTATTTTTTTAGCTGAAAATTTCTTTTGTTTGGTGTGACAATTAATAAGAGAAGATCTTGGCAACCTTTTGATGTCTTCAAACTTGTTTCTGACCATAGCACAAAAACCTCACCTTTTTCACCCTATTTTTTACAAGTTTTTTTCACACAAAATTTTTAAATAATAATTCTGACAGGGGTAGGCATTAGGCATTAGGCATTATATAAAGATCCTCAGCTGCTGCATGGGAACCAAAAAGCTGCCAAACAAGTTCCACACTACGCTGCATAATGATGCTAACTAACTGAGTAGAGTCTACCAGAGTAAGTAAATTAATATAGCTTAGCTAGTAAGCTAGCACTAAGGATAACATTTCTTGGGACCTCGATACAGCCTATTTTTACCTTTTTTAACTCACCCAAATCAAAGTTCAGAAAGTTAATTGGGGTGGTTTTTTTGTGGCTGTCCCGTTTTGGGACGCGTGTCAAGAGTCAAGGGTTAATTGATCTAACCCATTTGGGCCTAGCTCTTTATTATCTGCATCTGGGATTCGCCAAGCAGTCAACCCTTAAGTGTGAGCAGCACGCGTGCGCCCTTTGATTTGTAGTTCCAAATTCCAAAATGGGACCCGTTTTGAAGGCAGAGGCTAAGCCGACTGTCAGCTAGATCACATAAGGTATGTAGAGCCAGAGCAGTATATGCTATTTACAACTATTTTCATTATGCAAGCTCTTTATTCATTAGTGTTTTCCTAACATTTGAACATTTAGCTTAACAACAAGCATTTGAAAACTCAGTGCACAAAATCCTCCTGGCGAGCATTTGGCAAAATGCTTTTCTAATTTGTTGTTGCTGCCAGTTTTTGCAGTATTTCAAAGTGGTTGCTAAAATGTAGCAGCAACTTTGCGGATAAACTTCATGCACTCAGCTGGGGGGGGGGCCATTCGACGATGGGTATTTGATGGGGGAGGGGCCACAGTTTAAGGACTGAGCGCTTTGCCGCAAAGGCAACTTTTAGTTTTCGCTTGCTAAAATAATAATTATGAATATTATTTTTCGAGATTAGAAGAGCTGCCAGAGTTGCCAGAGTTGCTGCTGCAACGACCATGCTGGCGCCCTCTGGCGTCTGTCGCTTGCACATCTCCTGTCATATTTTATGCAGCAAATTTGCAACTTCGTTTATTTTCCATGTGATTAAAATTCTAAAAATATAATCTGAGCATGTCCTGCATATCCTGGCAGGCAGTGCACTTTCGGCAAAAGGTAATCTACTAGAAAATTTGCTTTGCAATTAGTGCAATTAAACTATGTGCGCTGAGTGCGTAGGAGAAGAGGCACACGGATGCGGCTGCCGAGTCCTGTTGGCTCTTTCAAGAGCTAGTAACTTTAAGAAGTGAGTAAAGCAGCTCAAATATCGAAAGGGTTAATTTTGAATGCCGACATGCACTTAACAAAGTTAAACAAAGCCCATTAATAAGAAATGCTCGACCCCCACGCTAAAAATGAAAATGAAATGTAAATTTCTAGTTTGCACAGCAATTTGATCCTGCCAACGCGCCCCAAGGACTTTCGGTACCCTTCGAGTGCTGCCGTCAGCTTCTTGATGTCATTAATTTTTTAAGCTTACTTGGAATTTTTGGGCCGGGCCAAATAATATGGCTGACCATCAAGAAGCAAGGGGTAAAGGGTTTTAATTGTTTTGGGGTGTTCAGTTGTGTCTGGCCCGCTCCTCTTGGTGCTTCGGGTATTGGTTTAGTTTCCAAATACTCTTGAGCCTACCCATAATTAAAGGTCTCTGCCTCTTCTCTTACTCCTCCGCCCTGATGATTTATTGTTCGACAGACAAAAGTTTGCACCAGTCGGCGTTTTAGTCTAATTTAGAAAGGGTTCTTATATGTCTGCATTTGTTGCTTGGGTTAAACTTTGAGGCCATTTGGGGTACAGCTAAGCGCCCATTTGTTGTCACGCCGTCTAGCTATTTATTTTATATATGTATGTTTAGTGTTAATGTTTAATTTAGTAATGGATTAGAGCAGGCGCCAGTTGTTGCAACCGTGACTGCTGTTCATTATTTTAAGTCACGTAGCCAGGCTTAGGAACGGTTTTCAGGCTGTTGAGGATTTATTGTGACATTTTCTTGAAATACGCAAACGTCCTGCCCAATATGCTTTAGACAGGTTGTGGAGAATGGCACACTCCAATTTGTAGTCAGTTTACAAAATTGTTAAGGATATCTACAGTGCTGGCAGGTCGTTGGTTGGGAGCCAGAATGAAAACTGATATTTAATGAAGCAACCATTGCCACAAAAACCCACACATTTAGTTGGGTCGGGGGAAGCGGGACCTTAAGGGTCACTCGCAGCCAGGCGAAAATTCAGTTGGTATCCTGTCAGACAAACCGAGCACCACACGGGCAACAACAGCACCGCCAGCTGCATAGATTGGTTATTATCTTTTAGTTTGCTGCACAACTTTTTCACTCTACATGTAAATTTTGCCGGGGCCAGAGCTACCACCCCGTAGCGCTCGCACCTATCGTTCTTTTTAGGGCGAAATTATTTTATAATGAATGTTCGTATTTAGCTAAAGTTTTATGAATGGCGTTCATTATGTGCACCGGTAGGTGTGTGCGGGTGTGTGCGGTTCTGTTTGGCTGTACTTTGGCACTAGAAACTACAGCCAGCGGCGCACAGGAGAAGCTCAGCACAGAAGTGAACCACAAAAATATGAAAACCACATTTATATTGCACATCGCGCAGCTGTTTTCAAACTTTGGCTGTCCCTCGGTCCGTTTGCTTTCATTGTGTATGTGCGGGTGTGTCCCTCATATGCTAGTTCGCGGTGTTGGTTGTAACCGCCAGCGCTCTTTGGGCCAACATTTCAGTTCGGCTACCAAATGGAAATCTGAAAATGCGTCCAATGACGTTGGTTTACTTTTCGGTAAGGCGGCTGCATAAAGTTTGCTGCGGGCTAAACCAATATGCAAAAGCGTTTATGGCTAGTATCGGTATATTTTTTTAGACTAAATCTGATTATGGAACTACTATCTTAAAATGTTTAAATTTAATTAACTGATTGCTTTTTAGAGATCCTTCTTTAAAATCACAAAGTTTGTCCTATATGCTGCATTCTTTTATTCCGTATCTAATTAATTTATATTTCTATTCTTTGTTCCTTTCTTAATGCTGATGACATTAATGACTATATCCGTTACACAATAAACACTATTTCCGCTCATTTTATTTCTCTCTGTCAGTCATTCACACTGTTTTTCTAATGTTGCCTTTCTATGCAATTCTCATGATATGATATATAACTGCCTTTGCTATATTTTTATTGCTTTGCTAGAGGCCAAATATTTCCTAAAACGAAGAACGTAATTCGTACTCGTAATTGAGTCATTCACATATTAAAGGTTTTCTTATCAGAAGTTTCTCCTTCTATCGTTGAGGGAGGTTATGCTCAATCTATTAAGATTCTCATAGCGCAGTAATTAGTTATTCTTCAGTTTTGTACTAAATATTGATAATATAACATAATTAAATATCTAATTAGTTCAATTTCGCACAAGACACTGAGACTCTTGCGAATATAAGAATTGAATGCAACCACAGTCGACATGGTTTTGGTCTTCTATAAACATATATATTCTTGTAAGAACAATATAATGCTATCTTCGCTTTACAGATGAAAACGATTGAAAATTAGTGAAAGCCCCAATTCGATTGCTTAAAGCTTAAAAGGACTTTCACAATGTAATTTTCAAGCGAGTGCGCTGCTCACTTAACTCACTCCCTTGAGCTTGCCAGCTCCTCTTCCACTGACAACCCAAAACGCATTGAAGCAAAAGCGTAACGAAATTTGTAATACAGGGAGCGGGTGATGGCGACACGGGTTTGACGGGGTAGAGAGCGCTGCTGACAACCCTTTCAAAATTCAAACTTGACAATTAAGTAAAATAAATGAGAAGCTCTCGGCGCTGGCTACGTGACGTGGCCAGCAAAAGATGCGAGTTCAGAGAGATGCCGGAGATGCGAGCTCCGAGCTGTGACCTGTGAGTTGGTTGCCCTGAACATGGCCCGCAACTTTGACACCCCGAAGCAAGGAGTAAAGGGTCTGGTGGGTGGTTTGGGTGGGCGGTTGGGTTGGGTGGTTGCTTGTTGTATTTGTGGCAGATTGTACCCCAAGGTACAAGCAAAGTGCTCCTCTCTCCTGCCGCTGCTGCTTATGCTGCTGGCAGCCATTATGGCAAACTTATATTTGCGCTAGAGAAACATAACAAAGCAGTGAGTGCCCCACACTCAATGCTGTATTTGGACTACCCACACATTAGATTAACCAATGTCCTGCTGCAACGACAGCTCTAGTTCCAGTTCCAGTGCTTGCCGCATGTTTTGTGCGCAGTTGGTGAGGTCACTAGTGTCGTAAGATGAATCCTTTCGGCAAATGCCTTCAGGGTGCAAAAATAAAACAAGCAACGGCAGCTACGGTCTCTGGTCTTCCTCTTCCTCTCTTCCTGCCAAAGGCTTCTACCCATTGACCCCCTCTCGCTGCGTTATTTAGATTAGTTGTTTGGGTTTGCCGCTGCCAGGATCTGGCGTCGCTCTGGCACTCGCAGCAGTCGTTCGCGCAAGAAAATAATGAAAACAGCAACTTTCATAATGAAGGTCCTTCGCTGTCGCCAGCATGTCCGTGTGCGTGTCCGTGTCCCTGTCCGTGTCGGTGTCCCTGGCTCGTCTCTTTTGAAATTATAATCTGCGCCATGGCGCCGCCGCCGTGGCTGTCGTCGTCGTCATCGTCAACATATTCCTTCTGCCTGCCCCCAGTGTTGACAACTTTGCATTACTCTTCATGCTTCGCCTGGTTAAAGGACCTGCGCTCGGTTTACACGCTAAGTGTAAGCTAGCAGTGGGATCCCTGTTTGGGTGCTCGGGTACTTGTCTGTAATGCGTGGTGTGGTGAGTGTGTGTGTGTTGCTACCATGTTTGGTATAAACAGCTTCCAGTTTTTGGCTTCTTCGAGCGCTGGTCAGCTCCCTCAATCTCCAGCCGCAAAAGAGCGAGTGCTTGAATTTATACAACAAATGGCCTCAGTCGACTAATTTACATGCAGAAATCAAATAAGCTCCATGTACACATAATGAACATAAAACTGGACTCTGAGGCCGTCGTCAACTTTCTGTGAGAACAAAAGCGAGCCAGCAATGAGAAGGTCCTTCAGAGTTTTACTAATTACTTTGATGAACAAAGGCGGGCATCATTTGAGTGACGCAAACAAAAGCTGAAAAAATCAACATAACGAGAAAATTGAAAAGTTTTTCGTTCGGTTTTTATTTCTCTTTTATTATTATTTTTCAAGCATTTGTTGGGCTTGGCTCAGGCACAGGAATAAACTCAATTCATTTGTGTAGCAAATTACTTGCCAACTAACTTACTAAAACTATTTAATTTCCTGCACAGCCAACAAATTCAATTTACAGACGCACACAGCTATCGTTAAAGAACCGAGCACTTTTGAGGGGTTAGAACTTTGGGACCACTACACCACTTCGGCCAGAAGGAAATAAGTTTTATTGCACCCACACTAAAACGCCGAGGGATCTGCAGCCAGCGCTACCCTTGTCCAGGCACCTGCTAACCAACACCCACTTCTTGCTAAAGCCAAGCCCACATTCGCATTCTTGCCCAGACAAAAGTCACAACTATGCCAAGCTGGCAATGCGGGCTTCATTTTGGCTGCGAATCTCGATTGTCCCACCCACCCTGGGCATTTGCGACTTTTTGGCCACTGAAGACGCCATGTTAGATTGGGGTCTCAATTCTGAGGACTGGGACAAACGAATTCAATTTGCATTTTCATCCCGGCTACAAATATTTGCACTGGTCCTGGCAATGAGTTATTGAATAAGTCGGGCGTGTGGCTTGAATTTTTAGTTAAGGCTTGAAATATTATCTAACGCATCTTTCTTGGCTATATTTCCACTCTCAACTTGCATTTAATTAAACAAAATACCTATTCCAAATGGTTTTTCGTTTTCTTCTTTCAACCCCTTAAATGCTCTTGGCTTCTCCTTCCCATGCCCTTAACTTGACCTAATGTATGCAGCTCACAAATATTGTCTCAGACAGCTGAATGAACTCGCAGGCAGGGGCATCAGCTAAGCCAGACAAACAGATAGGCAAATAGACGATATACTCCGGACTAGACAGTCGCCAGGGCGCAAAAACTATTCAAAAGAAACTGTAGAAGACGGAAAGAGGTTTGAGTTTGCGTCTCGTCTGGTTTTTCTCCCTGCTTGATATTTGCATAGGGTTGTTCGCTTTCTTGTTTGTACACGCTCTTCAATGGCATCATAAGGTTGCGCTCTGCTTGGGCAAAGAAGCTCAGCAATATCAAAGTCATTTCGAGATACGATTACTCTGAAAGAAATTTATACAAAGCTAAATTTAAAGAAATCATGTTTCTATAAACATAAAATGTTTTTATCAGGCACAATAATTTTGAGCATATAAATTGAATAATTCATTGTCAGAAAAATTTGTCGTATAATATTTGAATATAATTTCTGCCGGCTTATAGTAATTAGCTCATATCCCATAATTTTCATAATAATAATGGTTAAATTGGATCCTACTACTAGTACAGATGATGCCCGATACACAAAATTAACTTTAGTTTTTGGTCGTTGCTTGACGTTTGTAATTCTCAACAAGTTAAAGCTTCGAATAGGTGAAAAGCTACTTTCATTCCAAGAGTCGATAGGGAGATTTTTAAAATAACTTAACAGATAACGTGCACATTTTTTTTGCTAATACCTTGATATATGTTAACTATTATTTATATAAAAAATTATCAACATTTACTTAGTGTAGGTCATATCAACACTAGTATTATACTGAAAAGGTTACTAAAAAAATTTCCAAATTAAATAATTCAGTGCAGTATCTAGTTTCAGTAGAATGCAATTAATTTTCAGGGTGTCTAAGGTGCGAGGCATTATTATGAGATTCACTTTATATTTTGTTCCTTTTTTAAGCTCATACGTTTTTTGCTGTCTCTGTTTTTTGTAGCAATTCTATTGCCCCGTTTATGGCCTATCATCGGCATTGTTGTGTGTCCCTTGTCTGTCCTTTTGCCGGTCCCACAGTCTAGTTGCTTGTCTGTTCTCTTTATGGGTCCCATTTCAGAACGTTTAACGCGTGTCTGGCTTGTGGCAGAAATACGAACGATCTGATTGTCAATTGAGGGGAAGTGACGGCATTAATAAATCAAATCTGGCTACCCAGCATAAAGGTGATATTCAATAAATAGCACTAATCCGTGCCCTAAAGCAAATCGCCAGCAATTTACAATTTAAAATAAGTAAATGGGCCGATGTCATGCCAACAATCAACAAACGAACACAGAAACTGAAACTGAAACAAAAACATTTGCAAATCCATTAATAATCCATAAAAATGATTAATTACTGCAAGCCTGGGAGTGTGTGTGTGGGTGAGGTCTGCTTTGTCTGCTGTCTGTAAATGCAGCAGCAAGCCCCCAACCAACCCAAAGACCATTCCCCCCCTCTGTACCACCCATCGCATGTGTTTGTTGCATTGAAAATTTTCCAATTGATGCTTATAACTGTATCCACTATATAAACTAAGGGCCAGTGCATAGAGCTGCTCCGCCGTCGGCTGCTGCTGCCTTTACATCTGCTGCTGGTGTTGTGGCTAACGCACATGCGCAATCTAGCTACATGTATGCATGTGTATATATGTGTTTGGCTGTGTATGTGTGCCGCATTTGTGTGTATGCAGCAGCTAAACAATGAAAATCCGACACTGCGTCGGCCATTCAGTTGCCAAGCTTCCATTTTGCCAGCATCGGCCATGGCGTTTAGTCGTATTCGGCACGGCTGCCCACGCCTCAAGCCACATGCCACAAGCCTTGCAATCGGTAGGCAATTCTGCCAAGCGAGTCGACAGGGGGGTGGTCTCGCTGTGCCATCCCCTGGGTGGTTATTTAAGAGCTGCGCTTAGAATACTGCTGCGTAGTTTCTCTTAAATTATCCGATACAGGAAACTACTTTACCGACAATTATTCTAAGGCATCTAACTACCGATAGATGGCGCTAGAGACTATTTTTTTGAGCTTGCTAATAGAGAAAGGGCAAAATAGTTAAACTATGAGGGTTGATTTGAATGGGCAATTTGGACAGGGACATAGTATGAAGAAGTGTACTGATTGTCTTTATTATATATTGTAGTAAATGCGAATGTATATTTAAATTTGCATATAAGCCTGCAACCTGCGTTGTTAAAATAATTTCCAATAATAACAATATGGAATCTGAAATAACATAAACTTTGTTGATGTGAATCAAAACAGATTCGCACGAAAACAATATTGTTTTCGTTAGCAGGAAATATAATTTAACTACTTCAACACGACAAACATATCGTTATACACTGTACACACAGATAAAATGAGACTTAAGTAATTTTTTTTCGACAAAATTGAAACTCTATTGATACCTTATGTGAATAAGTGCAATAACTAGTTTAAGGCCATATGAGCTCATCGCCCCAATATGTAGAAACCTACATCTCCTGCATGTTTTGACCTTGCTTTACCAAATGTGGCAGGCACGTTTCTCATGATCGCCAAAATCAAAAATCAAGAGGCCTCTTTTTCAATCGTTTTCAGCGTTTATATTGCAGCAGAAATTAGTACTTTATATGCTATATCATAATCAACCGTTTTACTCATTTTTCTGAAGTTATTTTCAAAACACAAATCACGGTCAAGCGACCATTTTTCAAAGAATTATAATTTTTTACTGGTTATTGTTTTGACATATTCCTCGGAATGTAAAACGATTCTTGGAAAAAGGTTCATTAAATATATTGGAAAAAGGGACATTCGTGGAAAAATAGTTAACTTGTTGAATGCTCTGCCGGCCTTCCTTACTACGACCCACTGGTCCACATCATAATAATTTCCTTCTAAACATCCTCAATAGTATTTCATTAAAAGGCAGCTAAACTTTTAATATGTGTTCAATTGTAAATAAATAATAAAAAGGTAATTTTTTGTTTTTTTATATTTTTTACTTAACCAATGTTTTTGATTATTTAAAAATCTAAAACCTTTTTTATATTTTTGTAATCATGACTTCTTTTTCGTTTTTGATTTGCATATACTAGCGGGTATAACCCGGCCTCGCCCGTGGCACGTATGTTATATAATCAATGTTCTCTAAAGGCTTTAAAAATGATTTTGAAATTGAGTAAACAAACAACTCTCATATAAATGATTTCCGCCATTTTACCACTGTTGCAAGTGGAATTTTCCAAATCGCTGAAACAAGTATTCATTATATTTTTATGTAGAGCTATTAAAATAAGTTTGATGCAAATCGGACACAACTTAAAATTCACGAAAAAAAATCTTCAAAACGCACTTTCCACCGAAAGAGGTTAGATTTATCGGAAAATGTGAAACACGTCTCAAATGATTTTTCATATGGATCTTTGGAAATGAATTTGAGCGCGAAACGACAATCTTTGACCCCCATTTATACCAAGGAGGGATGAATTTTCAAAAAGTGCGAAACACCCCTCAAGAATTTGAACAAATTGAGGGCGATCGGATTGTAAAAAAAAATCTCCACACCTGCGGGTGCAATTTCGAGAAACCCCTTCGTAACGTGCACCTTCATGACATAAGGTAACTACAGTGAAAATTTCTGCTTCCAAGCTCCCACGGTTTGGGATGTGCGTTGACCACCAATCAGTCAGTCAATAAGTCAGTCAATAAGTCAGTCAGTCAGTCAGTCAGTCAGGACAAACAGTTTTATATATAGATTAGCGGGTATAGCCCGGCCTTGTCCGTGGCACGAATGTTATAAAATCAATGTTCTCAAAAAGCTTTGAATATGATTTTAAAACTGAGAGGACGGTAAACCAACTACTTTCATATAAAAGTTTTCCACCCTTTTACCACTGTTGCAAGTGGAATTTCCCAAATCGCTGAAACACGTATTCATCATATTATTATGTAGAATTTTAAAATAAGTTTGATGCAAATCGGACAAAACTTAAAATTCACCAAAAAAATCTTTAAAATGCACTTTCCACCGAAGGAGTTTAGATTTTACGAAATATGTGAAACACGTCTCAAATGATTTCTTATGTAGATTCTTGAAAATGAATTTGAGCGCGAAACGTCACCCACCAAATCTTTGACCCCCATTTCCACCAAGGAGGAATACATTTTTGGAAAAGTGTGAAACACCCCTCAAATGAATTTGAACAAAGAAATTTGAAATTGAGTTTGAGGCCATCGGATGGTAAACAAAAAAGTTTCATACAAACGTTTTATCGCGATTTTTCCATACTTGCGGGTGGAATTTCCCGAAACCCCGTCTTAACGTGCACCATCATCACATAAGGCAACTACAGTGAAAATTTCAGCTTCCAAGCTCCTACGGTATGGGATGTGCGTTGATCATCAATCAGTCAGTCAATAAGTCAGTCAGTCAGTCAGTCAGTCAGTCAGGACAAACAGTTTTATATATAGAGATATAAACATTTACTTATTTTCAGCGATAAAAAGTATATTATATACCCGAACGTATCAGTTAATCTACTAATATGTAGCTTAAATTTTCTTTCGGCTTGCTCACTCTATGCTCATCATAAGTAGCTGGGACTCGTCTATATAGGATCTCAATATGCTGCTCAAAACAGATAGAAAAAAATTTACATCTTACAACATACATATTCTCTTCATGAACTGAATCATATTAAATGTTAATAAATTGCAAAAATGTATCAACCATGTGCTCTGATCTTTATGACAAAAGTCAAAATAACTTCTAAAGAAATATTAAAAATGAAGCCGACGCAGCAGCAATTGTCACAAATCTTGGGGCCAATTAAATTTAGATTGTTTTTGGCGGCACGACGACCCAATAAAATGTCAAATTTATCATTTACTTGTAAGAAAACAAGGCGAAACAAACATAAACCCAAAAAAAAGTTTAATTGAGCAATTGTCCATCATCTTTGCCATAAAAATATGCGTTGTCCCGAAATTGGTTCTCCTGTTTATGTGGGGCACAAGTGTCACCTTAAGCCCCGACATGTTCGAAAGATGAACAATTTACAATTGTGAGACAATTAACTGACGGTCGCGGACAAGCCATAAATCTGAGGTGTTAAAAAAGACGAGACGAGCAGTATAAAAAGTGAAGCACATGTTTTGTAGATGCTCGATTGCCTTCCCATTTTTTTTTGTTATTTTTTTTTTTGGTGGTTGGTTTCCTGTGGGCAGAAGCCTGTGGTGGGGGCGAGGGTGGTAAACTTTTGTGGTCTGTGCGTGCCGCAAGTGTCGCGTTTTGAAATTGCTGTGGCATATTGTGCAGGTCAGGTCCAATGGACTGAACAAAACTTTGACAGAGTCGGGCACACCACGCATCCAACACCCAACCCTCACTCCGATAGAGTCCCAGCGGGAGTTGCGCGTCAAACAATAAATGTGCCACATACGGTCCAAAATGCAGCCATGAAAATCCGATTATTACATTTTTTATTCGAATGAAGCAACGTTGCTGTTGACATCGTCCCAATCCTCTCTCCCATAATCAATTAATGCTGGCAATTTGTGCAGCCGAACGTATCCTCAATTATGTGCGCCAAAGTGGCTGCCATTGCCGAGGATTAATTGCAAAAACAACAACAATTTGGCAGTGAAAACCATTAAAAAAAAATACAAAAACGATGCCAATCGCAATTTTCCCATGGAAGTGCGACTGACTTGACATTAAGCGATCCAGACAACAACAATGTAAATTATAACAAAAACAAACATTTAGTGGGGGTCGCGAGCTAATCGAAAAAAAAATGCCGAAAGTCAAATACAAAATCAAAACCAAACACACACAATGACAATGTCAATAACAAGCGAGCATTATAAAAAATCTAAAACGAAAAGCTTTTGAGGCTTGTTGACAAATCCTATGCTCCGAAAATACTACAGGATAGAATAGCTCCAAGCAGGTGGGATAGAAATAGATTATTTTGTCATTTTATCATGGACGGAGAGATTGAAAATGAGATAGGAATTTAAAAAATATACATATATCAATAAAAACATACAATACACTTCGCTTGCTGCGCCCACTATGCAGCACCTGTGCTTCTTCTTCCCTTAGCACCTAATTATGGGAAATGTCTTCTTGATTAGCTTCGGTGTATAATACATATTATGGTCCGGTATTAATTTTAAGGCAATAAAATCGCATCCAAACTTTTAACATGTATGAATATGTTTGTTTATTTATGTAAATGTTCACATATTTGTACACAAATGTATGTACATATATTGATGTAGTTTTATGTATATGTATGTATATGAATGAATATGTATGCTTATTTATGTTTTTGTATACAAATGCTTGTATATACATATATGTATGTATATGTATCACACAAAATATTGTATACCAAGCGCTGAGCTAAAAATTCATGATTTCTCAATATCGATTTGATCGGCTTCATGGAAATGAGGAAAGATATCGTAGATTAAAAAAAAACTTGATCTTCGCAAGTAATAAGAGGAACTACTTTACAAATTACAAGTCACCAGCTATTATAAAACAAGCAGACAGACAGCGAGATGGACTGACTTGGCAACACCGACCTGGCTGTTAATGCTTTAAGTGATCGGCATTGTCAGAAGGCAAAAATGGGAGTCCGAGCTCCTTGTTAGTTTTCTGTGCCACATTATATAAATCTTTTTTAATCCAATAATACCCAATAATTTGTATTATTGTATTCCCTAAACCTCCTTGTCCCAACTCCTTGCCAAAGCCTAAATTCGCTCATACGACGCTTTGAATGGTTGGCCAGCAAAAACGAAACGTTCAAGTGTGTTTTTTGGGGTTTTTGCAATTGGCACTTTGCAAAAAAAATATATTTATATATTTATATATATGTATATATATATATATATATGTATACATATGTTGAGTCAGTGCAGTGACGTTTGCCGAAACAGCGCTAAAAAAAGGTCATTGCTGGGGGAGCCAAAACTCATTCTTTTCTGTTAGCCGTGCACTGTTGTTTGGGGTGTGAGTGCATTTTCAATCAAAATTGCTCAGCAGCAGCAACTGCAGCAGCAGCAGCAGTCGCAGTCGCAACAACAACATGCAACAAGGGGCAAAAACAACAAACAAACTTCACAAAATTTGCACTCGGCAGCATTTTGGCAAACTCGCAAACTCTCGCGGCGCACATGAGCGCATAAAACAAACAGTTAGACTGCAAGTGTGCGTGTTTGCGTGGGTGTGTGTATGTGTGTGTGTGTGGTACTTGCTCTTTATCTTTTTGCATATAAACGTCGCTAGTATCAGCGCCCACCGCTGCACACTTTCACAGGCCCACTCCCATGCGTTACAAGCCTTGGGCGCAGAGTGCATTTTTGGTCAGTTGCAGCTCGCGACTGGAATTTTTTTTCGCTGCACTTTAAGTGCAGTTTAGCCTGTACCCAGCAACCAACCCCAACCTCACCCCCCTTCTTCCCATCTTTCGCAGGACTGCCGCCACTGCAAGTGCCTGGCACCGCGTTTGACTGGCTCTTTGGCGACTTTGAGTGTGCGGCGTTAGAAATTGCGAAAAAAAAGTTGCGCGTTGCAAATGAGTTCTTACAAAGGCCATGAGTCCACCCACAGCCCAATACACAAACATGCGCACACACACTCACACACACGCACATGTGTGTGCCGCCAGATCATGGGTCGGCTTAGCGGGGTGGGGCTTGGCCGTTGCATTTTGGTGCGGCCTTTGGTTCGTTGACGACCAAGTGCCAATTCGCTGGCATGTTGGATTGAAGCGCTGGAGTGGCGCTTAAGTGCTATTGCTCTAGCCATACCCCATGCCCCCTGCCCCAATCCCTATGCCCCAGCGGACGCCCTCGTTGCGCTTCTTTTTCATTTAATTAAAATTATTTGCCTTTGCCAGAGACCAAGCGCAGCCAGCCACTCGGAACTTAGCTAGATTTGGGCGCCGGTCGCGTCTTCCGGGTGTGCGATCCCAAACCTGCTGTAAGTGCGTGCGGCTTATTGTCAATTAGTGCTGCTGCCAGCCTTCTCCGGCCACCAAAATGCAGCGATGCATTCAGGCAGCTGCAATCAAAGCCGAACGTGCAACAGCAGCCTCTACGTCGTGTGGCACTCGCAATTATTTTTGTTGCAAATAAATAAAATGCATAAAAACGTTGAAATAAATGCGG
Organism: Drosophila ezoana; assembly: GCA_035045725.1. Taxonomy (NCBI): domain Eukaryota; kingdom Metazoa; phylum Arthropoda; class Insecta; order Diptera; family Drosophilidae; genus Drosophila; species Drosophila ezoana. The sequence continues at coordinate 740,138 of JAWNOU010000197.1, read as the reverse complement.
CAAATGCTTACATGTTGCCAATTACAACAAACGCACCGAAACAAAAAACAAATTGCAGTATAAAATATAAAATATAAAATATACACAAATTCGCGTTCGAATGAGCTACTAGCGTCCGGCAAAGCGCAAAGGAATGCAGTCAAATAGTCGGGCTTTGATGTGAGTTCTTCCCGTTCTAATAACGCGGTAAAGTGTACTTTTTAAGCTTCCCTTTTTGTTTAGTTTAAAGTTTATGTGTTGAGCAATATGCATAACAAGTATAGGAGCTTTAGATTAGAAAGAGATTCGCTCAACACAAGTTTGCTTGAATCCAAATAGATAACAGAAGATCTTCTACAAAAGAATTAAGGGTACGTTAACAATAAAAGAAAAGTATACTTCTGCAGCTTAAAAGGGACTGCCTCAGCCTCACAACTTAAGCGTCAGCAGACTCTATTCCACTTCTTCGCCACGTTGAAGAGGAGGCCGCAGACCAACCCTATAAACTGATCAGGACGATAAGCTCGTCTGTGTCGTATGTTTGGATTCACAGATCTCAACCCCCCCCCCAAACCCCCCCCCCAAAACCCCAAAAACCCCCCACAACCCAACCCTCCTTTTTCCTTTTCAGTCAATACTTCACGTCTTCGTGAAAGTTTGCCATTGTTTCAATGATCCCCAAGCCTGGAAAACCCGATAGTGACCCCGCGTCTTATCGGCCGATGTCTTCTGCCTTCGATCTCAAAGGTTTGCGAGCGACTGCTCGCCTCCAGGATGATGATTGTCGTGGAATACCCTGGACTCATCCCTGACCAACAATTTGGATTCCGCGTGGGCCACAGCACTACCGAACAATTACACCGGATCACAAACCACATTCTTCAGGCGTTTGATTTATAGAGCAGGCCTTCGACCGGGTATGGCACCGGGGGCTCCTGGCCAAGATAAAATCTTGTCTACCCTCACCCTAATTCGAACTCATGAAATCCTATCTGGAGGGTGGATCATTCAGTGTTAAAGCGCGAACGGTACTATCAAGCATCCAACCAGTTATGGCAGGTGTACCGCGAGGTTGCGTTCTCGGCTTTCATTATTTACAGCAGACATACCGGTCTCTGACGCGGATGAACTGGGCATCGATCCACACAAAATGATGATTGCCACTTTCGCTGATGACGTCGGAATCTTTTTCAGTACGAAGTTGCAGACGGTATCCAAGAGTACCTTTACCTCCTAGACACCTGGGCTAAAAGGTGGAATATTAAAATAAACAGCTCCAAATGCACAAACGTGTGCTTCACTCTGAGGAAAAGTATACTTCCAGCTGTGCAGCTCTGCGGCGACACCGTCCTACAGAACAATAAAGTTAAATATCTTGGGCTGCTCTTCGACCAGCGACTGACCTTCAGACTCCAGTCCAATCGCCAGCCTATATTGGCTAATGAACAAGGGGAGCAAACTTTCTCTGATCAATAAGCGCACAGTATATTTGCAGATTATTGCCCCCGTATGGATGTACGGCATTCCGAGCTGGGGACTTGCTGCCAAGCCTCAACGTAACAGGGTGCAAGTCATGCAAAATAAAGCTTTACGCCTAATCACAGATTGTCCATGGTATGTCAGGAACTCAACCCTGCATAAAGACTTGAATCTGGCGGTTGTCGAGGACCAGATCGCCTTTCACTCAAGCCGATACAACGATCGACTGTTGGTTTACAGCAATGGCTTGGCCAGACCCCTGGCTACAGCTATACCTATCCGGCTGCTCAAAAGGCGCCACTTTGGGCTTCTCCCACGAGGGGGCTCACGGCGCAGGAGGCGTCTATGAGGTCATTTAACAACGGAATTAACAATGACTACGACTTAACTTAGTTTTTATATATCTACCTATAGCTATGGAAAATAGTCGAAATACGATAACAGGCTAGATTTCATCATTTTGCATTAAAAAAAGGAAATTGCCAAAAATTATTATGTGTTTTAATTTGAAAAAACTGATTTCTTTTTAATTGAGAAAATATTTAGAAATCAAGAAAAAATTTACTGTACTGAGGCAGGAAGCCACTCTTTAATCATCCTTCGTTTATCAACCGTAGTAGAATTATTTGTGTTGTCTTTTTACATAAGTTGATTAACGGCGATATAGGTACGACAGACTGTGCTTTGCAGAAATTTCATTTCTTATGCCTACATTTCAACAATCAATATATTTAATGCTATCTTGCAGGGTTAACTGAATGAGATTAGAGACCATCGTGTCTGTGATGTTTAATCATTTATTACATTGTATTATTTACTATTGTTGTCAGTCATTACGTTGACAATTTTTAATTAAGATATAAGAACACAAACACAAACTCCTAATAACATTCGAAACGAATCAAGTCGTCTTTAACTTCATTCAATTTAAGTTTCATGTATCATGTTTCAGATATTGCATTAGCATTGCGATTGAAGCTATATCTGCTTTATTATTAATAAAAAAATTATCAAAAATTAATTTTTCGAAAGAACTCTGGCGAGTTGTCACGATTAACAGAGTAATTAGAATATTTTGTATGGTGGTTTCATTTTTACTAGGGCAATTATAATCGACGCACGAGAAATTGCAATTACCTTCCTACAGCTGCCTAATGAGCTGTCAGCTTCCGTTTCTTTCACTGCGGACAGGACATGCGGTAAGGACATGTGCGCCATGTTGCGCTCCTATTAATAATTGCAAGATGCGTAATTATTGATTTTCCATTAACACTCTGAGGTGGCAGAAATTAAAACAAACACAAAAAAAAAAAAAGAAAATAGAAAAAACAACCAACCAACGTGTGTGCGCGCTGGGCACTTTGAACTTAGGCCTGGTCCTCAACGAGTTCCTGTGCGTCGTCTCACGGCTGGAAAAGCTCTTTGAGGCAACGTCAACGGCGGCTCCCGCTTGTCCCAGTCGCCTGTCGCCTGTCGCCTTTGTAGCAATTAGTAGGCGTGTGTGTTATTTATTAATAAATATTTTACACTTCAACGCCCAGGGTTAATTGCACTCACGTATGCTGAGGTTGCAAGGGTGAGGGTGAAACTGGCAAGCAAACGGTTCTAAAAGTACGCACAAGTAAGCATAGCATAAGATTGATATACATTAACATTACTATACACTTGTAGAGGGCATTCTAAAAATATCCTGAAATGTATAACTCTGCTACTATTACCATATGTGTTGTTCTTTAACTTTTTATTATTTTTTTTTATGTATTTTATTGTGTAGTATATATCGTAAACCAATAATTTTCTTTGCTAAATACATTTGAAAACTTAATACACATGCATAATCTTACTATTTATCAACAAAGGGGTTCTTCATCACATGACTATTCATCAATCATATATTAATAAAAATAAATAGAATGAGCGCACCCCCTTGCCTACGTCCAAAAGAATTGCTTTGTCTTTGTATGTATATTATTAATCATAATCAACATCTGAGTCAACATAGTCAGGTTAAACTTGGCATTTCTGAGTTCTACAATGCTTATTACAACAATCTTATCAAAATCGGACAGCTTTATCATATCGATTTTCTTAAAGAACTGATCGAAAAACGGGGTTTTATATGAAAAATTGATCAGTTTCTCAATAAATCTTGATCAAGCTCAGCAAGCCTGTGCCCCTAAGGGTATTTAATCTTCGGCGTGCCTAATATAGTCTTTATTTCTTGATTTCTAATTAAAAAGTGTGGTACAGTGCATTCTGTTAGCTGTCTTTGTTATTAAACTTGACAGAAAATGAAGTCAAACTGTTTAAGACATTGCACAAACATGCTTTAAGCAGCGCATAGACAAGGGTGGTAGTCAGCGAGGCTCACGCTGCGCTGAATTTGAATATGCCGTATAAGGAGACAGGACTATGGGTATGGTCAGTCGCAACCCTTCTTGGACAGTGCCCAGCTGAGCTCTGTTCAACACAGCTCAACTCGGTTCAACTCAACCAGCCAACCATCCATCCACACTCGCCACGGGCTGCTGCACGCAACGTGGCGCTAATTTCTTTGATTACTCCGATTCTGAGTAAAACGGCACGGTAATCCTTTGTGCCTTGTCTTTGGGACATGCATGTAAACAATCGGAAATGAGCTGCTTTCATTGACCAACTGAACTTCAAAACTTTGACTTGGCAGTTGACTAGGCTCAGCCCTTACTGACAGTCAGTCAGCCAACCCCCAAGGCAATAGGATTTTGGTTTTTTTTCCTTAATTATTGAGCAGCGGGCGTTATTTTCATTTTTAAATGCCCCAGCCAGAGGCATTTTATCCCTTGTATCCTATGTGTAGAAACTGAAAACTTCTTTAAAATGTTTCTTGCTAGAATCCAATATATCGCTTCGCTTAAAGGGTTTTATTTGTTTGTTTTCAGTTTATTTTACTTGGATTTTAAAAGAACTATGCAGCCTGTAGGGTTCCTAGGACACCTAATTAATATGAACTAATCATAACCCGTGAGGCCACATCCTCTTTTATAACCGTTGTGTGCGTGCAATTGAATGGACATAAAGGAAATGCAAAAAAGCCCAAGTATCTGCCGAGTCCGGGCAAATAGAAATCGGGCGTTGCAGGAGGCGTACTGACCAACAGGCGCTATTCAAAATCAAATGCAGTACTCAACTTCAAAAATTATCGCCCTGGGGCCAGTTCCGAGCATGTACACGATACAAGTTTGAATTGAATTAATGTGTGCTCTCAATTTGCATGTGTATGTGTCTATCTGTGTTCAATTAGGAATCAAAATCCTTCACTGAAATAAATTGATATATATTTGAAATTTGATTATAGCAGAAAAGATAATTTTTAAAATATTAAATATTAAAATTCTCAAGATTTGCAATTGACTCTAAAGTTTAAGAAAACATTTACATTTAAGTATCATAAAATATTATGTGCACATTGTTTTCTTCTAAAAAAAAAAATTTTTGAGAACAACATCTATCATCAATTATTTGCCAAAAAATATTCAAATTTTAGTTGTTCAATTTAAGATAAACAAGTAAGAGGCTCTAGTTGGGAGCTTCCGATTAGGATTTACCCCGAATTCTCTTCTATCAGCATCAAATGCAGCTCGCACTACGCACTCGTTTAGTTCAGCAGTAATAAAAATAAATGTAAAACAAGTACGAGGTTCTAGTCGGGAGCTCCCGACTAGGGGATACCCTGAACCCTATTCTTCCAACACCAAATGCAAATATGTATATACTATTCTAGAAGCTACATGTCAAGTTTGTTGACTCTAGCTCTTATAATTTACCAAAATTGCTTAAAAAACAGGATTTCGATATAGATTTTTATCGAAAACTTGGAAACGGGACAAGTTATCGTTTATCAGAAACAAACTCAATCTGCGCGGGCACCAGGAGGACCTATAGCTAAAATTTCATGTCTCTAGCTCTTATAGGTTCTGAGATCCTTGCGTTCATACATACGGACAGACGGACAGACAGACGGACGGTCGGACAGACGGACGGACAGACAGACGGACCAGGCTAGTTCGTCTCGGCTATTGATGCTGATCAAGAATATATATACTTTATGGGGTCGGAGATGCTTCCTTCTGCCTGTTACATACATTTACATTTTGCACAAATACAATATACCCTTTTTACCCATTTTCAATGGGTTCAGGGTATAAAAAGGTTCGGTAGGACTCAAACTGGTAACAGACTACACTTTTTGCAATCGCCTCAACCCAACAGCCACACCAACAATTGAATCCTAATGAGAAAAAAACGGTTGATAGAAATCAAAGAAGTCGCGCAATCTTTCAATTTGGTCTTGCTGCCCCAAACTAGTGGCCAGCCAAAACACGTTTTCTAAATAACTTCTGTGTTTCTTAACCGATTCTAATGAAATTTTCAACAGTAGATCTAATGGTTCTATAGAATATTTGTGTATTATCAAAAAGTCAATTGCATTTAAATTGTGGCTTTAAATGGTGGGCAATATAAATTGGTTTATTTACTATTTTTATAGCTATGAGGTAGTGGCTGGGAGGTGCTGACATCTATAACATGAAAGATACTTAATATATGTATACTGTTCAAGAAGCTAAATGTTATGTTTGGTGGCTAAAGCTCCAATTATTTACAAAATTTGCTAAAAAAAAAAAAAGGTATTTCGATATAGATTTTTATCAATTACCACTCGTACTGCGCGGGCACTATGAAAACCTATGTTCAAAATTTCAAGTCTTTAGCTCTTACAGGCTCAGAGATCCTTGCGTTCATACATACGGATGGACGGTCGGACGGACGGACAGACAGATGGACATGGCTAGATCATGCTGATCAAGAATATATGTATATACTTTATGGGGTCGGAGATGTTTCCTTCTGCCTGTTACGTAACATACATTTGCACAAAAACATTGTACTCTTAACCATATTTATTGGTTTCAGGGTATAAAAAATATATTTGAATTTTGAAGGGGACTTAAATATAAAATATTAATATTTTCTTTAAAACCTTAGTTGCTTGAGCAGAAATTTTTTGGATTGAACCTCCCAGAAGATTAGAAACAACTTGTTCATTCGACAAACAATTTACCTATTACTTAGCATTTAAATAAATATGTGTTTATATTAAGTAGCATGAAAATAATTTCTTTTAAGCACATTTATTATAATTAAACTTAACTTATTCATTTCTTTTTAAATCTTTTAAGTAAAAATTACAAATGCCAGTAAAGGGGCTGCTCAAACGGGCACACATGTGCTTCTTCTTTTCCCCGCATTTCCACTGCTCTTCTCATATACTCTGTTTTCCCTCTCATCTAACACAAATAAAAAACATCTCGTCGAACATTTGGCATTCAATGCAAGCGATGGAAGAAACAGTGGAACAAAAAGGCAAACAGTCAATGAGGTCTCAAATTGTGTAGACTGGACTGAAGCACTGCTAATGATTGATGCGGACGGCCTCTATAAGCATGTGAATTTCATAGCCATACAAATGCACAGGCCGTCGTGTGTGTAGCTGGTAAAGAGAGCTCGCCAAAAAGGAACTTTGCACGCATGCACTTGTCGACTTTTGCATAATGCGCAATGAATGACTCGTGGTTGGAGGTGGGGGAGGCTGGACAGGCGGAAGGCTTCTGGCCGAGCTACTTTTCGGTCATTATGCGAATGGCTGGGCAGGGCTGGGCTCTGGCTGGAGCTGGCTATACACACAGACTCCCACATACACACACATGTGGATATGGAAATGGGAATTCTTTGATTTGATTTTTATTTGGCTGTTTGTGCGCCACTAAAAAGTTAATTGCACGAAAAATAAGTTAATACACCGCTCCGGCCGTGCCCGCTACGTACCGCTTACCATCCGCTTGAGTCCGCTCCAGTCGCTGTTTAATTAAATTAGTAGTCGTCCTTCTGTATTACAACTACCCACCAGTCCGCCTGCCTGTCACATGCATCCGAGCCCGCGCCCGCGCCCGTGACCGTATAACGATACGGACCCGCCTCTCTCTGGCTTTTTTTTTATTTGCTGACTGTTTGCCAATCCGTTGACGTGAAGCTGTAGCTGCATGTTGTAGCGGCGCTCAAGTCAATTAGCAAGTATTTTTAATTGCTTTAAATTTGCATAATTTCTGTCAACAAGCAGCCAGTCGGACTGCTCCCACGCGGATCTCACGGTCTTTCTGTCTGCCCGACGCCAACTGAAGACTTTAGACATTAACTTCAATTAGCCATGACAATGAACAGTGGTCAGTGAGTCGAGGAACGCCTGGGGCTAGGTTAAAAGAAAGTCATCTAATACCCGGTCTAATCCAAGTTTGAGTGCCCCAACTGCGGCGGGCATTTCAATTAACCCGACGCACCTCAAAACGCACGGCAAGCGCTGGCCATAAACTTGGGCAAGACAAATCCATGGCACACGCCAAGGAACGAAATGTCGAAATGTCCCTCGCATACAATTTGACCTCATTTTGTAGCTGGTGAAGACGCACAACTAATTAGACACATGCCAGCTAGGATAATTCAGCTCGGGACAGAGAAACAGACGGCTGATATGTGTGGTTATGAAAGTTCATTTGTTTTTGTTTCTGTAGCTGCAGTGTGTGTGTGTGCGCTTGACCGTACGCAAATTACTTGTGTCATAAATTTACCAGACAACCGACAAGCGACAAGAAAAGTCAACGACCCAAATGACACCCGAGGCTTACAAGTGGGTCGAAGAATAAAACCTGCCAGCCAGGTTGTAAGCCCAATCGAGCCCGGAGCAGCCCAATGACTCAATTCAATGTGAGGTGCAGATTGCTTTTGTTCCAGGATATCGGGCAAAAGGTAACTATCACGTATCTTTAAGCTTCACATTAGGTTAGCCACGTTTTATGGTACTCTCTCATTCAATAGTTAGCGAGCGACCTTCATAAAGATTCGTATCTTAACGATGACAGTGGCAAAGTTGCAGCATATTCTGTTACACACACAATCTCTCGCCTCAAGATTCAAGGCTACCCATTGTCTTTGATTCAAGCGCCAGCAAAGTTGACTTAAAAGTCCCCAAAAATCCAAACCACAAACAGGGCACTCGTTCGCTTATCGAAGCCCTTCCAATGCCCACCATGGACCAAAGCAGCAGCACAAAGGGCCGAGATGCAAGTTCGGCGATAAGCTTAATATGCGTTTTCCTCAACTGCTCATTAGGCTAGCATGCCCGACGGCAGGATAACCGGTTGGCCATAGACACACACACACACAAGCCACGACAATAATTATAGGTTTGAATGCCGTTCATAAACACTTTGCATAGTTTTAACGGCCAACCCTTTAATGGCCTTCTGAATGGTTAGTGTGACAAACAAAAGGACAAGCATGAAGCGAGAAGCCACCACCTGGGCTCCTTTGGCGACGGCCTGGCCATTTCTTAATTTCGACTACGTGACACACACAGGATCAGCAATTGTGCCAGGCCGTAGAAAAGTGTAAAGTTGCCTCTCCGGGGTCTTCCTCTTTTGTTCGCCATAAAGTTGCTCATCTGGATGCGTTTATTGTTTCTTAAAGATTACCATCGTGCTGGTTACCCCTAGAGTTATAGCCAAAGTTTTACTCAATCAATGGCAACTGACCAAAATATTTACGTGACTTTAAACGAAAGCGATTTACGTATAAATTTGTAAGCAAACAATGCAATGGACATCAGTGGGAAATCATGAATGAAATCGCGTAAAAGTTGTTAAACAAAAAATAAATAAAAATAACACCGTGAAAAGCGAAAACGTGTGAAAAAATAATATCATTTGCGGAAATGAAGGGCACTGCAAAACGAGCGAATAATTTTCGCATATTGAGTAATCAATTAAAATTAACCGAAAAACGAAATAATATTCAATACGCACACACAGACACAAGCCCATATCCTCCTGCGGGAGCACCCTACAGGACAATGTTGTGGCGCTGACCGGTTGCCGGAGCTGTAAACCGTGACCCCATTCCAATGGGGTGCGTACTGGTTGCTTCATTAACCGGCACATGCACATACACACAAGCACACACACATATATAAACAAGGGCCCGTGCCCAACGTTTTCAACTCATTCACCGGACACGGAGCCGGCATTTAATTTTTTTTCGCTTACTCATACCATTACAATGCCACATAATAACAACAACAGCAACAACAACAACGAGCGTGTGTCCCAATGCCATTCAAGGTCAAACCATAATCGTTGATAATGAAAATTATTTCGCTCTCACAGCTTTTTTTTACCCCCTTTAGGGTTCACTCACATTTTAATGGCCTTGTTCTGCGTCTCATATTTATTTTTGTCACTTGTTTTTCTTTAATTTTCATTTAATGCAATTGCTGCAACCGAGCCCCGCCTCTGCGCCACCTCATTGTGTAAATTATTGCCGAAAAAAGGAATGGCAAAAATGCAGGCGCCCCAAAGTATGCAACATAATTAAAAATCAATGGCACACAAACTGATAAAGGCCGAGGGGGCGTGGCAATAACCAGATTTTCCACATTAAATGCCTTTTTCGTTGCTTTGTTTTCATTTTTTATTGTTGGCCGCAATTTATTTTTGATTGTTTTTTAATTTATTTTTTATTCGCACAAAAAGCGCAACAGAAAACATGAAAAAATACGCGCGAATGCGAAGCGCACAGCAGAAATCAACAAAAATGCCAAAGAATACAAAAAAATATAAATATAAATACAAAAAAATGATACAAAAAAGCCGGCCAAAAACACCGGTCAGCAGCAGCAGGAGCAACAGCAGGCGGGTCGACGAGTCACATGGCGTGCTTTTTAAGTGTGTGAATGGCGTCTGTGTGCTTATATATATAGACATATATACATATATATATGTATATACATATATTTTTTTTGGTAAGTGTATGCACTGGCACTGGTGAGCAGTAAAACTGTTGCTGGGGTGTTGCAGCGTCAAAAATAAAAAAAAATACAGAAAGTGTCGAAAATATAAAATGGATATTGCAACAAGCAAACAGAAGCAGCAGCAGGACAAACAGCAGGAGTTGGCCAAAAAGGAGCAGACTGCGTGCAAGAGAGTGCAGAAGAGCAGAAAAATCGGAGCATCACAATATAATTAACTTTAAGAGTAAGCTGATCTGCTACTCTCTACATGTGAATGTACCGTCATCGAAGGAAGATAATTCCACAATCAAAAATCATTTAAAATAATTGTCTGTGGCTCGACGCATGTTACAAACTAACTCCCTGCTTCTAGATTCCATACACCTTAGTGCAGGTTTTGGTTGCAGTTTTGACTTTTCATATATTTTTCAATTTTGTATGAAAGAATTCAAATCAACATGCATTATCCAAAAAAGAAATCTTGCATATATACTTAGCTAGACAAATGCAATGGCTGGGGCTAAGGCTTTAATGCTTTGTGGCTCAAATTTAGAAAATTTAGCTTTCCAAGTAAAATTGGTCCGGTTCGAGTTAGGGATTGCTTTATTTTTAATTCTTAACTTAACTTTATACATAGTTAAGTGAATTGAAGCTCCGTGTTCGCAGCGGTTCTGCCGCCTTGTCTTTGTCGAATCTATCTATTAACATATAATAATTACACATAAGCTTTAAAATATTCAGTTTCTTGTTGCTCTAGTCAACTAGAGGGCTGCAGCTGTTTGCCTCGGACCTTGCAATCAGCTTAAACACCTCTTGGGACCCGTGCGGCAACCATGTGTTGCTTCAGCCCACAAAAGAGAAACACCAAAAGCAAAAAGCAAGAAGACTGCACTAGCCGCCAATTTTTGCTCGTATATATCGTTTTATGGGTGCTCATTTCCATGTGCTGCTTTTTTCTGTATTTTTTTATTATATTTGTGTTTTATTTTTTATATTTTATTTTGGCTGTTGTATACATATAGCCTGAAAGGGAGTAGTCCTGGTCGCTGTCCTGTGCTCGCTCTCATACTGCGGCCGTCGTTAAACGCGGCGCTCACTTGTGCCGACTCGATTTACCTTCGCCCACTGCTTCCCTATCCGGCCCACACATTCTCTTCACGGTTTTTATGTTGTGCCCTTTTTGACGGCTCGTGAAAATCACGTGAAATTTTTAAAATTGCAAAATAATGCCGGTCAAACTCATTATACATATGTGCATTTACGACACTTGTCTCTTTCTCTCTCTTTCTCTCTCTCTCGCGCTCTCTCTGTTGTATGCATGTATGTGTAGATGTGTATGGCAGGCAACACGTCATGCAACAGCTGGCAGATGCCGCAACAACAATAAGAAGCGTACCACAGTGAAAGGGAAGGCGTCGCATGAAGTCAGATTATTGCAGCGACTGCTCCTGTGGTAACAATGTCTTTACAAAATGCTTTCTTGCCACGGGATGGCTATAAGAAATTGGTCCTTTTTATGTTATGTGCATATCAATATCGATTTTAAGCAGATTAACAAAAGTTGGGAGAGCAACGCTCACTATACATTTAAATAGATCAACAACAGCACTGATACACATAAGATGTACAAAATGTTTAAGATATTCGGAATCTTTTGTGTTTAAACAAAATCATTTTTACATTAATGCAACAATTCAAAATTTTAATACTGAAAACTGCCCGATCCGCCAGCTATGCATTTCGTATGACTTAGTTAGTGGCATATACAGCAAAATACCAGATCAAAAATCAGTTCAGGTACAAAAAGTGAATAGTCTTGTAGTTTAATTTCAGTTTTGTTTATTAAATGCGATTACCATTTTTTATATATTTTTTAATAATTTTTTTTTAAATTATAAGGAAGATATTATTAATTTATAAATAATTATAATTAATGATTGTGCTTGTCAACACCTTGGTTTATAAATAATACAAACAATTTATTATGCCCTGAACATGATGCAAATGTATGTAACAGGCAGAAGGAAGCATCTCCGACCCCATAAGGTATATATATTCTTGATCAGCATCAATAGCCGAGTCGATGTAGCCATGTCCGTCTGTCTGTCCGTCCGCCTGTCCGTCCGTCCGTCCGCAGTCTGACCGTCTGTCCGTATGTATGAACGCAAGGATCTCAGAACCTATAAGAGCTAGAGAAATTTTAGATGTAGGTGCTTCTAGTTCCTACGCAGATCGAGTTTGTTTCCGATAATCGATAACTTGCCCCGTTTCTAAGTAATCGATAAAAATGTATATCGAAATCCTGTTTTTAAGCAATTTTGGTAAATAATAACAGCTAGAGTTACCAAACTTGACATGTTGCTTCTAGAAAAGTATATATATATCGATTATCTTTCATTTTATACCTATCGCCAACTCCCCGCTACTCTCTATCTATAAGCGCGCGCTGCATTTGGTGTTGGAATATGAGGGTTCAGGGTATCCCCTAGTCGGGAGCTCCCGACTAGAACCTCTTACTTGTTTTTTCATTAATACATGTAGAATAGTTTAGAATCACTACGCTGGCTGCTGAGATCTTCAAAAATAAATTAATAATCGGTTTTCCAGTAATATGCTTGATTCAAAATAAATTTGTTTTTTTTTTTTGGGAATTCCCATTGAACTTTTTGAGACACACATTTAGGAAACGAAACAACAAGGTGCAAATCTTAGGCTAGGTATAAATGATAATACATGTATCCTCTTCATTTTATAATATTAATAATAATAATTATAATAACAATAATAATAATAATAATAATAATAATAATAATAATAATAATAATAATAATAATAATAATAATAATAATAATAATAATAATAATAATAATAATAATAATAATAATAATAATAATAATAATAAAAAAAATAATAATTATAATAATAATAATAATAATAATAATAAACGCAATAATAATAAAAATAATAAAAATAATAAAATTAATATCAATAAAATTTAATTTAAATATTTTGACTAATTTTCAATAGAAATTTCCTTACAATCTTTAGGAAACATTAACACCTGCAGAATTCTCCCTTACACACTTATGCATAACCCCAATTGTTATCAGCAGTTTGTTAAACCGAACTTCCCAGCTATAAATCAACAAAATTACGACAAAGAATCGACGAACGACGACGACGACGCAACGATGATGATGATGTTTGTCATGACGAGTAGGTAACCAGTCTGGGCATTGTTTGTTTGCCATCACTGGAAGTTTTTAATTTGCCGGCCTGCAATCAGGGCTCATCCTTGTGGCTCATGGCCCGTTACCGTTCCTGTTGAATTGCAGTTTTTTGGCCTGCATAATATGCACTTTGGCCCGACTTTCACCCCTGGGGGTTGGTTGTAAGGCTGCCAACTTGTTGTCTAGCAGACTTGCATGGCCCAAAACGCAATTACCCGAACCGAATCGCCTTCTGCCTATCAGCAGCGCAGTCCTTAGTCCTCCACTCTCGAGGCCGTCGAGAGATCCTGCACAATGTGTGCAATTGCATGCAATTTCGGGTGCAAAAGTTTTGCAAATTGCATTCGGTGTGGCGAGCGTTGCAAGAAATGCAAAATTGCCTTTAAGATTAAATTGGGGTAGCGCCGGCAAGTATGCAATTAGTTTGGCGCCAGCTAAAGTTTCCGGCTCTGGGCATATTGCTCCGGCTGCATAATTGTTGTATCGCTCAATCTAACTGGCAGCCAAATGAAGCCACTTCCTTGACCTCAAAATTGCAGCTAGTCACATATGTGTAAAAGGCGCACCCAGCTAAATTGCTGATGACTTAAGGGTTTCCACATACACACACACTTACCCACACACACACACTGGCATACATAAGTACAAGTGTGTTTATGCTATGTGACAACACTTGCGACCAAATTGATACTAAAAACGAACAAAAATAGCGGCCAGTTGCTAGCCAGTTGCCGCTGGGTAGCCCCAAAGGACTCAAAGACGGCGACAACTTTGGCCACACCTTTGCTTACCTACACGTGGTCCCACACATATATTCAAACTGACAAACCGACGCATGTAAATAGTGGCAAGGCAAATATTTTCAGAGCCAAGGATTTCATTATCCTTATCACATGACAAGCGGAATTTTTTTCGTTCAGCGCACAACAAAAGCGCAAAGTGTACAAAAGATGTCGTCGCTCAGCGGTCGTCCGCCAGCCGGACGCCTCCAGCCAAGCAAACTTACGACTTGCCCAGCTGGCGTGTCCTTGTGTTAATGTCCTTTAAGCTGTTCTACTTTAATTATAATATGCCGACAACGTTGTCTCTGCTGCTCTTGCTGTTGCTGTAGTTGTTGTGGCTTATGCGCTGTCTCCTGAGATATTTCATACTAACCACAGACCGCCAGAGTGTGTGTGCTTGTATGTGCGTGTGTTAGTGAGTGAATAAAAGTTGTGTACGGCACTCCTCCGCGCTATTGTGCTTATCCTTAACGGCGGTTTGGCACTTAACTATTTGCATGTTTGTTTCGTGATGTCGTTGTTGCCTTGCTTAGCTTGTATACCCTGTCTAATTATATTAAGACTTTGACATTAGGTTTGTACTTTTTAATAAGAAATAAGGAAAAAAGTTGTATTTACTCTTATGTAAAATTGGACTTAAGATTTTTATTTATTAATTTTATTAATTTATTAAAATAGCTACATATTAGATTTTAGAGCTTTTGTTGCCATTAAAGCAACAAATTCTCAAATCAAAATAGCAAAAGCTTTACATATGAATGCATAGTACATACTTATTAGAATACTTATAAATACATTTGCCATCAATCTTCAAACTTTTCCGCTTAGGTCGTTTGCATATGTATAGAACGCAGCTTCCTTGCTTAAACGGTTCGGTCTGCGCATTGCAACAATTGCATTGAACAAATTGTTTTATTTATATATACAATTTCCGGTGGTTCAGCTGTTGGTGTGTTCGGTTCGTAAATCTGGTGTCCCACACTTTCAAAGACAAGTTTCTGGCTATTTTTAACTATTTTCAATAGATCTAATCGAACTATTATTCTAGAAAAGTACAGAATGCCCAAAAACTGAAAAACGTTCGAGCTAAACTCTAAAATCTTAAAAAAAAATATTTTGTTTTTTAAATTTGCTTAGGTTCAAATATTCCATATCCAGGTAAACTAGTTTGGGATTTGGTTCATATTTAATATAAAATTTATATTGCGTATGATATCGACTTGGAGCCTTGAGGTAAAATATAGTTACATTTAACATTGGATGTGATAATAAACTTTCAAAATAAGAAAACATATGTACGTCAAGTTGGGAACTTCGTATTGATAAACTTCGTATTTATAAAAAAAAAAAAACAGCACGCAAGGACTCAACGATAGCGTACTCCATAATAAATAATAATACTTTTTTCTAAATGTATTAATTTTAAAATAAAAACAAAGGTTAAAGGTTATAACAATCTAAATTGACTGGTTCAAGTATTTCGAGTGTAGTGTATTTAGTTTGCTTGTTTTTTATACCCTGAACCCATTGAAAATGGGTAAAAAGGGTATATTGTATTTGTGCAAAATGCAAATGTATGTAACAGGCAGAAGGAAGCATCTCCGACCCCATAAAGTATATATATTCTTGATCAGCATCAATAGCCGAGTCGATCTAGCCATGTCCGTCTGTCTGTCCGTCCGTCCGTCCGTCTGTCCGTCCGTCCGTCCGTATGTATGAGCGCAAGGAAATTTTAGATGTAGGTGCTCCTAGTGCCTGCTCAGATCGAGTTTGTTTCCAATAATCGATAACTTAATCCGTTTCAAAATAATCGATAAAAATGTATATCGAAATCCTGTTTTTTAAGCAATTTTTGTAAATAATAAGAGCTAGAGTCACCAAACTTGACATGTAGCTTCTAGAAAAGTATATATATATCAAGTATCTTTCATTTTATACCTATCGCCACCTCCCCGCTACTCTCTATCTATTAGCGGGAGCTGCATTTGGTGTTGGAATATGAGGGTTCAGGGTATCCCCTAGTCGGGAGCTCCCGACTAGAACCTCTTACTTGTTTTTTTATTATTTATTGGAGTTCGACAGTGTCGCTTCCTTGTGCCAAGATGACGTCGTCGTGTTTGTCCCGCACAGGTAATAACTATGCTCGCTGACGCGACAAAAAAAGTCTCGAGTGTGTGTGCTTAATTGAAATGAGCACGTTTCTTTACACTTAATAATGTCTTAATTAAAGTGAAGCTGGAAAATGTAAAAATCCTTTCGTAATTGAAATTAAGCTGTTGAAATATGCATATTTTTTGCCATTTGATTAATATTCGGGCACAGCTAAGTTTAATCCAATTTTGTAGGCACGGTATGCATTTTTTGTGCGAGTGAAGTCGGAATTAAATGAAGGTGGCTCGCAAATTGGGGGCAATGTGGGCAAACGACTGTCGCAACCTCATAGACGGGCAACTGCAGTAAATATAAAGGCTATGGCAACGGGCAACAAATTGATATATATGAACAAGTCCGCGGATTGACAAAGCAGCTGCAGCGTAAAAGCCCAGCCATGTTGCCTGTCTGTCTGCCCATGCCAAGCTGCAAATCCAGCCCATGCCCCTTAATTGTACAACGCCCGCAGCTGCTCTAACAAAATTCAGCGAACGGCAGCAGCAGCAGCAGTTGCAGCAACAACCTGACATTTGATGTTGTTATTGGTTTTGTTGTTGTTGTTATCGTGAAAGTGCATTCTGCGTATGTTAACGGCGTCGCACGGGGCGTATGAGCAATGCACGCAGACGCAGGCAAAGCAGCGCAGCTCAACAGTAGCCATTGCAGCGCAGTTGCATTTATTTTCTGCCATTGCAACGATGGCTGACAGACGCCACAGCCACCATCTCCCAGGCCCCTACCTCACCCACTGTTCGCCTGAACGCTGGTAGGCGGAGCATTTTTGTATTTTTTGTGTTGCCTTTCAAACGCAAGCGCGTATTTTGAATGCAACAACAAGCACTGCAATGTAAGGCCGCCCAGCCGCGCCCACTCGCCCCACACTCGCGTTCAGACTACATGCCAAATAGGGGGGCTTAGCAATTTTTGCTCTTACTGTCCGCCCGCATTGTCTATAGAATTACAGAGTACATACAAAATATTCTATATTGAAAGTTCAAAGTTCGGTTGTAGGGCATCCGTTTTAGGTGCAGGTCCTTTGAGCTACGCTTTTCATTCGCTTGATTAATTAAAATTAATAAAATGTACTTATGGCCGACAATCTTTGGGGACTGATGCGCGACAAAAAATGAGCCACATGAATAATGAAGTACTCGCGGGAGTTTGTGGAGCTGATGCTGATTCCAACATTCAAGCGCGACTTGGCCATATGGCGAGCCTGACCTGCACGTGTGCACCGCTTATCGCTTGACCCAACTCTCCCTACCTTTGCACTCCTTGCCCACAACCACGCTCAAGTGCAATGCGTACCTCCAGCCTGCATCAGCAAACCAGCACCCGAACCCCATTTCGGCAGCTTCCCTTATTGCAGTTACTGCTGTGTATTTTATTTTTTTTTTTTGATAGAATGTTGCAACTGCAGCTGCTTTGGAGCGAGGGGCAAAGCCTCGAATGGACTTTTGTTGTTGGCTGTGTTGCAGCTGTCGCTTGCCCCCTCTGCGCCTGTCGCATGTTTAGTTTTTCGCGCAATTTTCCGCGCTGTCTTTGTCATTTTGGTTGCGGCTGCTGTTGCTGCAGTTGCCATGCCATATTTTCATTATACACCGGCCATCCGAACTTCCCCGGGCCCAGCATGAATAAGGTTTCGGCCGTGCTTGATGCTTTTAGGCAAACGAATTGCAACTGCAACGCATTACGCTTTGGGGAATATGCAAATCAGCCAACGGCCATCAGCAGCTGCAGCTGCAGCTGCATCAATATAGACTACTTCAGTATCGACAACCTCATCAGCATCATCAGCATCTGCACTCAGGCGTCCTATCAGCTGCGCACAGAATCAACATCATCGAACTAAAAAGGAATTTCGGCCAACACTCAACGCAGCCCCAAGCAATTTTCATATTACCCCTGCTAGATTCCTGAATTTCTAATAAGTTTAATATTTAATACGATAATTTTTATTCATTTCAACCAATTGCGAGGCGTTTTAAAAAATATTTGGGTAACATTACTTTTCATCAGGTTTTTATACCCTGAACCCATTGAAAATGGGTAAAAAGGGTATATTGTATTTGTGCAAAATGCAAATGTATGTAACAGGCAGAAGGAAGCATCTCCGACCCCATAAAGTATATATATTCTTGATCAGCATCAATAGCCGAGTCGATCTAGCCATGTCCGTCTGTCTGTCCGTCCGTCCGTCCGTCCGTATGTATGAACGCAAGGATCTCAGAACCTATAAGAGCTTGAAATTTTAGATGTAGGTGCTCCTAGTCCCTGCTCTGATCGAGGTTGTTTCCGATAATCGATAACTTACTCCGTTTCAAAGTAATCGATAAAAATGTATATCGAAATCCTGTTTTTTTAAGCAATTTTTGTAAATAATAAGAGCAAGCGTCACCAAACTTGACAAGTAGCTTCTAGAAAAGTATATATATATCAAATATCTTTCATTTTATACCTAAAAATGTATATCGAAATCCTGTTTTTTTAAGCAATTTTTGTAAATAATAAGAGCAAGCGTCACCAAACTTGACAAGTAGCTTCTAGAAAAGTATATATATATCAAATATCTTTCACCCCGTTATCACCTCATAGCTATGAATCAAGTAAAAACTCCAATAAGTGTTGCGCACATATTCAAAGCACAATATTATTGCTATTGTCGTTTTGAGAATACACGAATATTCCATAGTATAATAAGATGTTCTGCTGAAAATTTCATCAGGTTCGGTTAAGAAATACAAAAGTTATTAAATAAAATGTGTTTTGGCTGGCCGCGAGATTGTCGCAGTTAGCGGAAATTGCAAGAATTTCTGTATACATGTACACACACACACATTGCGCGTCTTCTTTCAATTCTGTCAACTGCATTACAATTGCGTTTGTATTGTTTTCTGTGCTGCTATTTTCCTCCGTTTTTTTTTTCATCAAGGCTCAATTCTTGGCGTGGCTGTTAAGTAGGGGTGGTGGCAAGAAATCTGGAGTGTCGCGTGTTCGAGTCCTATTGAGGGATCTTTGTTTTTTTTTTATACCCTTAATCAATAAAATATGGTTAAAAACCCGAAACGTAGCAATAAATCAAATACATTTTAACTACCCACCAACTAAAACTACCATTTTAAAGCAATTTTCTTTCTTCGTATATTCGAATATTCTATAGCACAATAAGAATCACAAGAAAACGTGTTTTGATAGCCTCGTCTTTGCGGCAGCTGGGGCAAATTGCAAGAATTTCTGTATTCTATCAACAGCATTGCAATTGCGATTGTATTGTTTTCTGTGCTGCTATTTTAATCCGTTTTTCCCCCCCCCCCCCCCCCCCCCCCCCCCCCCCCCCCCCCCCCCCACCCCCCCCCCCCCCCAAAAACCTTTTTTAAATAAAACACCCAAATATAATTTTTTTTTTTTTTTTCCCCCCCCCCCCCCCCCCCCCTACCCCCCCTCCCCAACCTCTTACTTGTTTCTCATTGTTCGAGACCTACCGAGGAAATAGTTTTTGAACAAGAGCGTGGTGCGAGCTGAATTTTATATTTTTAGAAGAGGGTTCAGGGTATTTTCTAGTCGGGAGCTCCCGACTAGAGCCTCTTACTTGTTTCTTTGTGGGCAGCCAAGGCGTTCAGGGCTGTGCATATGCTCCTCTGTATGGCATTAATTGATTTGAATTCGAATTTATATTTAGAATTTAATTACCCTATTGATTAAATTTAAAAAATTTATTATATTATGTGAAGGTTTTTTATATTAAAATACGAGCTGGAACATAATTATATACATATACATATATATATAAATATATATATATATAAATAATATATACATAATAATAATAAAATTAAATAAATATGTAAAATATACCAATAAATTGGGACCAATTTGATGAGGTGAAAATAAAAAAATAAGTTGCTATTTTTGGAGCTTAATTTTGGAATAAAAATTATAGAAAGCAATGACTTATGTATGTGGAATTTCTTCACGGTAAGCCCCATTTTTTGTCTGCACTCTCTCTTTTGTTTTATTTTCTATGCAAATGTATTTTTTATCGCTTTTCAGCGCAATTTCACAATTTATGAGCCACATTCCACCGTTGATTCATTAATTAATAATCACAAAGCGGCTAATGGGCATAGATTGGTGGCTGGTGGACAGGCCGGTGGATCGTTCAGACCGCAGTACTGGCAGACAGTTAATCAGGAACCGCAGTCCACAGGCCACATATCTAGCTGTATATCGGGGTGTTCGTATTTGATGTAGCTTTGGCGTTTGTTTGGGGGCAGCTTATTAATCTATAAGCTATCTGGTAAGTCTTTCATGTACATGAAATGAATGAAGGCCACCCCATCGACACAGCCAGATGCTAGACACATTCCTAGCTACTAAACTTTGAACCAAAAGCAAAACCAAAATCAAAGTCAATAACCAATGCCATCGATAGCGCCATAAATGTCCATATACAGACCTTATGGCCACCCCAGCACATATGTGTGTTGCAAAGGTGTGAGAAGTAGCGGGCGGGTTATGTGCAGGCCTAACTTGACCCGCCCGCCTACACGGCGTATGAGTTAAATGCGAAATGCGTGCGTATGCCGGGATCAAATGCATTCCCTGTTTAGTTTGCAGCCCATATGTATGCCTGGGCATATATGGGTGTGCATGTATAAGCCACGCACACACACATATATATACTCATGCATATGCATTTCACAGCAAGGGGCTGTGTTTTGGGCCCAACAATTTTTCTCCGCTTTTTTGATGCGTTTCCGCGCATTTCTGCGTACGGTGTTGGCTAAATACTGGGTATATTATATACATATATATGTGCATATTAGTATTCGTGTGTCTGTGTGTTTTATATATGGTGAAAATTGAAGCTACTATAGATTTGTTTTAGTTGTTCTTGTTGCCAGCGTTCCACTTTTTTGTGCTGTTGTATTTTGTTGCTGCAGTTTTCAAAATGTGTTGGCAAAACTGGCATTGCGTTTCCCCATACTAATATCAAAATGGAGGCAAAAAAGCACGCAATAAGGAAAAGTGTTGCACACGCGGAGGGGCAATGCGAACAGGTTTTAACACTTTTGCTACGTTTTGTCCCTAGTTGTTGTTCTTGTAGTGGAAAATGAAAACGAAAAAATTGCATTTGCCGTGCATGTGTGAGTGTGGGAGAAAAAAAAAGAAAACGAACAAAAACACAAAATCAAAACAAAACACAGACTATACGGGGATTGAGATTGAAGTTTGTCGGTGGGTGGTGGGATGCGGGTTGGCGCTGCCTCTGGCGGGGCAATCGAATTGAGCGCGAAATGGCGGCAGCAACAATGCACAGCTAGGAGCAACAGCGCGCCACCAAACCACACATGTTCCATGTACGTACGTGTGTGTGCGTGTGCATAGTGGGTGGGTTGGTTGTGGGCGGCTTCTGCTGCGGACGAGTCAAATGGATGAATGTTTTAGTTATGTTTTAGGCCCAACTGCGGCGTTTTCAGCTGCCTATGCGCAGCTCACTGCGGGCAGCGCTGTCCACGTTGCAGTCCTCCTCCCCAATCACTAGCGATAAACTCTTCATGTGCTGCATTTGTGTTGCATACTTTTTGGCGCTGTTTGATTTTTAGGCGCAGCAAACACAAAATGCGTTCGCCGCTTCATTGGGATAGATGTATGTGTGAGGTATGTGCATTTCTCTGCCTACATCTGTGTATATATGTGTGTTCGTGTGTGTTTTTGCTGCTGCTGCTGCCATCGTTGTCGCTGCCGTCGTTGCGCTTTGTTTTGATTTTTCGCGACTGAGCGCGCGTTCCCTGCCCATGTCATTTTGCTGTCCCTATGTGTGTTTTGGATTTGTCCAGCAATGTGCATATGTGCGCCACGTCTGTGAGAGTGTTTGGCTGTGTGTGTGTGTGTGCCCCTGCACATGTATGTATGTACATTAGCAACGCGACGCCGCCGCCGCTGCCGTCGCAGCAACAATTTTTTTTGCGCCAAGCACCAAAGCCAAAACGACGAGGACAATTGGCTGCGCGCTGGCGTTGAATTTTTTCTCGCTTTTCGCGCCCGCCACGTCAACGCGCACGGCCAGCGGCCAGTTTCATCAAGCCAAGCTTGGATCGGAGAGAGTTGCGGTGCAGTGCGGTAACTAAGCTGAAACTTTACAATCAAACCGCGCTGCAGCGACGTCATCGAAGGCAGCGACAGCGACGCCAGCTAGCACGACCGCCGGTCTGACAACGACGCTGGCCATCAACGTTAACAATTTTTGCACAACATTGCAACAGAAAACTGCTAAACGCGAAACAAGTTGCGGCGTTTTTTCTGCTACTCGGGTCCTGTCCACGCTGCTGGCTTAGTACGCAGGCAGGCAAGCAGCCGGTCAGACAGACAGACAGGCAGGCAGGCAGACAGGCAGCAAATAACTAGGCAGTGCCAGGCAGGCAGTCGGCAGGCAGGTCGACAGTCCAGTTCGCAGTCTTCGCAGCGCATAAATCACAGTCTCACAGCCAGGCCGAGACAACGCACAGACTCAAACTCAACTCGAACTCAACTCTAACTCGAACTCGAACGCAACGCATCGGCAAGAAAGTGAAATACCAAAAGAAAAACATCGCAGTGAGGGTGCGTGCGCGTGTGTGCATCTGTGTATGTGTGTGCTTGGCAAAAAAAGTGAAAGTGCGCAAAAATGACTTGAAGTGCAAGAGTGCAGAAAATATATAAACCAATACAACCGCCCACACGTACAAGGCTCCAAATAGTGGCATCGCCTTTTTTCTCCAGGTGGGCTGCTCATATATGTGCTTCGAAATGCCACCGCTTGCCATGAAGGCTCAACATCCAGCTGGCCCAAGGCGCACCACTTGGTTGCAGGTGTTGCAGGCGCCGTTCCTGAGCGCCGCGACGCCATCTTGAATGCCAGGAAACGCCCAACGCCCAATGCTGCCATCCATGCACAGGCCAAAGACAATGTAAACGCCGGCGTTTAGCATGTAGGCAGTTTTTTCTTCATTTCCAAAAACAACCAAAACTACAAACCAGCCAGCCAACAACAAATAATCAAATAGACAAAGTTAAATTTTTACCAATACGATAAGCAGCAGCAACAGCAACAACAACACGCATCGCATTTTGTTCGTCAACAACAGCAAAGCAAACAACAAGCCAACATAAGGATTCAATATCAAGAAAAATAATAAGTAGCTTATACTAACTACTAAATAAACATATATACTAAGCAGGCAGTCAGTCAGTCAGTCAGTCAGTCAGAAGTAACTTTCAGTTTCAGTTCCGCACAGATTCCGATTTGAAGCAAAATTCAAGCGTCTGAATTTGATCTCGTCTCGAGTTGAGTTTTCCAAGTTTCGGTCCAACAAATTTTGTCTCGGTCCATATCTAACGGCAAATTTTGGTTTTCTGCAAATTCAGACGTAACTCTTTAGTTAATTAACCAATTTAATGGTGCATTTTGGCGTTGAACATTTGGGCGAATAAAAAAAAACCAAATTACTAAAAACAAACACAAGAAATTTGAAAAGAAATTCAAATCAAAACCTACGAAATTACCTGAAAATTTTTGAATCAACTGAAAAGTCTACGAGAGCAGCACGGAAGCACGGAGCAGAAAATTATAAGCAAAATTTTACATGTGCAAAATCGCATTATAATTATTTACAACAACAAAAAAAAACGCAAAAATTATAGAGAAAATTAAAAATTAAAAAAATAAATAAAAATCGTTTAGTAAAAATTTTAGGAACACAAGAAAATTAAAACAAATTAATACCAAAAATTGTTGTGATGTGATATTTTTTCGATATATTTTTATTGTTCTGGTAAGTGAAGTAGTCATTAAAGTATTTAATTTTTTAAATATAAACATATATGCTATAAGTAATTGAAAAATACATTTTTTTTTAAGCTATTTACATATATATACATTTGAAAATTAATGTATAATCAATGTATAATATTGTAAGTATTATTATATTATTATGTATTTAATGCATTTTCGAAAAGAAATTTATAGAATCTATAAGAAAAATGCATTTTGAATGCTCAATTCTTATAAACAATAAACATATGATATACATATTTCAATAGAAATTGAAACACCTCCTTAGTCATAATTTTTGTTACTCTCCCATAATAACATATATTAAGCTGATTCTTATATAGTCTAATTATTATTTTATAAATTTTTTTATTCTAAATTTTTTAAAGTTGAATACTTTAAAAATATCATAGTAAACTGCATTCAAGTTTCTTATCAAAAATATAAAACAGCAACAAATATATGTAAATAAATATATTTGTATTTTCTATCTGCTTATTTTCCCTATATGTAGACATTTTTTTATTATATATTTTTTGTTCTTTTTAAGGTTCCACAAAATCAATTTCAAAAATAAAAATCTATTTCAAAGACCGTGAAATGTCATCAGCTAAGTATGTTGCATAAATAATTTAAAATCTTTTACTTTCACCAAATTATTACAATATGTATATTAAACTTAAGGAATTCGATCGAAAATGTTTTCGTAAACGATCACATGAGTTGTCCCTGATCGTTTGTTTCGTCTGCAGACACCATCCCCCTTTCTATCAATCCAAAAGAGCTCAGTTTCGACTCGGGTTCTTTGTCGTTCTCAGAGTTGACTCGTCGGCATCGCCGGTGGCGGCGCTCAGCTGCAGCAGCAACACACGACAGCAACGACAACTTGCAGCATGCAGAAGGATGCTGCTGTTTGTACGTGTATACAACTCGGGTCTCCCGAGCTAAAGGTTTAGTTGTAGTAGTAGACTTTTTGCTTTTCTACATTCACACATGCACATGCAGCACACAGATGCAATCGGCGACGCCAAGTTTGGGGCAAACGGCACATAATGTAAACAAGGGCATGCGCAGTGCAACGCTGGCAGCGGCATTTGCGCTTCCCCAACTGGAGAAATGTTGCAATGCATGGCAATGCAACTAGAAGATAGTGACCGAAAAGGGGAGGGTGCACTAGGTGGGAGGGGGACGCTATGCATTTACCCAAATGCTGCTGTTGCTGCTGCATGTGGAGTACATGACAGCGACGTTGGCGTCGCTGTCAACGTCAACTTGCCACAATTTAGATGGCCAAAAAGGAGCTGCATCAAGCCAAGCTCATGTGCGTATGCCAGAGAGTGCTAAAGAGAGAGCCAAACACAGCGAAAGAGGTAGAGAGAGAAAGAGAAAGCGAGGGAGAGAGTGTGTGTGAGAGAGAGAGAGAAAGCAGG
The DNA here is from genome assembly GCA_035045725.1 of Drosophila ezoana. Lineage (NCBI taxonomy): Eukaryota > Metazoa > Arthropoda > Insecta > Diptera > Drosophilidae > Drosophila > Drosophila ezoana. Next base: position 714,399 of record JAWNOU010000197.1, on the reverse strand, counting down.
AGTTGGATGCGACTGCAGGCCGCAGTCCCCCCAAAAGCATGCAACGCAAATGCACTTGAAGTGCGAGGCAGCAGCGGCGCCTGCATGCAGGAGGAAGCAGACACACACAAGTAGTCGTTGCTTCTTTTTTTATGTTTTGTTGTCTCTTTTCGGCATATTTTTAGAAGTTATGCCTGCCCCAGCTCCGAACCGTTTATTTACTTAACCAGACTCGTAACTTTTACATGGAAGCTACGCCGGACCAGCAGCAGCAGGAGCAGCTGTTCGTGGAGGCTCAGCACGTGCAGCAAGCAACTGACCAAAAGGCAGGCAGCTCAGCTCACACACACATGCACACGCACACACACGCACATGCATACCTCCCAGCCAGGAGTTGGTGCATTGCAATTCTGCAGCGATGATGACCGTGATGATGATGATGATGAGCAGGAGCCCGTCTGGCCCCCAATGGGTGGCAGTTGGGCTGCCCACACGCACCGCCAGCAGCTGCACTTCTTTATCACAGTCGTTGTCGTCGTCGTGAACGTGGCTGCGTGGTTGGTCGGTTCAGTGGGCAGCTGGCTGGTTTGGCTGTGTGTGGGTGTGGGGCTTAAGTGGGTTGTGAGCCACCATCCAACGGAAGTGTGGTCGCGTAGACATTGCGTAGTCAGCGCCAAGTTTTTTCTATTTCTTGATGCGCAGTTTTTGGAATTTTCTTTTTTTTTTTGGGAAGGGAGGTCCACCCAGCCGTTCGATGTGCGTTCAATGCAGCGATGCCGTGCAGTATATAGACGATTTATATAGAGCGAGCTGTTCTCCCCACCTATGTGTGTGTGTGTGTGTGCGTTTGTTTGCGTGTATTTGCGCGCGCGAACTTTGACCAAGGCATAAAACTTATCACAGATACTTTTTACATAGGACTTGCATAACTAGGGGATTGGGGGGAGCCTGAGAACCATTGCCCCGCGCTGCATTTTGCGCGTCTGTTGGCCGTTTTTTTATTTTGGCGGTCGCTCTAACAGGGGTTAGCATGGAAGGCGGGTGGTGGCAACCATGTACGCGTCGTACTCGTCCGTGTTATGTTTTGTGCCGTGTTGTATCGTTGGTTGCGGGTAACAGGCTGCCGTTAGCTGGTCGCTAGTTGACGGAACGCCGAACGCATCGCAGATCAGATCGGCATCGGACGTGCGGGTAGTTGGCATACGGATTTTGGACGTCTTTTGAGTGCCAACATTGCTTTTTTATATTCTCGGCTCGACGCACCGAGCAAAAGGACGCAGAACGCACGCACGGAGTTCCCGAGTGGCAAAACGGTAAACGGGTAACGTCAGCGCCGTCGAGAAGTCCTGGCAGAGACAGAGCTGGTCCAAGTCGTCGACGGTTCGGTTCATTTTCGGACTTGCTTATTTTCTAAAATGCTTATACACACTCGCATTCGCATATAAAAACCCATATTATTATATATATAATATATATATATTGTATATATATTGTATGTATATATATTATATGGACGCAAAGTGCGCGCGCGTTTACCGCCCCCGAAGCTACCCTCGTATCGGTCGCCGTTGCCTGCATTGAGTTTCGAATGCCATTAAATATTATTCATATACAATAAATGAAATAAAATAAATATATATATATATATATATATGCATTTATATATATCTATATATATATATCAAATATCGCCAAGAACCTGCGCGAGTGTGAGTGCGAGTGAATTGCAATAACAACGCGAAATTCTAAACGCTTGGAATGAAGCAGCGCATGCAAATATGAAATGAAAGTTCACATTATCAAATTAATTTTTAAAATTTATTGCCGCCTAATGGAAATAAAATACAATTAAAAAAATTTAATAGTCCCCCTCACAACAACAGACATTTAATAAAGAAAAAAAAAGCAAACAAAAAATTGTTCATGATAAATATTTAAGCCGTAATTCCAAGAAGTCCAAAAAAGTTTTTTAAGAAGCCAAACATTTTTTCAAAGCGACTTTCACATATCATTTTCAACGTCTGCGTCGTCGTCTGATCACCGTTTACGTTAAACATTTTAAATGGCTGCCTCAAAATCAAAAACTAAACTAATCTCAACATTCAAAAATAAATCCCTAGTCGGTTGGTTTTACTTCTGAAAAACACAAACAAGAAATAAAGACCAAAGCTAAAGATCACCATTTCTTTGGCGTTCTCATGTACGCATACAAACTGAGGCTGCTGCAATTCGACAGATACTTTGACACTTTCCAATTGCAAGAGCCACCAAGTTGGGATCCCTCGAATCGTTCGCATCGCATTTCGTTAACGGCGACGGCGACGCAGACAAAAATGCCAAAATTGGCAACGCGCTGCGCCCCGCACTCAACGAACTGCCACTTCAGACAACCAGCATTAGCTGTGGACACGAGAGAGAACCTCAACATTGCCATGGATAAATAACATCAGTAAATTGTCCTGTAGGTGATCGCAAAACAAAATAAAAAAAAACAAGATAGCCCGCTATATTTTTTAAGATCCTTGCATCAACGTTTTATGGTGTTTGCGATCGAAGACCAAACCTAGAAATGCTTTTTATTATGGTCCCTTTAGCTGTTTCACGCTCGGAACCGTTAGGCTTTTTATTTAGTTATTAAAGCATTTTATTTAATTATAATTTTATTCTTCTTTTACATAGTTGTAGTTTATAGTTTTGGTTCAATTTTGTTTGTTTTTGTTTCAGACAAAAACTCAATTCAATCTTAAAAATAAATATATTTTTATAAATGTAATATATATCCGTTTTATTCATTATCTATTTATAAATTTCTTTTAGCTGTATCGTATTTTCACATCAAATTTATCTTACAAATCTAAAAACTACTTGTTAGCTTCCTTCCTTTGCAAATCCAAGCACGTGTCGCTGCCTTTTATATACAAAAGTAAAAAAAGAAAGAATATAAAATGAAAAACACACACACACAAAGACAACCCCAAACACAAAGACATGTATCTAAAAAAAAAAAAACAATTTTTATTTAAGGATAGATATATTATGGTTGAATTCGAGAGTTTCTCCAACGCAATATTCGCCGCGACTTCCTCAGCTGCCGTCGGCAAAAAGTCAAAGACAGTATAAAAACACTCACACACACGTTAGGTATTATCTATAAGAGGGAATTTTAACTAATACAGCAATATATAAGGGAACCTGCGTCCTTTCGGCATGTTTTATCTTAAGAAGCGAAGCGCATTAAGGCTGCTGCCAAAATACGGCTGCCCATTTGCAGGGGTTGCTTAAGCTGCCTCCCACAGAACACGCATCCACAGATACCCACACCCACACCCACACACACACACACACACACACACACACACACACACACACGTATCGCTCATACTCCATTTTGTTCTATCGCCCCAACGCGCAGCCGCTGTCGACGTCTCAGCTGGCGTCACTGTCGTTGTCTCTGCCGCTGCTACTACTGGCGTTGCTGGCTGCCCCTCCATGTATTTGAATTGCGCACTAACTCTAGCTCAAAGAGAGAGTTTTTGTGTTACACCCCCCCCCCCCCCCCCCTCCTCTCCCACTCCCATTCATTCCCTAATGTGTATGTGTATCCTGTTTTTGCATTTATTTTATTGCCCGTGGGGTAGGCAGCGCTGTCAACGATTTTATTTGCAAAAAGGAACCCAAAGGGGGGAAGCTCTTGCGTTTTGTGTTTGCTGTTGCCTCTGCTGCTGCGACTGCTGCTGGCTTTGCAAATCTACAGCTGCTACCCGATGTCCTGCCAATGTCCTGCGCTCGCGTATTTTTTCGCGGCTGCAGCAGGAAACACAATTTTTTGCACTGGTTGTTGTTGGGGCTGCCTGCCAATACATGTATGCTCACTTACACACACACACACACACACACACGCACACTCACAGACTGTGAAATGCGACGCGGCAACCGCGTCGTCCTCGGCCTATTCGCGGCGAAATAATTTTTCGCATTTTTAGTACAAAGCTTCACATCAACGTCGTCGTACAAACAAATTTTTATTTTCGGATTTTTCAATTACGTTTTCATTTATTTTTTCAAGTATTAATTTTGCGTGCACTAAAAAACAAAAACAACAAAAATACAAGCAAACCAAAAACAACAAAATCATTCAAAAATTTATCATACGTGTATATTGTACATAAGCATACGAACTCTATCCTCGAACGAAAGCAACTACAGCAAAAGTCAAAACACTTTTCAGAAAATAAAATTGAAAACGAATAAACAAAAAGAAAACGAACAACAAAATTGTAGCAAACATTTTGCCGTTTTTTGGGAAAAGCGAATACAAAAACGATAAGTCGGAAACATTTTTATGTGCAATTTCGATCAAGAAAAAAACACTCTAAAACTCGATCTCGACAACAAGCTACCAGAAGAAACTCTCAACTGTTTCCAAGTATATTTCATTTTAAATCTTTGCATTTACGTTAAAAGCTCTTAAAAAGAAATCATAAACGTTTTAGTTTGTAAAAAAAAAAAAAAAAACAAAAAGGAGAAAACAAAATACTACAAAATACCAAATTCAAATGTAAAATCAAAAGTACAAAGCACAAAAGATTGTTGGCAACATTTTTATAAGTATATACGTATTATTATTATTTGTATAAATGTATTTTTTATACGACAACATCGCGAACAACTAAAAACACAAACAACACGAAAAGCAACAACATTTTCTACACCAACAAATATAACACACGTGATGCTCTGAGACTCGACGAACTGGTAAGCAAAATGTGTGCGAAATCTCTGTGTTAAATGTAAAGGAAATTAGGAGAAATCAGACAGAACAACAACAAAAACAACAACAATAACAGCAAGATGCTCACGTTTGTTGCTGCCGCTGACATCTCCTTTCAGCTTCAGACAACTCCATTTCTAACACCTCCTAACATCCTCTCTCTTCGCTGTCGCCGGCAGCACACGAAGATTCCAGTGCCTTCGTGCTTCGGCCAACAGAATTTTCGGCTGCTTCGTGCGGCGCTGCTTTCTAATTGCGTTCGCTCTTCTCTCTCTTTAGCTGCCGCCTGCATCTGGCTGTATATCTGCGTATGTGTGTGTTTGTATGTGTGTGTGAGTGCATTACATTAGCCTGCAACAGCAGCAGCAGCAGAAACACATCGGCATCCTTCGGGCTTCGGCTTGGCCGAGTGTGCTTGTGTGCGTCTGTGTGTGGGAGTGCGTCTCTCTGTAGCAGGCCTGCTGCTTGCTGGCTGCCTGCTTCTTCTAGTTCATCTTAAGCTACGCGCGCGTACGGTTCGCCTCGCCGTTCGTGCTCGTCGGTTCAGTCGTCGCCTCGCTCGTGAGGACGCTTCGTTATCGGCTCATGCCTTGCTGTGTTTCTTCGTCTAGGTATGTGTGTGTGTGCGTTTATGTGTGTGAGCAAGCGCACACTTACTTGCACTTACTGCCGCCTGCGTATAGGAAATTATCTGCTGCTGCTGCTTCGCCGCTGCTGCTACTGCTGCTGCGACGTCGCCTAATACATATATAAATAATATATATTATTATATAGATATATTTAAATGCGCTCTTCGTTCCTCTCCGGGTATATAGAAAAAACAAGCAAGCAGCAGACAGGCGACGTTAGGTTGGAGCAAGCAAGCCAGCAAGCAAGCAACGACTACGACGACGACGACGAGGACGTGGCTGCCTGCTTACAAGAAAGTGCTGCATACTTATGTGGGCACTGCGTTGACGTCGCAGCAGCAGCAGCAATAGCAGCAGCAGCGCCTTGGTCTTTGGGTTTTCGGCATTTGACCAAACCAAGCATTTTACTTTTATATTCTAGAATACAAAATTCAGTACGTTTCTAGTCACGCGCGCTGGCAGAAGTTTTGCTTGGCGTTTCTGTCTTCTGACCTGACGACGTTGACGCACGCCGCCTCGACTTGTGTAAAAATGCATTCAATTATTTAAATCAAACTTACAAATTAAACTGAAAATAAATTCAAATATTCAAATAAACGTCACTAACGGAATTTCCATGGAAGCAAATACAGTGCAATAAGCAACTGCTAAATCAACTAACAAATCTATAAAAACTACCAACTTAAATAATAAATAATTAAATATTTCAAAATATTTGTCAAAAAAATAATATCTTAAATAAATATATAAAAAACTAAGATCTCAAATATTTCGCTGCTGCTTGTGGTACGTGAGAGTCGAAGATGATGTTTAAATGCAAAGTTGAAATCGAGATGAGTTTATTTGTTGCATACTTCAAAGCGGATGTCAGTTAGGCGCTCGATTAGCCAACCAACGCGGCAACCAAACACACAAAAAAAAAACATAAACACTCACACACACACATTCTGTAGCGGCTGTTGCTGGCATTGGTGGTAGCCAACATTGCGCATACGACAAGTTGTCATTTAGTTTCGCTTGCTTCGTATTGGCAGCGACTGCTCCATGGCCTTGTTGGGGCAAAAACTTGGCCGGAAATTATCTAAAACTCTTAAGGCAAGCCGCCACACAGGCAAACACAAAGTGGAGCGCCTTTGATTCGCCGCAGCGCTGCTAAACTTTGTCAGCAACTGGATTTCATACACACAAATACTTATATAGTTGAAATACGCACACAGACATTTCTAATTTATATAAATACTCTCACACACGTACACTGACAGCCACAATGTGGGTTTCACGAGTCGAATATAAAAGCACTTGGCCTTCGTTTCTTGTGAGACATTCGATCGTCTTGGCTCGCAGCGTCAGCGTCGTGGCCTCGCAGGCCGGAGCAACACCAGGACATAGTCAGGAGCAAAGGCAGCAGCAGTAGCCAGTTAGGAAAGGCAGCTGGTCCTTTGGTCAGTTGGTCAGTCAGTCAGGTAGTCAGTTGTAGTTCGGCTAACGCAGCATTCAGCCCGTGGGTACGTGTTGGGACTTTGTCAAAGGACACTGTTCTGCGAGACGTATTTCCATTAAAACGTATTAAGTTTTTGCTCAATTAGATTGATTATAATATGCAAATAGTTTAATTATTTAACGCTTACAATTAATTAAATAAATAAAAAGTGCAAAATACAAAAACTGAAAAAGTGCCAAGATACAAAATTTTGAAATATGAATATTTAATGAATAATATTAATACAAGCAATGTGTGTAAAAAATAGCGAAAACTTCAAGAGATTGAGTTAACATAAATCGCTTTATAAATAAATTAATATTGAAATAAGTGATTTAACATGTTCAATAAATTCGCACACATAAATTACACAAATTTCTTACAGAACATAAGTCTTCTTATATGCTTCCATTTAGATACTATATGTATATCTTATTTGGTTTACCAGATAAAATTCAAATATTATACATTGAGTTACATTTTGTTGAATTGTCTTCACAATTGGAACATTAAAAAGTTTTTACATATTTAAAATATTTAAAAATATTTTTAAACATATTTATGAATATTTTTAACTTATTTTAATTTTCTCAAATATTCTTTAGAAATTCCCTATTTGGAAGCATAGAAATTAGAAAGAATGATTAAAAATAAAATTAACAACTAATTCACATTAATAATAAACTCGAAAAGCGCTGCGGCAACGAAACGAAATTTTAAAAAAAGTTATATTAAATGTGCTAGATAGATTACACTTAATTTACAAGCAATCGTAACTAAAAATAAAAATAAACAAACAATTTTTTTAAAATAATGAAACGCCGTTAAATATTCCAAAAAATGTTTATTCAAATATAAAGTAAAGCCCAACTTTCGGCAGTGCTTGAAGTGAAACCAACACGCAAATTTTGAAAATGTAGCATTCAGCGCGGCTGTATATTAAATGATATTATTATTGTTAATTTGCTGCCACTTGATCCAAAATTTAACAACCAAATAAAAAAGTGTCAGTGACGCCCGCTTTTGACCCCTCAGTTGCCCGCAGCGCTTCAGTGCATTTGTGTTGACCCTAAAAAAAATTCAAGTCAAATTATTTGTGTTCAAACGAGCCGGCTACAAAATGTGCCAGCAACGACGTCAACAACAAGCCCCTCAACTCCAGGCACAGGCACAGGCACAGGCACAGGCTTGCCACGAGCTTTTGCCACTGGCACAGCCACTGCCACTGCCACTGGTCAGTGTCCAGTCAATGGCGGCGCCATGGTGGCATCCAAGCCGGGCCGCTAGGTCCGCCAGTAGCCAACGCTGAGCCTCAACGCAGTTTCCGCTGCACGAATTCGCAACGAAATCGCCAATGGCTATGTAAACTTAAATTAAGGGTAAAATATCGCAAATGGTATTGGTGCAAAAACAAAACAAACAAAAAACTACTAAAAGAAACTAATAATATATGCATACCTTATATAAAACATAAACCCAAGACTTTCAAAGCTTTTGAGCCCCTAAAACGTTGAGCTTTGTTCCCTTTATGTATATAAAAGGCAATCACACTTCATAATTTAGAAGCTTGCATATAAACTTAACAGAAAAGCAGCAAGATTTTATGTTATTTTCTTTAATCGATCAGTGCCTTCTGGTCTCTACCAAGCGAATAATTAATAATAAAGTATAGTTACTTTTTGGTTACTTATATGCTGTTATTTTCTTAGAAGAAATTATGAACTTATATTATTTTTTAATTGTTTTCATTATTTGTTTTGATCTTATTATGTTTTTATTTAATAATTTTACTCAATAAAATTGAAAAACTTCTTACAGAATTTTATAAACTAATTACTTAATGTTGGCATAGTATACAACTTTGAAAATTATTTTTTAATTTTTTTCACTTGCAGCTTTAAATAATTCTTTGAGCAAGCAATGCCGACTGGCATATAAATATTAAACCGATCAATTAAATTAAAATCTAAAACCTGTTAAAAATGTTATTTAGGCCAAAGTTAAGATTCAACTGCAGTTAAAACCGATTAGCTTGTCTTCCACACACACACAAATAACTATATATATTTTCTTGCAGCCTTAAAATCGCCAACCTTAAGATCAAATTACTAATCACATCATTCTTTTGCGCGCTGTGCAACTGTTTGCTTTTTACTTGCAGGTTACACCATATCGAGAAGTTATCCAATGAGAAAGCCGCTTAAATTTTGGTAAGTACCTAGTAAGCTATCTTTAAGGCAATCCATCCATAGACTGACCAAAGACATAAAGTCTTCTGCAAATGAGACGCTTTTATGTGCCCGAATGGACTTTATTTTTTAATTAGAAAGTCAACACACACACACACACACACACAGAGAAACAGAGATGAGGGCGGGTAGGGAAATTGCAAGGGGAAAACTCACATATATGAGAGACGCCTTTGTGAGCTCTCACTCCTGGCCAGTTTGTTTGGCTTTTGTTTACTCGTATATTTGTGTGCTACTTAAGATGAAATGGCAAGAAAAGTGACGTTTATACAGTGCACAGGGGATGCAAGAGCGACGGCTCTTAAGGGTAGGGCGTCAGTGAAGAGGTGGGACCTTATATGCATGGCACAGCACTAGCCTGTGTCCGTTTTAATTTTAGGTGCTCTTAACGCAACGTTGACTGCCAATTCCTTTCATTTCTATCTCCATCTATCTCGTTCTCTACCTCGCTCTCTATTCCTCCAACTCTTTCGATTGCAATATAGGAAAAGTAGACGCTGACTAAGAAGACGAGGCGCTTCGGGCTTGGGTAGGCACCGCCTCTTGAGGCAGACGCAACAGCAACGGAAGCGGATATTGCTGAAGTTGCATTTGTGAGTGTTTGTGTGTGTGTGTGTGTAATGATGCGACATGTTGTTATCCTTCTGCTGTCAGCAGCCGCAGTTAGTTGTTGCCGTTATTGCTGCCGCCGTGCAACATTTACAAGCAGTTGCAATTATTTTCAGCTTAAATGACAAAATACAAGGAAACAAGTCTTAAGCATTTCTAGCACACCTAACCAAAGCCAGCCCAGGCACAGGTCTCGTTATTATTCTTGTTGTTGTATTGTTTGTTGTTATTCTTGTTGTTGCTGCTGGCAGTCAGCTCCTCCACGCAAGTTGCCGACGTGTAAATGAGTTTTTTTTCATATTCCTACACACGAGAATACCCTCCATCCAAGATTAGTAGGGTATATCACATTACGCATAAAGTAATATAAAGTAAATCATTTTTTCTTCGTTAATCTTTAATCTTTGTTAAGAAAATATGGCTAACATATTTTAGGTAAATATTTTTATTTTGTATTTTCATTTAAATTTCAAAATGAAATCAATTTTTTTGTGCTTGAATCTAGTAAAACCAGTCCTAAAAGAATTAACTTATGCTTCATTTTCTTAGCTTGAATAATTATTATTCTTAGCTCACGAATTTTTAGGAATTATGTACAAAAACGCTTTGATTTAGCGCGCCGTTTTTCTATCTGTATAAGAAAAAGTTTCTTGAAACACATTTGTTATTAATTCTAAGCAGTTAAAATCTAACACAAATTTTAATTTGTAATATTCCAAATTCAAAGGAATTCTATTTTGAAATTTTAGCTTAAATATGAATATTATGATGTCCAGTAATTAGAAGCATTGCATGTCATTAAATGTTATTCATATCTGAGATCTTTAGTTCAGAACTATAATCATAATTGAAAATATTTCTGGCTGGTATCACGCAGTCGTGCCATCTTATCTGTATGGTATTCTCTTTTCTTTATCATGAACTTTGTGTGCCCCTGCATTGTTGTTGTTGTGTGTGTGTTGTGTTGTGCTGTGCTGTGTTTAATTTAAACAGGCCCAACTTTTGCCTGCCTGCTTGAGTCACGAGTCCTGCTCCTGTTGCTGCTGCTGCCGCGTGTGTGTGCCCCTTTCCCCTCGCTTTGTGCTGGCCATGTGCATGTTGCTGCTGCTACTTTGCCAGTTTTCTTTTCATATTTGCCATATGTGCAACAGCAGCAACAACAACTTCTCATTTCGCTGCCTGCTCAGCTGCTCTTATGTCGGCCTAAGTAAGTGCACCTAAGGCTACTTATGAAAAATGTAAATTAAAGTTGACTTTTAGGCGCACAATGCCCGAGCCAGCTACAATGACGTCTCTGAAGTCCCTGCTCGGGCGCTTCGGTGTTAAGAAAGTTTTGCACATTGAATATTTAGCACAGCGACCCATGAGCTCTGCCCAGTTGCTACTAATCAACCCACCAGCCCGACTACCTCAATCTGAAAGAGTAGTATGGAAAGTTGTTCGACTGTTGTTCGCCATGCACTGACAACTCTCAAAGAGTCAGCAGCCAGGACCGGAAATCGTTTTAAGAACGGAAGTGAAATTTCTGGCATTAACTCGTGCTCGTTCGCCAGTTCGGCGGCAGCTGAGCGCAACCATCTAAACACACATCTAACATCGTCCATCTGGACAGCGCATAATCTTTTATACACAGCAAAATAATAATAAAAATAAAAAAACAAAAAAAAAACCGCGACTACAACGCAAATTCATTCAATTGCAAAAAGAAAATTACCCTAAAAAGCAGAACAGCACCACAGACCGAGGCTTCTAGTGCTCAGCTTACTACAGCAACAAGTCGTTATGATTATCTAGAATTAAATAAAGCACACACACACACACTTACAAACACTCACACACTCACAGATACAGATACACCCGCACACACATAAAGCTCAAGTCTGCTTCCGACTCGGGCTCTGACCAATGGCCAATGGCAGCCGCTCACTTGAACGTTGGACCAAGTTGCACGCCTCGCTGAGCAGCAGCCGCGACCCCGAATCGAGCCAGCGTTCCATTCTGATCTCTATACATCCACCCCCCGACCCCAAGCCCCATTTCGGCCCAATTTTCACTGCTCCCAAACGATCGCGCGCGCTATTCGCTTTGGAAATTAAGTCAGCAAATGACTTGTAGAATATCAACACATGCCCAGCGACTATTTGTCAGTCCGTCCATCCGTGCCGCCGTCCAACTGGTCGCTGCTTGTCCATGTATCTGTGAGATTGTTTTTTATTTTGGTTATGAGCCGGCGACGTAAATAACAACAACGAGAACCAGCCGAGCAACAAGATAATCAAGTGTAATTTATTTCGTATTTGGTGCGCGCCATGCATGAATACGACGAATACGACTAAGTTTGACCGCGACTATAAACTATGACTGTGAATGCGAGCAACCATCTAACTATCTAGTATCTAGGAACCCAAACGCGCGCTGAGATAAATACAGCTGCAGCTGCACACACACACAAACACACAATCTATGATATAAATTTAAAAAAAAGTCCACTAAAGCTGGGACCTTACATAAAAGCAAGACAGCTTAGTTTAGCACTTATCAACGACATTTAAATACTCTTGACTATTTGCTTTTCTTGAAAAGTCTTCGAAAAAGTGAAGTAAATATTTAACAAAAAATATTCCAAGACGCTATCGAAAATATCTCAATAATATTTTATATAAATTTAATTTCGACTGCACTGAAAATTTTGGTATTACATATAAGAAAATATTCATAGCCTTCACAGTTTAGTTAATTTTTGTCTTTGAAAAAAATTACCTGTAAAATTGAACAAAAATTCATTTTTGTATATATATTTAGTATTTGTATAAACTCGTAGCTTTCGGTACCTTTAATTTTATAATTTCCAAACCAAAATTAAAACAAGTTTTACATTATAGGAAAATTTAGGTGTTTGATTAATTCTTAACTTTTTAAGTTAACCCAAATGGTATACGAATATTTATCGGCTTATATCTAAAAATAGTTTTTTCAAATAGACATACATTGTCCACTCTGCACATAACAAACTTTATAGTGAACCTGTTGTACCCCCTAAAGAGCATTTAAATAACACGCCCAACCAACCCCCTCGATCTCGACCGGATGCACGAGCACTTGGCGTGTCATTAGTCGATTTCGATGCCGATTCTGTGGATCTCTAGGCCCGTCCACTGGCCCTGCTCGCGTTTAAGTGTCTCATATGGCAAAATCATTGAAGCATCGAATTACACTGTCCAGTTCTGGTACAGTTCGGCTTAAACACGATAGAGACTCATGTATTTGGAATTGTGGAAATGTGCGACAAGGCGAATGCTGCTATCAGCAATAGCTAACTGCAAGTCGTCGCATATATATATTTGTTTCCCACGTGCAGCGGCACCAACAAGTGGCACACCCTCAAGCCCTACTCACACCATGCCGCATGCACAACAAGTCGTTAAACCCAACAACTCCATATAGCACGCACCAAGCCCGAAATCGAAACAATAAGGGGGAGCGCGACATAAATAAGCACATATTAAATAAAAAAGAAAGCTTCACCACGCCGCAGTTGCAATACCCTTTGTCGACATGTGGCTTAAAGCTTTATTTGCATCCGATGTAGCAATATAATATAATAGTCCCACTTGGTACAATTTTGTTGATATATTGGAGAAAAGGCAAAGCTCGTACTTGTAGTCGAGATATCTTGAAAAACAGAAAGGGTTTTAAAATAGCTAATTTTCCGATAGCGCTTTTTGATATGTAGTCTGTAATTTGATAAGATTCTGTAAAGATTTCGATCTTACATATAGGAAGCACTCGTTAATCTCAGGTTTGCCCAAGATTTAAAAAATTGCACCATTTTTAATTATAGAACTTTATTTTTAACCGATCGTGTCCATTATATAGTGATTCGTTTCTACCAATTACGACATATGTACTTCCTGCAACAGAAATATGGACCTATGCTAAGCTCATGTTGATAGCATGAAAATTAATCGAGCCAGGGGCTGACAATGATAAAGAAGATATATACTGTATATTGGTTAGGACACGTCTCCTTCCCTGCGACACATTTAGCAACAACATTAAAATACCCACTAAAAGGGTATAAAAAGAAAAACAACAAAAAAGCGAAAAATTAATAATATTCCAGAAAGCCACAACAGCAAAAGGTAAAAGCGTCGCCCATGAAGCAAGGTTCCGATGCCGTTGCACGTTGCACGCTGCTCGTTGCACGCTGCTCGTTGGTGGTTGTCGATGCTGCTGAAAGCCGCAGACAGGCGGCACAGAGCACGGGACAAAGTGACAGCGAAGGTGGTGGCCCAAATGGCCAGCGCAAATCTTTCAAGAGTAGTTCCGCTTTTTTGTTGTGGCCGCAGTCGCAGCACATCCGCTTCAAGTTGTTTGCCTCACGGGCTGCTGCTGCTCGCTGACTGCCACCGCTCCGAGCGGAACTGTCACGAAGAATTTTGTCAGCCGCAGTCCCGACCGTGAGGGAATACGCACTGATTATCTTTGTATAATGATTACAATTAAGAGGGCTTTAGGGGGGCAGAAGGCGTGGCGGCGCTGGGCGTGTAATGTGCGGCACAGGTCAACATCTAGAGGGGGTCCGCACCTGATCACCTTTAACTGTCACCGGAAACATCCGCCATTTTGTCTAAAAAAAACTCGAGCACAATTTAGCTTCTTGTTGCGCATTGGCCAGCAAAAGAGACAGAGATTCAAATTATAATAGTACGCAGTAATTCGTAATGTTGTTGTTTTTGTTGGTGCAGTTGCTGCTGCTCCAAGTTTCGTTACGCCTAATGAGCAGACCGTGACGGTGAGTGTGTGTGTGCGTGTTGTGGGTGTATTTCTTTGCGCTTGCATAAGCAGCGCGCCTCAGCGAATCACTAGCGCAACGAAACCAGAGAGAAATCGTCACATGGGAGTAGCCGACGCAGCGTCGATCGCTAGTCATACCCCCCACCTCCTTCCCCCATTATCTACCCACACACTTGCGCTCACACCCACAGCTGCGCCGCTGGCTTCGACGCTTCTTCTTCGCCTTTGGTCACACAATTGATTTCGCCGCGTTTTGTATTTGCTACTCGCCGTCATCGTCGCTTGGTTGCCTCTTTGCTCAATTCGCCCGCCCGTCGTCTCTTTGATTTAGTTCGGTTTCCACACCTTCCCCCTTCCACCGCACCCCCTACGCTTGAACGTCTGTCACTTATCTTTCATTAAATGCATTGGCCGCCGTTCGCAGCGCTGATTAACTTGCAAGTCGGCTCGAAATTTCATTGGCTGTTCAGTTTATGGGGCTGGGCAGGGCCTTCCCGTTGGGCATTTTCTTAACTTTAGGCTTTTGTTTGTGTGTGTATGTCCGATAGACCTAATCAATAAATCACTTCAAGGTTTTCTTAATTAAAAGTTTTTGACCAACAACAAACCACAGACTCTCTTTTCTAATAAACTTTTCTACATGAAAAAAGACATAAAACACAATAGCGAAAAATTGATTAACTGCCAGAAGACCACAAAAAAAAATGTACCGTAAAATCAGCTCCAGCTGTGGACGCTCAATATGAGCAGCAAAGTTTCGAACCCTTTCCAATAAGAAAAACTTTTCAACTTCCAACAAGAAAACGAGGCAACCCTCCGAGGAATATGTGAAACTACAACCAACAAAAACTGTAAAACTGAAAACTGAAAACTATTAAACGCTTAAGTCAGGCGGAAAATGAGACAAATAGTTGTAAACTAAGACACGCCAAAAGAAGCTTAAATATGCTTAGCCTTAATTAAGGGAAGCTTGCGTAAGGTACAAGGAAAAGTAGAAGAAAAACCTAAACAAAAAAAAGAAAAGGGAGCCCAAAACGAATCCGACTAATTGGCTGGCGCGAAAAGCACAATCCCAAAAGCGAAACAAAGGATAGAGAAATTGTTGGGTAAATGCTTTCAAACGACAAGAAAAATCAAAAGAAATCAGAACGAAAACTCAACATCGACCCCACTTGACATTTAATGTTAACCGCTTAAGCTGGCCACACTTATTTATGCTTTCTTCTGGCAAATTTCTTGAAATATTTGCCCAGGCCAAACAATGGCAAGCGCCAAGAAAAAAGGTAAGACCGGCAACACACACACTTACACACACACACACACATACACCCACAATGCACACTACAAATTTTTCCGAGTACCAAAAAAGTTGCTCTTTGGGGCTATTGACATAATTTTTGCGGGCGAGCGACCCACAAGTCACACTCAAGGCGTTTGGCCAGGCACTTGAGGACCTGACTCTAAAGACAAATCCACCCTCAATTAGCTGCTCGAGTATCCTGCCAAAGACGTTGTCCTTTTGTAAGTGTCCTGTAAGCCGGCATGTTCTTTTGTTAATATTTGTTTTCTTTATTTGGGCTGTTTGGGTCTCAGTTTCAGTTTCAGTTTATGGTTTTGGTTTTTGGTTCTGGTTTCATTTACATGCTCGTTATGAGAGTTTAGCCGCAAGTAAGCTTTTGTTTTGCTCTAAAGACGCAGCTGATTATGCAGACGCCTTCTTATTGGCACTTCCGCACCAAGTTTACATAGCATATTTAAAGGGGGATTCCAGGCAGGCATCTAAACGTACATATATCTAATGGAACACAGTGAGAAAATTCAAGAGAATCGTACTCGCTTGAGATGCGCGGTGGGCAGTGCGTCCATACTCTTAGCACGCAGGTTTTGGGATCGAGCCCCCGTGAAGACAATTTATTATTTTTATGAGCCTGGCTCTAATTATCCGTAGAAACACAAATGTCACATAAAGGAAAAGAGGTTTTACAAGCTAATTAATAATTATGCCCAACCCAAGATAACATTAAAAAGTATTTGTTTCTTAAATCAAGTCAAGCCCTCAAAGTACGATTGCACCGTGTTTAAACATACTTGACTCATTTCAATTTATAAAAAAAACAAAAAATTTAAAGTTTGATATTTCTAAACTCTTTATTGTATAAAAAATTAGCAAAATTAGCAGAGATAAAGTATGCAAGTATGCATTTAAAGTAAGCACTAGCTTTTTCTCACCGTGTACTTGTGATTATAGGGAAGTTGGCGTTGCCTGAGGTTTAAGCTGTTGCTTGGGCTATCTAATCGGTTATCTGATTGCCTGCACCGTTTGTCAAATCTTGTGCACACTTGAATCCTTGATAAACCTCGATTGCGGCTATATCTGGCATATAGATATTTATATATACCCATATCTAATCAAGAGCCGGGCGAACTGCCAGTTAAAATATTGACTCGCATTGTTTGCCTAACTAGTCACCTTTTATTTGCCTACTTGCTGCAAGTATTATTTCGATTTCGATTTCGATTTTATCAGGCAATGCGATTTGTGGCTGGCCCCCAGATTGACTTTCCACTCACAAATGGAAATTGTCGCTATTTGTTTAGCAGTACCTTATCGGAAAAGCGCTGCTGGAAAAGCATTTAAATGCATTTTCCATTGCCCACTAATATGCATAATTTATGTGCGACCTGTTAGCTCGCCCGCCCAAACACTTCCGCAAATTAAACGCGCTCTACTTCCGCCATCAATGCGAGTGTCCAATAAGTCGAATAGTCCTTGGCCAACCCTTAGCTTAGGCCCTGTTCTTGTTGCAGTTTCGCTTTTGGGTTTGTTTTTTTTTGTTTCCCAGTTAGTTCCCACCATAAAAGTCGGCGCCCTTCTGCGGAATTTCCCGGATATTGTTATGGGCCCGGCAATTGGTATATGTATATGTATATCTTAATGGGAATGTGAACGCCTTTTCCTTCCGCCGCTCAACGCCTACGCCGACTTCTATACCTGTTGTATACCTATACCTGTTTATGCTGTTGTTGTTATTCTGTTAAACAAATTTAAAAAAGTGCAAAATGATTGCGGTTTCGTGTTTGCAGTTGTTGTTCTTTGGCCTACCCCCTTAGCACCCCGCTCTAGCTAAACTGCTCCCCTCAGTTCGTTCCCATTGGCAGCTTAATGTGTGGGCAACACGCTAACTGGAAATTGCTTTGCGAAAAACAGTTGCAGTGTCACTGTAAAGTTTGTGAGGCACTTGCTGTGGCCTGTCAATTGGTCCTATTCAACTGTAAACGAAGCCAGTTGCAAATTAAGACTCCAAAACTGTAAATGGAAGCAGTTTGACAAACGAAAAACGGATTTTTGCTTAAATGGATTTAAAAGATAAAACATAAATAGTTAATGATTGAAAGCATAATTACTTAAATTCCACAAAAATCAGAAAATTTATAAGAAAAAAAATTTAGAAAAAACGATAATTTTTAGATACATATTAATTAAAAATTCCACACAATTCGTGACAGCAAATATGTTATGCCCATTTGTCTTTGGTGCCAGAAGGATGCCAAACTGTAATTGGAATGCCAACATGGCATTTATTGCTGCACAGTTTGAGAGTCACTCGCCCCTGCTGGAAGATGTGTTGATCTTAAAATTGAAATAAATTTTTATTGCATAGTATTATGATTATGTCTGTATTTATTTTGTTCAGTTTTAAAAAATATACCAACTAAATATATACCCTACTATCACTTATAGTTCTAAAGAGCAGTTAATAGTGTCACGTTAGTTTTTTCCACTTGATGTTATTGTTGCTTCTCATTTGATGTCATATTCCTTTGTTTACTTATTTTCTGTATTGTTTTTCATAGATATATATATATTTTTAGTTTTTCTTTGTACTTTCCAACAACTTGGTGACATTTTGAGGCATGCATTTGGGGTTTCTCGGCGTACATGGACGATATATGAATATATATATACACATATATATACACATATACATATACATACATATATATATATATATGTATGTATACATAGTAATGGTATGCTACTTGGTCAGGTTCTTGCGCTGCTCGGCGACATCCTTCTCGTTCAGTTGGATGACACGGCGGCCAAAGCGCGCCGTCAGCTTGGAGAAGAAGCCGACGCGGGAGGCGGGCTTGGTGTCGTCCGCCGAGAGTGGCGGCGCCTGATGGTAGCTATCCTCATCGCAGTTGCCAGAGTTGCCGCGCCCATGCTTGCCACTGCGCCCCTGACCAAAGTGAAACGTGGCGCGCGCCACATTGCTGCGCGTGAAGGGCTTGTCGCCGGACTTGTCTGGTGGGGGCGTGGGCGTTGGCGTGGGCGTGGCACGGCCGGCAGCACAAGCACCAGTTGCCTGGGCATTGACGTGCAGCCGTTCCAGCAGGCGCCCATCCATGGGTGATCTGGGCGCCTGCAAAGGACTCGCTGCCGCAGTCGCTGTTGCTGTCGCGGGCTCAGCCTTCTCGTAGAGCGTTGTGGGCCGCCGCCCGGAGCCCTGGTAGTGGAAGCGTTGCGGACTGTTAGCCAACTTCTGGGCCTGGGCCATTTGCCGCTGGGCACTGAGCAGCGTGGGCTTGACATCGACGCCGCCAGCACCACTGGAGCTGATGGCGCGCTTGCTCTGTGGCGTCTGCGGGGAGCGATTGCGACTGGGCGTGGTGGTTGTGCTGTTGCCGGTGCTGGAGGAGACTGTCTTGCGGGCGGGCGTGCGGCGTGTGGGCTTGGCGGGCGGTGGTGCTGCTGCTGCTGAAGCGGCGGTGGTAGTGGTAGTGGTGGTGGGCGGACTTATGATGGAGTTCGGTGCAGGGCTAGCCGCAGCCAGCGCATTGGCCACTCGCGGCGGCAGGGGACGATTTGTGGCTGAAAGACTTTTCTCGAGCGGCAGCGTCACCTGCACACAGCTGGCCAAGGGCAGGACGCTGGAAGAGGAACTGTCCGAAGTGGTTGTTTCCGACGTGGTCTGGCGGGAGCCGCGTGGTTTGGCTACGCCCAGCAGCATGTAGGTGCAGTAAATGTCATCAAAGGCCTGACCCCTCAGGGATGCCTCCACATCACGTCGCTTGTAGCCCATGTGGACCAGCTGGTCGAGTCGCACGGCATCCTGCAGCTCCATGGGCTTCTCGCGATACGGACGCAGCCGATCCGCTTCCTCGTGCCCGAGGTTAATCCACTTATCGCCCATGACACCGTTCAGTGTGGTGCGTTTGGCCGGATTGAGCACGAGGAACTTGCGCATCAAATTCTCACAGTCCATTGAGATATAGTAGGGCACACGATATTTGCCGCGCAGAACACGCTCCCGCAGCTCCTTTAGTGTGCCGCCATCGAAGGGCAGCGAGCCGCTGACCAGCGTATAGAGGACCACACCAAGCGACCAGGCATCCACCTCGGGCCCGGCATACTTCCGCCCCATAAACAGCTCCGGTGCAGCATACGGCGGGCTGCCACAAAACGTTTCCAGCTGGGCATTCGGATCGAACGTGTTGCCAAATCCAAAGTCCGCGATCTTGATATTCATGTGCTGATCGAGCAGCAGGTTCTCGGCCTTCAGATCGCGATGCACCACAAACTTGCTGTGGCAATACTGAATGGCCGACACCAGCTGCCGGAAGATGATACGAGCGTCTCGCTCCCGCATGCGTCCGTTCTTGACCAGATGATCGAATAGCTCGCCGCGACTGGCGTATTCCATGATCAGATAGAGCGTGCGCTCCGACTCGATCACCTGGAATAGCCGGACAATGTTCGGATGATTTAACAGCTTCATGATGCGCACCTCACGGTACAGCTTCTGTCTGGCGCTGGTGTTCAACTGCGTCTTGTCTATCACCTTGATGGCCACCTCACGGCCAGTGGGCACATGGAGGGCCAGCTTCACCTTAGCAAAATTGCCCTTGCCCAGTGTCTTGATGATCTTGTAAACACCGTTGCCGTTGCCATTCACATACGACTGAAACTTGAGCTCCGTACCATTGCCCATGCCATCGGTCGCATCCTGGCCGGCTGCTTGGCTGCCCAGACGAACCGTGGCTGCGGCGCTGCTTGTATGCGTGGCCTGTTCCGCCTTGGGAGCTTGGCTCGAGCAGCACTTTGCTGGCGTTGCACTTGTTCCTGTTGCTGTTGCTGATGCAGCCGCTGTTACAGTGGCAGTGGCAGCTGTCGGGGATTGTCTATTACAGTTCTCTTTCTCTGATGTTTTAAAAGTTTTTGGCGCTTTCTCGTCTGCTGCTGCCGCTGCTGCTTTTATTTTTGCCGCACTCTCATCTGCCAAGCTGAATTCTACAATTTCTAAATGTTTATCCGCCGACATTCTAAACTAACAAATTTTGTAGAGCTTCAAACACGAAACTGAAAGCTAAAGAGATCGGGTCCTAAAATAGCCAAACGGCGTGTGCTTTTTGGTGGTTTATGGCTTCTGGCTGCCAGTTCGGCGCATGCCACACACGCGTCCTTTTCGGCCAATGGCAAATGTAAATAATTCCTCGACTCCCTCGGCGACCCTCAAGGCGCAAATTGTGGACTCGTCAGCTCGATTGGGTTTTCACTCCGAACATCTGCTCTTTTTTCGTGCACCCTCCTCCTGGCCCGGTTAGCTTTAAGATAAGAGCCTCAACCCTCAGCGTTCAGCTGGCGGTGCTTGCAACGCATGGCTGATAAGCAGGGCTCGTCCTCGACAGGATCGCTTTGTCTCGCCCCTCAGTGGCCCACCGCATGCAACTTCTTTATGAATTCAACAACCCCCAGAACTTGCTATCGAAGTCAGAGGCGATGGCCTAATGCCTCATGTGGCACGAGCCTTTTATGGCCCTCGTCTTTGCTGTCCCTTCCCTCCTGATGACGTTGCTGATTCTGATCGTGTGCCGTTCTTGTTGGTGTCATATGAATTTCCACTTGGTTTATCGCTGAGCGTTGACAACTTGAATGTTTCAGCAGCTGCCTGCAAGGAAAACAGCAAGGGATTTAATTACAGGTGATAAATGTGAGTAGAGCATGGAGGGGTCTAGAACAGGGACAGGCCGCAAATCGTATTTAACTTGCATTAATCGTTATTGATTGCGATTCCATTCAATTTGCAAATTTTATTCTTTTCGATTATCAATTCGAGTCAAATATTACAAATCTAATTCTGATATTCGGAATTCGTGAAAACCAATTTAATTTATCGATAGAATCGATTTTATGGTTTTTCTTTTTTTTTTTCATTTCTTTTTTTCATATCTCTGTGATCATGTGAGGTAAAACAACAAACAATTTTGTCTTTTATACCCATTCTAGGCATACACACTCTTGAATGCGCTGTTTTCCTGAAAATTTCATACAGATTCGACTATACACGCCGAGGTTATTAAAAGTATACTCTGGGTAAAGGTATCTATCACTGGGTATCTTCCAGTCGGCGACTCTTACTTGTTTTAATCGACAATATTCTCATAAGCGTGACCATCAAAATATCCAACGATCATTGTCTGCTTTTGCATTAATTTTCGATCCATTTCGCACCACTGTACAACTGCCATTTGATCCCTCTATAAGTAATTTACTCTCAGTACTCTCTCTCTCTATCTCTCTCTTTCTTTCCTTCTCTCTCTCGCAGACCATTAATTACCTTTCGTTGCGCACTGTATTCTTTGGTTTCTTTCTTAATTCCCTCTTGCTTTGCACTTACATTTCGCTTGCACATCCTGCGATCCGCAGGACGAGCTACCTAGCCAAACTACCCTAACAGCTACCTATTTACCTCGAAAAACACAATAAAGAGAAATTAACTCATGCAACAACTACAACAAAGGAAATGAAACTGGTCCTTAATCTGGCTTTTCTTTGCGCCTCGGCATTCGCTCGCTCGCCCCGTGCGACGTGTAACAATTTCTGGTTCTCGCTTTGAGCGCTCGCACATATGTGTCCTTGATCCTGCTTACTTGTTTTCGTTGTTTCGGTGTTGTTGTTGTTGTTGTTGCTTGCAACATTTTCTCAAATTTTGGCATCGTCATTCTCATTCCCTTATCCTCCATCCAACCCTGACTGCCTGCCGCTGCCTGCCTGCCTCTCAGCTTGCCCGTCTCGTCGACTTGTCCGCTTTGGGTCGCATGCAGCGGCTTTGTCGTCTCCTTTTTTTCGCTTCCTCCTCTTACTGTGCCCTTCTTTCTGAGCGTATGTGTGTAAGCGTGCATGTGCGTCTCTTTCATTCGTAATTCAATTGCAGCTGCTTCTTTTATGTTTTTTTTTTATTTGTATTATTTTTGGCCTACACATTTTCTCTGCTTTGTGCCGCAGCTCGAAAAGATGCGATTCGCAATGTCAGCAAAAAACCAAAAAAACAAGAAAGAAAAACAACAACCAAATTTGTAACAACAACAACAACAACAGACACTTGCATCTACATGGTAATTCCTAGAATTGGCAACAGCTACGATTATTTGGTAAATCGAATTTCTGCCACAGCTCTCCAGTTGCAGCTGCCCAGTTCAATGCACCCCAAAGACCCCCGCGTTCCGCTCCCCTGCACAGTTGCCAACACAACACCAGGGCCCACATACATACATACATTCATATGTATGTGTGCAGAAGTAAACAGCAGTGGGGTTTAGATAAGAGAGCGGGGGGTGCCGGTCGGGGTTTTTGTTAACATTCATGTGTCGCCTTTGTTGCCGTCTTCTTTAGCGCCTTCATTTGTTTGCCCCATTCTATTTTGATTCTTATTCTTGCGTGCGTTTCTCGCGCCACAACCCACTCTCCCTTAGCCGTTACTAACCGTTGATCGACGCTCTCAGTCTGTTTGCCTGCTCGCCTCTTCCTGATGTTTATCTCTTGCTGGCCACAAAATGCTCTTCCCGTTGAGTCATCAGCAACTGCCCGCAGCCTGAGACGCCAGCGGCGTCGGCGGCGCTTGGTCTTTGTTTTTCACTTGATCTTCTCGAGTTCTCTTTGCTGCTGCGCGTTGCTTCAACGCACTTTTCTAGTTTTCCATCGATCTTTTGCCCTTGGCTTGGCATACATACACATACACAGACACACACACATACGCACACGCATACATACTTACGCTTCATTAGCAGCCTGCCATCACTTAATTGTTTTATTGTTTCTACTTTGACACTATTTCTTCGAAACGAGTCAGACTTTTTTTGATGATTGCCAGCTCAGCGTGGAGGAGCACTTGAAATCGCAATTCCCAGCGGATTGGATCGCTTGGTTTATTAATAAAACGCCTCTTTAATTGT
This sequence comes from Drosophila ezoana, assembly GCA_035045725.1. NCBI lineage: Eukaryota > Metazoa > Arthropoda > Insecta > Diptera > Drosophilidae > Drosophila > Drosophila ezoana. The sequence continues at coordinate 690,651 of JAWNOU010000197.1, read as the reverse complement.
AAAAGAAGTACGCCCACTTGAACAGCAGATGGACAGATGGACGCGGACGCAGACACAGACAGACACCAAGACAGACCTAAAACTGAGAGCGGCGATAAGGCGGCAGCAGCCGACAGCAACAGCTCCGCTGCTACGGTCCCCATGGAGCGAGCGCTTATCTTGTGCCCGTGTCCCAAAATCGAAAACCAGAAATCAAAAGACCAAAGCAGCGCCAAGATAATTGCACATTTTACTTACGATGCGTTTCGTTCCGTTGCCCCGTGCCCGATTCCGCACCCGTTCCCGTTCCCCGTGCAGCAATCAAAAACAAATTAGAGTTAATCCACACACACATATGAGCTGCGAGCAAAATCCGAAATTTATCTGCGACTCTGCGCAACGAACTACAAGATACAAAGCGCGTCGTTGTACTGAACGCACAACTAAAGTGCCAGTGCCCAGACCCAGGCCCAGGCCCAGTTCCAGATCCATCGCACATAGCGATACAGGTCTGAGACGGAGAGAGAGTATCTTAAAGAACTGCACGATACAGATGCGCTCGGAGAGTGCGAGAGAGTGAGCGTGCGAGCGACCGCGGCTCTTCTTATGCTCATCGTCGTTTATGCCCATTACACGCTCATTCTTTGCCGCTTCTTGCCCTGTTGCGGCTCAAGCGTTTGAAGGTCGTTGTATTTCCTTGAGCGTTTCTTGAGGCGTGACGTCACAGTTAGGCAACGATGACGACGTCGTTGGGCAGGGGAAAGAAACGATGGCCACAACAATGCACAACTTCGGTCTCGGCTTCGTTTTCGTATTCGTCTTCGTTTTGTGGCTGGCTGCCTCTTGCTCTCTGGCTTAAGTTTCTGCGGCGAATTTGTTGTCAATTTGTTTTTGTAGTTGCTCAAACGGCTCGCCTCCACATATTCTCCTGAACCTTTAATGGTGTGAGTTTTCTTACAGTAGCTGTTGTCGTGGTGGTGGTATGCCCCTCTTGCCGACTCTTTCTAATTGTAAAAGTGTGCGTGCGTGAATGTGTATGTGTGCCTTGAAGTTTTCTTATTCGCCGGTTTATTTCGCTGCGTATCGTGCACTGTGTTTGTGTATTTGGTATCTTATCGTGTGCCCATCGCTCAATCAAGTGTACGTGTTGTTGGTGTGGGTGTCTGGGACTGAGACCAATAAGAACGAAGCAATCTTAAAGCGAGTTCCGCTTGGGCTGCCTGACCAACTGTTTTTCCTTGTTTATCTGGCAAAAACAATGCCAGTCAAAAGCCAAAACAGTTTGATTAAAAAATCCAAGCAAAACTTGCCATAACGAATAAATAATAAAATGCACTTGGTTTACTCATTTTGTTGTTGCTTGTTTAATATTCAAATGAAAAGAAAAATTATAATGACAAAGTAGGCGACAAGAGCTAAAGGGGACGGCATGGCACGGAAGCCGTTGCCTACTCGGATGATGCAGATGCTGCTGATTATAATAACGGTTTTTTTAAATATATATATATTTTTTTGCTTGGTTCTTGTTCTATTTTTTGACGTTTTACGGGCTTCTTTGGACGAGGAAACTTTGAGGCGCTTGATTAAAAAGCTTTAGCATATTTCTGCCTTTTACAAGCACTACAGTTTTCCTTTTTATTGAAATTACTTTGAGATAAACTTGGCCTCCTTCCCTCTAACTCTCTCTCTATCCCTCCCCACCCATCTCTTTCTATTGTAATGCAAACTCAAATTGTCGTATTTGCATATTCACAAGTATGTACTTAGTTCTATATAAGAAGAAGAAACTCACGCTGCGAATGTGGGCCAAAGTGACATGTTAATAATTAAGCGGGTAATTAAGCATGCCAACAACATCAGACGAAAGCCCCTAAAAAATATCTCATGTTAAATGGGTTTTGGTTCCGAGCTACCCTGTGAATAATAGCAAATAAAGAAAATCATAACTTAACTTTTATAACTTTTAAAATGGAAAATGATCTCTAATACTTTATTTTTATATTTCTCAGAGAATAATTTAAACTGGTTATGTTTTATTTAAAACTTGTGCATGCCTTTCATTTAAGGTATACCTATTAAGCCAGGTATTTAGTAAATTAATATTCATATTTGTAAAATCGAATCAAAATCCCTTTACTTTTGTCGTAATTTCATTCTTGTTCTCTTATAAATGTATTTGTTTTGGTTTACTTAACTCACGAAATGGGTTAAATGGGATCTTTTATATTATTTGCAATCGTTTTGTTTATTAGGTTTCCTCTTTATTGCTTTTATTGTAAGAAATACGAAACAAGCACCCTTTTATCCACCTATTGCACAAAGTGCAGGGTATGTATACATTCGAATGCATATCCAAGTAGAGCTAGATAAGCGAACAACAGCAAGACGGGCATCTTGCAGCTCTTTAATTGGGCCATCCACACGTGCCACATGGTGGCCACAGCTGACGATCCGGCCTTAGCTCTAGACAGACAATAGCCCAGTGGGCAAATCACAGTTGGCCACAAATAGACACGCGCCGACAGCGGCAGCAGCAGCAGCAGGAGCATGAGCAGGAGCAGGAAGAGCGGCAGCAGGAGCCAACAGAGCAGAGCACCTGATATCAATGCAAAGTCTTCAAATGCGACTTGGCTGCATTTGGCAATGTTTAATCATTGAGGATGCGGAAAACAGATTGCAGCACCAGATGACGCAGCGCAAACAAAGACCAAAAGGTTAAAAGGGACCTGGACGTGGCCGTGGAGAGGCATGCAGGCAGGCAGTCAGGCGGCTGCTGCTGCTGCTGCTGCATCTTTCATTTTGGCAAACAAAAGGACGAGCGCAGGATATGCGATACATCCACTTTTGCACATTGCCATGAGTTATGGACATCTTAGGGATGCGGGTGCATATCGATTACCAAGATGCCGTCATTCGACTTTGGCGTATGATTTGCGTTTTCCTTTTTGACGCGACGCCGCAAAAGGTGCAACATCGACAAACGTGCCAGAAATTGTCGGCAGCAACTTAACGTTTAATTGGATTTATGTTTCAATGCTGGCAGCAGACGCACTGCATCAATATTCGATAATGCCTCATGCTAATGCAGCCTGCCAAGGAATTTCTTGATACAGCACCAACACCAGCACCAGCTGAGAGCTGGCTATCAAGGACAGCTGCTTCTGCTGCACTGCTGGTGGGGGAAGGGCAGCCAACCACCGGGACAAACAGCTAAATATACAAATTAACCCATTCAAACAAAAGGGGCTGCTGGCATTCTTGAAATGTGTCAAAAGGTGAGACAAACAAAGAACCCCAAATGAATGCTGAATGCATATCAATAAAATCACATCCAAGGAAATCAAATTTTCAGCTGCACCCCGAAAGTAAAAGTGCGCACTTTTGATGAAGAAAACGTCGGGAAAACTGTAGATTTTTCTCACACATTTAAATATTGTAGATATTGACAATCGTTTGTCATTCGAGTGGAAAGTATATGCACTTGGGCATTGCCAAATCTACCTTTTGTTAATCCTTTGCGCTTATTTTGCATTCCCAGCCAATGCGAATCCTTTGCCCGGGCCCGACCATTCATCTGTAGCCATTCAACTGGGGTTTGTTTTGGATTCTTCTTTCTGCTACCTGCCATTGTCAAAGAGTTTTTCCTCGACTTTGTTCTTTATTCGGCCCGTTTTTGTTACATTTTTGCATAGTTTTTGTAGTTTTTGTTGTGCGTGTCGCAAGGACTCTACTTAAATATGCCTCGAACATACAACAACTTAAGCGCAATTTGCAATGCTGGTGCGTTGAGGAATTAGCCGATAGAAAAAAACATGCATAAGCTAGCTGGATTTTCCACGAACCGGCACTAAAATGCTCTGTGCCTTGCCCCAAGTTTATATGTATATAGATCTACAGCTTAGGCTGGAAATCGTAGATATAAATTGAAGGGCTCATAAACACCGATTCGATTGTGATGTACAGCTTTTTATAAAATATTTGTTCATAGAATTCATACATTTTTAATTTGTAGATAACTCTTGTCAGAAGTTCCCGACCAGGAGATTCCCAGAACATTCTTCTACACGCACATACACAAAAACGTCACACACAAATACACTACGGCTCGCTTCATCTTCCCTGAGCCCCATACTATGCATAATGTGTTCTCAAATAACTTCGGTGTCTATAATCCGATCTTTATGGAATTTGCAGGGTTTCAATTCGGCACCCAAATGTGTGCATATACCAAGGCGCCTGGCTCTTGCTTAAAAAAATGGTGCGAATTGGGGCGCGTATCCAAGTAGTTAAATACGAAGATTTACATAGCAAGTTACCAAGACTTCGAGTTACGTCCAAAAAACCTAATTGCAGATTCGATATTAATAGATATTATGGAAATATATTTTATCATTTTTACCAATTTTATGTGGGCTTATAGTGTCTATACTATAAGCCCACATAAAATTGGTAAAAATGATAAAATGTATATGTATAAATGATTTTCATTATCATGCATATATCTGTCAAGCGAAACGCTTTAACATCCCCTAGGCAACACACTCCCCCCATTGCCCGAAAGTGTCGCAAAGTTAGCAAATCACAGATTTGACACCTACGAAAGAAGAATATTTGCCGAGATGTACCAAAATTCAAAAGCTGGATTAGGGATTTAGGGAAAGCCCCTATTCAAATTGTTTCAAGCTTGATTACCAAACGCAAGTACACTAGTCTTTTTAGGTCATCTATATAAATCGTATTGCTTTCTCTTGAGCAGGCATCAAATCCAGCAGGGTTCGAACCTTTAGCAACGCCCACATGTCCGGGAAAAGGATTGTCAGCAATATTTTGCCTAGGCTGCAGTCTCTGTTGTGCCGGAATGACACTTTTTGTGCCCATACACACACACACACACACAGGCTCGCAGCCACATATAGATAATCAGGAAACTAATCCTTGTGCTAAGCAGACCAGCGGCAGCATGTCCTAATTGAAATACGGCATCCTAAGCATTTTGGCGTGAATTATACTATATATGTATATATATCCGACAAATGCATTTTGGCAGAATTCTGAATGCCAAATGCCGCTCTATGCATAATGCAAGTGCATCTGCGAGATGCTATGACGAGGTCGTTCGGCGGAGGTTGGGGGGCGGTAACTGGCGGCTTATTAGCGAAGATTGTCTATACAACAGCGGAGGCAGGCGACGCGGCGCCGAACACACAACAAACTGAAATTGATTACCAAATGCGACGGGCTTTGAGTGTATGTGTGTGTGGGTGTGTGCGGGACATAGGTGGGGCAGTGCAGCAGCCTAATAAGCACAAAAATCCACATAGAGCAGCAATTCCTTTTAATTGAAAATCTCTCTCGGCTTTTTGTTGCCCCCATGTGCGGCACCTCTTCTTTACGATTGCAAAGCATATCAAATTTTGTATACTCTTTAAGAGAATATTCAAGTTTTGTCATGAAATGTGTTATGGCAGAAGAGATCTCAGATTTACTTGATGTATGTATGTATATATCCTTGGTCAGTATCCGATATCTGTACCGATTGTATCTGTATCGATATCTGTATTGCCGGTTTGAATTACTTTTAATATATTTGTATATAGCTGACATTGGAAAATTGTGTAAATAATGAAATACTTATCTGAAAAACTTATCTATTTAAAATACTTGTTGATCAAAGTTTACATTTACGACTTTTGCCATGCTCCTTACGTAAAAGCAGAATCTTATCAACATCAGTCAACTATATCATATAGCTGCCATAGGAAAAAAAGTGCAAAAATTAAGTTCGTGTGTGAAAATCATTTTTTTTTTGTTTTTTAAGATATCTCGACCAAAACTACATATGGGTCTAATCTTAATAATATCGGAATACTATATCATAATGCTTTATGGAAAGAATCGATCTCAAAATACATTTTTGCGTGGAAGCCTTTTCTTTTTCTACAAGCTTCACAATTCTACTCATTTATCTGCAAAACAATAAGCCGTTTGTCTATAAGGGTATTCACTCTACCGCCTGCTTTTTTTTTGTTTTTCCTCTTTTGCAATTTCTTTGCGGTTGCAGTTCTGTGCGTTTAGTTGAGCGATGCGGTGGGTTGGTTGTGGCTGCCACCAAATGCATTCGATATTGCATTTTGCCCGTTGCCAGCCAACGTACAAGGATAATAGGTACTTTAGCTGCCGGATAAATGGGGCGTGGCGCGGCGTGGAGGCGAGTCGCTTGGCTTTTGCGACTTTTTGGACTGATTGACTTGCAAAGCGGCTCCAACAGCCCAGCCACCCAGGAACCCAACCATCATTTCTTCGCGTTCGCAAAGTTGATTGCAGCGAGGACTTGCGTCTATATTGCGCCGAAAAAAATTGCATCAGATGCATTCGGCTTGGCAAACAAGCCGAGTTCCCGTTCCAATCCAAACAACAGCCAAACAGTCATGAAAAAAGTTTCGTTACCCCTCTCCCGTCTCCGTCCGCGTCCGCGTCCGCGTCCATGTCCTCGTCTGCAGCTCTCACTGGCTGCATGTGCAATGCATATTAGCTGAGCTGAGCTGAGCTGTGTCCTGTGCCATCCTCAGGATACGTACGTGGACGTGTGTGTAGCTCGTTCGGCCTGCGCATTGTCCTTTTTGGCCGAGCGGCAGGCGCTGCTTCAGTCATTCTTCTACATTTTATGGCGCCGTTTTTTCTCTTCCTTTTTTTTTTTTTGCATTATTTTTGTTTTTTTCTGCTTGCTGCCTTTTGTTTGATTTGTAAAATTGCAATATGCTGGCTGCCTGCTCCTCCTCAAAGCAGTAGGAATTGTATACCGCCCCCACCTATCCACCTCCCCCATCACCATCCTCGTCCAACCCTCGACTGCATTTGTACGCATTATTTGGTGCTGCAGTTCCACTGCAGTGGGGCTAAGTTAGACCCAATTCGAGTTGCAAACGCAAATGCTTAAGCTGGCGTTTGCTGTAGGCCAAACAATCACGACGAAAAGATCTTAAAACCCGAATTGATATTCAATACAGCTTTTCAGATAGAACTGAACACTTGTGATTTTTGGCGTAGTTTCGACAACAACATAAAAAGGCTACGAGACAACTTATTTTGAGCAGGAATTAAAAAAAAAAATTTTTTTTATTAATTTAAATATTCAAAATTTTGGTTTATTAAATCTCGTATACAAATGCGTTTTTAAAAATAATATTAAATAAATTATTGTTAGGTTTCAAAATTAAAGAATTTTTTAAATGTTTTAATTCGTTCATAAAACTTCTTTTATTTTGGTATATTTTTGCCCATATAGAATCTTAGTAATTTGTATTTGAAATATGTAGTACTAATTTTTTAACATATTCCCATCTGTGATTAGTTATTATAGAAACTCAGATATTTTTATTTTAATTTTTTTTTTCAAAATTCTTTTCCTTATGGCATATTTTAATTTGCCGTTAATTTCATTTTCAAGCCTTGACCCCCCTCTAACCGATTTCTTATCTGAAACGTTATGCAAATATTGGCGTCCACTCGGGGTTGCTACAGAGCAACTCCCCAGCCTCTCCTGCTTTCTCTGGCTTGCCAAAACGCACTCCAAGCCACAAAAGTGGGACTGAGTCCAGTGGCAATGCCACCACCACCCACCCCCCTCGACACTCGACGTTTTAATTCGAGTGCGTTTTTCATCAACGGCCTGGTGGACGGCGGCCCTCCGCACACTTCCGCTTAGCTCGACAACCCACACAGAGAAAGTCTTGAGGCTACGCTAGAGACCCTTCAATGACCAACAGGCGACTGCGCCAAACTGCAATGCCTCAGCGTCGGCGGCGGCGTCGGTGTTCGCGTCGACGACGACGTCAAGTGAGGAGAGTGAAGCAAAAATCAAACAATCAACAAAATAAAATCCAACAGGCCAGTTCCCCCACCTCAGCCTGTCCAGCTGCCCCTTGCCGCGAGTTTATGTTGCCTTTGTTCTGCTGCTGGTCGCTGCTTTTATGCGCACGCCCCCAAAGTCCAGTTTTGCAGTCATCAAGTTTTTGAGTCGCACCCAAACCAACTGGCACTTCCGCTCGCCCATGCTTCTTTGCCATGTCTTCGCATCCGTTGCATTCACTTTGCCACTCCCCCCACCCCCCTCTTCCGACCAGCCGCAGCCGCCAGTCTTGTTCTGCTCCTTCGTTCGACTGCAGTGCCACCCTTTATATATATGTATATATATATACATTTTTTTGTTGGCTTCTGCAGGCGGCAGTGCTCTCTATATTTTATTTTTAATTAATTAATGCGAATGCAAAGTACATTTTCTACAAGTAAAACTTGTTTTGCAACAGGGCGGGGCAACCCTTTAGGGCGCGCGCCCAAGCCCCTGCCCCATTTCCAACCCATTGCCGACAGCAGCCAGCCAGGTAGTTAAGCAATATTTTTGCCACGTCGAGCCTCCAAAATGTGCGCCACGAGGTTGCACCACTAAAGAAATGCAGTTAATTTACTCAGAAGTAGCGTTGCCCCGTGGGGCTTGGCAGGAGGCAGGGGGCAGACTGAAGAAGCAGCGCCAGCAAGAAAAATGTTGCTGCAGAAAGTTGCCGTGCAGTTTTCTTTTGTTTTTGTGTGCGCGCCGTAATGCATGCAACATAATATTTTTTTGCGCTCTTGGCTGCCGTTGTGAAAATTTTGTTAGCCCTTTCCCACCTGCTGGAGGAGGTCAAAAGCGTTAGGTTCGAGCCGTGCAAACTGGAGCCTAGTTGTGTGCTTGCAGCGTATGCAGTCGCCTCTTTTCAACAGTGTGTGGGTGTGTGTGTGTGTGAGTGTATGTGTGTGTGTGAGGCAGTTGAAAACTTTGTACTTTTTGCTGTAGTTGCTCCACCTCAACCAGCTCCTGCTGCTGTTGGTCCTGCTACTGTTGCTCTCGATGCTGCAGGTGCTGCTGCTCCTCCATGAACCGTTTGCAGCATTCGTTTGGCCGACTCTCTACTTCCTTTATTTTGGTAGGAAAATGTAGCAAAAGTTATTTCTTCACAGGTTTGTACTTACATAATGCAAATACGTGGGCATGTGAATTGCACAGACCTAGTCTCCCGCTTACTTTATCGGCAGTTATCTAATACAGGGTCTCTTAGCTCGGAACTAAAGATAAGCTATACGGTAGGCTTGTTTTTTACCAAATGTGTTTTTCGTTTTACGTAAAGTTTCATAAGAAAATTCATTTTAGTTGAAATATAATTTATGCATACATATATTTTTTTGTGCTTAATTTTTATCTTGATTTTATGAAGCGATCGCCAAATATATATTTTGCCTTAGTCGCATTTTTAAGAAACGTTGATTTCATTTTTACTTATCTTATCTTATTATTAAGTAACCAACCTTATTTTTAAGTAACCAGAATATTTGAAAAATTGATTTTAATGGCTTCAGCGAAATGAAGATCTTTCATCGCCTTGGGAGCATATTAAGTATATTATAATTATTAAAAAATCTTTTGATATCGATTTCTTTTAAAAACCTTTTCTTTTACAATTGCAATTGGTAGTAGGTAAAGTATTTACTATTTTTATTTCTATGCACTATTACACTATTAACTTTGTAATAACACCAAGATAATATATTTTCTTTTCGAATTATCATTTGTATCGAATTACAATTGCTTTTTACATATCTTATCATTTATTTTACAAATTTAATTTAGTAAGAAATTAATTAAATATTTATTTGATTTTATAGATTTTTCCCTATTTAGTTAATCTGTTAAAATTAAGACTTAACCACTTTTCTGACTTTAATGGCAAAGTAGAAATATTTCATTGCAACTTTCCCTTATTTTATGAACGCTTGAATCTCGCCAAAAGTAGCCTTTGGCATGCACAAAGTGAATTCTTAAAACAGCAAAAAAGCTAATCGCTTAGTTCTTAGATCTTAATTAAAGATACTCGGTATGTAGATGGGGCTGCCCAAAACTAATACTTGCCAGCTCCATCAGTGTTGTTGCAGAGTACATTCTCATGGAACACGGTTCAGCGACACGCAACTCAAAAGGCTTGACGCGCGTCTTTCCATTCAGTGCCAAAGCCAGTGCCACTGCATGCCTGCGCCCCTAACCCCCTCTCGTTCATCCAGCAGAGTAGTCTTGCAACGCTACTGTCCCATATGCAAATACTGCGCCCACAACTCGCTGATGCACCTTGAGCAAAGTATGTGGGATAAAAAGAAAATGCAGCAATGCTTCGCTGCAGTATGGCAAAGGGAAGTCGGGCGTGGGGCATGTGACATGTGGCATGTGGCATGTGGTGGGTCGTGGGTCGTGGGACAGACACATTTTAATGATGCATGCAACAGTAAACTGCAATCAGATATGCGCACATCGTTAGTCTTCAGCATCAGCCGCCGTTTGTTGATTATCTTAGAATGAAGAGCACGGCAAGAAAGATAACTCATACGCTCCGTTGCCGACGACATAAAGTCGCATAGAGAAATTTATTTGCTCAGCAAATAAACTGCAGCCATGTGCAATGTGTGTGTGTGTGTGTGTGTGTGTGTTTGTGTGCCGTAGCAGGAAGGATTCGCCGCTCGTCCGCGTGCGTCCTTCTTGGTCTTAGCCTGCCCGGTCCTGCCTTGCGCCCAAAGTGGGAAACCCCTAACGGAGGCACTTTTTTATGCAACTTCTTCAGCACGAGTGCTTGCCCAAGTTGACGTTTCAAATGTCAATTGTGTGCTTAACTGCATTCTTTTGACTGCGACGTCGCCGTCGCCGTCACCGTCCTCACCGCTGGCTTTTCTTATTTGGATACGTGTGTGCGACTGTTGCTGAGTAGGGCAACCCGCCTTGGAGGCGTTCTCGTTCTTAACTCGAGGTCCTTAACTGCCAGGCGCAAGGCTTTGTCTTTTTTTTCGTTTCTTTTTCGTTTCTTTTCCTTTTTTGTGTCGAAATACGATTTGAAATGCTGCAAAAAAACTAACTACCTAATTTCATACTGTTTTAGTATAATAAAGTGCCCAGACTTATTTTAACTTTACTAAATGCAATTTTTTTTTTAATATTCTTAAATTAAGATAATTTCTTAGATTAACAAATTTATATATATATTTTAAATTTAAAAGATTAAAAATTGCTTTTTTCAATATTTAAATTATAACCAGGGCGGCACAGCCCAAAGTTAATTGTCTATGTTTCGGTTCATGTACCCAGATGTCATATGTTTTTAAATGTTGATAAGACAATTATCTACTTAATTTAAATTTGCCCGTTGTACTGCAAATATTCTCCTTATATTTTATTATACTATATATACTATCTTATTGATTAAAATGTCGTACCAAACAATTTTTATAGAAAAAATTTCCCTCAGATATCGGTTTGGCAGTTTTCTGATCAACCGGTTTTCGTTTCGCTTCATAAACCAATCTAGTTAAAACCCGGATTTTATTTGCTCGTTATTGAAAACTAATATATAATTTTTTATTTTTTATAATTTGATGAATTGAATAATTAGGAAGACACTCGTTTTTGAAAAAAATCTGGGTGTAACTCGGAGAAAGCTAGAACATAATTATTATCACGGTTCTGTGCTGGCAGTTGATGTTAGTCAATGTTAACAACGATTTCGCTCAGTGTTCGCAGAGTATAAATAATTTCCTTTCTTTGGTTTTTACTTTGTTTAAGCGACGTTGCAGCGACGTTGCAGTTACTTCTGCCAAGTCGTCAGGAAAATATGCCGCATTCACACACACACACACATACACAAACAGGCATATATGTGTATGTAAAGAAAGTCAGAGCGAGATAGAAAGCAAGTCAGCCTGCAATCTTGCCTTCAATTAAGCTTTGACAAGTGCATTGCATACAGCACTGAAACAGAAGCAGAAGACGCAGCAGAGCCCAAACCCACAAAGCCCATAAATATGAATGACGATGAGGATTCCAGCAGCAGACTGGGCTAGCCAGGGCCAGCCTGATTCCTTGGCCAAAAGGATTTGCCGGCCAAAACGAGCAAAAAAAAAATACAGAAAATATAAAAAAAAGATGATAAAACTGAAGAAGGAAACGCAAATAAATGAATTGCACTTTTTCTTTGCGAATTTTCTTGTGCTTCTCCGGGCATTTCAATGAACTGCGAAACTCAATGGCAGCTGCTGCTGGGCGTAAATAAAAGCAGCAGAGAAAACTTTGCATATTGTGTTTATTCTATGCCCACAGATACGGCGACCAGGTATACAAAAAAAAAAAAAAAAAAAAAAAAAAAACACACGCCCAGACTGGAGCTAAGCTACTCGCAAGTCGAGCAATGCCTCCCTTTTAATTAAGCGGGCGCAAGTCGCAGGCCCATTGTGCTTAGATAATGGCAAGGCCACAGCTTGGATAGAGGGGGAGCGGGGAAAGTTGAATGCGAATGCAAATTATGCGCTCATTAATTAAAATTGAACCAAAATTGAGAGAAACAGCAGTAACTGCTGCGGCAACTCTTTGCCAAACAGCTAAAAACAAGAAAAAAGAATGCAGGAGCAGAGCTAAACTTGCCGCTGGAGCACCATCAAAGCGCACATCATTACGATGCCCAACTGCCCAGCGTTCTGCTCGTCATCATCAGAAGTAAAAATACAAGCACAAGCTCAAGCTCTAGTTGAAGCTGAAGCAGCTGCCACGCCCTTGACGCCCACGCAAGTTCTCAATGTCCACGCCAGTGCACTTTGAGGTGAACACTCAAAAGTACGCCTAGGTATGAGAGGCAGGACCTGGGCATATAATAAAAATACAAAATGCAAGAAAAAAGGATATCTTTGGCACGCCGAAAACTAAATACCCTTGTAGACATATCGCTTACGGGCTTGCAGCAAGAAGCACGGTGCCCGCAATTAATGAGTTTGTTCAAGATATTTTGAAAATCAGAACAGTTTTTCATACAAAACTCATTTATCGAGTTCGTTGCTAATAAGATTTTGTTGATATTTAAGGAGCAAAGAGTAAATCCCGAGTTGAATAAAAAATATTTTGAAAAGCAATAAAGTTTTTCATACGATAACTTTATTTTCATTTCTCGACTAGACTCTGTTGATTTTGATATATATTTTGAATATATAGCTTCGGACTCATCTTCTGCCACACGTTACACATTTACTGACCAAATTATAATACCCTTTACAAAGGCATAAAAGTTATACATATATAACTTTTAGTCTATGGAGGGGGAAGCCCTCCCCGTTGATTGTCTGGGTCTTCTGCTGGTATGAAGCAAAATGCAAATCTTGCAGATTTTTAATTTCTTTTCAACGAAAATTTTATTTTCTGTTTGCATTTCTTGTTGTGCGCTATGCCAAAAAAAGGGCCAGGAGCGAGGCAACCCTTTTTTATTTACCAGCTCTCTCAAACAGCCAGATGAGGAGGCTCATCGTCATGAAGATGATGATGATGGTGATGATGATGATGATGATGATGATGATGGTGATGATGATGATGGTGATGATTACGCTGTTGCTGTTAAGCTTTATTATTATGTATTATAGATTCATTTTATGCACTTTTTAATTTCTTTTGTCTCGAGCATCGGCCTCAATCTTTAACTAGAGATGAGCACGTGACACGCAACAATCGCGTTAGAAATGGAAATTTCAACGTTTCCACACGATCAAATAATTTTTTATAAAAACTATAATTCTTTCGGGTTACCTTATTCAGTTGTCTGTAAAAGCTGCCTAGGATAGCAGCCAGAATATATAAAGTCTGCACCGATTTGAACCAGAAATTTATCTTAAAACGGATTAATTGAGCTGAACCATATTAAAAATGAACTGGGTTTTTCGAACAGGAAACAATGCACTTATTTTAATATACATAAAAATATATAAATATTTTAAATTAAATTTGCAATAATTAAATTGGTCTATGAAGAATTATCTCATGAAATCTGGAATCACATATTTGAAAAAAAATTTGCACGCTAACCGCTAAACGAACCACCAAAAACCGTTTGTTTGATATCCCAATAATGGAATCCTTACAGGCAATATAACTTACAGGTTCGCTTTATAATTTATAATTGTAGCCATTGATCCTTCAATTAGGCTTCTCAAATGTTCATGATTTTGTGACTTGCACCTCACTCACGCGGTGCTTATGCGACCATCGCTAATCACAAACTCTCGAGCGATAATCGCAGCCAAATTCGTTGCCGCCGCATAAGAAATGCGTTTTGGTTGCCTCTGCCACTGATTTTGGCTAGAAATTAAAAACCCGCTCGCTGCGAGGCCTCAAGTGGGCTGCAGCAGGCCCGAATGTCCTTGGCAGCAGCCACCCTTTGCGATATGCTGTTGGAGTTGGGCGTTGGGTGGTGTGGGTTGTCTTCTGGCGTTGCATTGCCGCAAATTGTTGCTTGAGCTTCAGTTCGTGCAATTTTTTAAGACTTTTTTATTTGCAGTTCGCTTTTTCTTGGCCTGACATTTTCGGGGTGTTTGTGCGCACCACTTTGGGGTGGCACATTGTCTACTTTTAGGCGCATATACGCTGCAAATACAAAGTAATGAATTGTGCTCGGGGGCTGCTGGCAACGCAAGACGGCAATGAACTTGCAACTTACAAGCAACCTACACCCCAGCCAGGCAGTCAGCCTGTTCTGCTTGGATATTAAAGAACAGGCAGGCGATATACCTTAATAACGGCTCCTAAAGGCACCCGATCAACTTAAATAAGCCCCTGTTGTTCACGGTTTGCTTGACAGCCCAATGTTTTCTCACCAGGACCTCGAGCATGGCGAGCCTGCCAGCTGGTAACCTGCTGCCCAAAAAATGTTTTCCCGAATCATGTAAAGCTATTTGCGTGCTGACCCATAGAGCACCTTGAACGATATAAAAAGCGCCTTGAAGCATAACCAATGCGGGGCAACTAACCACCACAAAGCAAAAAGGAAGTAGTTGCCCATTTGCATGCAGAGACTTGGAACTCGGAGATCTCAGTGGCGAGGGTGCACTTTTCACACGGTGCATTATGCGCCCGCCTGGGCTTGACGGGGCAAACCAAGGGTCGGCAATAATTTTTAATAATTTCCTTTGTTTAAATAGTATTTTCCTTTTACTTGATCGCAACAATTGCGCATGCATACAAATTCCCACCAAAGTGTACTGAGTCGGCAATTGAAGTGTTAGATGCAAAGATACAATTGCCAGCAAGTGGTCAGGCAGTTGCAGATACGCAGATACAAGATAACTTGATTGCACTAATTTGAATGCAGCAGCAGTAGCAGCAGCAGCAGCCACAGCCTCAACAAAAACAGTTCTCATTCCCACTGCCATTTAGTGCGACAACTGACAACTGCTTGGGAGTTGGGGGAGGAGCACGGATACACCCAAGCACCCAAAGTTGGTCAGCCGCTATGCCGAAGAAAGGAAAACTAGCCATTCGATACGTTAAGCATTTGATGCTCTATTGAAAATGCGTACACAAAAGTTATAGGGTTTCTAAACTCTTCTTCATAAATTATAAACGTATCTACGCATTCGAACCGGTAACTTCCTTCTTGTTAGTCCGACGCTCGGATGCCTAAGCCACACAGGCTTACAGCGTTAAGTTTGCAAAGCACATTTAAGTGGCTGACAATATGGAATATGGAGGTCAAATGATTTCATTTATTTTTTGTTGTTTTTATTATATTTTGCTTATTGTTGGGTCGAGACTCCTCCTTTTTAGAGATTTCAAATAGGAACAATCTTTGTATTTTTTGTTATGAAATAAACCGGTTTTGGCTTTTTCAAGCAAATATATTTACTAAGCGCTGCAAACTGCATGATAAAGTTAGCAGTGTGCGTTGTGTCAGGGTATTTTATGTAGTACAAGTCTAGTTCCGCATGGGCCAATTGCTGGTTCCTTCTTTAGCAGCTGCTGCTGGGACAGACAGACGGACGGTCAGACAGAGCTGAGCTCAACTGCTCTGCTAGGGGTTACTTCAATCAATTTCTGACAAGAAGTGTTAAATCTGCACTGTGGCACACTGTTTAGCTGCAATTGTGAGAGCTGCTGCTGCTGCAGCATATGCTTTATTAGAATATCCGGCAGCTTAGAGGCAGAGGCCGACAGTATGTCTGCAATGGTTGCGACCGCGCTCTACATTGTCATAATTCATAAATCAACTAATTCTGAAGTCGTTGTGCTGGCAGAAATGCTACTAAAACAACAAATAGCTCTGAAGGCATCCACTTAATTGACACCACAAACGTTTTGATGGACTACAAAATCGGTCAAGTCAGGGGAAAAAATCAAATGACAGCAACAAAGTTCACTCAACTTGTTGTCCAAAAAAAAAATAAAAAAATAAAGGTTCTCAGGCCGCAAAGGGTTTCAAGTTGCGTTAATGAACCGCAAGCCGAATAAAGAAATAAAGAACAAAAGGTCAAGTCTAAGAAGTGAGTGGACAAGTTGCCCCAACAAAAGTCAACTTAAGTGCTGTAAACTAAAACAAAGCCTAGGAATCGACGGAAAGTAAATAAAGGAAATGTCACGGCGGTTGCTCGCACTTCCTGCGAAGAAGAAGCAGCCGTAGTTGCACCTGAAGAAAAAGATGAAACAGCAGCAGAAGTAAAAGGCTGGTTTTCAATTACAACAACCAAGATTTCCAAGATGATGATGAGTCTCTGGGACGCTGTTAATTAACCGTGAAGCGTTGCAATGCCCCTGACACCTTGCCACACTATGGACATAATAAACGGGACGGACCTTTCGATGGACGACAAACCCCTTAAAACTGGCCCAACTGCAGACTAATGAACATTAATGTCAGTGCATTGTGTAATGTCGCGACTTGAATATGAAGTGCAATGAAGCAATGCAAGGCCAGCACATGGGCGGCTGTGGGGTGGGGGTGCGACTGCCAACAGGGGTCAGCCATCAGCCGGATGTGCTCGTTAAGTGCAGTGCGCAAAGCCTTTGACTGCGACTCGAACCGAAACTGGTCTGGACAGCGGGGCAGGGCTCGGGGTGCAGTTGCCAGTTGAGTTATGAGATGCCAGCTGACGAGGAGCTGTCAGAATTGTCCACTGGCTGTTGTTAAAGTTGATTCACTGAGTCAGAAATCTGCCCTCATATTGAGTCGTTTTATAGCACGTGTTAAACTGTTAAACTCTTGCCCCCTGCCACCAGTTGCTGCCCCATTGCAAAATCATTTTCCACAAATTTAATTTCATTAATGTGCTCAGCGAAAATTCTTTTCTTTTCATTTTTTCTCCCGCTGCTCTTCAAAGTTCTCTTCAAATGTCAATGCATTCGCGAGCAACTAAATTATCATAATGAAGCCGACTGGGCGACTTTGCTCTTTCAACTACTTGAGTTGGGCCCCAGGTCGGCTCCCCCGCTCCGCCCGTTGGCCAC
Organism: Drosophila ezoana; assembly: GCA_035045725.1. Classification (NCBI taxonomy): domain Eukaryota; kingdom Metazoa; phylum Arthropoda; class Insecta; order Diptera; family Drosophilidae; genus Drosophila; species Drosophila ezoana. The sequence continues at coordinate 673,352 of JAWNOU010000197.1, read as the reverse complement.
AAGTTGACGCTGCGTTTATATTTAACCTAAGCGTCCTTGTGCCTGGTCCCTGCTGCCGCTACCGCTCCTTTCCCTGCCAGCTGACAGTTTTTCTTTTTAATGAAAATGTCACTTATAGCCGCCGAGTTTTTTCAAGCCGCAGGCCGAGTGCAAGTTTTGTTAATGTCCACCCGCCCCTCCCCCTCCTGCACGAACACTCGAGTGAAATGCCATTGATTTTCTGCAACAGCGCTGACCAGGATGCGCTTCCCCTCAAGCAGCTCTTTCAATACTAACGCAGCGCACATAATGAACCAAACTCCTGCTCAGCTCGATAGCCGGGCTGAGATTTAAATGCTTTGCTTATTGGCAAACTTTAAGCCCCACCAAGTATTCAGCTCCAATGCATAAATCAACATTCGCCCAGCTATACAAATAGTCCAGCTGACAGAATCTCCCATTGTTTGTTCAAGAAAATCTTTGCATGCCCTTCTCGAGGGTATTATAAAGTTGGCATGTGATATGCAATGCATTAAGGAAGACATCTATCACCCAATAAAGTATATATAGTCTTGATCAGTCTCAGTATCAATAAAAAACAAGTCTCTCAATTTGAAAGCTATCATCTTGTTACTTAGCTAAGCTTATAGTTTCCATGGGATTGATTTATTAATTTAAAGAAATTCAAATAAATAAAAATAACTAAAATGATGCCCAACTATTTTGTTCTTTTTGTGTATCGTCAAGCCCGTAAGCAGCAAGTCAACAAGGGTATTCAATCTTCGACGTGCCACATAAATTGCTCTTTTTTGTTATTAAATGCAAGCACAACGGGTGAAGGCTGTCGATTCGAGACTGTTGCTGGAACCATTGAAATTGAATTTTATGCTTTACAAGATTTTATTGCGACTTTTTGACTCCGGCAACTGAATTTGTTATGAAAACATGCAAAGCTCCAGCTAGGAGCTCCTCTTTGCAACTGCGACTGCCTCTGATAGCTGTCAATTGAATTTTAATTTAATTTTCCAAGTCAATTTTCAGCTGTTTAGCTTTTGTCGAGCTGTGCGCACGGTCGCCGCACTTGAGTTAAATTAAATTAAATGCAATCAATTTGTTTATACGCAGTTGCATTTAAATAAATTTACATTCGGTTCACACAAAGAGCTGGCCACGTCTCACAATTTCACAATTCAATTGAACATCGCCCCAATCCCTGCCCGATGAGTCAACGCTTTTTGCAGCATTTTCTGCCTGTTGATGGACTTAGTCATTGCAATGGACTCTTAATGACACCAAAGTGTAATATATAAACACATACATACATATATGTACCCATGTCTCCATGTGCCCATGCCGTCGCCTACCCCTACCCTACATTGACCCCAGTGCGCATCGATCCGGGGGCCATCTGCAATGCTCCTGGACATGCAAATTGAGTACTTTTTACACCCTTCTAGAGGGTACTATAATTTTGTCAAGAAGTGTGTATGTATTGATTCATTGATCAGTATTAAGAGCCAAGTCCATATAGCCATGTCCGTCTGTATGTTTCTATGAGTACTAATCTTACAGTACATAAGTTGCAATCACCCGAGTCAAACCACTATATCATTTAGCTGCAATAGGAATAATTGCCTGAAAATTAATTTCTTGCGTGAAAATCTTTTTTGTTTTTCAAGATATACATATTAGCCTGCCCTGGCATTAGCATGGTTCTTTCATAAGGGCAGAATTTTATCAGAGTTATATATCGGGAATGTTGCTGTTTTCGTAAAATCCAAGCCAAGCCCAGCAATTACGATCACTTTTCTCCTCACATATCTGCAAACCATATTGTGTATAAAAAGAAGGGTGTTTACTTTTCGACAATAGCCGTTCTTTCTTGTTCGGATTGGCAGAAAAATATAACAGATTTGTGCTAAACGATAAGCAACGGCGCGAAGGCGGGCGCCAAGAGTAAGTGCGGTCGGGTCACAACCTCTAATTATTTGAAGGCATGACATGAAGTCATTTCTCTGCCACGGATATCTATTAATGCTTGCCCACCGCCCAGCGCACACATGAAATTGAAACTTCAAATATTTGTTTTGGCTAAGAGTCCAAGGACTTGGACATGCGCCCCCGCAGCTCGAACGCGGAACGCGGACCCAACACGTCTACCTGTCCAGACATTGCCGGTCGTTGTAGGTAATTTCCTTAATAACCCGCGGCCTATCACATTAACATATCTCACATTTGTCATAGAAATAAGTCAAACCCAACCGCCAATGCCCCATGGCACATCGCTGCTTACGCAACCCGCCAGGTGTACTCCCAGTTGTAGAACCCACACCTAACCCCGTCCCACTTGGAGGCGTTTTGTTAAGGAAGCTCGTGCCTGGGCAGCCTGGGCAAGGAATTGTTAATGCATATTAAACGCCGCTCACATGCGTTTGTAATTACACTAAATGAACATATTACGGCCAGCACACACGAAAATTGAATTATTAAGTCGCCTGCCCAGAGGCGTTGGCTTCGGACTTAAGTTAACAAATGGAATTGCGTGCCGAACTTCCAAGAAATTATACTTAACCAAACTTTATTAGCTTTACGGCTAGAGACCACAAAAAGTGTTGGGGACTTATAAATACATATAATAGCCTTGAAAGCTTTTTCTGACCGATTGTAACTTTATAAGCTTTATAACATAGACCGACTTGTTATGAAATGTGCAGCTCGCACTTGCTGAATTTAATAACACAGAAGTGAAAAACAATAAAATTGTATACATATACAAAACTAATTATTTGCCCGAGTCTTTCCATGGCAGCTATATCATATAGTGGGGGCCGATTTTAAAAAGATTTTATTCGCATGTTGGGAGCATATTTAGTGCCCGAGTCTTAGAGAAATTCATCTGTAGTAGTTTACCGGCCAAATTTTGACTATATAGCTACAGGTGGGTGCGGTCAAACAATTTTGTAAGGCTTACTCATTTCAACACCTCATTCTCTAAGGCTAAAGTCTACGAATTACACTTCTATAGATAACCAGAGAGACGGACAGCATTGTACAGATATAATATTCTTCTTTTTACTTTGTAAACATATTATAACACATTTTAAGTACTCAAAATAAATATTTACCTGATGTTTTAATATGTTTTTTATAGCTAGAAAATTTGCAACATTTATAATTTTTACGATTTTCAATAAATCCAAATAATAGCCCGACTTTAAATAAGCCACACAAAGCGAGTCAAATGGTGTTAGGTATTTGATCCAAATACTTTATCAAATAAACTCTTGTCCTCAATTGCTTTTTTATCAGCCTTTTAGCAAATTCATTTTGTTGTGAAAAGTTGTGTTTGGGGTTTTCTATTAGCAACCAATGCTCACAATTTATTTATCTCTAATGCTGTCTAGTTTCTGTCGTATACAATTAAATACGATTTCACAAAGTGACCCTATATTTTCAGCCTTGTAATGGTGTCTTGTGTTGGAAAACATCAAGATAGTTATTTTTATTTTCTGATATAGGTAGAGCAGGAAGTATTTGGTGTTTTGAGTACTATAAATCAGGTATACAGACCTGTTTTAAACTTAACAAGTCCAAGCCCAGAATTTGTTGTATGCTATTAACCGAATCTTTAACCAAATTTGTTTGTAAGACCTAAATTTAAGGCGTTGGTAAACTAGGTTCATGAGCCGAACATTAAGGCAAGCAGCTTGTCGAGCCGTGAGTATACGGCTGCTAAAACACTCAGAAATTAGCCATCTTTATTTATATTGTGCTTATTTTAAGTATATTGACTCGTAATAGCCTCGGCAAGGGGCTTAAACAAGAAAAATACGTTACAAAAGCGAGCATAAGGCATATAGTAAAAAGGTGGCGATAAGTTCCTACAGAGCTGGGACTATGGTGGTGTGTGCCTTACAGTTCCACTGAGTGCGCCTCGCCTTGGGTTTTCCTTTACGCTTCGTGCTTATGCAGCACGTGGCGAAGGCAACGGCTGACAGTTGTTTTCCCAGAGCGTCTTAAAGACGCTTGCCGAGTGGGGTGACTGAGTCACTGAAGCGGCATCTGGCAGCTGGCCAGGCCGTGGTAGGTAGGGCTACCTTTGATTGTGAGTTAATTGAGGGAAGCGGCGGGGACAACTGGCTGCCACGCACCAAAGCGGATGTTAAGGAAAAAAATAAATCAGTGAGTCGGTGACTGTACCTAGTTTGTCATATGAAATATGGGCACAAGCTGGAAGGCACAGGTATCAGCTTAGCTGTACCGAGGTGTGTTGGGTGGAGCACATGGAGGAGTTGGAGTGTTTCTCTATCATTTGGTGTGCGCTTGAAATTGGCTTCGTGACGCTTATCGCGATCAATAAATAATATATGAGCAGAAAAAAGCAAGCCAGCGAGTTGCACACGACAGTAGAAAATAAAAAGTATCTGGCAGATACATTTGAGTAATTTGCGTCGTTAGCATTAGACAGAGAGGCAAATAATAATAATAAAAGAAAGTACGCTTGATTACAATGAAAATGTTTTTAATGCCACACACTCACACATACACACACACAACATACACATATATATGTATATTTTTCGTATCTGTAGTACAATACCCTGGCAGGCGGACAGAGAAAGATATCTGCATAGATAGCAGCGCGAAAGGTAGCAACTACTAAACCTAGCTGAGTAGCATGAGACCATGAGAGACTATATAGACATGCACACACACTCACGCGTTAGGCGTTCATTTTTTTATTTTTATTTTTTGATATTAAAAGCGCGATAAGCAACAGACACGAACCAACAGACAGTCATATATAGATGGCCGGACGGACAGACTGTACGGACATTCACGGCGGCGGACATCAGGTAATAGACAAAAGCCTCGCCACGGCGCCTGCCGCTATGCAACAAAACATTCAGGCAAGAAGCAGCGCCAAAGTCGACGCTGCCGGACTTTGCGGCCCTTTGCAAACAAGCACAATGCCAAACAACTTGGCCACATATGGCCATTTTTACAGGCACAGCAGTGCGTGTGTTGGTGTGCGTGTGTGCATGTGTGCATGTGTGCATATGTGCATATGTGTGGCAGCTATCTAATCAAGCACTGAAAGACAATAAAACCCAACAACACACAGCCACGACAAACAGCGACCACAAAAAGTGCTCATGTCTAAAACAATAACAACAACAACGACAACAACTACCACAAGAGCAGCTAGAAATACCTCGTAGATATTGATACTCGTATGCTGAGTTAAGGGGGGTAATGGGTAAGAGAAGGGGCGGGGATACAAACTGTAGCCAGCAACTTTGCGCTAGCTAAGTGCAATGGCTACACGGCCACAAAATATTTGTACAAATTGCATTTACCTAAATTTTGAACAATTGTTTTCCAATTTGTTTAGTTTTTCACTTTTATAATTTTCTTAACCAATTTTATATAAAATTGTTCATCTAGCTGTCCAAAATATTTAAAACTATTGATCGATGGCATAAACAAGTATTTTTAGCATTTTTTAGTTCGCTTAGCTTGTTCGCTTTATGACGCTTGCAATTCTCAACAAGTTAACGCGTTGAAAAGGATACAAGGCGTTTGCGCCTTATGATGATAGTTAAATAAATAGGTCAATTAAAAAGCAGTTAATTTTTTGGCAAACTTTGTTCTTTGTTGTTTATTATTCATATAAAAAAAAACCAACATTGATCTCCAGCCGGCCAAGCATGCTATTAATGCATCTATTATCTAACTGGTTCTCTTAAATGGAACATTTTCTCTCAGTGTAGCCAGCTAGATGTGGATGTGACTACTACTATTGGCGTTGCTCCACTTGAGAGCTGCTGAAAGTTATTGATATCTATAGAGCCGCCATATGGCGACTAAATTGGTATCGCGGCTATAAAAGTATTTTCATGTAGTCAACGCTATCTCCATATATCTTATCAGCATATCACTGCGCTTGGCTGCAAGTCAAGAAACCCAGGATAAAATACAAATGACAAATATATAAATTATAGCCCAGACAAACAGCTTGATTACCAGATCCAATAGCCAGTTGTGTATGTATACCTCCTGTCAATTCTCTCCAACTCGAAATAATTGCATTTTATTGCAACATTTTGGCCAATTTTGCGAACAAACTTTTCCCATAAACATTAAAATCTTTGCCAACAAGCCCGAACCATAAAGGACATTTTCTTTAAGCATAATTTTCGCTTGAATTGTGCGACAAAGTTGTTGCAGCCATTTGGCAGTTCTAGTGGAAACAACTGCCAGCAAAGTTTTGCCAGCATTGCGAATCTAATGCTAATGTGCAGGATTAGCAGTTGCTGTAAGGGGCCAGGGGTAACGGGCCTTGCTTGTGCAATTACACACAAACAAGTTGAAAGGTGTTTTTGGAACCTTTGGCTGACAATCGGCAACTTCCGCTAAAGCCCAAACAATATTTTTGAATTTAGAGAATTTCTTTCAGGTAACGCTTCGAAATCGGCCTATGCGTTCTCTCTATATTTTCAAATGTCAACCACCACCAGGCAGAAGCCAAAACGCCCCTTCTGGGTTGCCGCTGGTTCGCCTTGCCACGCTGTTTGCTTCCTTCGATCGTCGTCAGCTTGTGGGCAGGCGCATTGAGGCATAGACCGAGTCGAGACCGATTCGAGTCGAGTCGGAGTCGGAGCCGGAGCCGAGTTGAAGTCCCACTTTGTGTCCAGGTGTGCACTGGGCTCGTGGCTGCCGAGTTGTGGCACGTACTTGTTGTTGTTGCTTTTGTTGCCTGTCATGCGATCACGATTGCGATCATCATCATCAGCTGTACTGAGCTGTGCCTCGCACAAAGGGGCCGCCTGGGGGTTGAATGAACAACCCAGCCTTCTCACTCACTCTAACTCTCTCTCTTTCTCTATCTTTCGCTTGTCTCTCCATATTACATTTTGGCTGTGATTTCTGGCAGTTAGATCAGCAGTATAAGCTGCTGTTAAACTATATATACTATATCTTGTTGCTAAAAATCTTATTCAACTCTCAAATAGTCATATTCGAATCAATTTGGCGATTCGCTGTCATCATTTTTGGGCCCATCAAATGCTTCATAAACTTTTTAACGGATTTTAAAGTCAGTTGACCGTAACGCAATTGCGTCCACATTTGTGTCCAAGTGTCGCCGGCTAGCCGAACCAGCCAGTCGGCCGGCCAGTTAGCCAGCCGGCCCAGTTTGAGCCAAAGCATATTTTAATGATGACACCCGGCCAAAATAACAACAACAACAACAAACGCAATTGAGCAAGGAGAGGGGTGGAAGGAGAACACATGGCCATGCCACACTTTGTAGGTAGCAGGCGGCAGGCAGATATGATGGTTACATTACTGTGTGCCGCGATCTGTGAAGGCACATTCCAAAGCACGCTTTGAGATACATTCGCCCTGCGCACGACACACACACACTTTCAAAAATGTCGCTGTGTGTGTGTGTGTGTGCGTACATGCAAAGTATTTAAAAATGTTATAGAGCCCAACTTTGAACAGAATAACAAAAACCAAAATTTAAAACAGCATTGTAAAGAAGCAGACATTTCTGTACTCTTTAAAGGGAATGCTGCAAATAAATTTGACTTTAATTTATGTACAAAAATATGCAATATAAGAATAAAATTAATAATACTATAACAGCAAAATTATAACAATTTTAATTTTAATTATAAAGTGATTAACGCATATAAAATATATTAATATATTGTTAATTTAATATATTTTCAATCAATTTAAATAGATGCTTATTTGCTTATATCCATATAATCTAATATTTATAGAAGTCAATAATTTGGCTAACATTTTTAGATTCTGTTATAAATTAATAAAATAAATTTGGAATTTCGAAATTAGGAAATTTTTATAGCCGAGCTTTTGCACTTCTATTCCATTTATTTAAACCTTTTGTTTGCGTAAATACCCTAACCTTAAAACCCTAAAAAAACTGACACAGGCACTTTTTCTGCTGTCTTGGCTGGCAAGTCCTTTGAAAAACTCTACGGCAGGGTGTCTATAGAAATGTGTTAAGGTCGTAATTATCTGCGCTGCTGTCGCTTGATGTTTGTCTGTTGTATGTAGGTGGGAAGTTCGTGGAGAAGCAAGTTACTTTGATCCTTAGTGTACTATCTAAACTATGAAAGGGGCCATATGTTACTTTTGGGTCGCGCTCTGAGGGTTGATAGTGCGCCCATAGATCAATTGAGCAACTGAAGACAACGTTTGCACTAGGTGCATTGAACTTTAAATAGGATAGTTAGTTGAATATTTTGTTTAATGGTGTGCATTTGGTGTTGATCAATATTCATTTTATTTTTGCATCTCTTGCAGGAGGATCTATGATGAACGACGGAGAAAAATAATAATAACGCTTTGTTTGTGGTAAATATGCTACTATAATATATTTTGACGCGTATTTCTAGTCTAGAGATCTGCAGCGGCATTTCTACTGCTCCTATCCCAATCCCAAGTTAGATCCTTGATATATACCTACATATAGGGGTGGCTCTTGCCGATGCCTTGCAAGCTGCACGCTTGCCAAGTACAGTCCCTTTGAAGAACCAGGACACGGGCCCAGGCAAGGGGCACAGCACACATAGGGGTGGGGACGTAGTTTTTGTTGACATTGACTTGGACAACGGGCCACGGGCAACGGGCGGGTTGGTTGCTCTGCTCGCCTCGAGAACTGCATTCCAATGCAATTAGATGGCAAATGCGACTTTGTTGTCATGGCAATGCTTTAAAACGGCGCCTCCCGTAGGGGAGGATTCGGTTCTTGGAAAACTGCATATGGCATTTATACAAATACATACAACCGCCAGTACCATGAGTAAAACCCGCTTTCTCTAGCTACAGTTAAACCATAAGTTGTCAGTTAACAGACAGATGAAAAGTCTGAATCGCTAAATTATTTTTTTGAAGAGCTTGACAAACGAGTTAAGGATGTAAATCCATTTACTAAAGGTGGTAAATGTTATTATTAAATGGTTCTCTTAATTACATTTTTTTAAATTCAGTTAAACATTAGAAAAGTGTCAAATAATTTTATTTGTAAAGAGGAATGTATTTTTAATAAATTATAATATTTTGTACTAAAAATACTTTTACTTTTTACTTTTAAATACTTTTATTAACGGTTTTTCTCCCAGTTAGCTAACAAAACTTATAGGTTTTTCCCAATTTTAATAAAAAAGGATGTTAAAAGTTTTTTATATTGTTTATGTAATAGCCAACAAGAAATAAGCATAAAGCTAAACGATTTGATTGTCGTACTTTTTACTACTCTCTAGAGATGAGAATAAAGTCTTAAGCTCTAATGGATAAGCGATTAATTTATTCATCATTTAGATATCGAAAACATCTACTTTGAGATACAAAATTCGAGACTAGAAACGCCCCTCAATCAGTGTCAGTTTGACGCATTGTGTACTGCCACAAAGTTTCCCAGTTCCAAAGTTCTCTTATTGATTATTTTGATGTGCTTACGCATTCGCTTCGTTGGGCATATGCAAAAGTATCTGTGTATCTACATACAAGTATCTGTGGCTACACCGAAAGTAAGTCAAACTTGTTTATCAGCATAAATATAATATAACACGTTATCTCTATTTATTGTTCACGTATGTGGTAGATATGATAATTGGGTGGATGGGGGGAAAGGGGTGTAGCACACAGACGCAAAAAGAAGTTGCCAGCTAAATAAGCTCAAGTGGAGAAATTAGATAAAAACCTGTCGCATTGTAAAGCGGGCGAAGGGTTGGCTTTAGCTGAATTAAGGAACAAGCAGCACACACACACACACACACACACACACACGCACACGCGCATATACAAACACTCACAAAAGCACCAACACACGCACACGCAGCTTCCAGCTACTTCCCACCCGCCCAGACAGATGAGCAAAGGCAAAGGTCAGGCGAACAGAGTCAACCCCCGGCAGTAACCGAGCACCAACCAATCAAGTGGCCACCCAAACCAAAAGCTTCTGGCGCGCCACTTTTACTTTCCATTTAAGCACCCGCCCACCCCGCAGCCCAGCATTCTGGCAACCCACCCACTGCCCTCTGCTGCTTTTCGCAATTAAATTGCTTGTTTATGTAAAAAAAATTCGGTATTTTTATTTAGCAAAGTTTTGTGACTTCATCTTCTATATTCACAGAAACACTTTTTGAGCGCAAGCAAGGATTATTCAAGACAACAAAACGAAAAAAAAACAACAAAAAATTACGAAAACGAACAAATTTCAACGCAAGTTCTCGACAAAAGAAGCCGAAAAACACTTTTAGAGAATTTTATATCAAAGCGAAACCTAACGACGAACCAAATAAAGAAAAACAAAACAAAAAAAATTAAACGAAGACCAAAACAAAAAGAGAAAATAAAATCAACACAAATTTAAATAACATTAAATGCAAAGGACATTCGCATGTGTGTGGTGGTGGAAAGAAAATTCAAAACAAAATTCACAATTAGAAAACGCAGAAAAAAACGTAGAAAACGTAGACGCAAAATCAGCAGCAACAACAACAACAGCAACTGCAACTGCAACAAACTGTCAACAACATCGTGAGCAATTTTGAATTGTAACATTTCGACAAACAAGTTGAGCGAAAGCAAAATTTCAACGTTTGGCGCAACTAAACGAAGACAGCGAAAGCGAGGGAGAGAAATAGAGAGAGCGAACCCGTTACAAGGATAAGTAACCAGAAGAATTAGTAGTTCGGGCTAGCTACTAAGTTTTGAAGCATAGCAAATACGCAGACACGTACACGCACACACACAAATACACACAGCAACGACAACTCGGACCTACAAACAACCGGCTAAAGTTTAAAGAAAAGGATTACAGATCGGAGAACCGAGTGGACTTAAACTTGAAATTACGCATACGCAGATTGAGCGCTTCTGCGGCGAATTACTATACTAAGTTAAGGAGAGGAGCAGGAGAAAGCCGGCCACGACAACGCCGACAACATCGCCAACAACCAATCGAAGCCAAGGCGAAGTAAACGCTCTCGCATTAGCTAACAGGAGAAGTGGCCTCCTGCATGTGTGTGGCTGACGCTGTGAGAGCGCAATCGAAAGTGCAAGAGAGCAACGCTGCAAAGGCAACGGAGAGGCAAGGTGGAGAGGCGAGCGCGCGCTGCTGCTGCTGTTTGGCATCATCTTATGATGTCATCAGAGGAGTACGACGCGGACTGTTTTGGTTTGTACAGCGATGAGAACGATGTTCTGCTAAAGGCAACGGCAACCGCATTGGAGACAGACCCTGAGTGTAAGCTGCAACCCCCACAGCAGGCAAAGAGCGTAGCGATTGCGCTGCCACCACCACCAACGCCGCAGCCACTGCAGGCAAGCAACGGCAACGGCAGCGGCAGCGGCATCGGTCGCACAACACCAACACAGACAAACGGTAACGACGACGCGGCGAACTGCGGCGAAAACGTTAGCGAAGCGGAGAAGCATTGCAAAGGCAAAGCCAGCGACTCGGACGACGACGGTAACGACGAGGGCGACTCCGACTCGGACGACGTCGTCGTAATCGAAGGCAACAACAGCAAGGCGACCGCGATAGCAGCGACAGCACCAACCAACAGTAACCGTCGCAGTCGCAGTCGCAGTCGTAGTAGTCGCCGTAACGCACTCAAACGACAAATCAGTCAGTCTACGGCCGTCGGCAAGACAACAACGTGCGCGGCTAAAAAACCGTTGACTACAGCGACAACATCAACCAAAGTTGCCAGCAATTGTAACAGTAGCAACATTAACTCGAATTCGAACTTAGTGAGAAATCGTCGCACGCGCACGCGATCCTTGAGCAAAGACAGTAACAATATTAGTAACAGTAACAGTAATTTGAATAGTAACAGTGTTTGCAATAGTGTTAACAATAACAGCTGCAGCAACGGCGGCGCAACGGCAACCGCTGCCTTCATGAGTAGCGCTGCTGCGGCTGCTGCGGGTGCCGCTGGTGGTGCACTCTACACTAACAACAACATTACCAACAACAACAATAACAACAGCAATAACAATAACAGCAACATCACGAGCAACTCAAACCTAGGCCCAACAGCAGCATCAATTGCCACAACAGCAGCAGCAACAACAGCAACTGCTTTATCCGGCTCCAGTTCGCCGGGCTCCGTGAATTCGGCATCATCGCTGCTTAGCGCAGCCTTTGGCAATCTATTTGGCGGCTCCTCGGCGAAAATGTTAAACGAGCTGTTCGGGCGGCAAATGAAGCAGGCCCAGGATGCCACCAGTGGGCTGCCACAGAGTCTCGACAATGCCATGTTGGCAGCGGCCATGGAGACGGCCACCAGTGCCGATCTGCTGAGCGCTGCTGGGCTGGTCAGCAGTTTAAATACCAGCAAATTGCTCAATAATAATAATAACAACAACAACAATACGCCGCTCAGCAACGGCAACAACAACAACAACAACAATGCTTCTATATCACCAGGATCGGCTCAGTCGTCCAAAGGTGGCAGCAGTCGGCGTGTGTCCAACTGCAGCGATCGCTCGCTAGATGGTAATCTGGGAGCAGCAGCAACAACAGCAGCAACAGATGTTGCCGGTGGCTCGCCGCCGCGTGCGGCTTCGGTAAGTTCGTTGAATGGTGCCGCCAGCAATACCAACGAGCAGCAGCAACTGCAGCACGATTTGGTGGCACATCACATGCTGCGCAATATACTGCAAGGCAAAAAGGAGCTGATGCAGCTCGATCAGGAGCTGCGCACGGCCATGCAGCAACAGCAACAGCAGCAACATCATGAGAAGCACCAACAGGAGCTGCACTCCAAGCTCAATAACAACACTACCACCAACAACAACAACAACGTCGTCTCTGAGAGCATCAATTTGATTGAGGACAGCGAAATGCCAGAGATTAAAATTAAAAGTGAGCCCGAGCTGATGGCAACAGCAACACAGGCGCCGCATTCCCCACACGGCGGCAGCACCCACAGCCACAGCAGCAACAGCAGCAGCAGCCACAGCCACAGCCACAACAGCAGCAGCAACAGCATCGCAAGCAATGGCAGCCTGAGACGCAAATCCTCCGATTCACTGGACAGCATGCAGCGAGAGGAGCGTGCCACGCCCGCAACAACAGTTAAGCCACAGCTCCAGAATGAGGTGCTGCCGACGAAAAAGGAAGCCGTGGATGATATGCTGGACGAGGTGGAGCTGTTGGGCCTGTCTGGCCATGGGCATTCGCGCAACTCTGATCTGGAATCGCTGGCATCGCCCAGTCACTCGGACATGTTGCTGCTGGACAACAGCAAGGACGAGGTGCTGGACAACGATGACATCATCGAGGATGACGAGGACGACGATGATGACGACGATGATTGCATTGAGACAAAACGTGAGTCCAACACCAGCAGCTCCAACTGCCTTAAGAAACCCGGCATGGAGCTGAAGCGTGCCCGCGTCGAACACATTGTGTCCAGCATGCGCTGCAGTCCCTCCGCAACGGCCCAGGCTGGCCAGTTGCAGGTAAATGGCTGCAAGAAGCGCAAGCTGTATCAGCCCCAACAGCACGCCATGGAGCGATATGTAGCCGCGGCGGCGGGTCTCAATTTTGGCCTGAATCTGCAGAGCATGATGCTCGACCAGGAGGACAGCGAGTCCAATGAGCTGGAATCGCCGCAGATACAGCAGAAGCGCGTGGAGAAGAATGCGCTGAAGTCGCAGCTGCGCTCCATGCAGGAACAGCTGGCCGAGATGCAGCAGAAATATGTGCAGCTGTGCACGCGCATGGAGCAGGAGTCCGAGTGCCAGGAGCTGGACAACGAGCAAGAACAGGACATGGACAGCATGGAGCAGGAACAGGAACAGGAGCAGGAGCCAGAGCCGTTGCAGCAACAAAACGATGACATCGAGCTCTCCCATTCGCCCACGCTCAGCGAATCCACGCCCAAGGAGTCAGCGGAACGTGCCGGCTCTAGTTCGCCCACGTTGAAGCCACAGAGCAGCAGCAGCAATAAGAGCAGCAGCGACAATGTTGCTGCCACCACACCCAATATGCTCACACAGATGATGTCCAAAATGATGTCCAGCAAGCTGCAGCATCAGCACAATCCGCTGGTGGGCGTGGCGCATCCAGCACTGCCCCAGGGCTTTCCGCCACTGCTGCAACACATGGGCGACATGTCGCATGCGGCTGCCATGTACCAGCAATTCTTCTTCGAGCAGGAGGCGCGAATGGCCAAAGAAGCTGCCGAGCAACAGCAGCAACAACAGCAGCAGCAACAGCAACAGCAGCAACAACAGCAACAGCAGCAACAGGAACAGCAGCGTCGCTTTGAGCAGGAGCAGGAGCAGCAGCGACGCAAAGAAGAGCAACAGCAGCAGCTGCATCGCCAGCAGCAACATTTGCAACAGTTGCAGCAACAGCAGCAGCAGATGGAGCATCATGTTGCCGCTGCTGTGCCACGCGTTCAGCTGCACCCGCCCGCCCGCCTACCCACACGCATGGGCGGCGCTGCCGCTGCTGCTGCTGCTGCCGCACATAGTGTGCTTAAGTCCGAGCTATCCGAGAAGTTTCAAATGCTGCGCCAGCACAACAGCAGCAGCAGCAGCAACAACAGTAGCAACAACAACAACAACAACATCAATAATAACAGCTCCATGATGCGCATGTCCGGCACCGATTTGGAGGGCCTGGCCGATGTGCTCAAATCAGAAATAACCACATCGCTGTCCGCTCTGGTGGACACAATTGTCACACGTTTCGTGCATCAGCGTCGCCTGTTCAGCAAACAGGCGGATTCGGTAACGGCGGCCGCCGAGCAGCTCAACAAGGATCTGATGCTGGCCTCCCAGATACTCGATCGTAAATCGCCGCGCACCAAAGTCGTCGCCGATCGCGGACACAGCGGAAACAGCGGCCATCCGGGCGCCCAGAACGGTCCGACGCCAGCAACACAATCAGGTAATAATGGTTCAATACTATTAGCTAATAGTCAGCAGGCGAGTCAGGGTCAGGGCAACAGCAGCAGTGCTGTCAATGCAAATCAGCAGCAGCAGCAACAACAACAGCAGCAACTTGCACAGCAGCAGCAGCAGCAACAACAGACCGCACAGCAGCACCAACAGCAGCAGCAGCAGCAACAGCAGCAACAACAGCCGCCACAGCCGCAACATGCCCTAAATCAATCGCAAGTTATGTCTGCCATGGCAGCTGCACAGCAGCAATTGCCAAATTGCCAGCAACTGATTGCTGCTCCCCGTCTCAATGGGAACCAATTGTCGTTTGCCTCACCCGCGGCCGCTGCTGCCGCCGCCATGGGCTTGCAAATGCATCATGCTGCCGCCGCGGCTGCCATGCAGCAGCAGCAGCAACAGCAACAGCAGCAACAGGCTAGTGAGGCGGCTGTTGCTGGCGGCAATGCGGTCAATACTGTTAACCAAACGAATGCAACTAACAATAGCTTAAGTTCACTTAATATACCACCACCTCACATACGTCCCTCGCCCACAGCGGCGGCCATGTTTCAGGCGCCCAAAACGCCCCAGGGCATGAATCCGGTAGCTGCGGCTGCGCTCTACAATTCGATGGCAAGTCCCTTCTGCCTGCCGCCCGATCAACAGCAACAACAGCAGCAGCAGCAGCAACAGGCCGCACAGCAGCAACAGCAACAGGCCGTGCAACAGCAGCATCAGAGCGCCCAACAGACCCAACAACAGCTGGAGCAGAATGAGGCCTTGAGCCTAGTGGTGACACCCAAGAAGAAACGACATAAGGTCACCGATACACGCATCACGCCGCGTACGGTCAGCCGCATATTGGCTCAAGATGGCGTTGTGCCGCCTAGTGGACAGGCAGCTGCCGCAGCAGTTGCTGCCGCACAACAACAACAACAGCAACAACAGCAGCAGCAGCAACAGCAGCAGCAACAGGGCAGCAATAGCAGTAGCAACAACAACAATGCAACGCCCGCACAGAGCCCAACGGGTCGCGGCCAGGCCGCAGGCACATATCATCCACCGCCACCACCACCACCACCCATGATGCCAGTGTCTTTGCCCACCTCGGTGGCCATACCAAATCCATCGCTCCACGAATCTAAAGTCTTTTCGCCGTACAGTCCATTCTTTAATCCGCATGCGGCGCCGGGTCCACACGGTCCGCCACATGGCGGTCAGCCCACAGCTGCACAGTTGCACCACCAGCACCACCATCAGATGCAGCTTTCATCGAGTCCGCCAGGGAGTCTGGGCGCATTGATGGATTCGCGCGACTCACCGCCACTGCCACATCCGCCAACGATGCTCCATCCCGCTCTTTTGGCAGCTGCCCACCATGGCGGCTCGCCAGACTACAAGACCTGCCTGCGAGCCGTCATGGACGCCCAGGATCGGCAGTCCGAGTGTAACTCGGCCGACATGACATTCGATGGCATGCAGCCTACTATATCCTTTTTAAAACAACAACAACAATCGCAGCTATCCGGAGCGCACTCAGTGCCCATGGTCAAGTGAGTTTAACCCATCTAGTCCACACAGTGCCAAGTGGTGCAGAGCAATTGGCTTGCATTGGGGAGACGGACTTAAGTACATTTACCTGAACGCAATCAAAGGGGCCTTGCTTACAAAACGAAACCAATCAAGTGTCTTCTTCAGTTTATTTATTTCCCATTTAAACTAAATTCTTTTATAAAATGTAATCAAAACCTTATTTATTACAACGCCCCAAACGACACAGCAACAAACAGCTAACCAATCCCACGACCACCCAACCCCACATCCAAACCTCAGCGAGGAACCCTTTAAGTCATCATCGTCTCGGTCTCGACCGCCTCTTGGCTTGAGTTGCATTTGCAATCGCAGCAACAGCAACTAGCAAAAAAATCAATGCCCAATCGGCACAGCCAATTGCAATGTGCTCCAAGTGTTGCCTACCACCGCAACCCACCCCCACGGAGACCCCACTAAGCAGCGCACTAACAACAGCCTGAATTCATTTTCAATATACCCTTTACTGTGTGAGGTATGACAATTATGTTATAAATGCAAGACGTGTTCGTAGCGCGGTGGACTAAGCGTCTGAACACGAAGTTTATGTATGAAATCTCCTTGAAAACAGAAGACAACTGTATTTTATACTAGAGCACAAACTTTCAAATAGATCTTATATATAATTTCCTCTTTATAATAAGGAATCTTATTATCTATATATAAAGCATAGCTAGCTTCTGTTTTGGAGTTCGCCAATTTTTAACCTAGCGAAAAGTTAGCTTCGAGCTTAAGCAATTTGTAGAGCAATCAAATTTCGTTGAGACTGGCAACTGGCTTGTCAGTTTTCTCTGTTCTCGCAGTTTTGTGTTTTCAATCAGCCAACGCCAAGTGGCAAGCTCAGCGCCCCTTTCCACAGCACCCCCCCCCCCCCTTCCTGCTCTCCTCCCGCATTACACTACACGACGCCCTTAGATGTTCATTATTGGCATTTATTGCTGCCTTTGCAACACTCGAAAGTGCAACAGCAAAGTTAGACATGCCCCTTCGTCAACTCTTTGGCTCTGCCCCCTACCCACACACTTGGCACGAACGTGGAAACTTCCTTGGGTGGAAACTGCATTGACTATAATAACCATATACCATATTATATACGATACATATACATTTAGCAATCATTGCGAATCCTTGACTCCTCTGCACTCTTCTACATTGACACCGATGCACCTGCGCAAGGCCAAGCTGATGTTCTTCTGGGTGCGCTACCCGAGCTCAGCGGTGCTCAAGATGTACTTTCCGGATATAAAGTTCAACAAAAATAATACAGCACAATTGGTGAAATGGTTCTCGAATTTTCGGTAAGTTGCACACGCCTCCACACACGCCCACCTACACTAATCTCTATAAATATACTTATAATACCTCTATAAGTATCTGTGATATCTGTCTCTCTCACTCTCAAATTATGTATAACTTTTTTCAAGCAGCATTCATTTTTATGATTTCATTTATGTTTTCGTTTAGTATCGTGTGTATATATATACTATATATACTATCTATACCTGTCAGGCACTTTCAACATAAATTCCAATTCAATCCGATTGCAAACTGTCGAATCTTTGACTTGCACTCAAGAAATCGCACCAACTGACGCCCCAGCACATGCAATGCGCTCCCAACCCCATTGAAGCTCGCCCCACGAGAAAGAACGGCTATTTTCGACAAGCCAAAATGTTAATACCCTTGTATGTAAGGAGCCTAGTGAAGCCTCGGTCAGAATATCCTACGAACGGAAAATATTTGCACCCAAAACATATTCTTTTAGAGCTATATGATATAGTAGTCCGAGTTTTGCTCATTAATTCCAAGTTGAATCAAGAAACAGAGCTAAATTTTCGTTCGATAATTCAATAGGAATTATATTATACAGTTATCTAATCATATTCATGACTGTTCATAGAAACAGAAATCGACTCGGCTTTTAATACTGATCAAAAATATCAATACTTTATGCAATCGTAAATGTCTCACTCTCCCATGACTGAATAATACCATCCACAAGGGTATTCAATAAAATGTATTTCCCATTTGCATTTCCAATATTTGCACGTCAGTTGTTGTCTGGGGGCGCAAGAAGTTGCCAAAAAAAAATGGAGAAATTATAAATAAATAGATATATATTTATTAGAAGTCAGAAAACTGAAACGACAGCTGGCAAAGGCTTCAGAGCTCGGTGCGGCACAATTGAGGGTCCTGCAGTATTTTGCAGTTAAGAGCTGTGCTTCGATTTTCGCGCCAAATGCGAGGCACATCTGCAGCTAACCACGCGACAGGACAATAGTTCACCTGGATTTTGATTTCAGCCCCTAACACAAAACACACAATCGCACAGACACACACACACATACACATAGCACATAGCTCACTGACTTAGCAGCTGTCCCTTCGGCTGCTCGTGCTTAAGCAACTATCCCCTAACCCTGCCCGTCCCTCCCTGCCCTGATTTGTCTCAAGATATGCGCAACGTCTTAAGAAATTCACCGTAGTCTTTACCTGCGCACCAAAATCTCGGCACGGGCCCGGCTTTACGGGGTTTTCCCTCGGCATTGCACCTTTTGTTTGGTTTTTTGTTTTGGGTAGTTTCTTAGGGGTTGCTGCTCCAAGGGGTTGTCTTATGAATGAAACCAGACTTTGCATGGGAATTTCTTGGCGTATCTCTTTATTTCTTTTTCTCGTTTGCGACTTCAACTTTCGACTGCTGAGGTTAAAATGGGTGGGAATATTTTTGTTGATTGCATTTGATTTTCATTTTCTGCTTTTTAAGTTCCCAGCGCTTAATGCTGAGGGGTAGGTCGCCGCGTAACGGTTTTCTTTTTCTTATTTTTCAATTACTTAACATTTTTTTTGCATTTGCAATTGTATTTTATTTTATTTTTTCTACATGCAAGTCAAGGAAACTAGCACTTACTCACACGTACTCGTCAAAGTTGAACATTATGAGTTTTACCCACACTCTCGCACAAACATTATACGCTTAATAACATGTTGCATGCCGCTTGTTGTGGCCACTTAAGAAAGTGCAAAGTATCTGCCGCTGCCCCTGCAACATTGAGTCCTGGTCCATGCTGCTTTTACCCATATTTGAAGTGTGAAAGAATGTGGCAGTAACCGCTTTTTATTAAAAATAGAGGGGGCCTCGAGCTGGGGCTGGGGCTGGGACTTTGGCTGGGGTTGAGTGTAGCCATTTCTTGCCACTCTTTGTCCTTTGTGTTGGCTAATTAGTCCAAGTGCCTTTTGTATTTGTATGGCACTTATATAATTGCATTATCTGCCGCAGCTCTTATGGCAAATGCAAATACTGAAAAGAAAGCAGCCAAAGTACCATGCATGTCCTGCCAGCATAACACACACACAGTGGGTGCCAGGCTAATTAGTTTGTTTGACTCTGACTGCCAGTTAGGCGCAAGTGCAGCTCCTTTCTTTCGGTTTTGTTTAGGGCAGCTACTTGAGAGTCGCGCCTGGCGAGATGCGCATAATGGCAGTCCCCTTCCTGCCCCGCTTAGCTGGCAAAAGGCGCTCAAGGATATGCAAGGAACTCACACACACGCTCTCCACACACACATGACATGACTACCTATGCGCTGTGTTTTTTTTCTGTTTGCTTTTGCCTATTTTTTGTTTTGTTTGTTTTTTGTGTTTTTCATCGAGCATTTTTGAGGTTAAGTGTCCTTAGAGAAGCTAAAGTACTACCCCTCCACCCGCCCTTCTTTACCCGCCCCTGCCAGCCAGCCAGCCGCGTGAAAAGATCTTGCTGAATTAATACAAAAAAAAAGGAAAATATCATGAAATGAACAGCAACAACAACAGCACACATGATACGTATATAAAAAAAACATTCACACACAAACACACACACACATATTTCAGTATATATATAACGATGCTTACATGTCTATATATATATATATATATATAAAGTGTTGCCAATTACTTCATTAATGTATGAGGTAGAGATGTCTGCATATGTGTGGGTGAGTATGTGTGAGCTTATTAATGTACTTTACTCTCTATTCATAACATAAGTGAATGGCACTTCTGAAGAAAGCAAAGAAGTAGCAAAGAAGCAGACTTGACACACACATAGCGATACACACACACACGCACACAAACAGTAGCCACACTCAAACAGTCAGTAGTGTGTGTACGCTTGCATGCATGCAAATGGGCAGAAGAAGCAGCAGCAGCTGCCGCACTTATGGCCACGCCCATGTCACGCCCCGAAAAATGCAGCATACAAAATAATGAATTGTAAATAGGCTACGAAAAATATATAAACTAATTAGATAGAGCAGCGAGTGCACATCCGTTGACGCCATTTTGTGTGTGTGCAAGTGTGCGAGTGTGTGTGTTTAGCAGCGTATTATCTAAATAAAGTGGTGCACACTTATGGCAGGCAGTTAGCTAAACTTCCTTTTCCTGGCCCCCACAAACCCAACCAAGCCCAGCCCAGCCCAACCAAGCCACAACACTTGATGCGGCATTTGAAAGCCTGCCTCAAGCGAAAAGGCAACAACATCAACAACAGGCAAAACCCAAAGCTAATTGCATTAACACACACACACACACACACGCATACCCACGCGCACACATGTACACACAAAATATTGTGCTTTTCACACACGCCTACAAGTAGGCAACTGCATTGTTGCCAAACGCCTAATAACTATAGACCACAAAGCGCAAAGCCCCTGCCACATTTCCAGATATTGTTGCAAGCCTTAACAAAGGCTCCCACAAACAGTCTCACACACACACACACACAATCTGTCACAATTTGTACTGTTGGCTTCTTGTGGCTGGGCCCCACTCCCACCCCACCTCCGCTCATTATGTGGACTGCCCATTGTAGGGAAGGCCCGCCGCAGTTGCTGTTCAAGTGCGCGTGGCAGCCGCCTCCGGGGAGCTCCTCGCAGCTTGACAGGCCTCGTTCCCATTCGCGATGAGACTTTTGCAAAGATTTAGCTACGTGCCACCGCGAATCAGTTCTATTTGCGCAAAGCGCGCTTATTGTTTGGAAAAAATCAACACGAGAAATATTATGCAGCTGCTGGGAAATCTTGAAATTAGCGCGATTATCGGAGCGTTGTCAAAGTGGGCGGGCAGCAACAATTGCAGCTCACAGATTACGTGAGTGGGTTGGGGGTGGACTGTTCATTAGAAAAAGACAAGCAATCACTTACACACACATACCCAAGCCCCACCCCGGCACTGCCCTGCTGCTCCATGGCAGACACAAATCACTTGACTAAACAAGGCGGCGACACAGCAGCCAACACGAGCAGGCACCACTGAGAGGCACCAGTGAGCCACCGGCTGCACTTGCTAATTAAGTCCCCAACCACTAGGCAATTGGCAGGCAACAGTCGGCCCAAAGGGGGAAGCGAAACCACAGCCAGAAGACGCTGCACGTTGACTTGCAATTGTTACTGCCCACATCGGGGCGCCAGGATATTCATATATATGTATTGCTGCAGCACCCTTCAACGCTGTCGTTGCACATTTGAGATTTATTAAAAATTCTTTACAACAAAGAAGCACAAAAATCACTCCCACACATATACACAGACACCGAGACAAAGTCGAGGCTTTTAGGGTAAAAAATCTGTGCGCGCCTAAGAGTATGCAGCAAATTTATTAATAATGTCATATTGCAAAGTCGATCCAATATAATGCATTAAGCCCATAGAGTCGAGAGCAAAGGCAGTCTGAGTTAGGCTTTGTGGCATCAGAGAGACAGACAGTGACAGACCTGTGAGTGCGAGTTGGAAATTTCCTTTTTCGGGGTGTATGCATGAGACTACTTTTTAATTTTCAATTCGAGTTCAGTTTTTATTCCAATTATAGGTATTTTATTTACTTGGCTCTTTGTGTTTTATTATTTAGTTTATTTTTATAATTATCTCTTTTATGATTTTTGTATGTTTTACCTTTATTTCGTAAATTTGAATGCTGTCCAAAATACTAAAAAAAATCTCAAAAAAAAACAAATCAAAGCATAGCTAAATAGTATACTGACCAAATCCAAACATATTCCTCATCTACGCATCTGCAGAGAATTCTACTACATACAAATGGAGAAATATGCACGACAAGCTGTCACTGAAGGCATCAAGACACCCGATGATCTGTTGATTGCTGGAGATAGTGAATTATATCGCGTGCTCAATTTGCACTACAATCGCAATAATCACATTGAGGTATGCAACAAAAACACACTAACAAGCAGAGCTGTAAATACTTTAAATTACAAGTTACTTAGAACTTAAAAAATAATTCGCTTCTCAATTACAATTACTTTTGAGCATTTATATTTTCTTGTAATTACCAAAGTAATTGCAATTTTTGATGTAATAAGGTAATTACACCTCTGTTAACAATATTCACATTAACATACACATTAAAGGAGTACTGTGTACAAGTGTGAGAGTGTGTGTGTTGCTAAAAACTATTGCACACTCACACACACTCATACTCTCTCACTCACTCACATACACATACACATACACATACACATATACATACACACAATACATTAACACAACGATCTTTCGCTGCCGTGACCTTTTTGCTAATGTTATCGTCTTCGCCTCCGACTCCGCCTACGCCCACAGGTACCCCAAAATTTTCGCTTTGTGGTCGAACAGACACTGCGTGAATTTTTCCGTGCAATACAGGGTGGCAAAGACACCGAGCAATCGTGGAAGAAATCCATATACAAAATAATCTCACGCATGGACGATCCCGTGCCCGAATACTTCAAGTCGCCGAATTTTTTAGAGCAACTGGAATAAGTAGAGGAGTTGGCTATGCCAACGATGCCACCACCCCTGAATCAACCTACAAACCCTGCTACGACTACCACAACAACAACTGCAACAACAGCAATGCCGAAAGCGAAGCGAAAACAAAAGCTAAAAAGTTAAATCTACGTAAGAAATACAACTGGATATAATGCATATATAACATTTGTATTATGTACACACTCACACCAAAGAGGCAACACTTTTCTTAGGTATTCCCCGGATTTTTCTTTATTTTTTGGCCTCTCGTCGAAAATGAATAGAATAACTACAACCACAAGAAAGAAATCAAATTACAATCGGAAAATATTTCTGTAGAGCCGTAAAATATTTTTTTTAAAATTTCGCAAAATGCCGTCATCGCTCCCTGGAGCTAAAGAAAAGCAACAAAATACACAATAATAGGCGAATGTCGCATTAGGCTTAATGCAACAGCAAAATCAAATAAAAACACACTTACACACACACACAATATATATAAACATGCCTCAGCCTAAAACGTGAGCGCTGAAAAGTATGCAATGCTTTTGATCATCTACCAAATGTTCCATCAAAAGAAAAAGAACAAGAAATATAGTGCAAATTTAAAACCTGAGCCGGTAAAGACACCAGCACTCTCACACTCACTCACACACACACACACACACACACACATAAACACATACACTACAATTGTATCTATACAGAGTGTAAACTGTACTCTGACCGTTGGGGTTGCTAGTTGAAATTTTTTAAAAAATATTTTTACTATACGTTTATATTACAAATACATACATAGTTGAGTAATCTATTAATCTACCGAAAGTTGACACACATTCCAAAGACACAATCTAAACACAAACAAACACATACACACACACTTTTACACTTCGGTACAGATTTCGCAGGAATTTAAAGTGTGTTTTTCCAGCCGATTGAAAAGTTCTTTGCAGCTGGAGCTATAATTGATCCAATTGCAGACAAACTTTTCTGTACGTCTTTTGAGCGGCAGTGTTGCACAAGCTTTAAAAAAGTGTTATGCAATGTTGTCGCAAGAACATAAAATAAATTAACCAAGTTCAGGTTGCTTATTTCCTTTTAACATTAAGCACAATTCAATGTCTATCAAAAAAGCAAAAAAAAAACGAAAAAACAAAAAAAGTTAATCAACAAAAACGTAAAAATTCGCGAGTAGTATTTTAAAAGAAAAAATTAATAATAATTTGTATTAGCAGCGGGCGTTAGGGTAGTTAAATTTATTTAATGTTATACAAAAAAAATTTGACCAAAGTTTATTGTTAATAAGCTAAATTTGAATGCGATTTTTTATTTTAAACCATGTCCCATCTTTAAATAAAAATTTTTGAATGCACCCAATTGTGCACGCATATTAATTTTTTAAAAACCCACACACACACACACATACACAAACACACACACTAGTCTGTTATTTATGTACATATACGTTTAGTTGAATAGCATTCGATTTAAGTTTATGTTTAGTTTTATTGACTTGGCCTTAAGTTGCAACAAAAATATACAAAAACCAAATATATACTACACAAAACAAGAAAATCACATTAAAATCAAAACATTTGAGTTTGTTTTCTTACATATTATCGATCCCACATTTTATCGTTTTGAATATATGTGCCGCCGGCTGTGTACCTCATTATGCACTTTCATTTCACACCAAGCATGGAAAGTGGGCGGGTTAAGAGGGATATGTTTGCCTGCTCTGATCGTCTGGGGCGGGCAAACGGGTGCTGCACAACACCAAGTGCAGCACACCAACAATAACAACAACAACAACAACAAAATAACATTCATCAAAGCATGCAAACACATAAAAACATCACGAAAATATCGTACTTGAAAAATATAAAAGAAATATTCCTCAACAACTTTGCGGCAACCATTCGAAACACACAAATTTCGGCCCATCATGTGCTTTGAGGAGCTCATAAGCCGGCACAAGCCGACTCCCCCACCCCTAACGCCCCCTAGCTCTATTTTATTGGCAGCAAATAAGGGATTAGAGTCGGGAAGAACACCGCTTTATATAGAACATACTTAGCAGATATGTTCAACAACATAATGCAACAACTTTTGGCAACCCAATGGATTAAGCAAAATTTTTACAATAGTCGAATTTTAGCTAAAGCAAAATTGAATCGAACTAACAACTTTTAGGCCTAAACCCATTGAATTATGGATAACTAAACAAAATTTTATGCAATTCGGCGTAATTATCACAAAATTAAACAAAGTATAAACGGTGAGTTTCCTAATCTAATGAAAAAAAAAAAAAAAAAATTACAATTTGGGAAATTTTAATTAATATCGAAATTAAAATTGAAATTTCATTAAAAAAAAGAAAAGAAAATTGAAAACTCATAATTAGGTTAACAAAGCGTACAAACATAACTTGTTTATATTGGCAAAAGTAAATATTTATTTTGATTTTCAGTTCTTTTGAATTGTTTTTTTTTTTAAAGGTTCTCACTTTATTTCGCACACTTGCAGCAAACACAAAACTCAAAATTGAAAGCTCGTTGATTGTTAATGCCTTTACAAAATTTATTAAGCGAAAACGATACTAAAAGAAACACTTTTGGCACTGAAGTTGACTAAAAATTTATTTAAATACAATTGTAACTGATTTTGTGATAAGACAAAAAACAAAAATGCACAAAAAAAACGAATGAAACATAAAACAGCATTATTGTTTTGGTATATGCCAATATGGTGGCTACGTGGGGCCGGTGGTCATCCACGCTGGCCACACGAGCCGCCATACAAAATTATTGATTGTAAAAATAGTTAATTGAAAGAGATTAATCTAAACGAAATTAAAAGAATATTTAAAAAAAAAAACTTTAGGCAATTTAAGGCGTATTAACAATAAACAAAAGCTACAAAACTTTCGGCTAAACAAAAAAAAACTTTAGGCAAAATTTTATAAATTAAGCATGTCGAAATTCAGCATTTTTAACATGGAAATGGAAACCAAAACAAACGGAAAAGCCAAAAAACTCGCCAATGAACCGTCAAAATTAAAACAATTAAAATTTTTGCAAAAATTAAAGTTCTGTTTATTTTTTAGTTTGTCAATTTATTTACTTGTGTAGGTTTTCTATGAACACACCATTAAAAAGATCAAAAACAGATTGTCACAGCTCATTTTATTGACGATATTTAATATGAGATAAAATAAGAATTTGAAATGTTTGAAAAATTTAAATCAGCCCATTTAACATACTTGCGTACCAATAAGAAGAACAACAAATACAATACATACATACAACTACATATACTATATAAATTGACATACATACGTACATATTTCATACATTTATACTTACATACATAATTATACTATAAGTGAACAAAAACAAAACAAAAAAGGCATATTAATAATTGGTTAATAAACAAAATTCATTGAGAAAAAAAAAACAACAAAAAAAAACAAACAAAACGAAGATTGCTTTTTCTTTACAAAATTCCTTCCAAACTTTGGCATTGTTTCTTTTTTGTCAACATTTTTTAAGTTACTTTATTTCAATTACAAAAACTATATTACAACTTTTGGCAATGATCAGAGAACAATTTTGATATCAACGGAAATGATTGGCCTTTACCAACACTACAACACTACAAACTCAAACCTAAATCACATGCACAACAACTAACGGTAAGCGAATCTTATTAATAAAACAAATTATTATCGCAGCTCAAGAGCGGGATTCACAAAAGCAGCGGCAGTCATTAAACTATATTCACAACTCTTTGGCAGTAAACTTTTAAGGCGCTGAAATTGCGTTTTATTTTCCGACACACGCGTCTATATGAACGAGATTTTGGTGTACATAAATTCCAAAATATATAAATCGAACGCCATAGCCTAGAGAATAGTTTGAATCATTTATGCTACAAAAATTGTAACTGCTTTTGTGAACCCATCAAAAATATAGTACAAATACAGCCAAAGTACAGTTTACACCCTAAGTAAAGGGAGAGGCCAGGACATAGCATAAGCATCTAAAACTTCAAAGCAAGCAAACCAGACAGCCAGCCATCCAAGCCAGAAACATCCGACAACAAACTACAAAATGCAGTGATCGCAACCATGCGGCGGCAAACAAAACATCCAACCAGAAAAAGGTAAACCAGGTAAACAAATAAACAAAACCACAAAAATAATAAGGATAAGCTGTACGCGCAGTGCTGGTAAACGCACTACGCGGCAGCGCTACAGTGCTGCAAAGCAGCACATTCACAGACCGAAAACTAAGGCGAAATAATTTCATTTACTGATTAACTGAATGTGAGCATAAGCACAGCAAAATAAACTTAATGCATAATGAAAAACCAAAAACTACACATAATCTAAAAAGCAAAAACCAAAATATATACTACACGTAAACCAAATAACAAATATAAATTCAGATGCAGCCATATGCAATTTTAACTAGATTTTAAAGCATTATTACAGCAAAATAACAAAATAACAAAATACTGAATACCGCATACTCTGAATGAAAAGAAGATTTAAATGAGAACAATTGGTCAAATTTGTACATAAAAATTACATTTAAATACAACTACATACACGTAATTAAATATTACTACAGTTTAAGCATAAGCAAAACAAACCTAAATCTAAACCTAAACAGCATAATAAACCCCACTTCCTATGTCAACCCCCAAACACCCAACTAACCAACACAAAAACAAAAGTCAGCCATGGGCAAAGGCAATCCTTATACACAGAGCTTTACTGCATTGAAAATGCGCGCAAATGAAGATTTTTTTCTTATTTTCGAGAACATGTGCCAAAACAAACCAACAGATACATACATCAAGTTACAGATACAAATGTATCTAATACAGGACATATATGTATATCAAATAACACACTGATTTTGGCAAAAAAGGCAAAATGAAATTTAAAATCATAATAATAATGTCTGCTTCTATTTAGGTAAGTTAGTTAAACATCCTTGTTTTGGAAAACATCTGATCACAAAAAAAATATAATGAAAATGAGCACACAAATTTGCAGTTTAGGTTAATACAAACAAAAATAAAAAAAAAAATAAAACCAAAAAGAAATAAAATCAAAATCCAAAAACCAAAACAAACAAGCGAAAACGAATACTTAAAATGATTGCGTTTTTTTAGTAGCAAACGCGATTCACTAAATTTTCAAACACTTTTGACCGAAAATGAAAAATTATATATTTAAAAAAGGAAATACACCAACAAAAAGTTTTGAGAAAAATGTAAATTTTTATCACTTATTTGGCGAAGAGTATCAGAGAATACCAATTTTTGAGCGCATCGTAATGGATGCGCTGATTTTTCAGTTCACAACTGCAATAGAGCAGCACAGCCAGTGCATTACTTTTGGCGCACACTGTGCTGCACACAAACGGATTAAGTTTAAATAAATCAAATTTTTCCAATTACCGAACAAATATAAAGCAACAATTTTAAGCATCCTTAGTTCTCAAGTTTATTAAAAGATGTTAAAACTTTTGGCTTATGATATAAAAGAGTAAAAACAACAACAAAGTTAAAATTCAAAATTCGATTGATATATATATTAAACACACAAAGCACACTCACATTCACACACATACACATACACATACACATACACATACACATACACACATACACATACATACATCCATACATACACACACATGCTGCACATGTTTGTGAAGCGAAAAATCAAAATATAAAAAAAGTTGCATAACATTTACCATAATAATAAATAACTAACAACAAATTGATAACTAAGTATTCAACAATTTAGTTTTAACAGCCAACAATAGCCAGGGAAACATACACAACTCGTATGTGATATTTTTGAGTTAATCTCTCATTTATTTTTACTGAAACGCATATACAGCAAAATAAAAACAAAAAACAAAAAAAAACAATGTAACAAGCCCAGTTCAATGTGACAATACAAACGAACAAGAACAACCAAATATTATTATAATATTAACAATAATAATAATAATAACAACAACAACATACACACACAGCACTTCCAACAGCAACTTTTTTTGGGTTGTCTACACATATCAAAAACCAAAACAAAGAACCCAACCATAACGTAACATGTTTTTCTGTTGACTCTTTATGCCATCCTAAGTTCAAATTTTAAACATGATATTTACCCAGTATAACAAATAACATATATAAAAAATCTATAAATATTATAAGTGTTTATATAGTTGAATTTTCAATGACTAAACCAAATGTCTAAACGAATTTTATGCCACAGTTTCATTTGCAATAGTCAAAACGTGCCAACCGCGCGTACCGGGATAATTTATAGTACAATGCAACAACAACAAAACAAAACAAAACAAAAAACAAACAAACAAACAACAAATACATACCAATAAATTTTTATAAAACTATTTATATTTTTATAAAAAAATAAATAAACAAAGCAAAAACAAAAGATCGATTATGAATTAACCACAACAACAACAATAGCCAATTAGCATAATAAGCCAAAACTTTTAGTTGACAATTCACACATTTTTCGTTCACAATTTAACAACAGCAACATTTATATTTTAAGTTTAAAAGAAAATACAAGAAAACCGAGCTGACTGCCAGCTGCTTTTAGGCATGATAAAAGCGCAAAAGAGTAAAACAATTTGCCACGCAATACAATTGAGCTGAGACGATGCAAGCACATGCCATATACGAAATTAACAATAGAATCCACAAAAGAAGCCATATGTGTCGAAGACTCGAACACTGAAAGACTGGAAGATGACCCTAAGATGCCTGCCTGCTACAAAGAAACTAAAAACGAAAAACAAACAAATAAAGAAATATTCGCCCAGCCCGTGTGCTTGCAACAACAAAGCTCTGACATTGTATAACAGCGTGGCATGCCTCTTGCCACCAACCTAAACGAAATTCGCAGCAGCAGCAAGAATAGACAACAAAATAAGTGATAAAAACAAAACAACAAATAAAACCTTTTGTTTCACAATTCTCTTACGAAAAACTCACAATCAATCAATTGATATGAACCACAAGCATTGCGTGCGTTAAACTGATCCAATTTCTGACAGGGACGATTGTGGCGACTGCGCCTGCGCGTATGCAACAGAAAATAACTGCAAGCTCCTTTGGTTTACTCTCTCACACACACGCAGACAGCAATACAAAATAGCAACAATAAACAAGCGATAAATTGATCAAGCAATTCGAGCAAAAATGTGCGCTTCAACGAGCCACAGACAATAGCCCAGCAATATTATTCTTATTTTCCCAATGGGTGCCATCTTTGTAATTCCCCGAGAATTAAAGTGGCGCCAGCCAGCCGTAAAAACAGAAGTACAACCAAACTAAAAACCAATATTGGCACCATGAATCGCACAAATAATTGACGATAATGTTGAAAATATATATTCTGTTGCTTCGCTACGCGAACAGCCGTCAAACTACTTGGAATCTATACAAAATATAGGTACAACAAAAACATATAGATATGCCTAAAATAGAGCGCCGCTTGTCAGAAATCGCCTCAGACGTTTGTCAAAATTCTACAACAATTTTTTGTAAAAACTGTAGGAGCAAACGAAAAACGCAATTTTATCAAATGATATATATATATATGAATATGATAGATTATTGATTTTCAGTTTCCTAATTTTAGTTGATTCTCAGTTTTGTTGTTTTGTTCGCTTTTACTTTTCATAAAAGCGAAACCAACACAAGACGCATGTGTGTAAAATATGTATAAAAAATAAAATAAAATAAAAAAAACAAACAAATAAATAATAAACACAAAAAAACAAAACAAACAATATTTATACAGAGACTGCAAACAAATGTGATCAGATATTTTATAATAATATAAGTTTACAAGAAACCGCTAAAAACAAGTAATAAGAAAGCCAAAACCAAAAATCTCTAGTATTTATTGCAATAGCGAAGCAAATCAAAATCGAGAACATCCACTAAAGAACAAAGAACAACAAACGCAACCTTGTAAGCAAAATGTAAGTCAATATTAAAACGTAAGTGAAACAAAACGAAAAACGAAAAAAATATTTATAATAATATTTTTTACAATAGCATATACAAAAAACAATCTCTAAATATAGCAAACGACAAAAAAAAACCGAGCGAGAGCCGCAGCCTAGCAGACAGTCCCCCCCTCCAACCCCCCCGTCGAGGAGCAGGCTGCAGCTACTTGCGCAACAGTTGCCTTTCACAGAAACAATTTACCGTTTAAGTTACAAATAGTGAAATAGACAAAACCAAAATGGCGGCGGTCTCAACAGAGCGTTGCCACAGTTTTCAACCAGTTTTCAGTTAACAAATGTTTAAGTTCATTAAATACAACAACAACAAGAACAGCTTCAAAATGCTGTTTATTTAGTTAACGGTTCATACAAAGATTATACTTAGTTTCAGTAGGAGTAAAGAGTGAAGAAGAGGAAGAGCAAAAGTGAGGAGTAATGAATTGAGAGCTCAAAGCAGTAACAAAAACAATTCAAGCCTCAAAACTTGATTAACAAAAAACAAAAACAATATCAAAAACAAACAGAAAGCAAAAGTAGTAACTTAAAACAATTTTTCAATCTGTTGTATGAGTTATAATCTTTTAACAAAGTATAACTGGATATATATATATTTATATATATATATATATATTCTGTTCATACAACAACAACAAGTTTAGGTACATTTTGCTATGGTTTTGCGAGTTTTCAAAACAAAATTGCTTTTAGTTCTGAACAATAGTGCCGGTAATATTATTGATATAAGTAACTATATACATGAATATCTATACAAACATGTATTAATATATATATATATATATATTTAAATATATATGTATATAGAATACATACTCTAGACGTCGTAAACCGTATTCCAGCATAGCAGCCTAGCTAATGCTCTAAATGTACACTGAATGAAGTACACCAAGCAACAACCAATTCAAATGATATGCAACACAAAACAACGGAGAAAGAATTTATTTGCGCTCAATTTTTTCTAGCATATGTATATAAGCGAGTGTTGTAAGAACGCCTTATGCCCAGAATCTGTCAACAAACCAAATGCCCAACCCCCTTACACAAACACACGTATCCCCCATATATGCATCATGCCACATGCCCTATAAATATATATAACTTATTAACTATATAAGATGAAGTAAATCGAAAAAAAAAAACAGAAAAAAAAATAATAATAATGGTAGTTGCTATTTTAAATATGTATTACAACAAATAAACAAAAAGAAAAAACTATCATCAAATATGCAGCACAGTATGCAATAAATGTTGAGCAGAAACCAGAAAACAAGCAGACCCAAAAAAAAAACAGCATCAACAGAAAAAAAAATAGCAAGACAGCAACAAAAACAACAGCAACAGTCAAAAAGCAGAAATGTTCCAATCCATAAAAAAAACTCAATACGAAAATACGTATGATATTATATCCTTTTTTACTTACACGTATAATCAAGAAAAAATGGAAAAGAACTCAAATCGGTCAAATTGGAGAGGCGCCGCCTTTAGGTTTAATTTTTTGCACATCCAGTAACACTATAACCATACACACACACACACACACACACACACACACACACTGCAGTCAAAGGAACAAGAAACAAAAATAAAAGGAAAAAAACAAAAGTCAATGTCAGCATAAGTATGATAACTAAGCGTACTTAAATAAATTACATAATTATAAACAAAACAAAAACAAAAAGCAAAACCAAAAATCAAACATAAATTTCTACTCATAGTTTAGCAATCGTAATTAATTTATTTTTTGCAATTAACTAAGCAAATGGACACAAAGCAATTCGCATATAGGACATAACTTACATAGTTCCCAAGCCGACTAACTAATTAACTAACTACAAACAAACAAATATAATAGAAATTTTCGCCAGCCAACAACAACAACTACACAACAGCAAAGCAGCAACAAGAATAAGAAGAACAACAACAACCAAATGCCGTTCAATTAACAACAATAACAACCGCTAAGAACTATAACTATAACTTATTAGACGCCAATCAGTTATCAATTAGCTAACCTTTGATTTAACAACAACTTACACTATACAACAAAACCCATGCCCAGTAAACAAAACCAATATCTCGACCCTGAAAAATTTCAATTAAAAGCAAAAAAAAAAAACACGAGAAACATTATTTTAAAGCATACTTTTAACGGGTATACACGTAATATTGTAGAAACTATTATATACATATGTGCCGAATTCAATTCCGCGGCAATTTTAACTACTTTCATATAGCATACTTGTTGACGCATAATTCAAAAAACACATACTTCGAAAAAACAATGAGTATTTACGATATAACGGAATCTAAAATGTGGGATTCAATTAACCCCAGCATAACAGCGCACAATTTCGATGGAGGGAGCTTTTCGGCAACATGCTCAAGTGGTATCGCATTAGATGAATCTCTTCTAGGAAACAGTTTCGAGCAAGAATATTTCGGCTTAGACAGTAACAGAAGACAAAGAAAACCAAAAAAAAAAAAAAAAAAAAAACAAGACGACTTTCGGCAGTAATGCAGAAATGCAAACTAAAAAAAATAAAAATGTTCCTTTGGAACATAACTCTCGGCATAGACTTTGGCGTACATTTCGGAACAACAGAAGACGCAAAAATACTCTAAAATGACAAATGACAAAATACGCGCTGCAAGTGTTTCGACCGCCTGCCAAACACGGGTTTTCCAAGCCAGAAAAAAAAAATACAAGAATAAAGTTTTAGGTATAAGTGTAAAATTATAAATATAAAAATATTTCGGTAATGTTCCTATATATACATACCTATATATGTATGTATGCATATATATGTATATATAACAAGGTAATACAAAAATAAACAATTTTGGACACACGAAAATTCAGCATTTAACATTTTGGAATATCAAAATAAAAATGTCTAGCAAACAAAACAAAAAAAATTGGTGACAAGAGAACACTCGTATTTGGCAAGCGTTGGCAACACTGGCAAATAATGATAAAAACAAATAAATAAAATAGTTTACAGGCAGCATTTTAATTAAGCAAAAGAATTGTTAGTTTACGATAATAATTATGTTTCAAGATTATTTCTCTTATAACTTTAACAAAATAAAATTTGTACTTTTCAACGACAACAACAACAACATCAATGAATAACGCGTTAAAACCCCAAAAATGATGATGACAAAAAAAAAACAAACAACAAAAAATGATAATATAAAACAAACGAACAAAATTGTAAACTCTCGGCCATGTTTGGATAATTCTCTCTCGGTGTAAAGTTCAGGACAACAAATTTACAAAAAACAAAAAACAACAAAAACAAAAAACTAAAACCAAAAATAAAAATTCTTTAGACTTTAGGCAAAAATGTGAAAAAAGAACTCAAAATCCAAAAATTAAATGCAAAATTACAAAATTTTGGAAAACAAAATTTCGTAAAGCAAAATTTAAATCGTAAGTGAACTAGCAGACGGAGTCAAAGGAAAATGGGAAACACGTGAACATGCAGGATTCACACTCTGCTCAAGGCTAAAAACAAACAACAAAAAATTGATATCAATTTTGAAAACGTGTTGGAAAAATATCAAGAAAAAAGTACAAGCTTATTTTAAGCACCTTCGCGCCTTATCTTTAAGAACATAAATAAAAAAAAGCAAACGCAACCTTAACGACATAAACTTATATTTAAATACATTAAAACAAGAAAAAAAAAAGGAAACACAAAAAAAAACAAAAAACTGTGTAAATTTTATATAACAAACAAGAGAACGCAACTTTCGATACATCTCCTGGTAGTTATTGCATGAATTAATTTAAGTCTAATATCAAAAAACGCATAAAAGCAAATTCTGATTTCTGTTTCAAGCCCAATTTGATTTTGTGGAAAATCTGCCTTAAATTATATAAAAACAAGACAAGTCAAACAATTCACGGCCAAAGCAGATTTGGGCATAAACTGCCCGAAAATGTTTTTGAGCATGACAGGAACAGCAACAAAATTGAAAAAATACAAATTACAAAAAAAAAATAATAATAATTAAAGAAAACAGCAAAATTCAAAATCGTCGTCAAAAGACGTTGCAGATTTCAAAATTCAAAAATGCACAAAAATTCAACAAAATTACGAACTGAAAAACTCACGGTTTGAAGCTCTGAAGAACAGCAGCAATAAAAATTGCAAAACAAACCCCAGAACCACAGAAACAGGAAAGGTTTTCTCTACTTTATTATGCCCGAATAAAACAAAACAAGAAAGAAAAAAAAAAACAAAAAAAAAAAAATAGAAAACAAAAAAATGCTTAAGATTTTGTGTTATTAAACCCTTTGTAAATGTTTAGGTGTATAAAAAACATTAAAAATAATAAAAACGTGGACAGTACTTAAGTTAGATGTTGGTGAAGCAAAAATGAATATAAAAGAAATTAAGAAGTGTATGTAAAAATTGTAGACAAGAAAATTATAAAATCTAAAAATCGAAATTCAGTCCCTAACAATTAGTTCTAATAATGTATATCCACTAAACATATGTAATATATATATCAAAGAATATATAAAAAAATGTGTACCCGACTCTCGCTATTTTGTGTTGACTAACTTTGCGATGACCTAAGATTTGCGCTCAATTTCCCTGTACAATTTATAGATCGTTTGCACAAACCGGTTTTAAGTTGACATAGTTTTTTCATCGGCAATTTTCTTAGTTATTTCTGTTACAGCATGGCAATACCAATTTAAAACAAATGAGTATGATATTTTTGTCACTTATTTCCACAATCCAATGCAAAATAAAAGAGACTACAGGCAGAGAAAATGATTTTTGACCAGGCCAAAGCGTTGGCAGTTCTCAAGCCTGAAATAAAACCAAACAGCATGGCAGTAGCCCGAACAGGAACCGAGGGGGTTTGGACTGCCTGCATGTTCTGGATCCATCCAAGACCGTTTTGCAACAATAGCACTGAAGGCAATACAAATTCAAATATAAATGGTTTACCATACAGGCAACAGAAAAGAATATATATATGCACACATATATATATATATTTAGAGTAGATGCAGATGCAGAAGCAGAGCAAAAGACAAGGCAAAGACAAGTTTCGAATCTAGGAATTTCGGCAACATTTCGAACAAGAATCTTTCGGCGAGTTTCGAACAACTTTCGATTACTTACGCTTTTGTTGTTAATTTGTTATATTGCGACTACGTCTCCACGCACACCACGCACCAAGCACAAAAGAACAAGAACAGAAACCAAAGTGATAAACGAGTAAAGCAAAAGTTAAAAGCAATTTTTGATATGGGGCCACAACGTCCGATCTAAAGTGCCTTCATGTAACAAAAAAAGTAAAAACCAAAAACAAAAAAAAATCTGTTAATTTTTTATGTAACTAAAAAGGAACGAATGAAAAAAACCAAATGAAATTATTAATAAAATTGTATAAAAATTAAAAATTGTAAAAAGATATAACAAATTTAAAAATCTAAGCGAAAAATATGAAAAAGGGCTCCAAATAGACCAGCATTCAAGCAAATACCAAAACTGCTTAACATATTTGGCCTGGCCACACTGTCTCTCTGTATTACGATCACCCCCACGAGTATTTTAAGTTCGACAACAAAATTTTATCAAGGATAATAAAGCGCAAATCTTAAGTTATCCCCATACCCCGAAACCCAGCTAGCAAAGTTGTCCATTGACTACCTTATTAAGCGATAAAAATACATACATAAACGTATATTTAGTTATAGTTTGTAAACGAAAATGGAAACACGCAAAAAAAATCAACATTATGTATGAAATAAATGATTTAGAGTTTAGAAACGAAAAGGTTTGGATATACATTGACTACTTACGAAGCATATACCTACCATATAGCGCTGAGTTGCTCATTAATGAATGTATTACTTTCTATCGCACACGTACACACACACACACATACAGACATACACACACACACACTAATACAAGCACAAACAATACACTATACTACATTTAGTTTAGATCTTAGGTGGAAATAAAATACATACATATATAAATCGAAAATTAAGCTAAACGATTGCAAGAGTACTAAGAACGGCATACTTAAGAGGCGGCAATAAGCTATAATGCAACTAAATTTAAGCTTAACTCAACTACCGGTACGAGAAAACAAAAACAAAAGAAATAATAAACAAAAAAAAAAAAACGTAATATGATAAACATTAAAAAACAAAAATGGAAAAATTGAATATTTGCATGTGCATACGAATATAGGAGATAGAGGCAAGCAGTGAGAAGCAAGCAGTTCACAAAGAACGGAGACGTATACAAAACTAAAAGACTAAAAGAAAACCGAGTAAATACGAATGTCCCTTTTGTGCTTCTTTCCCCCACTTCACAACTCCCACACACACACTTACACACACACGCAAAAGAAAAGTAACAAATATTTGCATTATTCAGTTTAAAATATTGAGTTGTGAGTTTAACGTACTTCGAAACATTTTGAAGAAAACCAACTAGCAAAAATTAGCAAAATTTAAAATTTACAATTTACGAACATTAAATTTAATTTATGAATATGCATTCAATTAAAGGTGTTTAGACGCACAAACTATGTATATAAGTATGTATGAATATTCATTTATTGATTACGGTTTACGAATTACGATTTACCATTTACGATTTACGATTTCGGAGCTGAACACAAATACAAACAAAAAACATCCAATTATTCTTTTCATCAACATATGTATGCGTACATATACGGATCGAATGCAGCATGGGTTTTGCTTAGAACCTTTTATATGTATTAAACCATTTCGGCAACATTACGACATTAAAATTTATAATCTTTGGGCCATATTAAGAAGCATCATTTTCGATTGACTGATGCGAAAGTGTAAAATTAACTTAACTCCAGAGCCAAGTCAAACAAAACCGAACAACAAAAAATCAACTTTGTTTTAATTTAAGCAAAAATAAATGAAAGAAAACAAAAACAAAAATATTGAGTTATACAACAATAGACCGGAATTATTTCCAAGAAATAGTACAAACAACTTTAGAAATAACTTTTATAATGTAATTATAAAATAAGCGGCAATTGCAGCGCTCTAAAAATATGCTAGATAAACGAACTTCTGAGGGCTTCAAAAAAAATAACAAGATGACCAAGCTGAAAGCGTAAAGCAAATGAAATATTCGCATATGAAATTGGCAGATTTAGAGCGCTGTTAAAATAAAAACCAAGTCCCTCAAAAGCATATACGATTTTTGTTTATTTACTTTTAACTTAAGCACACATTTAGTTGAATGTATTTTGATTACTAAGCGAAATTGAAAGCCCTACAAAACAACAGAGCCTGGCACTAATCATATTTTCGAAATTCCTTCTTGACAGAATTCAAGATACAATAATATTGTATTAATTTTTATATGCAGAACATCATTTCAAATGAATTACCCTCTTCAAGTAATAAAAACTAAATTAACATACATACATATGTAAAACTTTACTTTCAACACTACGTGGAAAGAAAGATAGCAGTGAGAGATCAGAAAAAAGATGGCAGACAATTTACATTATAAGTATATGTAATAACAATAGACGAGCATAACCTTTTATGCGACCCTACCCCAAAGAGCAGAAATACACACACACAATACTATTTACCACAATAAACATATAAACATATATGAATGTAATACGCAAGATGAAGCATACACAAATCGAAAGTTTCAAATTCCATGATGACTGCGTATAATGCATGATATATTAACTTTATATGATTAAATTATTTCGAAAGCAAAAACCAAATCAGAAATATATAAATGTGTGTATTCGCAGCAAATAGACGTGCATACATATTGTATAGATTTTGATTTCGATATCGGTTCCGTTAGAATATTACTTTACAAGCTTTGGTGTACCTTTTGGAATCTTCGAAAAAAATTGTCTGGACCGTAAAGCAGAAGCCAAATACGCGGACTCACACAAAAATTTGTAATTTTCTCGTAAATAAAAAATCGAAAAATATGATTTGTATTTCGAGACAGCATTTAAAGTAAACATAAAAATAAAAATTAACAACACACCATAGAACGTAATACAGCATTAAAAAAATGTGTAAAAGAAAAATTAAATATTTGGGATATAAGCAAAATATGATTACATAAATTTATATTTATGCAGCAATTGTAAGGAAAAACGAATAAACAGATAAACGCGGGAAGGGAAGGTAAAACAACAACAACAAAACACTAAACTATAATAAAACATTTTTAATCGAAAAAAAAACTACTTATTTTATTGAAAATTATGTAAAATTTACTAAAACAACAAAAACACATGATAAAAGTACATTGTTTATTTTCATCTTTAAAAATAAAGTTTTAAAATCGTATAAAAATAGTAAAACAAAAAAGTTCAAGTTTTATTTGCGGATGGACGGGAAGAACAGATCAAAAATAAAAATAAAAGAATGTGGCTAACAAAAATGATAACCAAGCCAATCCTTGTTAGCATTCAGTTCAGTTTTACATTCTTAAGGATTTGTTATGGATAGTGCTTTGAGACTTAAATGCAGTTTTCGACAAGATGCATCGTCAGACTGTGTTGCAGACGAAGTAAAAATATTCAAAATAAGCGCGTTCTCATATTCCACTGTTATATCAAGCATTTGAATGACAAAATTGTCTGGCAGCATCGCAGCGTTGCCAGTGCGTTGCAGCCCTGACCATATGTTTGGAAATCGATAATCGATATACTGCAATGGAACACCGACGGTAAGAAGCAGCACATTACGCAAACGATATTTCGGCTTTTAGCTCAATTGTTTACTAAAAATGTCACTCCTCGGCGCAATTTCCAGGTAATTGTTGTAACACAATCTAAACTAACAGCCTACTCTTAATATAGAAACACATTTCATACATAAATAAATAGGTTGACTCTACAGAGCAGCAGTCTTGCCGCACGTTGCCTTCACACAACGCCCGTACTGTGCGCTGAACCGTTAAAGAAAAAGAAAAAACTTGACCCGCAAATCATAAAACAGCGAGAGGACCGCAAGAAAAAGAAAATCGAAAAGCAAATACGTAGGCTTGAAAGGAATGCGCGTCAACTTAAGCCGGTGGAAGAGCTGGAGGTGCCTTTAGATTTAATTGACGACAAGGCGTAAGTTGATTGCTTTCAGATGAACTCGCTCCAATTGCTACTTAATTTTTCTTTTTCTGTACAGGAAGCGGGAACGAAAGCTTACGCCTTTGGGCAGCGCGGAGGTAGAGCAGCGTGCACTTCTTAAAAAACAATGGGCGCACTACAAACACGATGAGAAGGTGGCAGATTTCCAAACCATTGACCGCTTGCTGCAGTCTCAAAATAAAGCGCTAGAGGAGCTACGTCGTGAATCCGAGGAGCTTTACCAAGCGGCTATAGAAGTAGACATGAAACTGTTGCCGGTCGCTCTTAAAGGGCCTGTCGCAACGCCTCCTATCAAAAGCTATGTGAGCCCCGATGGCGACTACATACACCAATCCATGAAATGGGAATAAACGGGTTATTTGTCTAATTAGAAAAAAAAGTTGTTAGCTTGTTTATTGCGATTAAAAACAAAATAATAAATGCATATACATCTGCGTTAATTTAATGCCTTCCCTGCGGATTGTTACCCAAAGGCTGCGGCTCCATGATTGATGCCGAGTTCCTCAACCTTCCTAATTAAGGGGGTAAGCCAGTTCTCTCGCTGAAGAAGCCCTGATCTGACTGTTTAAGGTCAATGTCCAATGTATAATGTTCCTTCAGCAGCTTACTTATTTATAATTAAGGGTAGAGTAAATCGTAACATCTGAAAGGCCCACTCTCATATGTTATGCTGACGCCCATTTTCTGCATTGTATGTATTTCATATTTATTATAATTGAGAACAAGAGTTAAACAAGTGAAAAATGCAATTGGCGTATCCTTAGATTTTTTTCTTCTTTAATTTTAAAAGCACTGCGAGCTGATTATATGTTTGTTTAGTGTTTATCGGGCGTCGGAAATCAAAACTATATATTTGCAAACAAATAAATAATATATAAGGGACAACACCCGATTTACCTTGCGTAAATTTTTTTGAAGTTTTAACCTTTTTAAGAGTTATCTACGAGGGCGTACTATTGGCATTAGTTTTGGCCGCGGCCTGCCGCTTTTTAACACCCCAATTGTAGACTCGCGCCATGTTAACTTCGGTTGTGGTTATTTGATCTCTGTAGGAGTGGGAGATACGCATAAATACACAGCACCGCACAAAATCTTAACTCACCTCAGAAAGTCCTGGTCGTGCTCCACTGACTTAAGATTGCCCACAGCAGATGTTATATTTTGCTTTAAGAGCGCCTCGGCCTCGTCTAGTGGATATTCCAGCATGACGCTGGCTCCCAGCCAGAGATAAACTGTTTTTGTGGGCGGCACCAGCGTCTTGATGAACACCTGATCACTGAGCAAGAATTGCGTTTCCCGCTCCTCTTTCTCTTTGCGCAGCACATTCACCATCTCCAACGACCGCTCCAGATCGGGTATCTGAGATTTCAGCTTGCGGCGGCGCGCCTCCAAGTTGTAGGCCATGAATCGATACTTTCCATGTTGTTCGTCCAGCCGTTGCAACACCTTTTCACAATTCTCGTTCTCGGGCTGTGTCATAAACGTATCAATTTCCTCCTGCAAACAGAACACGAGCGGATGATTAATATGGAAAATTGTCAACAGCTGTTTTGGCTGTGGTCTCCATCTAGGTTAGAATTG
This sequence comes from Drosophila ezoana, assembly GCA_035045725.1. NCBI lineage: Eukaryota > Metazoa > Arthropoda > Insecta > Diptera > Drosophilidae > Drosophila > Drosophila ezoana. Next base: position 631,228 of record JAWNOU010000197.1, on the reverse strand, counting down.
GAATTGACTCAGCGGCCGACGACGCCTGCAACACGATACTCACTAAAAATATTGCTTCTGGTATTCCCGCAAAAGTTTTTTGATTTTCCGGCAATTTTGGCATTTCTACTGTATCCATGATGCCCGTCATATTGCTTTTATTTGATATTTACTCTTAAAAATTGTAATAAATTTACAGCAGGTCAAAGGCGGCAGCGGCAGAGCAAGGCGATGGTATTAAAAGAAGTGCTGTACAGCGACTGTATGTATGATTTTTAAATAAGACAAGTACTTAACAGTTACTCTTACCAAAATTATTGCAATCTCAGGGTATGACATTAAATAAATTACTAATAACTTTACTATATTCGTAAGAAGCATTGGCATTAGAGTATAAGGTAGGTGAAGCATGCCACGCCCCAAAATATGATTTTAATTCAAGAAAAGTTTAAATAACAGTCTTGTCACTATGACTGTAAAGTCACAGTACTATGCAGTGAACGCACGAGCAGTGTTGTAGAACAGCAAAATAAGTTTGAACAGAACTAACAGCAGTTCACATGTGCTACGATCTGCTGCGGCAAACATCACCTTAGCGCCTTTGTGTATTTTTTATATTTGATTTTGATACTCTGTCATGTCGAACGACGACGGTGGCGTAGGTGTTGCACGCGGCGGCGGCGATTCTGTAAAACAAGCCATCATTGAGGAACTACAGAATCTGCTGAGCTCGGACACAAGTGTTTTGCAACAGGCGGAAAAGCGTAACAAGCAATTGCAATACACAGAAGGTATGATGCATGCAAATTGGCGGGCAAAGCCGGGCGTTGTCTGCTTCATGCTAACGGCTTCGAATTGCAGGGTATGGCGTCTACTTGTCGGAGATTATAATGAATCAGTCGCACGAGCTACCATTGCGTCAAATTGCCATTATAATGCTGACGCGATACGTGGAAAATCACTGGACAGATCTCGATGAGACGGACAAGGCAGGCGGACATATGGCCACCGAGCAGGCCAAACGCACAATACGTAACATATTACCCAATGGCCTGTACGACCCCAACTCTAAGATACGCTCTTCGGTGGCACACACAATATCTACAATAGCAGCTACTGATTATCCGCACTGCTGGGCGGAGCTCTTTGACATTATTGTCAAGTGTCTGGGTGGCAATGAGGATTCCATACATGGAGCTATGCAAGTGCTGCAGGATTTTACATACGATGTTGAGCAAATCAAGGATCTTGGTCCTGTGGTCATACCCGAGGTTTATCGCATTTTCGACTCGGAGCAAAACTACTCAATTAAGACGCGGGTCTCCGCCATACGAACCCTGAAGCAGCTCTTTATGTCTATCTCGGCGCTGATAACTGACAAGCAGGAGCAGAGCTCCATGATGAGTTCCATACTTACGAACTTTATGGATAAGCTTGTGCATTATCTGAGTATGAATTGCGGCGCTGGATCCAGCTTTTTGCTGCGCTCCGAAATCATAAAAGGTCTGCAATCTGATAATAAACCCTGCGACAGTTTATAATTTCGGTTTTAATTTGCAGTGTTCACATATCTGGTAACCGATATGCCAAAATACATTAATCCCTTCATGGAGCGCATATTGCCAATTATCTGGCAGTTGCTAACACAGATTGCAGAAACCTACGTGAAGGTTTCAGTTAATCAGACGGAGGCAAATCCGCTGGCGAGTGGCGAAAACGAAGAAGATGACGAACAGACCAATTTCCAAACGCTGATCATACAAATCCTCGAGTTCATAAACTGCATTGTCACCTGCGGCAAACTGCGTGGCAACATTACGAATGTCCTTGCCGATTTAATCTACATAACCATCGTATACATACAGCTCAGTGAGGAGCAGTTGGAGGACTGGCAAGAGGACCCCGAGAAATTCGTTGACGACGAAGACGATGGCGGTGTCGAGCTAACTGTACGCATGTGTGGCCGTGATGTGCTACTGGTGAGTCTCACTAACATTAACTATATATACAAACTATTTTCGTAATATCAAAAGGCAAGAAATATATCGCTTGCATATCAGCTAGAAATGCTATATTAAAGTTGTACTTCTGTTTGTATATATCAATAACCGTCTGTCTGCTTTTACAATCGCGCCAATCCCTAAAACTTTAAAATATGCCCACTTTAGTTAGTTATTTTAATTATCTTGAATTGCTACCAACATTAGCAATTTGTTCTGAGGGCTTGTTTGTTGATTGCCCTCTATGCTAAAAGAAAACATACGTGCATACATTATATACATTAATTGTAATGTTTTTAGTAGTAATTAAAAATTAATTTATTTATATATTTTATAGGTATTTATTGGAAGGGCTTAGGTGATAAGTGGTTTAATAATGTAGATGGCCATTATAATTCTTCTCTGATATATTTCATACACAGGCCATAAATGACGAGTTCGGAGTGAAGGCCATTCAACCGTTGCAGGAAGCACTGGGCCGGCACTTTAGCGTAGCAGAGGCAGAGAAGGCCGCTAATAATCCGAATTGGTGGAAGATTCAAGAAGCTTGCATGGATGCTGTTCATGGATTTCGTGACATAATACTCGAGGGGGATTCGAAATTTGACTTGCTTAATTATCTGACAATCGTCCGCAATTTGCTAGTGCATCAGGAATCGCCCCATCTGGTCGGACGTGCGCTCTGGACCCTGAGCACATACTCCAAGTCAGATTTGTACAATCCGCAAATGATAAGCGAAATTCTGGACGTAACACTGTGCAGTCTATCGCCGGATAAGTCGCACATATTACGCATCAGCGCCGTTCGCACCTTGCATGGCTTTCTACAAGCTAACGAAGATGTCGAAGGGGAGAAACGTACATTACTTGTCTCCAGGTTACCCGGTTTTCTAGACGGCATTATGACCCTTGTGCCCGGCTGCAAGGCCACTGTTCTGGCGCTTATAATGGAGGCTCTAACAATGATGGTCAAGTTTGATGCGGACTTTGCGTACGCGATGCACCCAAAGATCACACCCCTGACCATTGCAGCTTTCCTGAAATATGCTGAAGATCCGTTTGTTTTGGAGAACGTTCAAGATCTGATCAAGGCGCTCTGTCAGCACAAGCAGTGCCTGGGATCGCTGCAAGAGAAATTCATACCCACCATTGTAAGCATACTAGCGCTTCAGGGTGAACAATGCGCCGAGAAGCAGGATATTGCCCTGGATGTGCTTAATACAATTGTCAGGTACACGGAGCCGCCCCTGCCCAATGTCCTGCTGGAAACGGCATTTCCCGCGATGATCAACTGTGTGCTGCACACTGACGATCACACCGTAATGGTCGCTGGTGGGGAGTGCCTGCGCAGCTTCATTAATGTTTCACCGGAGCAGATCTGCAACTATAAGAATGGCGAGGGCGTCAACTATGTCATGCAGGTGGCAACTGTTTTGCTAAATCCCATGAATGCCGAGATGACAGCCGGTGGCCAAATTGGACGATTGGTCATCACCATCATCACCAAAATGGGCAGCATGCTGGGACAAACGGTTGATATGCTGCTAAAGGCAGTCATCAGCAAGATGCAGAACCTGGAGTGCCTCAAGGTCATCATGAATTTGGTGCTCATATTCGCCCATCTGTTCCTTACCCAAATGGATGCTGTGCTTAACTTTCTGTCTACAGTGCCTGGACCCAATGGCGAGCCTGCCTTGCAGTTTGTTCTGACTAATTGGCTGTCGCGACAGAACTCCTTCTTTGGTGCATACGAGCGCAAAGTATGTACATCTCTGTATAAACCAATTTTTGTCTGGACTGACAGCTGACACAGGTTAATGTATACTTTTCATACTTAACAGGTCACAACGATGGCCCTCTGCAAGCTTTTTGAGTACGGCGTAGCAACGCAGGACAATCGACTGACGTCAATTACGTACAAGGAGCTAGTGGATGAGCCGAGCGGCGATCGCGTTCGCACACGTTCAGTTGCGTCCTCATATCAGAAATGGATTACAATTCCCGCACTTGTGAAGATATTTAAAGTGCTCATATCCGAGTATCAGCACTTCCAAGAAGGCAAGACGGATGCGCCGCTTACAGATTCCGAGGATGAAGTCACCGAGGAAGATGATGCTGCCGGTAATGCCGCCAAGCCACGCTACATCTCCGACCTGTGTTTCGATTTCGATGAGGACAATGTAGAGGATGAGCAAGTGCTGCAGGTGCTGCTGAAGGAGTGCAACTACACGGGCGACATTGGCGAGAATTTGCAAAAGTTTCTCACCAACTTTACACAAAATGAACATTTTCCCACATTTTACGAACATCTCAATGAATCCGAGCGCCTCGTTCTGCTAGCCAAAGTGCAGCAGAAGTAATTAAAAGCGGCAACCCCATCGACTATCAAATTTGAAAATATGTCTCACAGCCCATTGTGTTAATCGTTTATAATCAATTGTTATCAAGCATTTAATAAATGAAAACCTTTATATTTGTAACGTATATAAGATATTATATTCATAATTTATCAAATTTTGTTTGTTTATATAAACATATAAACTAGGGCTGTTCGTCGTTCTGACCTCAAAGTCATTAAGACTTAGATAGGTCAGCTAAAACAAAAAAGCTAGCCTCATATTTTCTGTCATTTGAGTCAGGTCCAAAATTGACTTCCTTTTTGCTCGGGTCCGCAACTCGCTCATTTGATCAGATGCCGAGAGAGTTAGAGAGCCATATGCTCTGTTTGATAAAACGGCATCGCTGTTTTTTATTTCGCTCCCACTACAGGAACTGCTATCGCTCAGTGCTCTCAATGCTCTCATTAATTTCTTAAGTTCATTTAAGTGTATATGTCTGCACTAAAACAATGTGCACAAATTGAGATTTTCTTAAATTTCGATCGCATTTCTGCCCTTTTGAAGGGACAAGTAATATGAAATATGCCACGTTGATGCGATATTGTTGCATTTTAGCTCGAAATTGATGGTAAGGGTACCTAAGCAATGGCATGTGTGCATGGAAACTTTTTTGGCCGGCCACAAGCATTGTATGGTTAGTGGTAAAATGCATAAGGCTGAAAAACTGGTTACAGACCGGAAAACAAATTTTTTACGTTGAACATAAACTTAAAGCAGAAAAAAAAACAGCTAAGCCCAAACCGATTTTTATACCTTGAACCCATTGAAAATGGGTAAAAAGCTAGCTAGGGTATATTGTATTTGTGCAAAGTGTAAATGTATGTAACAAGCAGAAGGAAGCATCTCCGACCCCATAAAGTATATATATTCTTGATCAGCATCAATAGCCGAGTCGATCTAGCCATGTCCGTCTGTCTGTCCGTCCGTCTGTCCGTATGTATGAACGCAAGGATCTCAGAACCAGATAAACGATAACTTGCCCCGTTTCCAAGTAATCGATAAAAATGTATATCGAAATCCTGTTTTTAAGCAATTTTGGTAAATAATAAGAGCTAGAGTCACCAAACTTGACATATAGCTTCTAGAAAAGTATATATATATATATCAAGTATCTTTCATTTTATACCTATCGCCACCTCCCCGCTACTCTCTATCTTTTAGCGCGAGCTGCATTTGTGTTGGAATATGAGGGTTCAGGGTATCGCCTAGTCGGGAGCTCCCGACTAGAACCTCTTACTTGTTTAAAATGGTTTGGCTAAAAATAATTAACGAAAACATTTATGGCTTGCAGCACTCATAATTTATTGAACTTTTTTCGGACAATATGATTTTCTACCAAACATTTTTAAACGGTTCATATTATCTGGAAAATATTCCGAAAACCCCAATAAACAAGCTGGACGATTGACCTAAACAGGAAACACATATTGGATTTTTTTAAAATTATATAGACACTTAAGTATATTTTGTATGTATATATATTCAATATTATATTTGATTTTTATATCACTACCAACTAAAGAGCCACCTCATCGCTGCATAGCTTGTGCTGCAGCGGAATTTCGACCTTGTAAACGTTCTAAAAAGTAAATAAAAAATGAATTCATGCTTATAAAGATGAGTTTCTATACCCACCGCCGGCTTCTGTGAATCAAACCTAAAGTACTTTCGAATGCAAGGTGTGAGCAGTACAGGATCAACTTTGTTGGGATTGTTAGTGCCAAAGACTAGAGTGCTGAGCAGTGCAATGATTATGGTAACTGAGGCGCCCAAGGTCGTATACCACATATATGATATTCGATACAATGGGAAAATATCCCTAAAATAGACCAAGCATAACAAGTAGAATAGTAATAATATCAATGAGGGCCAGGGAGGCTTCACTTACTCCGCTGATGGCCCATTCAGATGGGTGGCATTGGTGGCGCTGGACACCAGAGCAGCTGCATCGAAGCTGTAGCTGCACTGTTCAACGTTCAATGGTTTGGTTTGATAACGAATAGCGCCCGATGCGATGGCCCATTGTGCATTCAAGCTGACCCAAGACATGACAACGACGCCCACGCAGCCGCCGAGCATTGCGCTCTAGGGAAATATCAAATTTCTTGAAAGGATGTTAAGGCATATCGTGAAACATTTGAAACTCACATTGCCATTAATCCAGGGCATAATTAAGCCCATGGTAAAGATGCCAAAGAGTGGCCCATTTGTGATTGACTCTAGGCTCATGGTCAGCTGCAACACAGTACCCATATGCTCCACAACATAAACTAGGGCCACGCAAAGCACTCCTATGCCCACTACGACCAGACGCATGATCCAATTGGTGGCCCGATTTGTTAGCGGTTTCTTAACATACGGCTTCACAAAGTCTTCCAATACCACAGCAGACATTGAGTTCAGACAGGTTGAGAGTGAGCTCAGAGCAGCGCTAAAGACGCCAGAAATAAATAGGCCCGTCATTCCAGGCAGCTCGCCCAGCGTATCCATGACGAAAAGCGGCAAAAGCTGATCCCGTGCCTTCGCCAACTGTTGATGCAGTTAAATGGTGTTCAAAATAAAAACAATTCCCTGACTCATTTACATACCTTGGTAGTCAGTGGATCACAATTTTGATATGTTGCATAGATGAGCAGTCCATTGTAGCCACACAAGGCCATCAGGATCAAGACTCCGGTACAAAATATGACCAAAGCCTTGCGAGCATCCGCCAACGTGGGCAGCGATAGATAGCGCTGTATCATGTTCTGGGAGACTGCATTGGTCTGTGTCCAGTAGACAATGCCTCCAAAGAACAGGCACCAAAATGTGTGACGCACTGTGGGATCAATGCTGAGGCTACAAGAGCATGCGAAACACTTTAAAGTTTAATTGGAAACATTTGTGTACCCTCATTGAAATAATTATAGCTTGTCATGAAACTGTAACGCATAGAGGGAGTTAATTAATCTTGATCGGCATCAACAGCTTAGTCGGTTCTGATTTTACTTGATTGATGCTGCTTAAAAATAAGCAATATATCAACATTAGATTACTATTTAGAAAAAACAAAAACAAAGGGTTTTTGTAGGGAAAACATGTCTGTTTTCAAGATCTCATGTCCCAACCCATTACACGCGTTACCATACTAGCGATATGTCTACTAGGGTATTAGCTCTTCGTCGTGCCGAAAATAGCCATTCAACTCACTCGGGTGCCTCCAGTCTGTTCGAATGCCAAGCACGTTCCAATACCACACTAGCGCCGCCAATATCTAAGCTGCCCTTTATAGCGACCAAAGCTAGGGCGCCCAACATGGATACTGCCTGCACCACATCCGTCCAGACGACGGCCTTAAGGCCGCCCATGGTTGTATAGAACACACAAATGATGCACACAATCGGCGTAATGGTGTGCACACCTACTCCAGTTACCTGGTTGAAGGCAAGTGCCGGCACATAGATGACAATGGGCAGATAGGCTACCTATAGACAATAATTAAAATGAGATTTGGTGCATAATACTAGTAGAATATTTGCAATGCTTACATTCATAATGGCAAACATTATGGAACCAAAAAGGCGCAGTCGACGATCAAAGCGAATCTCCAAATACTATAGGAAAAATGGTATGTTTTTTGTGATTGTAGAATAAATTAATTATCCTAACTATATGAATATACATATTTTCTTGATGTTAACTAAACACCTTAAAAATTCCTTATTAATTGTTATGGGCAAGCGTGCTCTAGACTAAACTGCACAACTTGGAAATTCCCTGTACTGTAACATTAATTCGTACAGACTTAATAAGCTTCTTAAGAAATGCTAAATTATTTCCACAATCAATTGATTAAAGACGCAAACTCGGGCCTACACCTTAAATTTTTGGTTTTCAATTTAAGGAGGAACAGGGGAGATTTTGTTTGAGTTACGCATAATACATGCCAAATTTTATGTTCCAATTCGTGATTATGAACAGGGCCTTATATCACTCAACATTATTTAAGTCTCTAACTTATCAAGTCCATGATATCAAGAAGCATTTGAATTGTATTTTTGCCTACGAAGTATATTTGTATATAAAAAATTGTCTCAAAAGATGCAAAGTTAAATTTTAGTGGAAAAAACTAAACTATATATACACAAATAAAAACTTCGGAAGGAATACCACCAAAAATATATGGGATTGTTTAGAACAATATTTTCAAACTGAAAAATTCTCTTTAATTCTTTCACGTTGTTGACTTTTAGTTTAATGTGCTTACCTCATAGGTGGACGTAATGTTAAGATCATGAAAAACGGGCAAATAAAAGACACCCATCACAATTCCCATGCCTATGACGCCGAGTGATACATATAGATATTGTATACCATACGAGTACACTTCGGTGGGCAGTCCAAGTAATGTAATGCCAGAAATAAAGCTGGCCACCAGTGAGAACGCAACGGGCACCACCAGCATTTTGCGGCCTCCCAGCATGTAATCATCCTCGGAAACGGATTTGTTTATGAAGCCAAAGTAGATGCCAATGCCAATGCAGAGTAGAAACATGGCCACAAACGCAACATAGTCGGGCCATGCAAATCGCTGCAACACTCCCAGAACATCATCGATATTATTCATTTTCCAAGTTCCGATCAGGGGTTTTAGCTCTCTGCGGTCACAGCGTGGACTAAGGCGCGCTGCGTTTACATCTGTCTGTGACTCACTGAATCAGTGGGTTCCATTCGCTGTACTGGGCGCTAGTCGGCTCTGTGATTCAATCCAATTTCGCTCAATTGTCAATTGTCGGGCAATTTAGGTTTCGGGCAGCACACAAAATCCACACACATGGGTTTATTTTAGTTAATCAGTTCCCGTGCTTTACTTAGAGAGAATTGCGACACTTCAGCGTCCAGTTGCAACATATTCATAGTTGTGACCTTACATATAAAATGATTTTGGGGCCTGTCTATATCTGGATAATATTGTTGACCCCCGAAACGCACAAGAAATTTGCATAATTTATATTTCTCGCATGCCAAACAATGACCCACTACTAGTACTAAATGTGTATTATTTATATTAAATTATGGAAAAGTTTTCATTTTATAAAGCTAATGGATGTAAGAAATACGATGGCATGCCGTTATACTAGCTATTTATTTTATATAGCTTGTAAGAACTTGGGATGGATACTAATTTCCTACGTAATAAAAAGAAAAAAAAATTATTTGGCACAAAAAATAGATAACCTCAGAGAAAAAAGGAATGCTTGGGTCAATCAATTTAATCGTAGCAACTAAGTGTGCTCTCATCGACAGTCCGACTAGAAATTACCCTGTACCCAGCGCACACACACCCGCCGAAAGCTGCACACTTTATGCAGCGACACGGCCACCTGATATGAAAAATTTTAATAAAAATTTCAGGCTTGAATATGGAGTCCCAAAATGTGTCTATACCGAAGCCCAGGGTTATCCATAAAGGCGTATTTTTTTTATTTTTCTAAATTTGAAAATTCTTAGCTTAAAAACAGATATGGCTGAATCGAGTCAACTATTAATGCAGACCAAAAACCTATTTATTTTGTAGGTTCGAATATGCTTCCGATAACCTGTTACATACATTAGCACAAAACTATTAAACCCTTATTACTCATTTGTAATGGGTACAGGGTATAAAATTCAAATTATAACCTCTTTAGTATTATTGAAAAATGAACAACAGTGCTATTAATGGATAATTTTTAATTTGAATTCGCTTAATATTTGAAGGAAAAAATATATGATTAAGACTATATATTATTGATATTTTTAAGACAAAAATGGTTTGGCAGTGTCGGGAACAATTTAATACATAATATCATTTAAACCTTACATTTTCAACCTTACAGAATCTACACAGTTAACAGAATTTACTTTCCTACTTAACGGAATTAATTTCCCAATCCCACAAAATATATTATCGAAAAATACATTCCGCATGCAATTTATCGACGACTTATCAGCTTGCCGCCACATGATTAACAGCGGTGCGGTGTACAAATTGTAATTTGTTGTTTAAATTATTCAAGCAATATATTAATTGCAAATAATGTTAGCAAATCCCGCATCTGGCAGCGTGCCCGACAAGGCGTGGCAGCCTCCTTTCGTGACTCTGGAAACTACGTGAGTATTCGTAGACAATAAGTGGCAACATTTATGCTGCATGAATTCCTTTCCTTTTCCTTAGTATGGGCGAAATTACTGTGGAGCTGTACTGGAAACACGCACCAAATACTGTATGTACCCGATATGGGCACCACTTATTGATTAATTGTTAATGCTTTGCCATGGCTTTAGTGTTATAACTTTGCGGAGTTATCCCGACGCGGCTACTATAACAACGTGGTGTTCCATCGCATTATACGTGATTTCATGATACAAGGCGGTGATCCCACAGGAACTGGCCGTGGCGGCACGTCTGTTTACGGCGGAGAGTTTGCGGACGAGCTGCATGGTGACCTAAAGCACACCGGTGCCGGTATTATGTCAATGGCCAACTCTGGTCCAGACACAAACGGCTCACAGTTCTTTATTACGCTGGCTCCCACTCAGTGGCTGGACAACAAGCACACCATTTTTGGACGCGTGTACACTGGAATGGAGGTAGTGAAGCGGATTGGTATGGTGGAAACGGACAAGAATGATCGACCGGTCGATCCGTTACGAATTATTAAAGCCAAAGTAGAGAAACTGTAAACACAATGTACAATTTTTAACAAATATTTAATAAGGACATTAAAATAACAAAAATGTTGATAACCGTCAACTAGTTATATCTACAAGGGTTATTATATTTAACTGTCTTGTAGCTCATTCTTCAGTATCCACGTGGCTGCGCGCATAGCAATAGCTGTAATAACAGTATTGGGATTGCCGGAGATGGGTCGGGGCAATACGCTGGCATCGACAACACGCACATTTGCAAGGCCATAAGCTCTGTAATTGAAGTTAAACATAAATTTCCGTGGCTTTTGCTCAACAATTTAAAAAAAAACCTTACCTAAGTTGAGAGTCGACGACGCTGCCCAAAGCACAACTGCCGGCTGGATGATGTGATCCCAGGCCTATGTGACGCATAAGACACTCCAGATAATTATCCGAGGGCTGCTGTTTCACAAAATCTCTTTCAAATGGTCCGAAATTGGCGCACTCCTGCAGCTTGGGCCAATGTATACGTGGCCTTAATTCAGCAAAAGCGGAGGATTTGACAACCTTTAAGATTATACATATTAGCATATAAGTAGGTTTACACATTTAAAGGCTTGGAACTTTTAAACAACTACCTTTACGGCGTTTCTTATGGCCGAAATGGTGCAGGCCACATCCTGGTTGTTGCTTAGATAGTTCGGATCAATAAGGGGATTTCTGCGCATCGACTTGTGCTGCAGTGAAACAAACCCTCTAGATTTGGGCTGTAAGCAGCTGGATATGAAAATAAAACCCTCCTGTGAAGCATTATGATAGCGTGGAAAAAGTGCACGAAATACCGAACGTTTGAAGTTGGAAATAGACATGAAGGCACTTTCATCTATGGCGCCGGCGCCAAATAACGTGATACCGAAGGGTGTCTGTCCCTCATAGCCAGCCACATGTCCGAGCACTCCAAAGTTTCCGAAGGCTCCAGAGCCGGTACTTAAATATTTAAACAGATTCATAGGACTAAGCAACGTGCGCTGGTTAAGAGTAGGTCCGATGGTGTCTATTGAAACAAATAGTGGCACATTAAAGTGATCATGCAGGCCCTGACCCACCAGTGGCAAATGATGTTGCACTTGTAGACCCAGCTGTGTTAATTTTGTGCTGTCACCGATTCCGGAGGCTAAAAGCAGTTGCGGAGTTTGATAGGCGCCTGCACAAAGCAACAACTCACGTCGCACTTTAATATGGAACTCCAACTCCTTGCCGTGCTCATCTTTGACACCTACCAGAATGGAGCTGGCTTTTGGAATGGATGTTGAAGACAGCCTTATGTTTTTTACTAGAGCATGCGGCAGTAGACGGAGATTGACGCTGTTGAGTACAGGCAACAGGAATTGATGCAGCACAGAGTGCCGCAGTCCATTCTTTATGTTATAAACAGAGCGCCGAAAATGCCAGGGCTTATGCAAAAATTCTGCTTCAGATTCGTCCAGCGCTTGCGATAACGTGGAGTAGCTACGTGGCACTTCAAAAAAATCCCCTGGCTTGGGCTTGGCAGCTGCCATAAAAGGACGTATGTCAGCCCAACTCCAATCGCTTAGGTTGTGCAGCTTGTGCCAGGCGTCAAAGTCAGGACCATGTCCATCAAAATGCAACATATAGTTTAGATTAGCCGATCCACCCAGGCCCTTGCCGCGTGGCAGACACTGACGCTGCTCGATCAGACCCTTTGACGAGTGCTTCTGGGGGACCGACAGAAAAGACCAGTCATTGGTACCCTTTTGTTGAAATGTTGTCAGTAGTGGAATTCGACTAAGGTAGCCAAATGAGCCGCCAGCCTCTATCAGCAACACGCTGCCATTGCTGTGTTTCGTCAGTAGAGATGTAAGCGTGGAACCAGCTGTCCCGGCACCCACTAGAAAGTTTAAATTCCACATTCAATCAATCTACTGGGCGTGTGAGACCACAACTTACCAATCACATAATCGAACTCAAACTCTCTATCCTCAAGTAACAACACATTGGAAATATTTTCCCCAAGCAATTTGCAAACAAGAATCAGCAAAGTCGAGAAGCAACCAATAACAACAGCGCCAACACAGATGACCTCTATAAGAACAGTTTAATATACACAAAAAACTAAATAAAAGTATCAATTTACTTTGAAAATGCGTTCCCATATCGTGGCAGTCCTCTGATCTGACGAAATACAACTATCTAGTTAGGAAAAAGCACACACAAAGTAAACCGTCAACGAAATAATCCAATTATAGGCCCACTGGCCGCAACTGAAAGGCCAACAATTTGAATACAAGCGCGGGAATTGCATCTTGTGCTGTAAAATGTGCTATCGACACTTCACCATCTGTTGTTAGCTCTATCGATAAGTCGGCTGGTATTTTTTGGCGGTCAAACAACAAAAAACATACAAGAATATTTTAAATGCGTAAGGATATGGAAAATAATAGTAATTAAAGTAAATATCAAAAAACATGAACTTGAAATATTGGCCTTTGAAGAGTTGAACTATTAATAGTTCTTAAGTTCAAAAAAAGTAAATGTATCGTCGAATTGCAGCATAGTCATTTTGTGTGAATATCAAAATGTTGCTTAAATGTGTTAATAGCAAACAAGTTGTTCAATGGTCATAATAGTTGTTGTTTTTGCTTGTATGTAATACATATTGAGCTGTTTATCGCTCGCCATTGTTATTGAGCACTCTAAGCAGCGCTTTATTGGATCTGCCCAACGCTGACTACGGTAATAATATGCAGGCGTCGCTTATCACTTGTTGTACCGCCAGTGAAATTCGCAGTTGCGCCCTCAACAACAGCAGCAACAACAAGGGGACAGCTGTAAAGAAAACAAAAGTGGCTCGCTGTACAATAGGCAAATGTAATCAGCGAATGATTTGCAGTCAGAGGCACTTAGAAGCTTAAAGTCGTCAGTCGCCAGTGTGCAATGAACTCCGCTTGACGCAAAGCTGCAAATACACTATATCAGCAAAACCAATCAACAGGTGTCCGAATCGACAGCTCCACAATGGCAATCCAGCAGCAGCAGAAACAGGCACTACACCAGCTTATAGACTTACTACCCAGCGAAGAGGAAAAAGTTGTGCAGGTAAAAATATGCATAACAATATTTTATTCAATATATGTTTTTAGCTTATAAGCTGCCGGCTCATGGTGAATTTTGTTTATATTTTATAAATACTAGCTGGCATTTATAAGCCTTGCCTGGTGAAATTGTGTTTGAAGCTAATTGGCTAAGATCTTTTCACAATTTTTTTGTTTTGGGCTGTACGCTTATTATCAATAAGTCATATATATATATGAGCTATATATATATATATATAGATATATAGTCAGTCAGTAGATAATAACAACAAACTGAAATTTATAAACACCCAAAACACCATTAAGATTTCTGAATAACTATTTTATTAACCTCATTTGCTATCGACTCTAGCATTGCAAACGCCTTGTTGTCCTCCTTTCGAAGATTTAAATTGTTGAATTTAAAGCGCTAAGCAATGAAAAAAGTACAGTTTGCATTTCAAAGTCCGTTTTCTGTATTTTATTAATTTACTTTAATTATTTACTCTTATTGTAGTCGTTTATCCAATGTCTGGGTGGAAGCGGCGCTCAGTCACATAATGAGCGCTTGCAGGCGCTTCTAATTGTCTCGCCCTATCCGACGCTGCAAATACTCCAATTGCTATATGACCAGTCCAAGTTCTATATAGGACGCATCATTAGCGCTGCACTCAAACAGATGCTAGATGATGACGCACACAGCGGCGCTTCAACTTCCACACGTTTCCTTAGTATGCTGGCAAACTTTCCACAACAAATATTAGAGACGGCAACAGTGCAGCAAAAGCTGCTTGAGCGTCTAGTGAGTGATTCATGGGGCAACAATGAGCATTTAATGCTGGCACTACTGGCTCGCCAAGATCCACAGTTGATAAACACGGTTTTGCAAAAGCAACAGCAGCAGCTGGAATTGTTATGCGGCAACGCAGCGCCCAGAAATCAGCTGGTTCTGCACCTGACCCTAAAGCAACGGGTTCACTTTATGCCCCGACTGTGTCGGCAGTTAAAGAACTTTGAGTGCATTCAGGATCGCACACTACGAAATAATTTACTCATACTGCGTCTGGCCAACGAGTTTGCACTAGGCAGACAGACGCTGGACGAATTGGCTCAGCTGGACCAATTATTGGCCGCCTTTGATATAGCTGCAGTTCCCGCCGAGCTGCAGTCTGTGCAGCAATTCTTCTTTGCTGACTTTCAGCGGCTTTGTGTGTTGCTTAAGTTTTTACAACAACAGCGAGATGGGAATGCCTGCAAGACCATCAAAGTGGATGCACTGTTGCGTGCACCAGGCATACTTTCCTTGATTTATGAGCATGGCATTGAGTGTGACAAGGATCAGGTGATTCAGCTCATTGAGCAAACCTACAAATGGCAACAGCAGACGCCAGCGCTTAGGTGCGTGCGCGCTGAGGAGCTGGTAACATGGAATTACTACGCAGCGCTGTGTCAAGTTTATAATGTGATATTGGAGCTACACGATTCCACGGTTAGGGAGCAGCTGTTGTTGCTTTCCGCTCAGCTGCGTCAGCTACATGACCTGGGAACGCTCTGCTCACTGCTGGAGGATATTTTCCAACTTGTATTTCTGCGCTGGGAGCAGCTGCAAAGTCTAAAGCAATGTGGTGGAGATGCCGATAACGGCGATGAAGATGATGAAGACGATGAGCAGTATGTGGACGATGATGCCAAGCCTCCGCGTACGACCAATGTCACTAGTGCGCCGAGACGTCGATATGGCTTCATTTGTCGTGCTCGAGCTTTATATGCGCTCTTCAGCTGCTTGAAAAGCTTTGTCACTAAGAAGCTGCACACACAGGACTACAAGTACGCAACCGAGGAGCAACAGCGCGCCTTCCAGCGTCTAGTAGATGCGATCAGCGAGACGCTGTGGAAGTTCAGTGTTCTGCAAAAGATTGAGCAATCGCTAACGAAGGCAATACCAGCCTCAGCCTGCCGCTTCGAACCGGAGCAAATGCTGCAGCTGATACAAGTGCACAGTCATGGGCGTGAGAAGGCCTCCAGCGATGATGAGAGTCGTGAGCGCTGCTTTCAGGCATCCAGTATAACGCGACGCAAGTCACGCCGGCAACACCGTGCGGCCAGTTTCAGTGGCGCGGTGGCTACCAGGTCAGCTGATGCG
Organism: Drosophila ezoana; assembly: GCA_035045725.1. Lineage (NCBI taxonomy): Eukaryota > Metazoa > Arthropoda > Insecta > Diptera > Drosophilidae > Drosophila > Drosophila ezoana. The sequence goes on along the minus strand of JAWNOU010000197.1, from coordinate 614,961 downwards.
CCAACACTTGAACAGTGTCGCGCTCGAGCTCAGCAGCTGTTGCTGAGCGGCGGTGCAAGCAACAAGGAACCACAGACGACCGTGGCACAGTCTCTAGAACGCTCCATCATACCCAAAATGCTAAGCACTCCCGAACAGTTGGCCATTCTGGCGCTGGCGCTAAAGAATTTTAATGATGTTAAGTACATCATAGAGGTAAGCTCGTTGGGATAGGGTGTAGTACACCATAACCAAACAATATTTGCCTGCTTTTAGACCTTTCACCTGGAGCAAAGTCAGCTGAGTCGCGAGCTGCAATTTATGGAGCATCAGCAGTTGATCAAGCAAAAGCTGGCCAACATCTATGCCAACTACGAAGCCTTGGCTGTTGAGGGCAAATCCATGAGCAGCAGCGCCACAGCCACCACCACAGTGGAGCAAATCAAAAGTGTTGCTGCTAAGGGCTTTGAACTATCCAAGATAATCAGCGTGGTAGATAACTTTGCCCAATCGCAGAAGCTGCAACACGCCGCCGAGCTGAAGGCACTGTTGCAACGCCACAGCGCCAATGCGCAGTACGGCTTCCTGCAGCAATTCCAGGAGCGCAATCTGAATGCGCTTATTATCTGTGATTTGATTGTAAATCTACGTTTCAATCGAGAGATCACCAGCAATCTTTTGATGGTCATACGACGTCAACAGCAGCAGCAGCAACCACAGCAGCAGCAACCAGCGCTCGACAGTTCAAGTGAAGGTAGTCCACGTGAGATTGGCCCCATGTACCTCTTGGAGAATCTCTGCGAGTGCATGCGTCTCCTGGAGCGCGCTGGCCGGCAAACAGCGCTAAGCGACATGCTGTGCCAGCACAGCTATGTTCTGAAGCCCGCATCACTGGCGCTGCAGCTGCAGCGGGAGGCCGCTTTTCAAACGCTCTACCAGAAGGTGTCCTCGGATTATGCTCATTCCAGGGAGCTGCGTACCCATGCGGCAATCTTTCAGCAGCTGAAATCTCGGCACAATTACTACGCCCGCTTTTGTAGCTACGTGCAGCAACTGGCCCGTCTGCTGCAGCTGCGTGATTCAAATCTGGAGTATCACAACACGCAGCTGTTGCGACACGATCCCTACCAAGTCATTGGCGAGCTGATTTACGAGTGCGACGTCACGCCGTTGGAAATTGAAGCCAATGTGGCTGCATTACATCTGAATCTGGTGCACGTTATAGCGCTCAACATATGCCCTCAGCTGGCGGATAGCGCTCGCAAACAGTCACCGCGTTCGGTATCACCACAGAAACAGGAATCCATTCACAACTACATAGCACAGCAAAACCAGCTGCTGGCCCAATTGCTGCAGGCGGTGCAACTGTGCGATCTTTCAGTGATAAATGAATCCGAAACGAGCTTGAACTTTAACTACCTGCGCCAATTGATGCAGCTGCCCGAAATTACGACGCTTGCGCTTATGCATCAAGAAAATCCAGTTATGGCTGCTCTGCATGCCTACAAACTGGATAGTGCTATGCTGGAGTATTTGGAGGTCAACAAGGAGCTACAGTTACGCATTCTCCTGCTGGGCATTGGCGGACAGGGTGGTAAGTATAGAAAATAATTAGCATAATTTTTCTAATTATTGAGAGAAAAAAGCCTAAAAGCCTTTCTCATCTCCATCGAGGACATACGCGTCTGCGAAGTAGTTCTCACTTCGTTGTGTTTTTTTCCATTCAGATGAAATTTGATTTGACGGCCAGACAAGTTCTTTGCTCTGGGTTGGGTTGAAATTAACTTGACAAGGTACATTATCGAGGGCTAAAAATATAACATGCTGAGTCAAATTATCTAGAAAACTGCAATTCCAACAAGCTCCTCAAAAAATCCCTTACTGTCTAAAAACTTTTATAGAGCTATGTTCCGTGCGCAGTTTCAGTTGCAATCGATGGAGGTGTTGGAGTCCTTTAATCTCAAACCAGCCCCCTGATATGTTTTTGATACGTTTAAAGGTCCATGGGTCTTACACGAACCTTGTCATTATGCCACTACATAAAGTTATCTCTATATATAATATTTGAGAGAGGAAAATTTTAGGTTTTGTCCGATCAGCTTCTAAATCAATTTCAAAGATATTTGTGAAAACCCACTATTCCCAAAATGTTAGAGATGTTGATTCCAACCTTTGGTTGGAAAATAAATCTTGAGAGTTCAGGGTAGTATAGACATATTCATATTCGTCAAAGAATGATGTGCAAAATTAGAAGCAAAAAACTAGTATCAGATATTCAACCATGATTAATGCTTATTCTTTCTCTGTGCAGAACCAGCCCAGCAACTGAAAGTCCGCATCGATGGTTTGATTTGTGAGTTGATTGCGGAGGATCCTAGGCACATACAACTGGCTGTGCATATGCATGACTTGGGCACACGGGCACAGCTGCTGCAGCAGCATATCACCAAAATATCCAGCAGTCAATTGGCAAAGGAGCTAATAGAGCGCACCTTGCAGCATCGAGCGGCAGCGGGTGGTATTCCGCAAACACTGCGCTCTCAATTGGAGCACACGCTTTCGGACATTAGGATCTATGCGAGAGTTTCAGCGCTGCTGGAATTTGAAAGCTGGCCGCAGGCCTATGACTTTGGCCGTCAGACGCCGAATGTGATCTTCGAGCAGTTGTTGCTGGGGCGACACTACGAGCTGTGCTGTGAGTGGTGCCGCATGGTGCAGCTTACGGATTCAGCTGGACAGCAGCGTGTCTGCCTGCTGACACTACTGGATACGCTTCTGGAGTTGCGCGATGAAGATGAGGTGGATGCACATCTGTTGCACATTGCGGAGCTATTTCCAGTTACGGTTCTGGTCAACTTTTTGGACACACACAAAGATAAGATGCGTTCGCTGACGCTGCTGCAATGGCTGCTGGACTATTTGGAGCGACATGCACGCGATCCGCGGCCCTACCTCAATTATCAGCTGTCACTGGAGCTGTTGCGGCAACTGCCTTACGATGAGCGTCTTCATTTCTGGCCACTCTTACGCTATCCCTTATTGATTGTGGAGCAGCTAGTCATGAATTCGCGCTTCGAGCTACTCGCCAAACTGCTGGAACCGGCGCGTGCAAAGCTGGAACAGCGTATGCCTCTAGGACCCTGTGGCTACTGTTTTGACAAGCGTGGTCATGCCTACGATCTTCAGAGCAGCAGCAGTGGCGGTTGCGGGAAAAGCTCCGGCAAGCTGCGCTTTCAGCTGGGTCAGACCAGTTCGGAAGCATTTATTCTGCTCAACTTCAATTCTTATCAACAGGATCATGTTGTCAGCAACGACTGCCTGGATTTGTTGTTGCGCATCTATGCCAGCAAGGCACTGGACTATCATATAGCCAATGTACGCATCGGAGTCGCACCAGAGCCGGGCTCCTTGGGCACTGATGTTCAAAATTCACTGGACTCGCTGTGCGGCGCTTTTCAGGTGCCCAAACAGGCACCGACCCGCGAACAGTGGATGCCCGATGAGGAGGCCAGTCACTGCATGTGCTGTCGTCGTTCCGCCTTTACCATGCTAATGCGACGCCATCATTGTCGCCGCTGTGGTCGTGTCGTTTGCTCTGCCTGCTCTGCTCAGCGCATGGTCATTCCAGAGATTTACGGCGATGTAGAGGTACGCGTCTGCAATGATTGTTGTGCACCGGTCGTAGCAGAGAAACCCTTGAACGTCAACGAAATTTCTGCAGTCATTCCACGCTCCTCGTCCTGTCCATCGGACGCCTATAAGTGGCGTCTTAGCGGCATCATCACCCATGACAAGTTGCTGCGCGAAGAATTCTGCTATGAGCATGCGCCCAGCGTGGCCCTCAGTCTATCCATATTGCGGCATCATTTGGACCAGCGACAATGCGTGGACCTCTTATTATTTCACTGTCGCAAGCTGGAGAAACTGATTGTGCCCAATCCAGAGGTGGACTACGAGCTGGTTGCTAAAATGATGAATTGTCTAGCATTGGCAGCAAAGGTAAGATGCAGCATATTTTATTTTATATCATTTAGTTCATGTTTCTATTGCTTTTCGAGGTACGTGGCGCGCCGGGCGAATTCGAGACCATACGTGAACATTCTGAGATCATCATGGCAGTGGTACAGCAGGGCTGCGAGTCCCTGATACCAGCCGGACCACTGAATAATCACAGTCTACGTCAGTTGGCTGATGCGCTGGTCGAGGCGGAGCACTGGAAATTAGCACTGGAGGTGCACCTAAAGTGGGGCTACGCTACTACCGGTGTGATGGCGGCCCATGGCTTGGCCTGTTTGCGCGCCGGTTGCTACGATGCAGGTGAGCATATCCAGGCAATGGTATAGCTATAATTTTCGGTTAATCCACCCATATGCTTTGTAGCACGTGAGAAATTTGCGCATTGCATGACACGTCTGTCCACTGAGGAGCAAAACAGTTGCATATACAAGGACATTTTTGGAAAGGAAATAGCGTTGGCAGAAGCGCCTGATAACCCTCCCATGCCCAAGAAGCGGCCGCAGCGTGGACCTGCCTTGCTGCAGGAGATACTCCAGCTGATTGCAACGCTGCCACAGACACACCCACAGCCAGAAACGCTGCAGCGTGCTTCGCTCATACGTAACTCGAATAGCTCGCTAGCCTCGCTTTTCTCGCGGCGCCGGGAGCCGTATGTGGTACAGACGCCACTCCGGGAGCCAGCGCTAAACGTAATTAACGCGCTAGCCAATCTTAAATACATCTCCAAAGGTCAGTACGGTGAGCCGACTGTGCGCAGCGGCGCTGAGGATAATCGTCAGTCACGCACCTTTGAGGAATCTCTGCATTACGTGCTCACCTATGGTAGTCACGCGGACATACTGCAGTTTCTAATGCAGCGTGACGAACTGCGCGCAGCGCTGCGTTACTGGCAACATCAGCAACTGGTATCGGAACTCTTTATACAGCACATATTCCAGGTGTCATTGGCCGGGGGTCGTTTACCGGCGCTGATCGGGGAACTGCAGCAGCTGGATTCCGATTCGCAACTAAGTGCTTGGCGGGTGCCGCTGCTGCAAACGTGCCGATATTTGGAGCAGCACCAGCAGCTCAATTCCCTTTATCAACTCCAGCTCCTGTTGAAGGATTATGTACGCGCGAGCATGACATGCGTCAAGTTTTATCCACTGGACTGCGACAACTTTCAGAAGTTGCATGCAAATGCTCAACATTTAATTTCAGCACATATGCATCTGCAGGGTGAACTGGACTTGGCTCAGTGGGAGCATCTGCAGCGTGAACAGCAGCTGGCGGGCAGTAGACGTGCCAGCGCTGTCAGCTGTAATGTGGGCATCACTTGTTTTGCTATGCAATTGGATGCACGTTCTCTGAATGGTCACATCAATACAATACGTCGCCAAATGGAACTGGCGAAGTTTTTGGCACAGTGCGAACGGCAGCAGCCGCCAGTAGTTGGCGGATTGGTGTGTACGCTACAAATACTCAAACAGATTCGACTCGAGGCTCCGCGCGGCACTTTGCCAACATTGTTTGACGGCGTTGCAGACAAGATTCAGCTGTGCATGTTGGTGTTGTTGTGCGGCAAGAATATAGACGAGGGTTTCGGCTTGGCCTACGGGTATGTTAAGAGTTTGTCGTCTATCCCATCATCGGCTGCATGCTTTGGTCTCTCTTTCACAGCATTATGCAAGACTACAAGTTGGTGCCCATGAAGGTGTTTGGCGCAACTGCAAAATATTTGGCGAAAAATCAACGCCTCGCCGAGGTGGAGCGTCTGCTGGACTGCATAGCCAGTAACAATGGCAGCAGCACTGCTTCAGATGCCGATGAGCTCCTATCAATCGCCGTCAATGCTGCTGTGCACAGCAATGAGCCAGAAACGAAGCAGATACTAGACAAGCTGGTCAAGCGAATTGGAAACGTGGAGCTTCGCATATCGTCGTACATATTTATAGGTCAACTAAAGTCCGCGTATTTGCTGGCAAACAAGCATGAGCGTCTGGCAGACATACGCAAGATCTTGCGGCAAGCGGAGATGACCAACCAAATACATATTAAGAAATTGTGTGAGAAGAAACTAAACATAAATTCAACTCCAATGTCGCCAACGCCACTGTGATAACATATTCAATCAGGCAATATATAAATTTTATTATTGCTAGCTTTATTTAAATAATCTAGTTGTAGAACAATTGATTTTAAAACTTTCCAAAAGCCAATGCGTTGGTCAAGTATTTCTTACTCCTTGCTCAAAGACTTTCATACAAAGTACCAAATTATAATCATATATAAATATTGTCAATTTATTGTATTTACCATCTTATTGTAATAGTATGTAATTTTTATTGTTTATTAAATACAAAAAATTGTTATTCAAACCAAAAAATAAGCCGCCAACTCGTTGAACTTATTGATATATCGATATCGGTATATCGATAGCTGCAAAAGCCAAGGGCCTCGGAGCACTTACAATGCATTGTATGGTTAGTGCTCGGAGCTAATCGAAAAGCATAGCGTTTGTGTGTGCATCGATAACTGAGACAGCTGAGTGCACCTGCTTATGGGAGATAAATTCAAGTTGCTGTTTTGCACTTTAGAACAACTTTAAACTTAATGCGGGCTGTAATCCAACGTGTCAGGGCCGCTAAGGTCACGGGTATACGGCGAAATTCCTTTAATGTTGTATTTTGTATGCCTACTGTAATCCTTTTGCAGTACTAGATGAACTAGTGTCGTCTATTGGACCTGGACTCTGTGTGCTGGTTGGCATTAAGAGTAGCGATACGACAACGGATGTAGAATACCTGTAGGTAAATATCTCATAAGGAGACATTAGGTCAATTTTTGACTACGACTTTAGCGTGCGCAAGATTCTCGCGTTACGGCTGTTCGAGGACGAGGGAAAACGTTGGCAAAAGTCTGCCAAGGATTTGCAGCTGGATATTCTGTGCGTATCCCAATTCACACTATACCATAGATTGAAGGGCAACAAGCCAGACTTCTCAGCTGCGATGAAGGGTGAAGATGCTAACCAGCTTTATAATCATTTTTTGGATCGGTTACGACAGTCTTACGATGCGAGCAAAATCCAAGGTAATATTCCTCCAATAATCCGCCGGTTTGCCATTTTAAATTTTGTATTTTCCAATTTCAGATGGCAAGTTTGGCGCTTACATGCAAGTGCATATAGAGAATGATGGTCCGGTTACCATTGAATTGGAGTCACCCCAGCCGAAGCATTCCGAGGAATGTGTGGATAAATAGAAGGTTTAGCTAACTTTTGTAATAAATGTATGTCAACAAATATGCACCACAGGATTTTTAACATTTATTCTCCGCAGTCACTTAAAACTAAATCTAAATTAAGGTAGAATTCTTAAGATTCTAGCATCTCCAAGTCCCCTTCGCCAAGACCCTCTTCCAGCTTCTTTTCTAGTTCCCGTGCGTCGACATACGTAATCTTCTCCTCTGGCAGGTCTTCATCCATAAGTGCTGCCTCTTCGGCCTCTTCCTTAGCACGGCGCTCCTTCAAGCCTGCGGCCGGTGAACGTATAAGTGACATGTTGCGTTGCACGTCCTTCACGTCCATTTGGATCTCGACCTCGCGGCCCTTACGTAGACGCTCCATGACAAAGTGATTCTCGCGACGCTGCTTAATCTCTGTAACCTTTTTGATAGCTCCAATAGCCTTCTGCCAAGTATCGCGATTATATTTGACGGGCACATTGCGACGTTTTTCGAACTCGAAGCTGGGATCAATGGTCAGCTCCTTGCCATGTGCCTTGCGATATGCCTTTGTCCATGCTACCTTGCGTGGGTTCTTCTTCTTCTTAAACGCCTTGTGACATTTTCCACGACAGAACTTGAAGATCTACGTATAGCAATGGCAAATGGTATACAAATTAGTACCAAGATATGTATGTTTACGCATACAAATGGGAACGTTTCGGATTCAAATGGAAGAATTGGTACATACCTTACAATCGTTGCGTACAAAATGCACTCCATGCCCAGGATATATCTTGCTAGAGCAAAAATAGCACGTATCAATGCGCATTTTTACAAATTATGAAAATAACTTGTAAAAATAAAACGCAATGCTGTCAGCACGTGCGCTGCAAAGGAGGAATAACCGTAGAGCTGCAAATCGATATTTATAGTGTTCGTTTACTATCGATAATAATTTCGATTAAACATTTTGAGTTTCTAAATATCCGTAAGCCTTAGCAATGCAGCGGATAGCCGATTAAATTTGTTTTCTTAAAACTCCCATTAATAGCTTCATATTTTTCTTCACAATTGGAGGCAGACCATAGACACTTAAAATGATGGAGGACAAAACACTTCAACAATTGTATAGCTTGTGAATTAATTAAAAAAATTCTAAAAATAGCGACATGGCATTTATTATAAGCCGTTAATGGTGTCAAGAAAATGTTTGACAAATCGTTTTAAGACCTACAATATTTATGGAAATAAGTAAATACTTTGTATGACGGTCCTTGGAAGCTCAATATGCTTGCGATCGCCGGTTCTTAGATTTAACAAGATTTTAGGAATCGTGTTCCATTCTTCAAGAATAGCAGCTTTTAAATCGTTGCTAGATTAGTTTATTTTTTTAAATCGGTTCAAAATAAATCAATAGGATTTATGTCTGGATTCTGTGGTGGAGTGTCCAATACTCTTTTAAAATTGTACAGCAACCACATCTTCACCATATGAGCCTTAATCTTGGGGTCATTATGTTGATAAAATTTAAAGATTGATCTGTTGCCATCAAAAAACCCAAATTTATGAGCGCTACTTATTTAATATGTTTTTAAAATTTCCAAACATTTTAGTCCAAACGTAGTGCTTTCAATAAAAGAAGTCACCAACGCCCTTGCTTCTCCAAACTCTACCGTCGGTAGAATTAAGAGCCAGACTCCAGATGGTCCATCATTATAACAAAGCATCAATTTGGTTTCGTACAGACTACGCCGTCATCCCAATACTCAGCTGGCCTTTCCAAGTGCATTTGCGCGAACGAAAGCCGTTTTTCAATAATCATATTTGAAAGCAGGGGCTTCAGACGAGCAACGCGCGATTTTTATGCATTGCAATTGAGTAGCTTACTTGATTAAAATCACTTGCAATGTATCTGATGGAAATTTGGGGATTTTTTCCACTTTTCTCAATATTTTCCGCTCGTCTCGGTCTGATATTTCTCGCGGACCCCCACTTGAGAACTTTGTCTTCCGTCTATTTTCAAATTTTGCTCGGTCCAAGATATAAATATGAAAACTGAATTCAAAAGCGAATTGCAAAATCGATTACAGTGGTTGTCAAAACATTTTCTTGGCACCATTAAAATGTATACTTTTGATTATTATATTTAAAAATTGTTTGGATCAATGAATCTCGATATTTTTTTTTTTAACTTTTTCTAAGAAAAAACAATATTTAAAAAAAAAAAAAAAAAAAAATACATTTAAAGAATGTAGTTTAAATTGCATATTACCCTGGAAAATATGAATTTTTCGCTTTGTCAAAAGAATTTCTTGACATGCTGTAGTATTTTGTCATTCATTACAATATTACAATAATTGATATTGTAAAGCGAGACTACCTTAGAAGGTTTTATTGTTCAAAAATGTATTGATATTCATGTGACTTTTCAACGAAAACTATTATGGTAAGTTATACTTATAATTAAATCATCATCTCCTTTACACATGTGTAATATCGGAAGCCGATTCTTGATCCTTCAGAGTTTGCTTCATATTGGCTACTTTGTTGAGTTTAGCAAGACGTTTTAATATTTCCATCTCTTTTATGAAGGTAGCAATTGCTTCTTTGGTCGTCGACATATTTGCATCTTTCAGATCGGGCAAGTTGTCTTCTTTTTCGAGTTCTGCAGATTATTAAAATAAATCTATTTATTTCAAAGTTATTGGTACCATTTATAAAAAGATAATGCATACCATCAATTTCGGCTTCAATATCGTTGAGGCGATTCATCAACAGTGATTGCTGCACCTTAACGTGCTCTATTAAACGGTATTGGCACTCTTCAGGATCAATTGCGGCTTCCGGTTGCGGCACATGCGGCCAATCTGTCTGTTCAGTTTTTGGCCGCTTGACGGGTGTAGTCGAGCTGTCAGCCTGATCTTCGTCCCATTTCTTGGCCCACAGATATAGCTTGGGGTGGCAGCGATTGCGAGCAATATTGATCTTGACCAACAAAGAATGCATGGAACGTTTAGCATCTAGTAAATTGCCAGTAAGTGTATGTGAACGCTTCAAGAGCTCGAACTTTTTAGGTGCCTGTGGATTAGGCGTATGATAGCCAGCCACAGGCAATTTACCCTCGAAGAGCCAGTCCTGATCGTGCTTAAAACGCATTGAATCGCGCACTCGCTGCGGATTGCGGCAAATATAGCAGACATATTTATCCGGTACGTCCGACTCCTTGACAATACCATTGCACGCGCCGTGTTGCCAGCACAGGCACAGCTCACACTGTATCATTAGACCATCCTCTTCCCCATATTCGCAAATGCAATTGATAATCTCTTCCTGCCTCATACGCACAATACGTATCAGCTCGCCGTTCTCTTTGATGTATTGTGGCGTCTGGCTGGCCATTGGCGGCGGAGGTGGCGCCAGTGCTGCATTTATATCCACCTGATCATTGGACGACGGTGTTGACACCGAATCTATATGAGCTGGCGAACTAACCGGCGTTCCTGAGACAGCTACGCGTCGCTTTTTAGCATCGTTACGAACCTCTGAAGTGTGCGTGTTAAAAGGCAGTCGTGTATCTTCAATATCTACTCCAGAGGTTGGCGAATTGTGCGTTTTGCTTGCCGCAGGCATTTTCCCGTGCGACATATTTGCATAGCGTCGCTGAGTACGTTGTCGGCTGCTCTTACGGGATCCAGACGAGCGCTTGCTAGATGAAGGACGTGCACGTTTGGCTGAGCGATTGATTGTTGCCGGAACGACTGGTGTATTGGCTTTGGTGGGCTCCTGTGGAGTTGAAGTTGGCGCAACTTCAACTGGCGATGGCACACCGCCCGGAGCTGCCGCAGTTTCTGGCGTGCCACCCACTGCTACCTGAGACACACTTTCTGGTGTCGTTGGCGTCTCCGTTTTGGGCGATAGCAATCGATTGCTGGGCGAAACAGTTGGTGATGTATCACAATTCGTGGGGGATGTTTCGGTGCCAGCTGGTTGGCGTCGGAAGGAGCGGGATTGCTGTAAATCCTGTTGATGCATCTTGGCAAAGAACTGCTGGTTGGGTATTTGGTTCTTTGGCGTCTGCTCGTTTTGGTCAATCGAGGAGGGATGCGTACGCTTAACGGCCAGCTCCTGCATCTTCGGACAGTGGCTGACGTGCCTGTAAAATATAATAATAAAAGAACAAACATTTTTTTATCTTTCTTTAACTCACTGTGCAAATTCCTTATGGTAATGTCGTATGTGTATTTGCAGAAAGTCCTCCTTGCGGTAGGTTTTGCCGCAACCTTCACGCGGACATACGAACAAATTGTCGGTTATCTGTACCTTCAATCCACCAATGAACGCTGCAATATAAAGAAAAAATGGCTTAGTTATCTAGTAAAAGTTTTGTTTTGTACAGACTACGGACCGTAACCATCTTCCACCAGCACGGCCTCTTTCTCATCCACGCCCAGCGCAGAGCTGGATTCGGCCGCTTCAGCTGTGGGCGCCACCGTCTCACTGGCTTGTGCATGCGGCGATGGTGACATCAACTCGGCAGGTGGCTCCAATGAGGCCACCGGTGTTTCCATATACTGACTGTCCTCGCCTGCGCCGCGGCGTGTAGCCATCGCTGATATAGGAGTTGATGTGGATGTGGCAGTTGATGATAACTTGCTATTGTTTTGATCCTGCGCTGTGGTGTCCAGAGACACATCAAGTTGCTTCGGCTTGGCCGGCTGCTGGGGACTGTAGTCGTGCGTATAGACATAGGCATTGATATCCTTGGCGCGCCGGCGATGTATACTAAAGTCATATACATCCGGATTGTAGACGAGTTCCTGTGACTCCAAAAACACCTTTAGATCAGATTTGGAGCGAAAACGTTTGCCACTGGGCGACACCAGTATGACATCCCACTTGCCTAGCACATTGGAGCGCTGATACATGTGCTTTATCCAACCAGGCGGCAGTCGCCAGTCGTGCACAATTACAGTTGGCTTCTGGTGCTCTCCCACAATAAGAAAACCTTCGGTGCCAATTGGCTGATCATTCACCCAGTGGCAAGTCCATTCTCCATCGTGAGGTATATCGGGCAGTCCCAGAGCAGCTGCAAATGTGCAAAAAAAATTATGTTTAATATTTCTACGAATGCTTTTGGCGACAATTACTCGAGCAGGAGAATTCCATTTATTTATTTTGTCGCTTATTGCCAGTGTTGCCAAAACAAAACAAAAAGGAAACTATTGTCAAGTTTCAGTGCCCACTGTCAACCAAAATGCAACCCCACAAACGCAACTGGATCTACGCACAAAGTTTACACAAATTTTAAACAAAGTTTTCGTGACCACATAGTCAAATTTGTAAACAGATATTTCTCAGCTCCATTTGCCCAACATTTTATATACATATATACATAAATATAAAATCGCCTTTTATAGTTAAAAATTCTACTTTTCATCAAAGTAGAACTAAAAAAATAAAGTACAAATTTTGTATTGTATATGCAGACTAAATTTCAAAACAAGATCAAGCTGTTAACGTATTCATTTTTTTAAGGCATTGTAAAGAAACGATCGATCTTTCGTTTGGGTGCTAAATTATATACAAGTTTCGTATTGGTGATTTTGGATGATTTTTTATTAAATATTTGTACACAAATAGTAGATCTGCGACCGATTGCTCGAGTGGCAGCTGCATTTAATGAGCCCATTTATTGGTTTCGAAATATTTAAGAAATAATTCTTAAATGTTGTCCAACTAACTTTGGCTTGAATGAACCGTTCCGGGTTTTCTGTGATGATATTAATAAACATCGCAGACTATTCTGTTCGGAGACTTCCAACAATTCCAACTATTTTTCTGTCTGAAGCGATTTATTTTCCTACTTACTGAAACATTAAACAAAATACTAAATCTTAAGCCAGTGATAGGTAAAATCAAACAATATACTGAATCTTTAGCCAATGAAAGATATGATCCGAAGGCACAAGCCGCCAAATATAAATAAATACTCTGTCAGGTTAGCTTTGTCAACATACCCAAATCCAAGTTGGACATATCCAGCAGTGGCCAGTCCTTGCGTTGAGGTGTTAACTTGCTCTTTTTGTTGCTGGTTACTGCAGCGCCTGTACTTGGCCTTTTGAGTGTCACTCCAGTTGGAGTGGAATCTGTGATGGACGTTTCAGTGTCTGGCTCTGTGGTAGCTGCTGACAGCTGGCGGGGCAATTTGTTCATATGCACGGCACGCACGTTCTTTGTGTAGCCATCGTCGAATAGCACCTCGTACGTGTCGTTTCCCAGTAGTTTCTTGATGGTGCCAGGAAATTTTCGTGGTCCAGACCACCGTGCCATGCACTTCTCCTCTAGCTCGAAAATGGGTAGCACGCGTGAACTAATGCGCTGCCGCAAACGCTCCGATTTGAAAGCGATCCATTCCTGGTAGCTGCCGCTTGTCGACGGCGACACCTTCAGCTTGCTGTTGCGTTCGAAGCGGATTAAGAGTGTCTGCTCCGATTCGTTGATCTCGACAATGCGTGCTGGTAGCCAGGCGCCATCGACGCTCAGCGCCTCTAGGCGGGCTCCAATTGTCATGTTTGTGGGCGAACCGTATTTAGGTGGCGTGGCAGACAATGGAGAAGAGGTGCTGCTGCAAGCAGGCGGCACCGTTTCATTGGCCGAGTCTGTTGCACGGACTGTTACCTCGGTTGCGGCATTATCTGCTGTGCTCTCAGCAGCGGGTGTGGCGTCTGTGGTCGGGACGGATGCTTCCTTAGCTGCCTCCTTCTGGCCTCCTTCGCCCTCAGCTTCGGCTTTGGCGGCTGCATCTGCTGCAGCGGCTGCTGCTGCATTACGTTCAGCCGTTTCGGCCAATATTTGAGCAACAATTTGATCAACAGTTGCCTTAATGACGTCTTCGTTATTGGAACTGTTTGCAGCACCGCTAGCCCCCGCGCCATCCATTGTCGCCTGTTGCAGGGCACGATGATCGGCCTCAATCTCGGCGGGCTCCATTTTGCCCCATGGAAAAACGGTGGGAAAGACGCGCGGCTTCAGCAAGTACTTGCCATTGCGTATTGTATTAAAGTCGAGGCGTCGAAAGTGACGTGAGCATACAAGCACACTCTTCGTAATCTGGCGGTCCAAGCTTATGCGCGAGTTTTTTATCCAAATGGCACGTATTACAGCGTCCATCGGAAATGAGTGGTAAGTGACGCCATGGTGTTCCACGAGACGCGACGTAGAGGGGCAATCAGCAACACAGCAGCGGCGCCCCATTATGCTCTCTTTTTGTTTGCACTTGGAATATGGTCGACACAATTTACACCGATGCTGTTTCTCAGGTCGATTTCAGCGAAATACGCAATATTAACAGAAAGTGTGTTCTAAAGTTTTCACGTTGGACAAGCTTACTGCGATTGTGCTCGAATGTTACGTACACTTTTTTGTGTAATTTTCGTTGTGTAGAGTTTATGTTTGACAATTAATTGAAAGCGGGCACAGCTTGATTTTGCGAGTCATAATTTTTGCCATAAATAATTTAATTCAGTTTAGTCGTCCAAATAACCAAGCGAGTTGAAAGCACGATTAAAATGAGTAACACTGTTGCACTACAATATTTTGTGGAGGTCGGTTGATTACAATTTTTCAGTGTATGGTAAAATTGTTGCGAAGAGGTGAAGTGTCATAGCAATCAGCTTTCCCAAATGTTTCACATTTACCGAAGTTCAAACTGAACTTTCAGTTTCATGATATTTAAGTTAAAATTAAATTCTATCTGCATAATAATTTAAATAAGTTGGTAAAATATAACCTTTAATGCACCTGTATAGCGCACAGCATGTTGTTTATTAATGTTAATTTGCTGGAAAGTGCAATTAAAAGGCACTCGCATGCGGTGCAGCATACAAAGTCTCATAAATATGTCCAGCGCATAAAATATCACGTGAATCAAGGCGCATTGCGCCTCCGCAAGGCCATTGAGTACCTATTTGAAATGCAATTATAGTTCGATTTTGGACTGGTATACGTTCACGTCCGCAGTGAGACGACACCTTGCAATAATACAATTCGATTACACTCAACATAATGCCACAAAACTATAAATATGAAAGTATTTCGTAACAGAGCCACTTGCATAGTCCATGATATAAAATTTTTATTTTTTAATTGGCATTTGTGATTAAATAAAAACATTTAAAAACATTTTATAAATCCATTACTATGCATACCACAACCACATATACATGTATGTGTGTACAGTAACACTGCCCGCTGACGGACCTTGGTCAGGTGCCAAAAAGTTCACTAGTGTCGATGCCACACACATATAAAGTCAGCCTTGGCCTCCAAAACCAAATGTGTTTGCGGATAAAACATTAACTTACATTTGGGTCTGATACATAACGAATCCAAAATAAAGAGGACAACAAATTTCACGAAAAATCTATAATTAATGCATGAAATAGTATTACATTTTAAGACTTAACGCCACTTTTGTGAAAAAAGATTATTATTTCTTTTTTATATTTCTTGATTTTATAACGAACATTTCTTAATTTTTTAATAGACAGTGGCTTTTATATTTAATATAATTCATAACAATGTTTTTATTTTTATTTTGTCAATAAAAAAAAAAACAAAAAACTTTATTCATTCCTCTAACTCTATAAAAAGTTGCATTCGACAAAATTTGTATTCTAATATTCTTGCTTTTGTCAATTCACGAAGTTCGCGGCTAATATCAGATATTTTGTAGAGCCTCATGCGAGGTGACATAGAGGTCATGCGCCAACCTACATTGTGTGAGTTCCTAAAATAAAAATTAGCATATGCTCATTGAGGTTTATAGAAGAGCCAAGAATAAACATTATAAGTTCCGAATCAAGCATAAGTACTTATTCAAAGTCCAATCACGGCGTGAACATAAAGCAAACTTTAATTATTATTTCTTTATAGGCATATGCCGCTGACATAAATAATAAGTAATTGGCGTTGTTGTTTCTATGTCCCATTCCAGCCAGTCAAATATGTGACATTGAGGGGGCCACGAGTTGGCCAAACAGACAAACTTAATTGAGGGAAATCCAAATGCGGGTTCATATTTTTACATAATAATTTCACCTGTCATGAGAAATGTTGAGCGCCTTCGCCCATTTCATTAAACATTGACACAATCTATTCACACCTATGAAAATAGGTCGGTTGCACCTGCCAAACTCACATTTTGTGCAAATATCCAGCAGACCTGGCAGTGTTCGCATAATAAAATAAAAAAAAAACAATGTGCAAACTGTGCACAAAAAAAAAAAAAACAAAAAAATAAAATATAAAACAACGCGACGGCATCACTTTCTCCTTTAATAAGTACATATTTACATTTACCCAACTCATTGGTAAATTGGCCAGCCCAAGTGCCCTGCCCGTAAGCGCTGCCGCCGACTGTCTCGGGACACATTGCATAAATATGAGGTAATTTTATAATAAGCATACAAGATGAGCTCCAGCCTCTCAACCTGCATTGAAATATAGACACTTGGTATTAGTTCCTTATCCCCCATTTGACTGAAGTACGGTTGAGATTTGGATACAAGGCCTGCTGGGAGCTATTAAAAAACTAGAGATTTTATTCTACTCTACTCCTTCCATTTCAATATTATCGATAAATATCGATTTTGATACATGCTCTTTTAGACAATACTCGACGTTTCACTTAATTTTTATTATTTTGTAACCACTTTACTGGCCCAACTTTTTTATTTTTTTGTAACCACTTTACTGGCCCAACTGAGCCATTAAATGAAGATCATATGGTTGGGTTGACTGCAAGCAAACTTGAACTTGTCGTTGATCAACTCAATGGCAAAAAAAAACAACTAAAAATTTGGAAAAACTATAGAGCGCTATGAAATTTTAATACCCTTATAACTGTCGTGATAAAGGTTAATGTGATGTACCTAGGATAGTCATTTTAGGTGTACTCCATTGATAAATCTTTACGATAATGCACAAAAATGTCACAATGATACTTAGCGCATAATGTACAACGATTTGTATAAATAATATATGCATAGTGCTCAGCACACTAACAAAGTACAAATACTGTTAGGATTATAATGTATTAAAAATATTTGACCAAAAATTCGGTCAGTTGGTTGGGAAAAGACGACGCGCTGACAATGACAGGCATTGCTTAAGATTTAGGGTAGCTCATTGCACGTACAGTTTTATTATTGCAATATTTTTGCCTTTCTCAATATGAACATACAGACAATTTATGAGTCGAAACTTTACGAGCGTAGACTAAAAAAAAAACGTATTCTCTATGTAAAGTACAAATAATATACAACCGTAAACTTATTTTAAATTATAGTAAAAGTAGAAAGAGGTTCTAGTCGGGAGCTCCCGACTAGGGGATACCCTGAACCCTCATATTCCAAAACAAATGCAGCTCGCGCTAAAAGATAGAGAGTAGCGGGGAGGTGGCGATAGGTATAAAATGAAAGATACTTGATATATATATATACTTTTCTAGAAGCTGCATGTCAAGTTTGGTGACTCTAGCTCTTATTATTTACCAAAATTGCTTAAAAAACAGGATTTCGATATACATTCTTATCGATTACATGGAAACGGGGCAAGTTATCGTTTATCGGAAACAAACTCGATCTGCGCGGGCACCAGGAGGACCTACAGCTAAAATCTCTAGCTCTTATAGGTTCTGAGATCCTTGCGTTCATACATACGGACAGACGGACAGACGGACGGACGGACAGACAGGCGGACATGACTAGATCGACTCGGCTATTGATGCTGATCAAGAATATATATACTTTATGGGGTCGGAGATGCTTCCTTCTGCCTGTTACATTCATTTACATTTTGCACAAATACAATATACCATTTTTACCCATTTTCAATGGGATCAGGGAATAAAAACATTAATAAGCATACACAAATATAAAAGTTTTATCTACTCAGGTTAAATATAATATAAATAACTCTGCTTTACCAAAATAGAAAATTTGGAATGTCCATTTTTAAATTCAATTTTAATTCTATAATTTGTAATATATATAAAAAAAAAAATTTAACATATACTTAAATATTATTATAGCAATTATTTACTTTACCGTTAAAACTAATACTTTTTAGAAAATTAGTAATATTTTTGGCATTTCATTTATTAATTTCTCCAACAAATGTAATGTGAAACTAAAACTCAATAAGATGTCAAACAAAAATTCGAAATTTTTGGGATTGTCCGTTGTGCGATGCTGCGTAGTTACATTTTGAATACGCTGAAACATGGGCGTGGCATCCACAGCGCGGCATTTAGCGACGATTCCGAGATATTTGTAACGAGCACCTGCCCAACTTAAAATAACTCTGACTCGGTTGTCCAGATCTGCAATGTTGATATATGGGATTACCATGTACACAAGGCAAATAGGGGCCAATGGGCGCCTGCATGCTTCACCGCACGTGTGCACTGAACATGTAAAAATGTCCAAGATAGGTACCAGAAAAACGTTAAAGAGGAAAAATGTAGCGTACTTTTTTTTTGTTTTACTGAAATACATGAAAAAGTCCAAAAAGTACAACACAGAGTGTTGCCTCGCGCCTCTGCTTGGGTCTGGGTCTTTAATTTGCTTTCGGCTGGTGAAATTTCGCCGTTGATGTACTCGTTGCTGTCGTTGTTTTCTTTGCCGTCACGCTGACCTTGATCTGCTGATGGAGATGGAGACGCGACTTGGGGCCACTGATGAGCCGGGGACTTGAGCTGAGAAAAAAATGCAGTTGCCTGCGTCAGATTTACTTAATTTTTTTTATGCTTATGCAATATCACGTGCACACATAAATATGTAAATCTTCTGGTTGTTTATGACCATTATGTAATGGCTAAAACACTTGTTTGCCGTTAAGTCAAATCAGTTGGGAGGTGTGCTTATTGTCATCAGTCAATGCTCAAAATCTTATAGATAAAAGTTGGGAGGCTAATTGATGAGTGTGCCTAATATGATAACTATAGTATTTTCGTACAATAAATAACAGAAAATCAGTCAAATATCAAAAACATTAAATTTGTTAAGATTTGTGTGTTCTAATTGCAATTTAATTTTTAGTTTTGTGTCTTTCTTCTTTGCCTGTCTGTGTGTCTCTATAACCGCACCGATCTTAATATCGGTAAAATACAAATTAATGACAGTTAATTCAATCCAGAACCTCCTTCTTTTGAAAATTTAGATCGCCCTTCTATGCAATTTTCCAGAATTCAATTGACGTTATGATTTGGATATTTTTCATAGTAACTCTGATATTTCCCTCTCCATTGTATCTATTCGATTTTATAGATGTCGAGGTTTTTACTGGTTATTACATATGATGTTAAGACTTAAAAGGCATCTTTAGTTATATTTTAAGTTATATTTAACTTTCCTCTCTTCCTCTCTTTCTTCAGATTTCTTAAATATCAATTGTCTTTCTATGCTGTTCTCATTATCTTAAATATCATAAATTCATTATCAAAACATGAATGGGGTTAATTCCTACAATAGAATATTTGGATAATTGAGGAAAAGAAAATGATAAGAAATAAGATAAATAATAAAACAAAAATTTGTAACTCATCTTCGATTATTATTATTATCTCTATATATAAAACTGTTTGTCCTGACTGACTGACTGACTGACTGATTGGTGATCAACGCACAGCCCAAACCGTAAGTGCTAGGAAGCTGAAATTTTCACTGTAGTTACCTTATGTGATGAAGGTGCACGTTAAGACGGGGTTTCGGGAAATTCCACCCGCAAGTATGGAAAAATCGCGAAAAACGTTTGTATGAAACTTTTTTGTTTACCATCCGAATGGCCTCAAACTCAATTTCAAAGATCTTTGTTCAAATTCATTTGAGGGGTGTTTCACACTTTTCCAAAAATGTATTCCTCCGTGGTGGAAATGGGGGTCAAAGATTTGGTGGATGACGTTTCGCGGTCAACTTCATTTTCAAGGATCTATATGAAAAATCATTTGAGACGTGTTTAACATTTTTCGCAGAATCAAAGCATCCTCGGTAGAAATGCGCTTCTAAGATTTTTTTTGGGCAGTTTTAGGTTTTTTCCGATTTACCTCAAAACTTATTTTCAGAGCTCTACATAATAACTTAATAAATACGTGTTTTAGCGATTTGGGAAATTCCACCCGCAAGTATGGAAAAATCGCGAAAAACGTTTGTATGAAACTTTTTTGTTTACCATCCGAATGGCCTCAAACTCAATTTCAAAGATCTTTGTTCAAATTCATTTGAGGGGTGTTTCACACTTTTCCAAAAATGTATTCCTCCGTGGTGGAAATGGGGGTCAAAGATTTGGTGGATGACGTTTCGCGGTCAACTTCATTTTCAAGGATCTATATGAAAAATCATTTGAGACGTGTTTAACATTTTTCGCAGAATCAAAGCATCCTCGGTAGAAATGCGCTTCTAAGATTTTTTTTTGGGCAGTTTTAGGTTTTTTCCGATTTACCTCAAAACTTATTTTCAGAGCTCTACATAATAACTTAATGAATACGTGTTTTAGCGATTTGGGAAATTCCACCCGCAAGTATGGAAAAATCGCGAAAAACATTTGTATGAAACTTTTTTGTTTACCATTCGATTGGCCTCAAACTCAATTTCAAAGTTCTTTGTTCAAATTCATTTGAGGGGTGTTCACACTTTTCCAAAAATGTATTCCTCCTTGGTTGAAATGGGGGTCAAAGATTTGGTGGATGTCGTTTCGCCCTCAAATTCATTTCCAACGATCTACATAAGAAATCATTTGAGACGTGTTTCACATATTTCGTAAAATCTAAGCTCCTTCGGTGGAAAGTGCATTTTAAAAATTTTTATTGGTGAATTTTAAGTTTTGTCCGATTTGCATCAAATTTATTTTTAAAGCTCTACATAATAATATGATGAATACGTGTTTCAGTGATTTGAGAAATTCCACTTGCAACAGTGGTAAAAGGGCGGAAAACTTTTATATGAAAGTAGTTTGTTTACCGTCCGCTCAGTTTCAAAATCGTTTTTAAAAGCTTTTTGAGAACATTGAGTTTATAACATGCGTGCCACGGGAAAGGCCGGGCTATATCCGCTAGTCTTAATATATATGAAACTGTTTGTCCTGACTGACTGACTGACTGATTGGTGATCAACGCACAGCCCAAACCGTAAGTGCTAGGAAGCTGAAATTTTCACTGTAGTTACCTTATGTGATGAAGGTGCACGTTAAGAAGGGGTTTCGGGAAATTCCACCCGCAAGCATGGAAAAATCGCGAAAAACATTTGTATGAAACTTTTTTGTTTACCATCCGATTGGCCTCAAACTCAATTTCAAAGTTCTTTGTTCAAATTCATTTGAGGGGTGTTTCACACTTTTCCAAAAACGTATTTCTCCGTGGTGGAAATGGGGGTCAAAGATTTGGTGGATGACGTTTCACACTCAAACTCATTTTCAAGGATCTATATGAAAAATCATTTGAGACGTGTTTCACATATTTCGTAAAATCTAAACTCCTTCGGTGGCAAGTGCATTTTAAAGATCTTTTTGGTGAATTTTAAGTTTTGTCCGATTTGCATCAAACTTATTTTCAAAGCTCTACATAATTATATGATGTATACGTGTTTCAGCGATTTGGGAAATTCCACTTGCAACAGTGGTACAAGGGTTGAAAACTTTTATATGAAAGTAGTTTGTTTACCGTCCGCTCAGTTTCAATATCATTTTCAAAGCTTTTTGAGAACATTGATTTTATAACATACGTGCCACGGGCAGGGCCGGGCTATACCCGCTAGTATAAATATAAAGCTTTAAGAAAATGTGTGTCAATATAATGATTGATTACATTAGCTACAACATACCTTGAATTCAATAAGTATAGATAAACTCACTTTCTCAGGCATGTCTTCAAACCGCCATTAATAGATATCCATAAATAAACTACTACTTAGCAGCTGACTTCCTAATTGGAAAATGGCAAGGTCCGGGCTCTGGCGAACCTTAAGACTGGCAACAAAATGTGTCACCTGTGACTTTCAGCAAAATAAATTTGGTCAACAATTTAGGTTATGCAATGCCCAATGGCCAAGCCCAAGACAAAAGTACACGAGCCGAGCACAGAAAGACATACAAGTGCCACCAAAGAGTAAATATATTTTTAAAACAAATACAAATGTAGAGCGGCAAAAGTAAAAATGCATTAAATTATGTAAAGTTAAAGAGACCAAAACAGATACAAGCGAAATTGCCATGCGCCTGATGATTTTCGAGACGTGTTCGTGTCGTGTCGTGTTTGTATAGCTAATTATGTAGCTGGCTGGCAGTGGAGTCGAGCAAATAATAATAAAAAAAATGGCGAAGGCGCGTATTCGCACTGCTAAGTGGTGCAAAATGATGGGCGCAGACGCATCTATTATGGCACCAGCGAGTGCTAGACACACGAGTACTTACGATCCCTGGAGAGGCCGAAAATGTTTGTCAATATGCAATCGACAGGTAACCGGCCACTTAAAATTCAGCATCGGCAGCGAAACAACTCCAAAAATTCATTTTCATATGAAAAACCCAGCACAAAGTTGGGCTTAAGCCTAACACTGCGATCGCAGCCACGAGTGGAGCACAAAAAACCAAGAGCCGAAGTTGAAGCCGAACCCGCAGCCGAAAGCGCAGACACAATGATCGACCCGCTCATATATAAGACCGGGTGTTACCAAAAAATTTGTGTCATTGCAGTTTCCTATACTCGTTCGGTCGGTTGTTGGTCTCCTCGTCGCGAACAAACTCGAGAAAATTTTTGAGAAAACGAAAGTGCGTGGGTGTCAGTGCAAGAGTTAAATAAAAGAGAGTCAGAAAATGAAAGCGTTTATTATCGCCAGTGTTTGCTTGTTCGGCCTGTTGAGCCTGGGCTCGGCACAGTTCCAGAATGGACGTCTAGAGCCGCCAAATCCGCAGCTATGCGCCCAGCGCATAATTCACGAGAAGACACCCGATGGCAAAGGGTGAGTAAATCACACAGCCCGAATCTGAAAAATGGCCACTAATAGCTACTTGCAGTGAATTAGTATTAAATCACACTTAAACTTGTCCAACCCTCTAGCTACTTCTTCTCGTGGCGTGACCCACAATTGAAGGGCGTGGAGGAGGATTGGCTGACTGCCAGAAATTATTGTCGCAGACGCTGCATGGACTCGGTTTCGCTGGAGACCAGTCTGGAGAACGAATGGATCAAGCAACGAGTTGTAGGCGAAAATGTAAGTTTAATTAACTCATATATATATGGCAGCTTTGTTGGCTTTATCCTTAAAAACAGAACCCAAAACCAATAAACCTAAACGATGTTGCACCTTTTTAAAGCTTCTAACCTTAACAGACTTAAAAGAAGATGAAAAACATTTACATGTATATGCATGTCATTGTTTTTGCCAATAAATATTTAGCTTACAAGCGATTGATTAAAACTGAGAGTCAAATATACATATGTATATAAACAACCTCAACTGAATAACAACAAAGCTTTTGACACCCTTCTGACAAAAACCAAAAAATAATAATAATCTTAAATATAAATAATACTAAAAGTTTTAAATTTATAATTTGCGTCCATCAAAACTTGAAGAAATTGGAAATAATTTATGATACCTTACGAGTTTAAATTTAATTTTTAAGTCTTTTGTTTGATATTGTGTCACGTCTGTTTTGACAATTCGCGCGCTTTCAAAGTGTGCGCTAATTTTGAGGCAGTCACATGCAAATCTGGCTGAAAGTGTGCCAAAGTTAACTGAGCTCCAATTAAATGCGATTACACATAAATATATAATGGACAACCAAGTTCAATGTAAAGTTACATGAAAACTTTCTCAATTGTTGTCGCATCACAGCGATTTATCTTTTTGCGGTAGCTTTCCTTTGCCTGGCAATTTTGTTGCTGCTGATGTTGTTGTTGTTGTTGTTATTAATATTACACTGTGCACACGATGTTTGTCTTATGCAACACAAAGACAGACAAGTGTCAAGTTAAAGATCTGTCTGCAACTCTAGTGGCTGCTGCTGACCAGCGGCCGGCCGGCAGTGTCTCTGACTTACGTGAGAAAAAACTGAAATTGTAATGAAAACGAAAGTGAGTGTGAGGAAACAGCCAAGGAAATACAATATAACAACAACTAAAAATCAATATGCATATGTATAGTGAACAGCACACAATAGTGCACAGCCATAGAAAAGAGGAAGTGTAGCGGTTTCCACACGTATCATTGCCAATGCCAAAACGAAAGACTTAGGCAACAAACTTGCTGCTATCAGCAGCTGGCTGTGGCTAAACCATAATTAAATTTGCAATTATGAATCGAAGCTAAACACAATAATGAGTATTCAATGTGTTGCTTTTAACCGCAGCTATTAGATTTTTATAATATCAAGCAAATAAATTTCACTTTTATTTATTTGAGAAACTTCTTTGGATAGTGTTTAACTCTGTGCAACGCATAAAATTACAAACACTTTTGGCTTTCATATTCTGGTATTTCTTTTAAGTCAATTCACGAATGCGCTGATAAGCCTCTTAAGCTAATCAATTAATAGGTTTATAATGCGCGCTCCACTTTTACTTTACATCGTATCAGATTAAAGAGCCAAACATTTCCCGTCACAAATTCAAATCAAGCAAGTGCATCTGTAAGCTTCCGCAATGCATTGATTGATTGAACCCAAAACAATTACAATGCTGGCGAGGCCCGCAGCAACAATAGAAAACAATTTTATGTCCATTAATTTTTAACTTTCCGCTCAATGGAGTTATTCAAAGGGCAGCATCAAGCACTCAATGATGGCAGGTGTATGTGTATAAGTGTATATTGTGTGTGCACGTTAATACTATATGTATATACTATATAAAATAAACAGTTTTATGGCCATTCGGGTGAAAGTGACTAATGAACATTGCGGTTGTTGTCGCTGCCTATGGCTCTCTTGTAATGTTGACAGCCGCTCAACGAAACCCGCCGCCAACGGGTGCGGCCAGAAAGGGCGCGACTTGGAATGGGTTCGCTTTCAATGGCACCATTTTAGCTGCTGGTTGGCAGTCAGACTAGCTTTGTTACAGGGCGTGCAGGCCCAAGCCTCAAACTGGCAAAGCAGCAAATGTCGAAGCTTAAATTTCTACCAGCAATAATTGGTGCCAACGCATTTTCGTGCGTACAAAAAAACAAACTAACGGAAAATTTGAATTCGAGCATGGGCAAGAGCAATGAACTTGAACTAGTCAAGTTTAGATCATGAGTTTTAAACCTAAAACCCATTTAACCTTGCTTTGTATCTTATTTTCTTTTTTCTTATCCCTCTTAAATCTTTTCCTCTTTGTTCAAAATACGTTCGAGTTTCAAATTCTTCCGCATACTTTCTCAATTTGTAGTTATAGGTTACAGTTTTCTCCTTTCATGTATGTGCAAGCACTTAAAGCATTTTATTTTTGCTCTTGCAGGTGAAATATATCTGGACCAGCGGTCGCTTGTGCGATTTCAAGGGCTGTGAACGTCCCGATCTGCAGCCCACGAACATCAACGGTTGGTTCTGGACCGCTACTCTGCAGAAGTTGGCACCCACCACAGAGCGTTCCCAGGGCGATTGGTCGCCCACCGGCGGCATTGGCCTGCCCCAACCCGATAACCGTGAATTCAAACAAAACGGCGCACCCGAAAACTGTTTGGCCCTGCTGAACCAGTTCTACAATGATGGTGTCAACTGGCACGACGTGGCCTGCCACCACAAGAAGTCCTTCGTCTGCGAGGAGAACGATGCTCTGCTGAAGTATGTGCGCTACACAAATCCCAATCTGCGCATCTAAATTGCTCAAACTCAGACGAAAGTAGCATCTGGAATTACGTGTGGAGTTGGAGCCTCGAGCAGCGACTCCAAATAAACCAAAAATGATATTTTATGTAGCTACTACATACATGCATATATATGTTTATGTGTATGTATGTAAATGTATGTGCTTCTGTGCGAACAGATTTGTTCGTTTCGGTGCTGCTCATATACTTTTTGCTAGTTACTCTTTGAGTGTCTTTTAAACTTCCGACTATCCTGAATGTCTTACGTATTTTTTTAACCATTTTTCCAATCTCTGCGCTCTTTCTCATCAATTAGATTAATTATTAATTTTGTATTAATTTATGATTCTTTAAATTATAATATAACATTCCAAACGACGTGAAAATTCAAATGTTTTTTTTATGGTCTTATAATTCACTTATTTTCGGACAGCGGATCTGGATATGTGATTTGGATTAAGTTATGATTACGTTAAACCATAACACGACAGCGCCACACAAATTTTTTTTTCTTGTTCTTGAACTGATGCGATCAACTCAATCTCTGGATGACTCCTTACGCACTCGAAAATAAAAGAAATTATGTTTTATTTCGGAATTATTGATCAGCTTACTTTGCATTTTACATTAAAAGTTGCGCACATCATTCAATAAACAAGTATCAATAAATTTAAAGTCATTTCCAAAACGCAGTTAAAAAAAAAAACATTTTTATAATTTTGTTAGAACAAAAGTTGTTACAGGTTAATAATTATTCAAATGCTGTTTGGACATGAGTATATTTTTTAGCGTTAAAAACGCGCGGGTATCGCTGCTTGTTAGCTTGTAATACTTATCGGTATATCGATAGCCAACGATAGTTGTGATTTGTACGAAATATTTTTGGTATCGATACTTCATAGTATCGATGTCAATTGTAAAACTGGCGTTGATGTTTATTGAATTTGCTGGTTGAATATGGATATTGGCGAACTTTTGGCATTTAAAGCAAGTATGTAAAATGCAGGGATGTGCAGCCAATTAACGAGTATATTCTGCATGTATATAACAACAGCCTGAGCAGACACCAAAGCGACCACATGAAGACGACGATGATTTCGCGCTGCCGGAGCCGGCGACCAGCGATATTGGAAAACGGGGCGGCGGCGGCGGCGATGAAAAGGCTAAGCGAATGCGTCGCATTGCGGAGGCTAAGGAAACAGCCAACTACAAGAAGCCACATGACGGCACATCTGGATCAGGATCAGCCGCGAGCAGCTCATTTGAATTTGATCCAGAGTTAACGGAGGAGGAACGTCTCAATATACTAAAATATGTGGAGAGCGAAGAGGCCGAGGGCGATGCGCTAGACGAGCAGGGTCTTAAGAAGCTAATACTCGTGTTCGAGAAGCGAAACCTGAAAAATCAAGAAATGCGCATAAAATTCTCCGATAATCCGGAAAAATTCATGGACTCGGAACTTGATCTGCACACGGTAATACAGGAGCTGAAAGCAGTGGCCACAGTGCCGGATCTTTATCCACTGCTCGTCGAGCTGCATGGCCTGCATAGTCTACTCGAGCTGCTGGCACATCAAAACACAGACATTGCTGTTGCGGTCGTCGATCTGCTTCAAGAGGTCACAGATGTAGATATTCTGGGTGAGAGCAGCGAGGGAGCAGAAGCGTTAATCGAGGCTTTGCGTAAGGAGCAAATCTGTGCCTTGTTGGTCCAGAATCTAGAACGCCTTAACGAGCAGGTCAAGGAAGAAGCCGATGGCGTGCACAATACGCTCGCTATTGTTGAGAACTTGACCGAAATAGATAGCGAGTTTGTGCGCGAGGCGGCCACACAGGGCCTACTGGCTTGGTTACTTAAGCGGCTCAAGGGCAAATCACCTTTTGACCCAAACAAATTATACTGCAGCGAGATATTGTCCATACTGATACAGACAGAAAACGAGAATCGTCTGCTGCTAGGCACACTGGACGGTGTGGACGTACTTCTGCAGCAGCTAGCCGTATACAAGCGTCACGATCCGGCCAGCAATGAGGAGCAGGAGTATATGTCCAATCTGTTCAATTGCATGTGCTCGGCGTTAATGGCACGCGAGAACCGCGATCGATTCCTCAACGGTGAGGGTCTGCAGCTTATGAATCTGATGCTACGCGAAAAGAAAATGTCGCGTAATGGTTCCCTTAAGGTTCTCGATCATGCCATGGCTGGCCAGGATGGACGAGAAAATTGCAACAAGTTTGTTGAGATTCTTGGTCTACGCACCATTTTTCCGTTATTCATGAAAACGCCCAAGCGAAATAAGCAACGCCTTCTCTCCGTGGACGAGCACGAGGAGCATGTGTGCTCAGTGATTGCCTCTATGCTGCGCAACTGCAAAGGCACACAGCGTCAGCGCATGCTGGCCAAATTTACTGAGAACGATCACGAGAAGGTTGATCGCCTGCTGGAGCTACATCTCAAGTATTTGGCCAAGGTGGAGGCCATCGACAGGGAAATCGACCAGCAACCCAAGGTAAGTACAAAATCCATAAATTAATATCGGTCTGAGTCAAATGGAAATTGTTGATATGCCAATTGAGCTGAAGGTCTTTGTCGTTCCGGCTACAATATCACTTTGTAATTTAGGAATGATTATTATTATTATTTAGTAGTAAAAAAACTAAAAATAATAATAAATCAATGTTTGCAAACTATTTTAAATACACGACCATCTACATTTCCCCCAGACCATCGATTTTATAAAATTCAACAAACGCACTCTACATTAGATTCACAAACATCTGAGAATTGGTTTAAAATAATATGTTATAGTTTCACCCGTTGCAAATTTTTAAAATATATAATATAATTTTCCAGTATTCGTTGATTCTAAAAACGTAACGTAGAAAGGACATTAATAGATTTATTTATTAGGATGCCAGCATTGACGAAGATGAGGAGGCCGAAAACAACTACATAAAGCGTTTAACTGGCGGACTGTTTACGCTGCAGCGCATCGACTACATCCTGCTGGAGGTCAGTGCCACCACGGAAACGGTCAAGCAACGCGTGCTGCAAATTCTTAATTTGCGGGGCGCCTCTATGAAGACAATTAGGAGTATAATGCGAGGTCAGCACACCCCGATATTAATGCGAAGACAAAGTTAATTTTTTTAACCTCTATTTGTAGAATACGCTGGCAATTTGGGGGACGGCGACACCGACTGGCGAGAACAGGAGCAGACGCATATACTTTCTCTAGTAGATCGTTTCTGAAGCACCTCTCTCCCCCTACAATGACCAGCTATTATAAAGAAATAACATAATTAAACGTCCGTTGGCGTTTGCCTATAATATATAGAAGATTTTGATTATATGATAATTTTGAAAAATTGAAACTATTAAATTTTTTAATTTGAATTTTTTGCATGCCCACGGATCCATTAGTAGATTAAGGGTATTCGTGCTGTCTAATATTCATGTTTTCAACATTCTACTTTTGATTGTATTTTATCAGTTTCCCTCTTTTTTGATTATTTTGAATGAAACTTGTTAATATGGAAATCGATTTAATCGTCTTCAGTTTCTCCGTCTTATTTCTTGTTATCCTTGCATTTGTCCTTCTTTTCTTCTTTCTTTTTTTGATCTTGTTTGCATTTGTCCTTTTCTTCTTTCTTTTTTTGATCTTGTTTGCATTTGTCCTTTTCTTCTTTCTTTTTTTGATCTTGTTTGCATTTGTCGTCTTTTCCCCTATATAATTGTATATTAGTTGATGATATTATGAAATAACACTATGATAGAACGTTCTATGATCATTCGTTCAAATTAATTACGTGAAATAATTGCAACAATTGAGAAAAATAAATCAATTTTGAGTTCGGTTTGTCAACGAATGAACATAAAATGGGTTTTAAAGAACAGAATTTCCAAATAAAGTATTTCGGCTTTGTAAGATTATTGAATTTTAATTTAAAGCAAACTAATTTAAATTGCATAATACACGTCTTACTACTTTTAAAGCAGTTTGCATTTCAAATAAATTAAATGAGTTTTGCAAAAATCACTTTCGACGTTAGTTTTATGTTTCAGCTGTATTCAACTTTCGTGCAAATAACAATATATTTGTTTGTTACGCTTATAATGTTTGACAGGTGCAATAAACTTTTAGCTCTTAGGATTATTCGAAGTTATTAAATAATATAACCGGCATGGTTTGTTCAAAATGTCACAACAACGATCAGAGTTTAACCTCAGCTTATGGTTTATCAGATTTTTGCAAAATAATTCAATTTTAATTCGATTAATCGAAATCAAATATTTCTAACTACTAAGCAATGGTAGGTAGTTTTATGTAAATTGTATCTAATTTTTCGAGTAGATGTGTGTTTTTGTGTTTATGTTGTCGTTTGTGTTATACGAAGGCTTTATGGTTGACTTAGCCGTTTATTGGGTTGATCTACTTTTGTGCATCGGGGATCTCAAAGTTAACATCCATGTTCATTTCGCGCGCCAAAGAAACGATTTGCGCCAAATGCACAGCCAAATCGGCAGCCTTGTCCAAATCATCACGAGCCAAGATCTTCAAGCCCGATGAACGTATCAGTTCGCGAGCCTCCTTCACTTTGGTGCCCTTAAAACGAACACACAAAATACATCAGAAAATTGTATGTACTTTTGGAGCCAAATTGTAACACTTACCTGCAAACGCACGACAATTGGCAAGTTCAGATTCAGATCCTTCGCGGCCGCAATGATACCCTCAGCAATGACATCGCAACGCATAATACCACCGAAAATGTTCACCAATAAACACATGACTTTCTTGTCCGATGTAATAATCTTGAATGCCGCCTTGACAGCTTCTGCTGTGGCGCCACCGCCAACATCAAGGAAATTTGCCGGCTCACCGCCGTACAATTTAATAATATCCATGGTTGCCATGGCCAAGCCAGCACCATTCACCATGCAACCGATGGTGCCATCAAGGGCAATGTAATTCAAATTATATTTGGCTGCCTCAACCTCTTTTGGATCCTCCTGGGTCCAGTCGCGCATGCAGAACAGCTCCTTTTGACGGAACTCGGCATTGTCATCAAAACGCAATTTAGCATCGAGGGCGAAGACTAAAAAGGGCAAAAAATTAATTTTAATTAACCAAATACATATGCTTTGATAGTATGTGCAATACAATATGTTTGTTTTGATACATATTAAATATGTTTAAGTTGATTATAAGTTATAAATAAAAGGGTTGTTTTAAGATTGCACGACCAGGATTAAGATGCTTGTATAATTGGCCAGCATAATGGAACGTATATAAAAGGCAAAAATGTATTGGTATTTTTAAAAAAAAAAAGTTATAAAATTCAATTTTCCTATTTTGGAGTTGTAAAAACTTTATATACAGCTTAGGTTAAGTTGTCGATGTGTTCGACACACTTGAAGGCACGTTGTTCATAAAACCCGTTCTGCTGGATGGAGATCCAAAAATCAGAAGGAGATTCAAAATCAGGTGATCCAGCTTAATGACTAGACGAATTTGGCGATTTTGTTTCAGATAGTTCGTTTAAATTTGTTGAGAATGAGTTTCCGAGAAATCTTCAGTTTATCTTTTTTTCTATATTTGGCATCTATGAAATGTTTCCAATATGAATAAGGAATCAAATTTTCTGTTGCGTAAACAATCAAGTTGGATCTATTGTCTACACCTCTGTTGAATTGCCTTTTGCATTATATTTCACAATGTTCTTTTCATATGTACTCGTGACTTCAGTAAAATAGTGTAGTGTTTTAAAGATTTCAACTAGCAAGCATATATTTAAAGTAGTACTTACAGCCTTTATAGACCCACATCATGCAGCATTAGTATAGTAATTGCAATGAAGTAATCGTAATATGGATGGTAAATGAGTTAGTTGTTAGGAAAAGGACAGAGGTTAAGCATGAAACACATAATACTCGTTCAAGAAAAACTTAACTTACAGCCAGTCATAGCATCTTCGGCATAGGGATTAATCTCAACCAACAGCGCATCCTTCTTCACAAACAGCTTGTACAAGTTAAGAAGCATTTGGACATGTTCATCGGCAGAGCTCCCGCCCAGACCGACCTTATCAATAATATTGCAGGCCTGCTCCTTGGTGAGACCCTTACCAATGTCGATCGGCTCGTAAATGATGGCATCGGGATTTTCTTTGGCAACTTCTTCGATGTCAACGCCACCCTCCTTGGATGCAATCAGTACGGGGCCCTTAAAAATAAGAAAACTAATTAATACATTTATTTACCAAACTATTGACTCGTTTTTGCACTTACGTTGAAGGCGCGCTCCATCATTACGGAAAAATAAAACTCTCGGCGGGGAAACTTCCGCTCGGCGACCATTACCTTCTTACAGATGCGGCCCGCAGCGCCCGTTTGTTTGGTGACTAGCAGCTGATCGATCATCTTAGTGGCATATTCCTCTGCAGATTCCGGACTGGGTAGGTTACAAAAGTTAGTATGACAAACTATACTGAAGTATATTCATTTTCACCTGAAAACGACGCGAACGCCGCCCTTGAGGCCATTCTTGAATGTACCTTTGCCACGACCACCGGCAAGAACCTGTGCCTTAAGCACCAGATTATCTGTTTTTAGCTTTTGCGCAATGTCATGGGCCTCCTTACCATTCTTGGCAACGGCAAACCTGAAACAAAGCAATGAATCATCTGAAATGGGGGAATAATTGGAGCTTGCCCGACTTTTATGACCAAGTGTAAATAATCCAACATATGGTTGTTGATAATGACATCTACGTCAACAGTTCTTATCAGCGCAATAATTCAAAAACATATTTGTAAAATTGGATGTGTAAATGTAGATTTAATACAAATTTCTGATACCTCAAGGTTACGCGGACTCCTGTCAGGTACTTGGCAAAGTTCTATATATTATAATTTTTTCCTTCTGTATTTTATTACATTTTTAATTTAATTATAATTATAGCTGAATATAATCAACGAAACATCTTCTGCTGATCTGTCGCTCTATTTATTTGCATTAAAGAAATGCAAATCATAATCTTGTTTGTTTTTTTTTTTATATAAATGATTGGAGTCAAAGTCCATGAAGTGGTCGGCGCAACATTTGTTGTACTTTGAACCGTTTATATATTTATTTATTATTGTTTTTTGTGCACTTACCGAGGTGTTGGGATGCTACTCTCGTTGAGCAGAGTGTATGAGACATGCTCCTGCACATTAAGGTTTCTTAATTGCTGCAGCCCAATGGGGGAATAACGGAGGATCTGTAGGAGACAATTATATGTTAAAGTAAGCAGAGTCACGAGGGTCTAGTTGAACAAAAAAAACGGGTTATCGGAATGACGCATTAAATGGGCACGTCATTATGTTTGTAGGTCATAAACAAAATTCGAAATTTGCAAAAAAATAAATAAAAAAATAAATGTGGTTTAGAGCGACGCGTCGCGATGTTAAACAAATCTAATTCGCATTGATTAAATTCCTAATTTGTGGGCTCGGCAACAGTTACCCATTGCCCCCCATTGATAAAAGAGATCAATGTTGTGGCTATTTCGTGTTCAAGGTCCCAATTTTATCTCACACAGTTAAGCGTTGCGTCACACACACGTATACATTGATCGAAAAGACCGCCAGTCAGGTGGCTCTTCTGTTCTTCGCTCTCCCGCTTGAGAGCCGCATTCA
The DNA here is from genome assembly GCA_035045725.1 of Drosophila ezoana. Lineage (NCBI taxonomy): Eukaryota > Metazoa > Arthropoda > Insecta > Diptera > Drosophilidae > Drosophila > Drosophila ezoana. The sequence continues at coordinate 581,237 of JAWNOU010000197.1, read as the reverse complement.
CCTTGTCATTTTGTTGTTGGTTCTTGTTGCTTTTTTTGCAATTATGTAAATGTACCACGAAAAGTTGTGCATTTGGATACGTAGCACGAGACTCACCTTTGTAACTGTCTTGGGTTTTACTGATTCGATGAGGGTACCGCCTGCACGCGCCAAAAAAGAAGCCATTTTCAACTAAAATGTATAAAACTGATCTAAATTTGTTGGCACTTATTTCGACACAAATAAACTACTCACTTCGCCTTCTAAGATGTATTCAATAAATTTATTATCGAAGTTGTTTTTAGTATTTTTGTATGCGGGCACACTCGTCTAAAGAGTCGTAAACAGCTGTTTACGCTGTTATGTCGATAGACTGACGGAATCGATATTTAACTGGGTAAAATCGAGACATTTTATTATAAGCAAATGTGATTTAAATTATACAGAATAGTTAAAGTACCATTGGTATAATTCTTAGTTCAATAATATTGTGTAGATCACGTGTGTTTAGGTGTTATTTAGCATTATCGCATGCTTCAGCTTATCGCCAACTAAAGTAACGACTACCCGACCTATCGATATTTATAATTATGAAATCGGTCACTGTCTTGATGCGGACGCGCGAAATTATGGTTATAAATATAAGCGCTGATAATCGTTTTAGGAAATTGGGATTTTAAAAAACCAAGTAAAAACGAGAGAGGTAAAAAACATTTACTGATGTCTATGCTTTTTAAGAATGTCAAAGAGTACTAAGAGAATACTAAGAGAAATAGTACCCGCGACTCATTTAGGCGTTCGTTACCTACGATGACTAAAACGAATTATTACAAAAAAATAATTTTAGTAATATATTTTTGATTCCTCAAAAATTGTTTAAGTGCGCATAAAAATGGCTTATCAAAATGTTCAATGGCGCCAGGCGACTTACTACCCACTATATGGCATGCCATTACAAAATAATTCATCTCGCAATCCAACTATGGGCTGGTGTACATATGGCAACTGGAATTCCAGCCAAAGTGTGCAGTATACCCAAAGTGTACAAACAACGAACTTAAACTTAGCTGCCCAGATCAGTGGCTTGGAATGCCAACTGATATCGGAGCTGGATGCAAGAGGTAAGCAAGCAATCCAGCTGAAAACTGTTTTGCAGAAGGAGGCGGATTTACTTGAAGAAAACAAAAAGCTGCTTACGGAAAAGACCAGACTGACGAATTCGCTAAAAGCTGCCAAAGATGAGCTGAGTAATTTCAAGTCACAGCTGAAGCGGGAGTCGAATGCAAAAGCGGAACAAGCAATCCAGCTGAAAATAGTTTTAGAGAATGAGGAGCATTTGGTTAGTGCTAACCAAAACTTGATGGCGGCAAACGCTTTGTTGACGAATTCGCTTAATGCTATCAAAGACGACATAGCAGATAGTGTTAATGCCAAACTGAAATTCTCAAAGGTAATGTATGGATAATCCTTGCCTTAGCTTTATAATTCACTCGTCTGCACCCTTTTAGCTAAAAGATGAACTTGCGAAACTCAAGTGTGAGCTGGAGCACCGCAACGCGCACGTGAATGCGCTGACTGCGGTCAACGAAATGCTTTTGAATGGCAACGAGAAGCGGGACGAGGCCATTGCAAAATACAAGCGAAAGCTGCAGAAATACATGAACTTCAGCTCATCTGATTGTGAATCGCTGCTAGAAAACAGTTCACTTGTACAAGTCAGATGCAACACTCCAAGTCCGAGACGCTTTGGTTGTAAGGCATTGCATGCGCTCAGTTCTCTTGGAGCTGAGAACAGCATAGGTGCGCAATGTACTTAAATTGACGAATGCATATATATGTATATATATGTTTATTTTTTTTTTTAAGGTCCGTGGTTATGTTCGCCCTGCGGCAGCAGTACATCTCCCATAAATTTCTCATCGTATACCGAGTTTCGGCGACATTTATCTGAGGTACACAAGGAGCCAATTGATCCGTCTCTATGTGAGCTATGTGGTTGGCGTTCTGGCAGCGATCGGGAGCTCCATTTTCATATGTTTAGAGAACATCAAATGGAATCCCTGTTCTACACATTTTCCAAGTCGGCGATCTTGGACAATTGACAACAGAAAAATTTTTTTAAAAATACTTAAAATTTATTCAGTTTAAATTGATAGCCGTATGCTTAAAAAGTTTTTCTGGGCAGCTTTTTTTATACATTTTATGTAAGTGGAAATAGGCGGCAAATATTTGATATTTACTTTTGTTTTTTTAATATTTTGAAAATATGCCGGCTTCAGAAGCAAATGTAGAGCAATAAAATTTTTTATCTTATTTTCTTAAGTGAAGCACAATGCAAAAACATGTAAACATAAAATAATTCGTTTTTTTAAAAAAAAATTTGGGAAATTTGGGAAAGAGTCTAGACCTTTAACAGGCATTGTTTTTTAGAAGTAAGGTTCATATTTATTTGTACGTATTTATAAAAGAGTTTGTGCTTTCTTTACTATATAAGAAAAATACCACAGAACATAGAAGAAAAATAATGAAATCTTTAAAAATTTTCTTTTGCCTTGCTGTACGCCTACTTAAAAGTATCTCATATACGATTAATTATAGTTTGTAATCTGATCATTCATCATTACTAACAAATAGATTAATTCATTTTTTTTAATTTTTGTTTTCGTTTATTTTTATATATTTTTTTTTGGATTTTACATAGCTTGTTATGGTTGGACATACAAAAAAAAAAGTTACATCATCACATACATTTAACATACATACAAGAAAATAAATAAGTTTATAATTATTATAGTGACGAATTTGTGTATATATCTTTGTACAAAGGCAACTATTTGAGTTCTCATTCTAGCATCGTACACTGTTAGAAAACACGCCGCCTTAGCGCGCACACTTATGGGCGTGCTAAATATACAGTGTACAAATTTAAATAAACTTTTATGGCGAAAACACGAAAATAAGGCAATTGTTTCACTTACAATTGACCTAAAGACAATTATAAAATCAACCGCGGTATTGATTTTGTGCAAGCCAGGCTATAAGTGAAGCAAATGCATTTTCATGACACCAACCTGGCACATGGCTCAGATGTATATATACGCTGATGCACAGAGTAGATCAGTTCTTATACATGAGCATGGGCAAAGCTGGCATAGGGAACAGAGAGTTGGGACACAGTCTATAACAATTTCCATTGAGCTCTGTGCGTGCAACACTTGGAAAAATGTTAGGAAAAAATATTTGAGAAAATACAAAAAAAATGTTTTTGTTACATTTCGAATTTTGGTCCAAGCTTTTGGGATAGCAGCAAAAACAATAAGTCAAAATTCGAGATATAACAATATGTACTTTACAATAGATTGCGATAGGGGATAGAGTAGGGGAATCACAAAGAACACATAGAACATACAAACATGTAAGATATTTATCACATAGAATTACAGACTAAAGACTAACACAGAACGAAACGCACATAAAACACATTAAAAATTAACATTCCAAATACAATTTTTGGCTTAAAAACAAAAATTAGAGCAAACAGCGTGCCGTCAATTTTGAAATAGTTTTAAAACGTGTGCCTGGTGCCAGACCGGCACCACTCCTCCTCCACTCCAGCTCAGCTCTAATAATACTCCAAGTTTTCTTCAATCATGTGCAGCACACGCTGCCGTCCGATTTTGTTCCAGAATACATACGGCTCAGATGAGCCCGTCACACTACGTGGCCCGCTAGAAAATGTATAAAGAATTCTAGAATTTTTTGCTATATAGTTGTTGATCAAGGCTGCAAACCTAAAGCTTAACCTTTAGCTGAAACTTAACCTGCTGTTTTTAGAGCCCTAATCGAACTATTATTTATATTATGAAATGGTTCGGTACAAAAAATAAACTTTGCTGCTTAAGCTTGATTCCTATCCATTGCATTTATCTAATCATGCTTATTTTCGGGAAAATTGAGTTATAACAAGCAACAGGTTCGAGTCGAACCGAACCATAGGGAAGGGAGTCGGTTCGGCTGTCAACTGAGCGACTGAAATCGTTATTTTCTTGATTTGCAGCCCTGATATAGTATAGTATATGTATATAGATAAAGCTGGCAACCTACTTCTGGAAGCAATCGAATCGAACGATGCCATTCTCATTGATCAGACATGAGTGTATATCAATCACTTTGAGATGTCGCCCCTCGCTGCGTATAAACTTGTTGAATCGGGACACCTTGTCGCATGTCTGCTTGTCGTGGCGACAGTTGGCCAGCGGTGCCAAAGTGGTCAGCACTGGCACAAATCTGCGGCCGTGCATCTCCTTCACCAGCAGACGAAAATCGTGCTCGATCTGCACCAACGACCTGCCGCGCATTATGTCCTCGGAGCCGATGTTAACAATAATTTGTGTCATCTCGGGCAGCTCCACCAGGCGCAACCGCTGCCGTGCAGCACTTATGGTTTGTCCAGAGACGCACAGACCAGACTGCAGCACCTTTTCGACTGTAGGGGAGAGCATAAGCAGCATAAGTAGAAATCAATTCCATGCCATGCCTTGTACTTACACTTCTTGAAGCGGCATTTCAGCTCCATGCGCGCCAAATACAAGAGGAAGTCATCGCCCAGCAGTGGAAAATCCAATAGATATGCATCATAGTCCGAGTTGATGGTGAACATGGAGTCATGTTGCGTTGATGGACACGACAACGTTGTTGGCGTGGGCGTATATTCATGACGCCGCTTGTGCGCATATTCCTCCAGGTGTTTGAATGGATGATGCTCTGCCGGCAGTGCTGCCTGTAACTGTGCAGGATTCGAGGCGATGGAGTAGATGTTGTTCTTGGGAGCATTGAGCTGTGGGAGCTGATACTGATTGTTGCTGCAAATGAAGTACACAAAAATGGTTTGATCAAATCAATATCTTTTAGATTAGCTCCAACTAATCTCATGATAACCCATACAGACTTACAAAAATATTAAATAAATATAATATGTTATTCTTTTTCTTATGTTCAAAGTGAATGATATCTTTATATCAATTAAATTGTATTTCTCCTGTCAGCCAAGCGTTGTTCTGTATAAACGCAAAAAAATAAAAGGTGGCAACGCCAACGTTTTTATCCGCTGGCAACTATTTACAAGGTAGAGTTTTATCCTATAGTTAGACTTTTCTTTTTATACAAATTTGAAAATTGAACTTTCTTGAAAACTGTTTATCCTGACTGATACAACCGATGCATTTGTAATCAACGCAAGCACAAAGTGTGGGAAATGGAAAATGGGCGTAAAACTGTTGATTGCTAATTCATGATTTTCATCTGATCGCCTTCGAAGCTTAGATTTCAATTTTCATGCAAATTTTATTTTTAGATGTGTTTCAACGGAGGAGTCCAAGTTAAACTTGATGGCAAAGACGAGTGATATCTGCTGGTATATCCTATATTGCGGGCCCAACTGCCTAGTTTCTCCAAGTAGTTACTACTTACAGATGTTTCCAGTTGTCCTGATAGACGTCGTTGGGCCCCAATGCAGCCGTGGCCAGGGGCTGCAGTTTGGCCATCTTGACGGCTGGAGGCTTCTCACTTGTATTTAGATTAAAGTTGAAATTTTGTGGTATTCGCCGCTTGTATTGGGCGCGCCACAAACGTGGTGGCTCCTGTGCTTGCATTGGGTTGCTCACACTGTCGCGTTGTCGCTGCTGCAGTATCATCTCGTGCAGATGGCGGGTGTGCTCAGTGGGCTTGATGTTAAAGATGCGCTTTCCAGACTCACAGCACTCTGCCGTGACATGCGGTATGGTAAGCAGAAAATCCGTGATGTTGTCCTGCAGCGGAAATGCAGTGCCCGTCAATTGTCGATATTCCCCTAGAAACATTGGATTAAAACCAATAACAAATAGAGATTGCCGTTCCCGATAGATTTGTTGTCTAGGTGTTAGTCTGCGAGTATCCCGGCTCGGATTTCATACTAGGGATGTAGTATTGTCTTAGCCCAATGGGAACTATTTAGATTTCTGAGCGTGCAGAGGATGAGAAAGTATGTATTTCAACTCTGTTGCAGCTTTCCAGCTCGAAGGACAACCTCTAAGAGCGGTGTTTATTGAAAAGAGTATTGTATAAACCTATCCGACAAAAAACAAAAAAGATGTAAATTTTCCGCCAAATTTCCACAGTTCCGGGTGGAAGATCGGTGAATAGGTATGCATTTGTTTTTTGAAAGGCTTTGAAAATAAGTTTGAAGCCGTTCGAAAAGGACTTAAAACTTCGCCCTTATAACCATGTATCCGCTTTTATCATCCAAAAGGGGCTGATTTTGGGAAAAGTTTTAAACGTCTTACGTTAATTTTTAAAAATTTACAATTTTTACTGTTGCAGGTGGAATTTCTGAAATCGAAACACGTATTCATAAGGTTCTTATATAGGAATTTGAAAATAAGTTTGAAGCAAATCGGACAAAACTTATGGCTTCGCCTAAAAAATCATTGAATGTCATTTCCACCGATGATGCTTGGATTCTACAAAAACTGTGAAACACGTCTAAAATGACTTGATCCCCTCCGAGGAGGAGCTTTGGGCTGTGCGTTGACCACCATTCCGTCAGTCAGGCAGTCAGTCGGTCAGGACAAACTGTTTTATATATAGTGATTAAGGGAATTTGATTTTCTAAGCATGCTTAGTTAAGGTCTCAAAACGTCAGAAATATATGATATAAAAATAATCCAATTAAAATTGAAATAATAATATGAAAATTCACGTAAGGGTAATGAAAAACGGATTAAAAAGGTTAAAAATAAAAAAACGCATGCTAAAATTTATAACGTAGATTATTTTAACAGCAGGTATCGCTACCAGGTGGGCCAGGCTTTTAAATTCGATTCAGACTTACTTTTGATGCTCGATATCGTGATACCATTCTGGGCATTAGCCAGCAGTATGGAGCGTATTTCAGTATCAATATCGGGGTACTCGTCGCGCACCCCAATATAGGTGTTGTCCATGATGGTCATGCTGGAGCTGGTGACACTTGTACTGGAGCTGTGATTCGATATCAATGTTGATGAGAAGAGTCTTGCCACAATTTGCAGCTGCTGCTCCTCCTGGCTAATGCACCTGCCAAGCACTGGCTGCTTTGCTGATGCCGCTGTTGCTGCTGTCCGAGCACTCGCCAAATTCTGGCGTGCTGTGAAAATCCTCTTGAACTTGCGCAAATAGGTAACTTTTTCGCTTAAAATAGAGCAGTCCGCGCGCACAAAAACGTTGTAGAACTGTTCACTGCCACGTTGTTTCTGCTGTTGGTGTTGGGGTTGCTCTTGCTGTTGCTTGGGCTGCTGGTGTTGGTGAAGTTTGAGCAGCTGCTGGCGCCACTGCTGAAAACACGTGGTCAGTTTTTTCTTCAATGCCGTCAGGCGCTGGTTGTAAGTGTTCGGCACGCTGTTGAATTCACTTCTGAATGTCGCCATCGCTGTGACGAAAATGAGTTCGCCATTCGCTCTGCCATGTGCATTATCATTACTGCGCCCCCTCCATTCATCTTTCGGTTTGTGCGCGATTTTGGAGACTTTTGCGCGCTGCAATAACTGCACTTTATCTGCCTGTGTGCTTTAAGTCTTTGTGGCTATTGCATGCATTAGGGTAGCTCACTATTTGAAATTAAATATAGGTTCGTAACATAAATAAATAAGTAAATATAGGAACAAGTGAGAGAAAGATTGAGAAGAAGTTAATTAGTGATAATTATCAAAAACTTTATATATCAAAAATAATAATATATTTATTTTATTATAATTATTTTTTATTAATATTTTATTTATTTAAACTTTTGATTTTAATAAATTACCCTGAACGCTCTTATTCCAACACCAAATGAAGCTCGTTTGTATTAATAAAGATAAATTTAAAAAAAAAGTTCCATTGGCAGGGTTTGAACTCGCGCAACTGACCGAATAATTACTTTCCTCTGTAGGGCTCGAACTCGCGACAGACCGCACTGCCACTTGCCACTGCCTCCTCTCAACAGCCACACTAATAATTGAGTCATATCGAGAAAAAAACCAATTAAAATAGCAGCTCAGAAAACAACCGCAGTGAAGACAGAATTCGAAGCAGACGCGCATGAATGTGTGTGTGTACAATGTACACTGTACACTGTACATGTATGTATATGGAAATTCTTGAAAATTGCGTTGCAAACACGTGCGCAGTAGTGCGCAAAATATCGAAAAAACAATAGCCGATCTTAATGAAATTTTGTACAGTATATCTTATTGTACCATAGAATACTTGTAAATTCTCAAAAAGCCAATTGCATTTAAATTGTGGCTTAAATTGGTTGGCAATACAAGTTGGGCTATCAACTTGAATTATAGCTCTTGGGTGGTAGCGGGGAAACAAACTCGATCTGCGCAGGCACTAGGATCATCTAAAAGTTCAAGTCTCTAGCTCTTATAGTTTCTGAGATCCTTGTGTTCATACATACGGACGGACGGACGGACGAATGGATGGACGGACGGACGGACGGACAGACGGACGGATAGACAGACAGACGGACATGGCTAGATCGACTCGGCTATTGATGCTGATCAAGAATATATATACTTTATGGGGTCGGAGATGCTTCCTTCTGTCTGTTACATACATTTACATTTTGCACAAATACAGTATACCCTTTTTACCCATTTTTAACAAGTATCTTTCATTTTATACCTATCGCCACCCCCCCGTTACTCTCTATCTATTAGCGCGAGCTGCATTTGGTGTTGGAATATGAGGGTTCAGGGTATCCCCTAGTCGGGAGCTCCCGACTAGAACCTCTTACTTGTTTATTTATTAGTGCTCGTTGATAAGAGAATTATTGACACTAAAACTATATTTTATTTATTTTTAAGCATTTTAATGCGCAGTAATTAAAAACAAGTGCCACCTTAAAGCCTATAATGTCAAAGGAATCAGCTGCGTGTTGAATTTTATGAGTTTTCTTCACACCAAGATAGGCGCTTGGCAGCTGGTTTTTCGTTTTCCCGGCAGATAAGCAATGCACGCGTATTAAGTAATTACGAAATAATAAATAAGAGGAAAATAACCACGTGCTGCGGCAATTTTGAAATTGACTACCGGATAATAAGATGCCTCACAACTCCCCAGATGATTATCGAACAACATTTCACCTGGTGGAAGTGGGCTGCAGACAGAAGACGACTCGCTTGAGGGTAAGCCGACAGCATTGATGGATGACCAGGAGACCCCACTCCCCACTCCCCACACCCCTCCCCCTCCCCCTCCCCCTCCCTTCGTCCGCTCTCGAATCAGGAAAAAGAAAGGAAACGCAGCAGACACAGCAGGCGGAGGAGCGTGTGTGGCAGCGGTTTAAGCCCCTGGACCAAATCTCTTAATTGCTGAGGAAGCTGCAGAGACGTGACGAGGAATACCAAAACGGGCACCGGCCAAGTGGCATGTGGCCCATTTGATAACACTTGCCTCATGTTTGCTCTTTGAGTTTTACCAGCAAATAAAACCGATTTGTGTTTGCAAACATAATCCCACTGAGTCCACATGGTATGAGGGGATGTCTGAGGTTCGACAGTTAGACTGGACTGTTTTCAAAGGGCGGATTCTGTTTGTCATGTTCGACACTTTTACTTCAATAACTGATTGCATTACATAACAAAAAACTTGTTTTCTGGAATAGTTTGTATGCCAAATTCTCTGACCCTAACATGCAAAAATCATATCTAAAGTTCCTCCAGCTGGGATGAAAATTAGTCAGTTATGAAATACATTCATCAATTCAATATACATCAATTTTTTATTGAAAAATCTATGTTTTAAGTCATTGTTAGAATTAACTTGTTTTATCAATTTTAAAGTTAAATTATGATTTCAATTCTACATTATAAATTATAGAACAGGTCTTTGTATCATTTTCTTTGTATAAGATTAACAAGCACAATTACATCAATCATTGATCTTATTTTTAAATATTGCAATGGTTAAATTACATAACGATAAGATATTCGCACAAGATTTTTAACCCACATTTAAGCCAGCTTCTAATGCTGCTTGACTTTCGAGCTTAAAAGAAGCTTCTGTAAACATAACAGATTCTCAATCAATCAATCAATCAATTATTTGAAAAATGTTTGGATTATAAAAACAATTATTTCAAAAGAAATTTTGAACAAAAAAAGAATATAGCTAAAACGACAAAATACTCTTAAATAGATTGCACTCAATGTAATATTATATTTATAGGCATTCTTTCATGTGATTGTCACGTTCGAATCTATTGAGCAAACAATATTTTCGAATTTGGCACGTTCTGAGCGTATCGAATAGACGTATAATTTCATTTTAAGCAAAAAGATATGGAAAACATAAGAAGAATGTGTTTCGGCATATTTAAATAGAAACTAGTTCACAAAGAGGCCGATTTGCTGAGCAAGACTTTAATACCGCATTTCCCGAATATTTTGAATATTTTCCTAAACATCTAGCAACAATCGGCAAACTAGCAGGTGGCGGCCACCCACAATATGGCCAAAACAAATTTGAATTCAATTGCATAAATTCAATAAGGAATTTGCACTTGCCACAAGCAATGCGATCAACTTGATGTTGCAATTGAAAATATTTGTACATTTATGTGGTTGTAACGTGCCGCCCTCTCCGAACAGGTCTGCCTCATAATTTATGCGAAAATGTGGCCTCGTGCAAAGTGTCGCCCATAAGTCGAGGCGGTAAATTTTCTGAGTCTCCACGCACTCTCGCAAATCTGTCAGTCAAGCCCAACGCAGACAATGTGCAAAACATTTTCAAAGACTCTTCAATCAGACCTTAATCAGATGCCGGATTAAAGGCAGATGGACTGAGTGAGTGATTGACAGGCTGACTGATTGATTGCATTGACTTACAGAAGGACTGACTGATTGACCAACTAACTGGTTGACTGACTGGTTGATTGACGGATTGACAGTCAGTGACTAGCCTGACTGATTGAGTGTTTGACTGAATGATTGATTGACTGAGTTGATTGAATGAGTGACTAGCTGGTTGACTGACTGATTGAATGACTATCTAGTTGACTGACTGATTGACAGACTAACAAATTGATTGACTGTCTTAGCTATTTCCCGACTTGCTGATTGACTGACTGACTGATTGACTTAATGATTGACTGGGTGACCGATTGGTTAAATGACTCATTGATTGACTAACTAGTTGACTGACTGATTTAACTAACTGATGGATTGATTGATTGATTAACTGAGTGACTTGCTGGTTGACTGACTGAGTGAAAGGGTAATTAGTTGACTGACTGAGTGACTAACTGACTTGTTGGCGGACTGATTGATAATTAATTGACCGACTAAAGCTACTTTATTTTATTTTTATCTGCAGGTCACTAAAAAATTTCAGAAAGTTGCATTTCTTTACTATCACTAATCTTGACTTTACAATTTCGGATTGTCTTTTTATGCCACTTGTGTGTATGTTCAGAAAGTATCCGGCTTTCAAATTATGCCAATCACTCGTTTCCTTTAATTATACTAAGGATAATTATCCTTATCCGTTTACTTGACGGCTAAGCCAACATCTGTTACGGAGCCCGGCAAAGGACCTAATCAGGCCCCAAGTGAACTCAAATTCGTGTAATTAGAGTCCTTTGTGTCCTTAGTCTCCGTTGAAAAAATTATGTTTGCGTGAGTATTTCAGCTGGAAACGGCAAAGGACCTGCGAAAAATCTTTAACCATGGGAAAATATTGCTGTTAGTTATTTTTATTATTGTATAGAAATATTACTAAACAAAAGGTTTTATTATACCCTGAACCCATTAAAAATGGGTAAAAGGGGTATTATGTTTTTGTGCAAAATCCAAATGTATGTAACAGGCAGAAGGAAGCATCTCCGACCCCATAAAGTATATATATTCTTGATCAGCATCAATAGCCGAGTCGATCTAGCCATGTCCGTCTGTCTGTCCGTTCGTCCGTCTGTCCGTCCGTCCGTATGTATGAACGCAAGGATCTCAGAACCTATAAGAGCTAGAGAGAAATTTTAGATGTAGGTGCTCCTAGTTCCTACGCAGATCGAGTTTGTTTCCGATAATCGACAACTTGCCCCATTTCCAAGTAATCGATAAAAATGTATATCGAAATCCTGTTTTTTAAGCAATTTTAGTAAATAATAAGAGCTAGAGTTACCAAACTTGACATGTAGCTTCTAGAAAAGTATATATATATATCGATTATCTTTCATTTTATACCTATCGCCAACTCCCCGCTACTCTCTATCTATAAGCGCGCGCTGCATTTGATGATGGAATAAGAGGGTTCAGGGTATCCCCTAGTCGGGAGCTCCCGACTAGAACCTCTTACTTGTTCTTATATATATATCATACAATATGGGAATTATTAATTTTACCACTGTTGTAAAATGTTAATTCTAAACATTTTACATTGTAGTTATACAATTTCCCTATGTTATGCCCGTTTTCAGTTTACATTTTGATTACGATATACGAAAGACATGCATTTTAACAGTGCAAAGGCAATTCTTTGTTTTTTCCCAAAGACAGAGAGTGAGAGAAGCAAAACAAATGTAATTATGTTTTGTTTGACTTTGTTATTTCACACTCGCGCGCACATGGACACGCACACACACATGGCTAACACATACAACAATATTACACTGTTATCGCTTGCAATTGCAGCTGCAGGGCAATGCAAGAGAAACCAACCACACTTACTAGCAGCGAACAGTGGTTCGGCATGTCGGAGCGCAAGATAAAATCAAATGAATATTTCTCATTAAATACATTAGTTTCCGCATTCCGAAAATGTTTAATTTTCACCATACTTAATAAATTTAATAACTTATTTCTATGACTAATCTAAATCGAACAAAAAGTTAATAGAAATTATTAAAGGTTTGAATTTGTCAGCAGTACACACATAATGTGCCACTGTTCGTTGCGCTCTCTGTATTGTGCGGGCGTTTTATTCTCTCTCTCTCTCTCTCTCTCTCTCTCTCTCTCTCCGGTTAGGACTGTGTGAGACACTTCGTCGCTGTTTCAAGCCAGGCCGGTTTTTCAGTTACTTTCTGACTTTGTTGAACGAACGTTGTGCGAGCGGAGCAACGAATTAAACGGCGTAAGCGCCAGTAAATGGCGCGCGTTTGTGTTTTTTTGCGTTTCGAATAACGACAATCAATATATGTACATAAAAATAAATAAAATTTAAATAATAATAATACGAATATGCATGTTAATTAATAACAACAACAACCACAATAGTGAGAGTGTGTGTATGTGTGTAAAAGTGTTAATGTGCAATATAGAAAAGTGCATTGTAAACAACAGCAACAGCAACAGAAGATAAAGAAGCAAATCAAATAAAACGTCAAAATGACGCGCGAAGAAGAAGAAGAAGTGCGCTTGTTGCTGTCGCGTCACCAGGAACGCATTATGCTAGATCTGGGCAGCACAGATCTGCTGGCGGTGCTCGTCAAGAACTCGGTGCTCAGCCAGTCCGAGGAGGATCTGCTGCTCAAGCCGTATGCGGCAGCAGCCGCCGCCACAGTAGCAGAGGCCGCTGCAGAGCAGCCGGGCAGCGCACCCTCCAGCGTAGGTGCTCTGACAAAGCGCAAACTAAGCGCTGTCGCCAGCAGCAGCAGCGGCAGCGGTAGCGGCGGCAGCGCCAGCGTCAGCGGCGTGGGCGGCGATTATAGTTCCAGCTTAGCCGGCTCCTCGCGCAGTGCAAGTGTCAACGGTGATCACGCTCAGAGCGACAATCGCTCATTAACGCCCTCTGTCGGCGGCGGCGTCGGAGGCAACGGCGGCGCAGCTACGGAAGCTCTCAACGACGCCGAAATTCTGCGGCTGCAGTGCGCCAACCTCATAGAGATCATCGCCAAAAGCGGCTTCGAGAAGTTCAAGCAGTTCTGTTACGCGATCGAGTGCGAGTGCCCGCAGCTGATTGAGGATTTAATTAACGATCGTCTCAAGAGCGGTAAGTGACTAAATTTCTAATAAATTGCGGACCCCGCTCCACAGCCGCCCCCCCCTCCGACCACTTGGCCCAAACATAGAACCTGTTCGGAAATCGCGTTGGCAGCTTCGGCATCGCGATATCGCCTCTAAATTATGCGCGTAATTGTGCTCGATCGGTTCTTAACTTTTTCCCGTCTCGGCTAATTGGTTATTTTGTTTTTTTTTTTTTTAAATATTTTTTATGCTCACACGGAATGCTGAATTGTAGGCGTGGGCGTGCCCGTTAACGGGGGCGTATTTATTGATATTATCTAAGATTATAAGACTTATAATTTTTGCTCTATGCTAATTTTGTTTATGAAGTGAGACAGGTGACATTTGACAACATTCTGTACAGATCGTAGACTACCTGAGTTTTTATGGCCTTTAAATCGACAGATAATAAATATGGAGATTAAGCATTAGGTAACAGAAGTCAAATGTGGTTGGCTTAAAAAATAATAAACTTTAGAAGAATTAGAAGAAGAATCTTAAAATTTTGCGCGATATTTGAAAGTTTTTTCTTACATTTACTTAGTTTTTTGTAAAGTTACAAAATTTTAGACATCAAAACATTATAAAATATTTTTCAACAGCCTCATTAAACTGTCCTAGTTATAACCCCTTCATTAAATATAATAATGTGGATGGATCGGTATTTAGTTAAATGAAATCTACGAAAATAGTGAAAAGTAAACCTTTATTTGAAAAGGAAAACAATATTTCAAGTGAAATCTTGAAGATACCTTTTCAGTTATTGGAGCTTTCTCTGATATCAGCTTACTGAATATTTTTGACAATTTGTTTATCAAATGTTCCATTTGCCTTAAAATAGAAAAGTATTCGAAATAAACAAATAAAGTCATGGGTTGTTAGAGATTATATAATTTCTGGCTTATGAAAATATTTATTTCTGTAATATTAACTAATGGTGTTTCAAGTTTGGTATCTATAATTTTAACTCAACAAAAGAGGTTTTCGATTTGCAGCTCAACAATTTCAATAGATGAAACATTTATTGAAAAAGTAGCTGAAGCATGTTGTTCAAAGAGAAATTCTAGAAAACTGCTATCAGTATATGTTTGCTTAGGGGTAATCAAACAAACAAAAAAAAAAAAGAAAAGAAAAGCCAAAACAAATGTCATCTTCTGCTTTTCTGTGTGATAGCACTTGGGAACACTTTCTTCGAGAAGTGATAAGGACCCTGAGGGCTTTCTTGTTTGACTTAAAAAAAGTGCCGCTTGCGATAACTGACACACGTTTACACAAGTTACTCTCTTGCAAAGGGTATTATAATTTTGTCACAAAATGTGAACCGTTTTAAAAAGAACATCCCCGATCCTCTAAATGTACAGGCATGTTTATTTTTGATTTAGACCCAGGGCTTTCGTAGTACCACAAGTAGGTCATGTTGTAAAAGGTCGTATACATATATGTATATCGGGTTGTCCGGATCGGGTATGTCATGTAAAAAGTTGTTACCTAAAAACGTGATCATATAATATTACTTAATAATAATAGAATCTAAAAATAATCATTAAATTATACTTAACTAACTGTAGGTCATACTATTACTGTGGAAGAGGCACAAAAAATGAAAAAAAAAAAAACGATAAAAATGTTTACCTAATTATGCAAAATTGTGAATATGACCGGATAGCTGTTTGCTGATATATGTACATACATATCATATGTTTCGAATGCTCTATCTAGTTCTTAGACATATGTTTGATTTGTTCTCATCCCGCAATGTTCTTCTTGAGGCTCATCAAAAATTCGCACAGCTGTTAAAATGGAAATCCGTGAATCCACGCGCTGATTCATTGATTCATTGACCCACAACTTACAGTCGCGGCAACACAACAATTCTGCCAGACCCCAAACATGTCCGTCTGCATGTAAATTTCTCTCTGCACAGACTTCTAAATTATCCCAAACGTCGACAGAGGGAACAAAGACGGCAGGCGGAAGGGACAACAGAATTGAGACTGAATCGCGCAGCTAGAAAAACAAAAACAACATTCTGCTAGTTGTAGCCAGGCAAAATATAAACTATTGTTGTTTTTCCCATTGTTCTTGTTCGTGTTGTTTTGGTTGCTGTTGTTGTTGTTGTTGAGGTTGTGCATGTGTATTTCCCTAATGAAAAAGCTGTTGGCTCGAACGGAAAACAAAAATAATCAGACTACATACTATGCGATACGTGTTCAAAAAAAAAAAAAAAAGAAAAAAGAAATAAACAAAACAAGATCAAAAATTAGCTCTACAGGATAAAATGCTGGACTTTAAGTTACCCTAGAAGCATTTTGAAGAGAAGAAGCACAGAAAATAATGAATTTGTTCTTTTTTCTGAAAAATCTTTATAATCTTATTCCAAATATCTTCGTTTCTTTTATATTCCTATGTATATGTTATCTATTTGATATATATTTTATATATTATATAAAACTAATACTACTATTACTATGAAAAGAAAGTCCACGACCATTTTTTAAAATATAACTCGTCCCTCTTATAAGCTGTTTATTTTTGGTTAGAAAATTTATAAAATCTTAGAAAGATACAAAATTTCATTCATATGCGACTCAGAGGAATCGAATCTAGTTTGTACGCACTTTGAAGAGCTTGTGATCCCTATTTCATCAATTTTCTTGAACTTATGATACCTTTCTCACTTTTTTGTCTTTACTTTTTGCACAAAACTAAAATATACCCCTACTTTATCCCATTTTCTGTGTACTGAGTATTAAAAGTAGCAACAACAACAACAACTACAATTTCTGCTAAAGCCCATGGCCAATATATTGTACATAAGGCACTCGATCACGTTTTACGATTCTGGCCACGATTACAAGAAACGCGTTACGCGTGGTCCAATGTCCATGGGGCCAACGTGTATGTGTGTGTCTGTGTAACTCTACGTTTGTACAACTGCCACAGGGTTTCTTTTTTTTCGGTTTTCGTTTTTCATCTATGTATGTATGTATGTACATAGGTGTATACGCTACACGTCTGGCTGGCTGCCGGCCATTCATCATTATGATCAGCCGCCTAGCTTCATAATCATAATACTTGCGCCGGAGAGTTGTGTGCGCGCGGGGTTGACGTTTCGCTTTTACTTCTCTTCTTCTGTTTGCTAATTTCTTGTACGTGCTCTTCTTGTTTGCTATTGCGCTGCTGTTGCTGCTGATGCTTCTTCTTCTGCCCCTGCCACTGCCAATGCTTTTGCTTCTTTAGCTCGTTGCCTCTGCCGCTCGCTCAGGTAGATGGTGCAGAGCCAGTTCCCTGTTCGTAAATTACAATTATTTACAGCGCGTAATGTTTGCCTGAACCTCTGATGTCTTCTCTCTCCCTCTCTTTCTCCTTCTCTCTTTTTCTTTCATATGCTCTCTGATCGCTTCATCTGTCCGCGCTCATCTGCGGCGCTCCCTTTTGGCACAGTCTTTTGCATTTGATAATTTATGCAGCATAATCTGCCCGATGACGTTTATCGTATGCGATTTCCCCGCTCCCCCTGCTGCTGTTGTTCACCCGCCTTACCTACCTACTAGTCGATCCGTTTCACGTTTCTCCTCGCTTTGTGCGCCATTCTTATCGCTCTTGTACCTTGCTGCTTTGTGTGCATGTACATGTATGTGTGTGAGTGTGCTCTGAGAATCGTTTCCTTTTATGTTTATTTGTTCATTTCTTTGATTTCGCTTTTTTATGTGTATTTGTTCTACCTCCACTCAACTTCATCATGATGTTCACGTTCACGTTCACCTTTTGCTTTCTGTTTTCTGCTGCGCATGCGCATCCTGTTTTTGTGACCGCCATCGTTATTGTTGTTGTTGGAGTCCTACTTACTATTGCTTGCTCTCTCTCTCTCTCTCTCTCTCTCTCCTTTACGCTTTACCCGATTTAAGTGGGTTTTCATGACGCGTTTTCTACGCCGCTTGATTTCGCTATGCTGTTAGCTTGGATTTTCCGATCGACTCTTTCGTTCCAGTTCCGAACTCAGGATGTGTCTGGCGCCATTAAAGTATTGGCTTTATGTTCACTGGCCAGGCCAAAGAGTAGGTCGTCGTGCTGACCATTTGCTAGCTGTTGTTGTTGTTTTTGTTGTAGCTGTTGTTGTCTTGAACTTCATTCGACAGCTTCGCTTCAGCTGTTTTTTGCTCCCCTTTCTTAATAGTTTTGCAACAAAGTTGATTGGATTGTCTCGTAAACACTACAAAACGGGTTATTGTTTTTTTTTTTTTTGTTTTTTATTTTTATGGAAATGTGCTTGACTCTTGCTGATTGCTCGAATTTAATGAGGCTCTTGCGATATGACAATTTTTTCTTTCTTCTTTTTTATAGTTCTTATCCGTTTACAACAAAATATTATTAAACTGTTGTGTTTACAGATTAGATGCAAGTAGCAAAAATGTTGCATGATAATAATTTATCTGTTCTATGTACATATTAATTGATTTCAATAGTTTTCTCCGCACTTGTATTAAAATTTATTCGAATTATGTTTCCAACTCTGTTTGCTTCTGGGTGGTACGTAGATCATTTTCATTTTAATAGACAACTCTCCTGATTACAACTCAACTTCATTAGGCATATTTTGTAAAATCTTTATTAATTTTCGGTGGCTGTCAAAGTTAAAGCCTTTTTGCTTATTCCTTTGACACGAATTGTGGGCCGAAACTTTCAACTTCCAACTTCTGACGATCTGGTAAGCCGCTTACCCACACAACTGTCACGCCATCGGCGGTCCCCTCGGCTCTCCAGGTAACTTGTTTGCGTCTCTTTTACTGATTGCGGGTTTCTACGCTCTTTCTTTACAACAAATCCCCCGGAAAGGTGTGACTCATGGAAAGCAACGATTCGGTTCTGTTGTTGTAAGCCCGTTCCCCAATACAGACTCACCGCTCACTTGATCCCAGACTGGCGTCTGTTCCATGCAACAACTGTTCTGTGGTTGTTTTCATTATACCTTAAAGCAAAATGGTAAAAGGGCATATTTGTTTTTCCTTATTCTGCAATGTATAAAGAAAAGGCTAGATATCAAGAGACTCCGATTATGTATTTTTACTATATATGCCTGGCGAGAGTTAGGTATCTTATATAGGTTAACCGAAAGAAAACTTTGAGGCACAGACTCGTAATACCATAGAAAACAAATAGAAATAAATAAATAAAATAGATATTGCTGCATAGGAAAATAAATATAATTGTGCGGTATCCCATTCTTAACTACAAAGAATATTTGTATAACAATACGAAAATGTTGTTTATCATCTAGCTAGAGTAAGGTATTAAATAATATTTCAATTTGTAATAAATTGAATTGCTCTATTCGAAATTGGATATAAATGTAAGCACCAAAACCTTTGTTCATACATTTGGTTCACGAACTGACCTTGATGTTGGGTTAGGAGGTTCGTTCAATATAAGGTATCAAGTGGCCGATCATCAGTTGGTTGCAGCATTTTGGACTTGTTAAATTGGTTGTTTTGCTGCCTGCTGCTGGTGCAGCTGATAAACTTGGCGCAGTCGTTAGCCTTTTGCCAGTTGGCTGAAGCTGCAGACCCGTCGGATGCAGACTTGCAGCCGCTTTAACTGTTTCGGTTTCCACCGAATAACAGCAACAACAATAACAACAGCTAGAGAACAACAGCAACAACAGCAAATCCGTTGTGTTTACTGCATTTTGACCTGTGTAGAAAGAGAGCGAGAGAGAAAGAGAGAATGCAGAAAAACTCATCTGGGTTCGCCGCATGGCGTGTAAATTCATCTTCCTGACGACATGAAATGTTATCTGTGTGTTTTTTCTTTAATTTTGATTTTTTACATGGGTTCTCTGTTATTTTTACAAGTCATTAGCTTTAATTTACACACACACACGCACGGTATAAGCATTTCATTCATAGTTTCGATGACGGCGTTCTGCCTCGTAAAGTGCAGCTGGCAGAACTTAAAGGTGCATATAAAAAACAATTTTTTCTTCTTCTACTTCTTCGGTCCGATACTTGGTCTCAGTTTGCCGACGGTTACTGATCGATCGATTGATCGCTTTCCGTTACGGCTGTTCAGCTCCACGACAGACCCTCTCAGTTTTGGGCATTATTATAATTCGCTTAGCGTTGCTATTCGGTTAGCTTTTTCAAGCTTGGTGGCATTGCCACAAGTTGACTTTGTTTGAGATCTTGATGTCTCTCTCTCTCTCTTGTTGAAAATTATGATTGATTGGTTTGATCAAATGTGGACCCTACATGGACCCCCTTTCTTGCGGGCATGTTGGGCAAATGTTTGATTTAACGCTTTGTTGATGTTGTGCAGGAAAAAACTATAGGAGGTTTCTGGAGTTTCCCATAGGCTGATTTCTTTTAGCGCAGTTGCATGTGGCAAATTCTTATTCAAATCTCTTAAACTTTAAACATAACTTTATTACAAATTTACCGCCCGATGCAACATTCTATTACCTATATTAATAACCTTTGGCCTATGCATTTTTTAAATTGTTTACATTGTAAGCTTTGAATAATATTCACACCAAATTACAGTTTTCAGTTTCATTTGTGATATTATCTCTTTTCCACGTAAATTAATTGTTTTTGTAATGCAGGTTCAACTTTTGCTTTGCCAAATTAATATTTTTTGATGCTTGGGCGTTTAATTGGCTTGGCCTTGGTTTTAATGATATATTCAAATGAATACTGAACTCCATCTGGTTTACGGTAGCCGTAACCAAATTATGTTTTGACTGGTAATTTCAGCTAGCTAACCCGCAAACCCCGCAAAACCCCGCTCTTGCCTTGCAGTTGATTCGATTTTCGCTACAGTTTTCGCCATTTAGTTGGCGTTGATCGCCTTTCAGTAATTTCATCTTGAGTTTTGGGGTTTCAAAGGCCACCAGCACAACAATGCCAGCATTTCTATATTGTTTTTCGGCTGTAATTGAAAAAAGAAAGTTTGCAGCGAAAAATTAGACTTTGCTGGGGTCCGAGCACCGTCTTTTAATGCGTGTTTTACATGGTAAAACGTAGCTCCGTTTGCGACGGTCATCAATGTTGGAAAATGGCCTAATAATGATTGTGAGACGGCGGGGGAAAAGTGCATGTAATTTGAAAATAATTGGACTGTTTCAAGATGGAAAATGGGGGCGACTTGGATTCTTGCCCAGGCATTTCCAACAATTATTGCAAAGTTAAAGTCGCATTTATCAGATCTTTAAAACAACATGTGAAAGTTAAATAAACAGGTATAGAAAACTGACCAAGTGTTAGAAAATAAATTATTTCTAAAAAAAAAAAATCATTTCGGCCCTGCATATAGAAATAAATCTTTGATGTTGAACTTTTTAACAACATTTTGAATGTGATTTGTATTGAACTTTTAAAATGCAATCAAAACGTAGTCCTCAGTAAATAGCTCACAGCTATATAAATATTTATTTAAGAAAACATAAAAAAAAACCAATTAAAAAAGCAAACAAAATGCTTTTAATAATCAATTAAACTCTTGATTGAATGCCATAAAATTCTTTAAAAGCGACTGCCAATTGGTTCGACCGCCCATGAAAGTATCACGATCTAGTTATCAGAAAATTTATTTGCTTTTAATAAAATCAAAACACAAACTGAACATGGCTTTTGCTGTGTTAGGTTAGTTAGATAAACAAAGGGCGCCAGCGGCCAAAATTTTGGATAGGGAGCGAAGTGAACCATCGGCCACACAGCTCAAGCTGAAAGTGTGTGTGGTCATTGTGATTTTGTGATACCCTGAACCCATTAAATGAATAAAAAGGGTATGATGGTTTTGTGCCAATGTATTTGACTGGCAGAAGGAGACGATTCGAACCCCGTAATGCATGTATTCTTGATCAGGAGGACGAGCTTGGGCGATAAGCAGAACGAGCTTATAATTTTTGTGCCCTCCCATTTTCAAAATATCGGTAAATTTCTTTCAAACTAATTTTTAGGCATCATTCGAAGCTACATTTTACTTTTACTTTACTCTTTAGATACGTACCCCATTTCTGACAAAGTATTCATCTTCATTCGTAGAGCCTTGTGCTGAAAAAAGCACTGCCCTTATGGTTCAGGGTATCTACTGGTCGGCCACTGTCGCCCTTCGTTTGATTGTACTTTTTTTGTTTCTGATCTAAGATTCTGTTTGACTAGGAGTGACACGACAGCTGCCGCCTCGAGCCAGTTGTCAAACGTATTCGATAGTGTATTTGTGGATGTGGATGGCATCGTGCCGCACAGTGGGGCAACGGCCTACATTTCATGAAGCATCTTTGACAGCTACCACAATATTTGCTAATCTCAACCAACTGCGCTGTAGTAGTTCTTGTTTTCGTTTTGTCCAACTGGGTAAATAAATAAACAAAATTGAAGAAAAAATGTGCTGAGTAGCAAAATCTCCAGTTGTGCAAAATGTGTGCAATCTGGCAATTCAGTAGAAAGGCATCATTTAAAAATCGAGTTGATTTCTTTCTCTCAATATTAGCCGACTTTTGTGGAATCAGTTGTTCAAAGAAATAATTCCCTTGGACTTCGACTAAGAGTATTGCAACAAGTCCCAATTGAGCATTTAAAATATCCATATTAATTATAGTTTTGTATTTCGTATTAAGTTATACCCTTTTTTGATAGTAATCGGCAATAAAAGCACCATGATTCAATTCCTTTCCAAAATATTTCGTTTTTATAACTATTTCTGTGAAGATCTATAAATGAGACGTAATAAGAATTCTATAAATCATGCAGGAACTTAGGATAATCGATGAATTTTGGGTTCAGAAGGGATAATAAAAAATGATGATCATAATCATAAAAATAAACCATAATAATGAAAATATAATTAATATGAAGTATAAACTTTCTACACCATTTAAGAAATTTCAGCACACTTAATATAAAAAATATAATTTTTTTTTGTACTTTAATATCTTTAACTATTAAAACTAAAATAATATGATAATATAAATATCCTTTTTCCATTTTATATGGTCTAAATTGGCATTAAAAGTGCTTCAATTAATTTTAGTTTTACCTTACCAATCGATTTAGTGTCTGGCCATAAATCAGCTCGTATAAGCCGTGATTATCAATCAATATGAACTGAAAATCAGTTCAATTGACTTTGTTAGCAAACTACTTAATTTTGCGCTGGTAATCGGAATGCACGATCTAAGAACATTTATCTTACACCCAAGGAAGGCGTCTCAACAACTAGGGCCATAAATTTCTTTAATATGCGGCGATTTAAAATTTATAGAAAATTCAAATTATGCCCATGAATACTCCTCATGAACACTTCATATTGGGGCGGGACATGTAGAGGGCGCCAGAGTGCGCGCAGCTTCCGGCAAATCGCTGGCTCCTGCTCTATTTATATGTGTATGTATGTGTGTGTGTATCTGTGTCCAAGCATATGTGCGACCTGCACTGTTTATCTCAATCATCGACAGCAATTCCAGCATGTCCATGGCAATCAGCAGACCGCTGGACACTGCAGACTGGAGACTGGAGACTGGAGGGGCCTCATCGAGTCTTGCACTCTCTCTTTCTGCCGCTATCTCACTCTCTGTCTCTCCCTCTCTCACTCTGCTGGTCTGGTCTTCTGACTTTTAATGAAATTTCTTAATTGAAGCTGCCGTTCAGTTGCCGTCAGACGCCGGGTGGACGATAAAAATATCAGCAGACATCTTTTATGCCTTTTGTTCTGCCTGTTGTTGTAGTTGTTGTTGTTGTTGCTGCTGTTGTTCTTGATTTGATCTATATTAATCAAGATCAGACGTCTTATGTTGTATGCGAGTAGAGTATTTGGAATTGGCCTGTAGAAAGCGAATGATTCGTCTCGGCCGTTTGTCGTTTGTCTCGGTTGATGTTGATTAAATTACTGAGATTTTTGGTTGTTATTTTCGTGCACTGGGATTTATTTTGGTCATGCACTCAGCTTATGCAAATTTATTGCCGTTTTTAATTTGGACTGGCAAAATGTTGACACTCTCTAGTTAAGAAATAAATAAATATTTATAGCAATTTAAGCAAATAATTTTGAGAATATTTTGTTAACAGCACAAATAAAACCATTTGGAATTTAATAAACAATGTCCCAAATAAAATTTGATTAGGCTACAAACAAAAGTTCTAAAATTTGCTGTACATTATTCACACATTTAGTTGTTCTCGTTTTCCCGTTATCATTTAATTTGAGAAATTATCATGGTGAACTTTTCTCTATTTTATTTATTAAGGTTTATTTTTATGTGCTGATTGATTGACGGGTTTAAAGAGCTAGACTAGCTGCCTTAATCATTGTAGATTATATTTATTATGATACAAATGCTATTATTTTAGTATATTTAAAAACATTTTTATATTTCATGAAGGCTTATATTATTTTTATTTATAAAATTGTTTTTGTTCGCGTATTAGTGAATCATATGTTTAGCTACGTATTGAATTATGATCATATCCAATTTCTTGAGTAACGCACCTTGGGCGTGAAGTTCAAGGATCGAACTCATCACGGGAGTTCTATTAAATTTAAAAATAACAAGTAAGAGGTTCTAGTCGGGAGCTCCCGACTAGGGGATACCCTGAACCCTCTTATTCCAACACCAAATGCAGCGCGCGCTTATAGATAGAGAGTAGCGGGGAGTTGGCGATAGGTATAAAATGAAAGATAATCGATATATATATACTATTCTAGAAGCTACATGTCAAGTTTGGCGACTCTAGCTCTTATTATTTACAAAAATTGCTTAAAAAACGGGATTTCGATATACATTTTTATCGATTACTTGGAAACGGGGCAAGTTATCGATTATCGGAAACAAACTCGATCTGCGCGGGCACCAGGAGGACCTACAGCTAAAATTTCAAGTCTCTAGCTCTTATAGGTTCTGAGATCCTTGCGTTCATACATACGGACGGACGGACGGACGGACGGACGGACGGACGGACGGACGGACAGACAGACGGACATGGCTAGATCGACTCGGCTATTGATGCTGATCAAGAATATATATACTTTATGGGATCGAAGATGCTTCCTTCTGCCTGTTACATACATTTGCATTTTGCACAAAAACATAATACCCCTTTTACCCATTTTTAATGGGTTCAGGGTATAAAAATTTGGCGACTCTAATAAATTAAAAAAGACGTTTTTATTTGTATAATTGGAGCGAAATAATATAAAAGAAGGCTTTGTATATATTTTGCTCGAATACATAATACAGTACAGTGCTTTCATTTACAATATTCTTCATTTTACCGGGCAACGCCGAGGAATTTCTTCCTGTATACAAATCAGCGCCTTAGTTAGTTCTCAAATGTAGTTTATCTACATTATTTGAACTAAATTAGCTTGCAAATGTTGCCCCCTCTCTCCCTCTCATCTCATCGCTTTGCTGCGTCAGTTACAATTATCCGACCGCTACGCATGTTACCTGTCTGTTATTGTGCACCTGTGCCGGCCGCAAAGGTCAGTTAACAACAGCGCGTTGATTGGATGCCATTAGGCGCTTTGCCAATGTGGGTTCGTATATATACGTCTACATTGATACCACGCGAATATGTACATTGCTCTGAATTGAGTTCAATTCGATTCAATTTGAAATCGAAAACTCAACACAATGTCAAATTAGATCTCGTATTGTCATTTAGAGGTAGAGGCGTGGCATTTGCGTTGGCTTTGTCGTTGCCATTTGACGTTATAATAGACGAGTTCGCAGTCAGCCACCGGCTGCACCTATTGAAAATGGGTGTAAAGGGCATTATGGGCTTGCTCAAATGTACGAAGCAGGCAGAAGGACTCTTGTTCGACTCCATCAATTATATATATGTTATGTTGACGGCAATAATAGCTGAGGCGATCTGGACATTTGCGTTCGACCCTCTGTATGAACGTATCAACCTCGGGAGCTATAAATATAAGAGAGTCAAAGTATGTTTCAAATCAACGATAACTTACTCCGTTTCCATAAAATCGATAAAATTGAAAAAATAAACATTTTTAAGGTTGAGTCTTGCGCTTTGGTCTGCAAATATTAAGGCTCCCATATTAAGGCCCTGAAAATTTCATAAAGATCGGACAGTAAGCACCGAAGCTATTATATAATGCGTTTATCAAAGGCAGAGAATAAGGGAAGGAGAATCACAGGAAATGGCGTGCGTGCTTGAGTGTATATGTGTGTATAAAAGAACGAATATTAGTAATGTCACCTCGACACTGACTACTGGGTATCTCCCAGTTGGGCATCCCCAACTAGAGCACTCATACTTGTTGTTGAATGAAATATGCCATTGATATCCGCTGACTCAGCTCTGGCGCACCCATCATCTCATCCATCTGTGCGATATTCACAGCCTGCACGCATGCACGCCCTACCAGGAGGTATGGAGAAGAGGTAGGGTGAGAAAGGCCGCCTGTGACTTCTGCGGCTGTGCAAATATTTTCTTTGCACGTGCCGGCCAGCGGAAATGCACAAACACAAATGCAGACGCAGGCAAACTTCCTCCCATCCGCTCGATATACTTACATGTGTGCATTTTAGGCGGATGCCGCTGGCTGTGCAATTATTGATGCAATTTTATGCGAAAACGGACACTGCCAAGGGACGGGCGGGCTGAGGAGGGGTGGGCGGGTGATCTCTAGTTACCCTCAACTTTCGAATCCTGTGGGAAAATGCAATTTCTCGTAGTTCACACAATTCCCGGCGAATAACAATAATAATTTATTTATTGCGTGTCGCCTGACGTCTGCAATTGATAATTTAATATCGCACAATTATTATAAATTATTTTGTCTGCTGCCGACCGCTGCTCCTCATTGTTATTGCCAATTGACCACAGCTGAGGTCGTCTGCAGAGTCCATGGAGGCGAGAATTTATTGCCATTATCTGGCCAATTTATATAGTGTATAATGCAAAAAATGACTTTGTTGACAATTGTTGGACAAATAGGCATTCACCTTCAATTATGCGTTTATTTATTAATGCCACCAGCAATCAGGACGACAACAAACAATTTCAAAGTTTAAAGTTCAGATAAAATATTTGTGAAGCTATTTTATTTACAGTTTAACTAATAGCAAATTAAATATGTATTTCGTCGAGTGTTTTTGAAACCATTTTAAAGTACGGCTTAATATGTTTGAGATATTTGTTGAAATAAAAAAAAACAATTTCAAATATTTCGATAAATATTATAAAATATAATTAAATAAAATTTATTTTGGTACCTCAAAGTGTTCAAAATATTAGTAAAAATTTAACCAAATAGACTTCTTTAAATATACACGAATTTAAGAGGGTTTTAAAGTTAATTATTTGTAATTTTCATTTATTTATTAAGCAGCATATTTGTTGATTAATTTTAAATTAAAATATAAACAAGTAAGAGGTTCTAGTCGGGAGCTCCCGACTAGGGGATACCCTGAACCCTCTTATTCCATCACCAAATGCAGCGCGCGCTTATAGATAGAGAGTAGCGGGGAGGTGGCGATAGGTAAAAAATGAAAGATACTTGATATAAATATACTTTTCTAGAAGCTACATGTCAAGTTTGGTGACTCTAGCTCTTGTTATTTACCAAAATTGCTTAAAAAACAGGATTTCGATATACATTTTTATCGATTACTTGGAAACGGGGCAAGTTATCGATTATCGGAAACAAACTCGATCTGCGTAGGAACTAGGAGCACCTACATCTAAAATCAAATTCAAGTCTCTAGCTCTTATAGGTTCTGAGATCCTTGCGTTCATACATACGGACGGACGGACGGACAGACAGACGGACATGGCTAGATCGACTCGGCTATTAATGCTGATCAAGAATATATATACTTTATGGGGTCGGAGATGCTTCCTTCTGCCTGTTACATACATTTGGATTTTGCACAAAAACATAATACCCCTTTTACCCATTTTTAATGGGTTCAGGGTATAAAAAAACAATTTCAAATATTTCGATAAATATTATAAAATACAATTATATAAAATATATTTTGGTACCTTAAAGTGTTAAAAAAAAAGTAAAAATTAAACCAAATAGACTTCTTTAAATATACACGAATTTAAGCAGGTTTTAAAGTTAATTATTTTTAATTTTAATTTATTTATAAAGCAGCATATTTGTTGATTAATTTTAAATTAAAATATAAACAAAGTTAGTTTTAAATATTATATTGAATTTTTAGTTCATGCTGAAGTGCATTTTTTTTTGTAAAAGTTCAATTTGTATTGTTATCATAACATTTAATAAACCAAATGTTGCTAAGCTTATAAAAACTGCATTAAGCTCATGTTAGGAAACTCCAGCCTTTATGGCACCATAAACTTAAAGCTACCAATTATGTTCGGCTTACAACTAGCGCCTACTCGCAGCTCTAGTCATAAGTCAAGTGCTTCCTCTATAAACCAGCCTACATCTGGCCAACCTACGACCCAAACGCCAGACAGAGTGTGTCCCGTGTCAACGGCCAATTTGCAGGGCAGCTGGCTTATGCGAGGGAAGCAAAAGAGTTACATTTCACGCCTCCTACGTGAATATCAATTTTGAAAATGTTATGAAAATTAACTCCATTTGTAGTGCCGCCGTTGTTGGGGCTCTGCTTCCATATTTGTGTTAACTACTGGTCATATTTTTCATTGGCCACATTGTGATTGGCAGCTGCAAAGAGGTTCATTAAGGCGCTGATAACAAGATATGCAACTAGCTCCGAATTACTTATGAGCCCCGCCAAGCCAAATGGAAATGCGCGCTTGTTGCGTGTGCCGCAGGAAACGCCTACGCCCACGTCTCCTCCCCTCTAAGCTCGAGTGCAGTGCAGTGGTTTGGCTAACAAGCTGAGTATTTAAGTCATCAATTCTGTGTAAAAATGCAAGCAATTAGAGTATTATAACAACAAACACAGCGCAAAGAGTGATCGACTGAAGGATACTCTGTATTGCTGCTTCTTACTCCACATTTTAGAAACTTTGTTCTCAAATAAATCGTGATTTAAAGTGCTTGTAAATGACATACATATATACATAAATATAATACTGTCTACAACTAGCTTACAAGCCTTTATTTCTTCCCCTTCTATGGGGGTACAGGGTATAACAACATTTTGACTGCAGTTGCTGCTAATTGCCTCATAGCTAGGTATACGTTACTTTACAAATAAGTCGCATGGAAGCTAATGATATAAATTACCACCTAAATGTAACAGCGACGAGAGCTATATAAATTATTCCCCCTCTCTATTCCTCTCTCCCTCTCTAGCCAAGCAAATGTAGCGTGAAATCACAGAACAAGCAAAAACAACAACAATAAATATAAGCTCAAGTGTTGCATAAATTAATACATTTTTATTTTACCCAAGAGACAGATGAGGGGAGCTAGTGGCTACCCCCAGCTAAATTTGCATATCAGCGGGCGTGGAATTCAAAATAACAACAACAACAGCAGCAGCAACAACAACGGCAATAAAAAGTGCAGCCAAAGCAAGAAGGAAATTGCTATAAATTACATGCACCGCATTTTCACGGCTGAGTTGATTTGTAAAATAAAAATACTCGCCAAACTATTAAATTGATGAGCATGCTGGAAAGGCCCGGCCAGGGGAAGAATACGAGCAACACGATGTATAAGACTGATAAATATTGTTAGTGTGCCTTAAAAACGAAATGAATGCATAACTCGTGGGCAATATTTTGTCGGGGAAGTTTCTTTTATGGGTACACTTAAATCGATTAGAGTTAAGTTTGCTAGTAGATCAAAAAGGCATACTTTTATATGGAATTGATTTTGAAATGTGAAAGATAACAAAAAAGTTGCATAGATACAGCTGATGATATCCAAGATTGGGAAGAACAGCTAGAAATATTTATACTACAGTATATTCTTTTTCAATTCCTGATAATATATTACAAATTTTGTTAACGCCTCGTGTATATCCGAAATAATTATTTTAAAATGAATTTATATTTATTACTTCAAAGAATAATCCATACTATCCGCTTGAACATTCCAGTGAGGTAAATAGCCTTAAACACCCAAAGATTTCCCTAAATATTAAAAGATTTGCTCGAATGATTCATATCAAGCTCGAGCTTGTATATCTTGTAGATCTATGTAACTCAGCAATTACGAACTTCTCTATTCTCTTCGCACATCTTTTAAATATTGTATGGCTTCTAAACAAAAATTTTCGGTCGGGTTGGATTCTTGATGATTGCAAGGCTCTCATGTTTTTTTCTCCAACCTGAAACATGTCACTCTATTTTTATACTAGCATAACCGACCAATGTGTGCTTTTCAGCTCCAACTTGGCCATAATTTCCCCCTTCTGTACCCCATGCAAATTATATGTAACAGTGAGGAATTTGGCTCCGCCCCCTCATGTCACTGCTGTCACGAGGCTGCGAGCAACAGATGTTCAGCTGATTGAGCGTCATCTTTGTGGCTGTGGGGCACGCCTTGTCGGCCTCATCAGCGAGTCGGACAGACGGGCAACAATAACAACAGCAGCAGCAGCTCGAGCAGTTGTTATCGCCACAGCGCAGAGTCGCAGTTGTCGGGGCCAGCTACTTGACTGCCACCTTCCGCCGTGTGGCACCTTCGTTTAACATAATTTGTGGCCGCCAGTCATGTTTTTACGACACCCGCTGTAAGTGGCAGGCACCACTCTGCTTTGATTTTCAATACAAAAGCGAGCGACTGGTCAACACTGCGCTCCTTCAGCCTACTCCCTGCTGGCTGCTCGTCAAAGTCCTCCTCCTTTTCTAGAGATACATGTGTATGCATGTGTATCTAGATATTACCGCGAGTCCAATCAAACACATGTCAAATATTGTTGTTGCTGTTGCTGTTACTCAGATGTTGCTGATGTTGCCTGTCGCCGCTGTTGCTGTTACTGTTGCTGTCGTTGTCTGGAGCAGCCTGCATAATCATGGCTTCGATTCACTTTCGCTGCGTCATGTAAATGCACTCACCGACCGACCACGCGGCACAATACATGTGCACATAAATACATATACATTCATATATTTATCTAGAAATGTAGATTTGTGTATTTAACAACGTCAGCTGGTGCTGCCCAAACAGCCAGTGGCCATTTCCATGTCCTCATATGGGCGCACGTTGTTTGCCAGTGTTGCCGTGTGGGCGCCGCTCGCCAATTCAGCCACACAAAACAGTCGTAACACACACACATACACACACACAAACAATCACACACACACACATTTAAGCATGAGCGCAAGCCAACGCCAAAAGCCAAAACATTCAAGCAGGCATTCATCCATTCTAGCATCGACATCGTTTGCGTTGTCATCGTGGACATACACATGTAGTTTGGCACCCACACTCGCTTTGCATATTCGATATCGAATCGCGTTGTCGATGTCGAATGGCAACTGCCAGAGCCCACAGAGTCAGGCAACAAGCCGCTTTCAGCGTCATCGGCAGGTCAGCGGTGCTTGTTTTGCGTGGTTTGATAAAGTGCGCACTGTGGTATAAGTGTTAGCGAAATATGATTCAAATTGAATACTTTGTAGATATATGAATTATGAGCTTGCAATTAGGGAAGATGTTTGGAAAATCCGAAAATATGTCCGAAAAGACCTGATATAGTAGTAAGATATTGATAAGAATTGGCTTTGAGCTCGTAAATGAAAAATGTAGTCAATATAACTTGAAGAACAAAAAGTTTTTCATACAACATCTTCGCTTTCGACCTATTGTTTATATAGAAGCTTTTTATTTTTGCTTTTTATTTCAAAAATCGATTTTTTAAATAGAGATTTTTCAAAAGTAAGCTTTATATACATAAACTCAAAATATTTGTGATATCGGTTAAAAATATATGTTTCTTGCTTAATTAAATTCAAATCTTGTAAGCCTCTTTGGCTTAAGAAATTATAAAATTTAAATTTAATTTAAATAATATCTGTACTCTCCTGCCACTATAAATTGAATAATTAAATTTCTAACACTTTTGGCCAGCAATCAGGACAGAGTGCAGCCTGCGGCCGTAGACATATTAAAAGTCCATATTTTTTGCAACATTGAAGTTAACTGACGGAAATTCAGTTATTAAAAAGTTGAGCAAAAATGATAGATGAGTTTGAAAACTCAATTTGCGGCAAGTGGATGCTCACTTAAATGGCTCTTAAATGCATGGTGCACTCATTTCTGATATGTAGTAGGTATAGTTGAGTGCTTTAAGACACATTCTATTCCAGAGCTGACAGGCCACAAATTAAGCGCCATCACAATGGGAACTGACGGCTTTCCAGCTGCAGCTACAGCAAACGGCTGAGAGGCAACAAAACGTAAACGGAAATGTGCTAACGCCCGCAACTTTTGCCGCCCTTAACATAACATTTTGTTTAGTTAGCATTTGTTCAGCTCCCGGCTGCTCGTCCTTTTCCTGCTATTGGTAGGAGTCGCACGTGAGAGATAAAAATCCGGTTCATGTGGCTGAAATGAATTAACATTTTGCATGTTGGCGAGAAAGTATGGACCTGGCCCTGGCCCTGTTGCCAGGATAAGCGCACATTGTACAGCGCACATCCTGTGCAGTGTCTCCCGACTTTTGGGCCAAAATGTTTTAGAGCCCTTTTGTGTCTGTCTCTCTATTGCGGCGCTAGCCGCCATGTCCAAGGAGTGCGGAAGAAGCAACCGAGTAGTACATAAAACATTCGCTGGCATTCTCCACTCCGTTCCAGCCCCGCCCCTTACTGGCAGCTGGTTCATCTGGTCGGGTTAACGCCTTTTTAGCTTTAATGGCGCAACTTTAGCGCTTAAGTGGTATAAATTGCAATGCACTGCAGTTCACTCGCTTAAAAGATGCATATCTCTCCTTTTTTTTTGGCGGTGCAGAGGAGTCAATGCTAGCCGTGCGGCTTAATGCTGCTAAGAAGTCGCTTTAGATTTCCACATGCTACTTACCTGTTCTATTATTTATGACCAAACGAATAACCGCATATCTCTATATATAAAACTGTTTTTCCTGACTGACTGACTGTTTGGTGATCAACGCACAGCCCAAACCGTAAGAGCTAGGAAGCTGAAATTTTCACTGTAGTTACCCTTTGTGATGAAGGTGCACGTTAGAACGGGGTTTCGGGAAATTCCAAAAACTTCCCCCCCTTTCTTTTTTTTTTTTTTTCTTTATATATTCTCGCCCATATTTTTTTTTTTTTTTTTTCACTTTTCCTTAAAAAAATAATTTTGACCCTCAAGAATATAAAAAAAAAAATTTTTTCCCCCCCCCCATTTTCAATTTTTAAATTTTTTATAACATACTCCACCCCCCCTTCCCCATATATATACACATATATATATATATAAACATATTACCCAGCTTTGCTTATTCAAATCTTAGACATTGCGTTGCAATAATTCCCGCCCGTAAGAAATTTAAAATAATTTACATAGATATTTGAAAATAAGTTAGTGGTTTCAGACTTCTGGCAGCGCCATGAAAATGGTCATAAAGTCAAAAATTATACTTTTAAAATTGGAGGCAGTGCAGATACTTAGCAAAGAAACAAGGATTTTTCACGAAAACTCCTTCTCAGCGCGCACTTACTTAATTTTTAATTTTGGGAATACCTTAAATATATAGACGTTAATAGATAATAGAGAGTCAACTGAGGATCAACAGAGTTGACTAAAACATATTTAGAATAAGAATAAAACTTTATTTTTTGCCTAATTATATGTTAGATTTGCACATGGAAAACAAAGTTTAACAGTTTAAAGCTCTTCTTAAAATAATCTGTGCAACAAGATACCGGCTAGCCACAGCATTTGGGTAATATTTATGGTAGGAGGCTAAATTGTTTAAGGTACATTTGATATTATGATAATGATGTGATGGCTAAACTTTATGCATATTCCTATTATGTATTTCAACTAACTAAGCTTAAACAAATTAAAAATTGTTCAACATTTCTCTGTTCGTGAGAAAATGTTGCCTGACGAGTCTCACAAATATATTACTCAGCTTGCAGCGTTTCACATAAATCAAGCAAATGTATATGAAATCAATCAAAATTAACTTCAAAGTGCTTAAAAACTCCACACCCGACCGACAGATCCAGCCTTGTGTAACATTAGACACAAATTTGTAGGGAATGAGGGAATACCCCCACGGAATGCACTCACCAAAAGCACACACAAACATACACAGGGGGAGCGTAATTATTATTAATTTGTCAAGTATGTAAAACAGATGCCCTATGCACCAATGTGCCCAATGGGTCACCAGTTGCGAGCGCTGTGCTCGGATAAGGGAGGGGAGCGAAGGGAAAGAGAGGCGAGAGACAACAGTTGCACTTACATATAGTCCAGATGCGGGCGCAGCATGAAATGTTGCTTTTCTATACCCTGTACCCAGTAAAAATAGGTAAAATAAGGGTATATTCACTTTGTGCAAATGTAAGAGACAGTTGACCCCAGATCCCAAAAAGTATATAAATTCTTGCTCAGGAGGACGTGCTGTATTAACACGTCGCTCTCGCGAACTGTAAGACTTGAAAAACACTTTCTTGTTATCATACGCATAAGAAGATTGTAATTTTCTGACGATAACTTTTCCTCTTGCCATAACATCGCGATATATCTTTAAACAAGATTATTTTAGCAAATCTCGGGGATAATAAAAGCTTGAGACACCGAATTTGGTAATTAGGGTCTCTTCCCGAAATTGAAAATATCTTATTTTTATCGTTACAGAGTATCTCAAGGTTGAGCACATACGAAGAGGAAATTGTGTTTGTGTTTTGGTTAGGCTGGAAATTGTTGTTGTTGCTGTTGCAGCCACGCGCCAGTTGGCGGGGGAGCTGCAGTCTGGCGAAGGGCTCGGGGCAAGTGCGCGGCAGCCAACAGCCCAGACAATTTTCAATGCAAATCAAAAATCGGCTCTGCCAAGGCATCTGTGTCTCGTGTGCAGCAGCAGAGACAAGTGCAGACAGCAACAACAGCAATTCCCGGTCTGTCGGGAATGTATATAAATATATATATATATATCCATCCGAACCAAATTTGTCGGCGGTCTGCCTTTGGCTCTGCATTTGCCGCTGTCTCTATCTATTTTTATATCCATTAAATGCATTTGTGCACATTTCGAAATCGTGGCACATTTACATTTCTGCTTCGATCTTGTTGGCTTTTTATACTCTTTTTGAGGGTTATATAAATTCGTGATGAAATGTGTCCCGCAAGGATGGAGACATCTTCGACTCCTTCCAGCCGATATAGCCATGCTCAGCTGTCTATCTATTGTCATGAAACGTTTCATAGCACATATTTCTGTTTCGGCTGGATGGAACCACTTTATCATGTTACTCTCAGAGGAACCAACTGTCAAAAATGTAGTTCTTGTATGAAAAGTTAACACAAGGGTATTTAAACTTCGGCGTGCCACTACTTCTGTTTTGTTATTTATTTATTTTTGGCTTGCTTTCGCTTCTGGCATGAAGTCCAATCCAATTGTTTTTCGTTTTCGTTTTGCCATTTGCCATGAACAGACAGTTTTTGAATGACAGCACTGAAATCTGGATGAAAAGTTTGACTCGATTTAGCAAAAGTTCAGTTGCATTTGCCAGACTCTAAAGATGGAAGCTATATATGTCAAAATGTATAAGGAAATTACTTCAGATTAACAGCTTTGTATGCATTTCTGTGCGCAAAGGTAGAACTGAACTAGAACACCTTACTTATGCAATCTTATACTTGAATATAAAATAAATGCATTGAAACTAGTTCTTATACCTTTTTTTCAACATTGCATCAACATATTAGTAAAATTTTCACTAGTCCCAAGTATTCAAAAATAAACAAGTAAGAGGTTCTAGTCGGGAGCTCCCGACTAGGGGATACCCTGAACCCTCATACTCCAACACCAAATGCAGCGCGCGCTTATAGATATAGAGTAGCGGGGAGGTGGCGATAGGTATAAAATGAAAGATAATCGATATATATATACTTTTCTAGAAGCAACATGTCAAGTTTGGTGACTCTAGCTCTTATTATTTACCAAAATTGCTTAAAAAACAGGATATCGATATACATTTTTATCGATTACTTGGAAACGGGGCAAGTTATCGATTATCGGAAACAAACTCGATCTGCGTAGGAGCTAGGAGCACCTACATCTAAAATTTCAAGTCTCTAGCTCTTATAGGTTCTGAGATCCTTGCGTTCATACATACGGACGGACGGACGGACGGACGGACGGACGGACGGACAGACAGACGGACATGGCTAGATCGACTCGGCTTTTGATGCTGATCAAGAATATATATACTTT
Organism: Drosophila ezoana; assembly: GCA_035045725.1. Classification (NCBI taxonomy): domain Eukaryota; kingdom Metazoa; phylum Arthropoda; class Insecta; order Diptera; family Drosophilidae; genus Drosophila; species Drosophila ezoana. Next base: position 544,955 of record JAWNOU010000197.1, on the reverse strand, counting down.
ATGGGGTCGGAGATGCTTCCTTCTGCCTGTTACATACATTTGGATTTTGCACAAAAACATAATACCCCTTTTACCCATTTTTAATGGGTTCAGGGTATAAAAATATATATGGTTTATTATCGTTGGACTGTCTGATGAAATAAGAGATATGTTAATAAGAGATATGTAAATCAGTAAATTCTTTCTTTTATAAAGCCAGCCAGTCCGGCTCACTTAAAAGCATAACTTTATTTTAATTATATTTTCTTTCGATCATCGAAAGCTGGGACGATATTGGCAAAAATTGGCCACATTCATCTCTTACTTATAATATTTTAAATTATAGGCCGTTCCTTAAAGCTGTGGGGCCATTTATCTTAGACTTGCTAAGCGGTTCCTTCTCAATAAAATATATAATAGGCAAAAACAATTCTTTTTCTTCTTGGAAACGCCAGGTATTTTGGTTGCTTACGCTCAAAACTCACAAGAATGATAAAAAACAGCTTTTAAAGTGTCTTTAATGTAATGAAGTAATAAATGCAGCTTTAATTGATAACAAAATCGTTGCAGTTTACGATAACCATATCGTTAAGTTTTAATAATAACAGTTGAATATTTAATACTTTTATTGATGGTTTATCTTAACTGTTAATAGTTGAAAAATAGATAGTAATATTTGTTTATCATTCACAGAAATCTTCAAATCGATGCCAATTACATGAACTGAAATCGTTGTCAATCTGATCTCCTTGTATGCTTATCTTGTGATTAAATTCAGAGTTATTTTTATGCCCTGGACTTTTAAACCAATTGTGCAGCATCCTTCATGCATTTCAATTGTGCAATTGGTGCCATTGTCCTTGTGCAACTTGGCGTGCTATTTGCCAAGTTGCCAAGTTTGTTTTGGTCAGAAGCAGAAGCGAACGCCCTATGCCGCACACGTTGCCTTTGTTTTAAGCCATATTATATACAAAATATATGTATGGTGTATATATTTTTAGCACGAAAAGTAAATAAATTTGCATAGAGTTAACGCTGTCGCCACGAATGGGGAGCAGCCCGCCATAGGATTAAAGGATTGCGAGACCTGCTGCTTAAGTGCTGAAGCCTGGAGGCCAACAATGGTTGCACATAATCCTGTTAGTTTATTTTCTGAGCAGAGCCAGAGCAATGTCAAGTGGGCACAAACAATATGGTAAGCAGACAGTAGTATAGACAATGGCAAACAATCCTATGTACACAATGCCCAGCCTTGACTGCTGCCAGCTGCAAAATGCTAATGAAGATGAAGTCATACGAACGTCCGTGTGAGGTGTCCAAGTGTCTATGCATGCAACTAGCTAAGGACAAGTGACAAGTCATGTTTTAGGCTCACAGTGAAAACTCATTAAAAATGTAAAAGTATGACAACAATTTTAGACAATTTACAAAGTTCCAGTTAAGCCACAATCATGAATTTTCAAAACAAAACGCAAGCAAAAGGCATATCCTGTGCCACAGCCGGAATCATTAATCTTGGCCATTGTTTGAACAGTTTCTGGTGTCATAGTTATAAATTATGCTGAAGCTGCAGCGGTTGCTGCCGCTGGTGACCACTTTAAAATCGATGCCATGCATATCGAGTAACCAGCCGGCACCACCGATGTACGCCGGTTAGAATGCTCTAATCGGGAGTGCCCAGCTGGGCGATACTCTGAAGTCAGTGCCAAGATACCTTTGCAAACATTCTAGCTACCTGTTATACATACTTATGGAGGAACTTCGGTGCTTTTAGTCCGATCTTTTAGAAATTTTCAACTCTAAAATATGGTATTACAAAATATGTACATCCCAAAGCTCTACATTCAAAAATGGGTTTCTTTAAATCTTAGGGGAAATAGAGGTAGTTATCAAGCTTTTTTAAGTTTGCAAGTTAAGATTAAACCAAAATCGACATTTATCGATATTATTAATATGATAGCTTACCCCGCGAATGATACCAGGAAATATATATATATATATATAAATATATATATATACTATTTTAAGTCTGTGTCTTTTGGTGGATCGGCTAAGCTCATCGTATTGATCAAGAATATGTATACATTATGTCAGAGTCGAGTTGGATATGCTTAGTTCTGCTTGTTACATATATTTGCACAAAAGTAACATACCCTCTTTGCCCATTGTCAATGGGCATAGCTGGCACTTACTCCAGCGGGCGATGAGACGAGTGCATAAATGCAACCAAGCGGAAAATCAAATAAAACGTCAACGTTGCCGTCAAACTGAGTGTCACCGAGTGAGTAGGGCCAAAAAGGCCAAAGCCGCCTGTTTGCCCATTGCCCGTTTGCCTGTTTACCAGTTTGTGCCGTCTGTCAGGCCCACCCGGCTGTGCGTTGGTGGTTTTGCTCAGCAACGTCTATTGCTGGCCGCTGCCCTTGGCCCTGCCACAGCCCACGTTGCACGTTCAAGTGTCAATTGGTTTACTCCGTGGCCACTTTGTTGAGTGCTTACTGTGGCAGACGGCGCGGCGTGTGCTGTGCGTGAAGTGCGCTTTAAAGTGCCTGCATTTGAGCTATCCTGATGGCTGAGTGTGCTGCACTCCATTGCATCGGGCCAAGAACTTTGAACAGTCGCTTTCAATATGCATAATAATGCATGAATGTGATGCCGACTTTTTTTCACTGAGGGTTTGCGGCTGTTGGGGGCTCCTTCATGTTGTAATCTGATAAGTAGGAAACGTATTAAATGTTTAGATAGATAAAAATTGAAGTACATATAGATATATAAATAAATGTTACCGAATTGGATAGCAATATTAGTTACGTTGAAAAAGCAAGCCACAAATATATTGTTTTCCGAAAAAATTGTCTAGAATTTGTAAAGTTTTTAATTTTATTGGGATTACTTTGTTGTGTGGACAATTTTTCTGTTTTTTAAGATATCACGTCTATAGTAATAATCCTAATATCAACTAATGTATCTTATGACATATAATAAATTCTGCGCCTATATCAGATGTCTACAGGAAAATCAGCCAGGTTTAAACCTGTGTATAAAATCAATTGAATTCGATGTATCTACAAGGGTATTTTAACTTTATGGTAATATTCAAGTATGTGAATTCTTTTGTAATAGCTTTCCAACCTCAGTTCAGCTGTACTCATGTTTTAATCTTAATATTATTTATTTAATGAGCTATTAAACTACTTAAGATAATTAGAACATTTAAGTTTAAATATATTCAGCTTGTCTTCTCAAACCGTTCTTCAAACAATTTTACAATAACAACATTAGACTCTATTTAATTTGAAAAGTATATTGAAAGTTTGCCCCATTTAATGCCTTGTTTATAAAATAAACTCAAGTGGCTTGAAGTAGTTTATGGTATTTAGATGCAGCTGAATTGCATTATTTTCCACTTCAGCGAGTTCTTTTTGGGTGCAAAGTGCACGCCAAGTGCTGAAAAGCCACTTAATCGCCTCTAGAAATCGTGTATCGTTTAGCCAAACTGGGTCAATTGCCCTTTGAGAAAAACAATTTTAGGGAAACCAAAAGTTATGTTTATGTTTTCCAACAACCTTAAAAAATCAAAGCAATCCCAGGTGAATGTTTAATGATAACATACACAGACAGCTCCAGGTCGAATCCGACACTCGGTTCTGTTTAGAATAGAATGCGTTAGCCCAATTTTCACAGCTCGCCCAGTTTACGTGGATGTGTGGAGTTCACATATATACAGTGGCAGACAAAACTATTCGGACAGCTGAACATTTATTTTTTGCTTACTTTATCAAATGAATAAAGAAATTTTACAATTTCTGGTTTCTTTCGCACGAAGTATTCACTGAGAGATACTAAACCGATCCTTGACATGGGCACGATTAATACTGGGGTCTTCTTTTTCAGCTTTATTAACTCGGACACATTAAAACTTTTCACTGTTTTGTAACCTTTATGTTATTTTCTGTTTAAGGGTTTTAAAGGATTACGAACTTTTAACTGTGCCTTATAAAATATACACTTTTTTCTTAAGATATGAATTGTCGATTATACTTTGCCTTAAACGAAGCCCTTCCTCTAGTCTTAATATTTTTGACCACCACTGTGAATACAAACATTCTAATGCAGTTTTGTATTTTGTTTAATTTCAGGTATGTATATTTTGCTCTCCGATGGGTGTGTGAGTGAGTAAGTAAAAATGTTGGCATTCAATTAGCATAAACTTCTGGCAGCCACAAAATGTCAACAACTCTATCAAAACGATCAACACGACAGCGACGCTTCGAGCTCCTAAGTTATGTGACTCTCTCAGCCCGCAAATTGGCAGCTTAAATCGGGCGAGTCCACCAAAGCTATGCAACGGGGTTCACCTGTTGCCAGTTGTTCGAGGCTTAACAAGTTTTCAATTTGTAAACGCGCGTGCTTTGAATACTGCCACTGCCGCAGAAAATAGAAACAAAAACAATCGAGCTAAGTGGCCGGGGGCAAAACGCCCAAGACTCAATCCCGTATTCAAGTCGAGCTGGAGTCGACTCCAGGCCAACTGAGGCACGCGCGCATGCGCTTTCGTACAAATATGGTGGCAGGCGGCTAACCGCAAGACAGGCAACATTTTTTCATGACGCACATGATCCGGGCCCGACCAACAATATGCTGGACCTGGACCTGTTTATGGTGGCTCCACATTCGAGTATTTAGTGGCCACAGATACTCTCAATTATGCTGCGGCTGACGTGGTTGGCAATTCATTTACCATTTACAGCCAGATTGTTTTTATATCAAACGATTTGCTCATTTGCATGAATTGCATGCCTTAACAAAATATTTTTTTAATGCCCGGCTTTAATTTGATGCTCATCCGACAATCGCGACGATGTAATAAAATTGTGAATGTGCCATATAAATTACTTGAGAGCAACCCATTTGTAATTCTTCAGCGTCGAGGCTAGTAAATTGTTGACTCACAGGTTCGCATTTTATGGCTGCATAAATCGTTCAATTCAATGAAGCCTATCAGCAAGCGGACCTAGTGTTCTCCTATGGGTAAGCTCCTTTGGAATCCATAACTTAGCCGTCAATTTAGGAGGCCGCCCAATTAGTTGCACAATATTTTACAATTTTTTGTTGATTCTAGTGTTTAACAAATTATTGTTCTAAAGTTCACTATCACCATTTCATACCATTTTCGAAAGCAACATAAATTAAAGTACAAATGAATGAAAATGAAAAATTGAAGAAATATTAACAAAAACAAGTTTATTTTAGATTTATTTATTTGATAATGAGGCGATTATATATAATAATAATATCCAAAAAAATAAATAATATAATTGCTGACTGTTTAATATAAAAGATAATAAAAAAAAAACCTTAAATATCAATTTAGAATAGTTAACTTTGCTGTTATTTATTTTAGAAATGGCCTTTATGATTTTGTAAAAAATTCGAATTTACAAATTTTAAAGCTTGAGCGTCAATATTAATACATTTCAAATTAATTTTGATATTTTGCATACACTTCACTCCAAATATTTGTTAACAAGAGTTAAACAAAGTTTATATCAAATAATCATATCAATGGTATCAATTGCTGCGGGTTTTCTTATTAGCCAGTTGAGCCTTTTTTTGCGTGGCCTAGTCTATACGAGTCTAGTTAATAAAACCATAAAATGATTAATTTATGCAAGAGTCATTTGAAATTTATATCGCCAAACAGAAGTCAATTCAACAGCCTTAAATGTTTTCATTTATTTATAGATACTTTATCTGTAAGTTTGTTCTGGCACCTATTGTAAATGCTGGCAGCACGGGAGGCACGGGAGTATGAAACCTCTAACAATATACACTTATTTTTTCATACAATTTCAGTTGCTATTGTTATTATTGTTACGTATAATTTGCATAGTTTGTAGAGTGGAGTGGAGCTATTGCCATTTTTAATTCAAAATTTTATTTACGACTTGATTTATCGTTGTTGTTGTTGGGGCCGTTGTGGCTGCTGCTGTTGCTGTTGTGTAGCTTCTATTATTTAATGATTATTATTGTTGTTCTGGGTTTGTTTTCTTCATTACCAGCTTCGTGTTTCGCTGCACGTGTTTGGCTTGTAAAATTGTTTAAGGCGAGTTAAATATTTTGAGTTGTGGGTTGGCAAATGGCCAATTTGGCGCTATTGCTTTGAAGTCAAGTTATGATGGCTCAAAAGTAAGCACTGACCATAGCTCGAGGCTTGAGATGTACATACATAGATACCCAAAATTGTTTAAAGAGTTTTCTACGCAGTTCCACCGAACCTCCATTCAACTCAATGTAAGAATACGCAACTAAAATAACATAATTACTTAATAAACCTAATTAAAGTAATTTTTGGCAACATATTTAAGTTTTATTTTTGCTGGCAATGATTTAAGAGCAAACACTCTCATCATAATTTGTTATATAAATACGAATTTTTATGGGAGAACTTCTTTCCCTGTTGTATTGGATTAAGCGCAGAATTTTTTTTATGTTTTCTTCGAGTGCCCAGTTCTTTAGGGAAAAATGTGTAAGCATTTTCCCATTATGAAATCCAACAAGTAAGAGGTTCTAGTCGGTGGCTCCCGACTAGGGGATACCCTGAACCCTCTTATTGCAACACCAAATGCAGCTCACGCTAATAGATAGAGAGTAGCGGGGAGGTGGCGATAGGTATAAAATGAAAGATACTTGATATATATATACTTTTCTAGAAGCTACATGTCTCTAGCTCTTAAAGGTTCTGAGATCCTTGCGTTCATACATACGGACGGACGGACGGACGGACAGACAGACGGACATGGCTAGATCGACTCGGCTAGTGATGCTGATCAAGGATATATATACTTTATGGGGTCGAAGATGCTTCCTTCTGCCTGTTACATACATTTGCATTTTGCACAAATACAATATACCCTTTATACCCATTTTCAATGGGTTCAGGGTATAAAAATTAGATAAGAATTAAATTTGGAAAACTTATATTTATAGCTTAAAGTATATGCAAATTTGAAAAAGTGTGATCAAAATGTTTTGTTTTATTAATATTGAATCTTATTATTTAAATGAATTCAAAGCTTTACATGTAGGAGCTCAACTAAAAGTTAGAGCAAACATAGTTACCTTTAAACAGATAGGATTCGCTTGTATATAAATAACTTAATAAAGATTTATTGCTGTTTTTTAAACATTTTTTAGCGAAATTCCGTCGAAACTTGCCCGTAACTAATAATAATATCAAAATGCATACCAAACAGCCATGGAATGTCGCATTACATATACAATATCGAGTGGGGTATAAAATTACACGGATCGTTTACAAATTGTTAAATAACAAATTGCATTGGCCATAGGCAGTCAGCCAAGTCGACATAAACAAGTGAGCACGTTAATAAATCATTTTTGACCAAAATGAGCCACCCTTTTCCTCCAATGAGCTGCGCGTGCGACCATTTTTGGCCAAAACCAATCGATCAATAGGCCAACTAGGGGGCTGCCAATTGGTCAAGTTGCCAACTAGTCAAAACTGCCAAATATGCCAAAAAGCAGGTGGCAAAATTAGACACAAAACACAACGCCAAACCAATAATAAAAAAGTAAAAAGTTTTGAAAAATAAAATATTGTGAAAATTGCGCAAAATGCACTAACTTTTTTTGGCTAGCCACCAAACTGACAACGTCAGCGATTTGTTTTCTGCGTATGCGACGCAATTTTTTATCACATTTATTTACACAGTACGCGAATTCGCATTGTGTGCCAGATTTTGTTTGTCGTATTGCTGGCAAAAATAATGGAAAAGCCGGCGCCACGGAGTCTTGCCAAAAAATGTATTGGAAACATGAAATTATGGTCAATGTACGCTGCAATTTTATTTATTTTCAATTTTTTATTTTCTGGTCAGCCACATGGAAAAATAAGCAAAGAGCTCAGGAATTAAAAGACGATAATAAAATCATGAATTCATAAAATCGCAAAATCGTATTTATTTATTAGCTTTTGATGCGTAATTTTTTTTTTTGTTTTTGTTATTCACTTTTTTATTTTGTATGTAAAACAAAGCGAATAAACAAATCAAATTCGTCTTCATTATGTCTAATGACTTCAGCAAATGACATCATCAAAGCTTTTTTGCTGATAGTTATTTGGTTTTAAGTGGAAAACAATTTCGCCGGCCACATGTAAGGCCCCCGTCCATTCCCATATTAATCACCAGCCTGTAACATTTGACGTCTGCTCGAATGCAACGATGCAAAGCATTTCATACCATATAACACCATACGAGCATTCCGTTCCATTATATTCCAATTTTATAAATTTATCGCACCCACGCCGGCGTGTGATTCGAATAATTGCTTTACAATTTGCCGTAGCTGTTGAGATGTTAATAAAAGAAAAAAAAAAAAAAAAACAACAAATAAAATATTATTGTGCCTTTGGCATACAAATTGTTTGATGTATTTATATATTACACGCTCAGATATGTTGCCAAGATATCAGGTGTGGCTAAAAGTATTTTGTTATACATATCAATCTGAGATTCTGAGTTGTGGATATGAAATATTCTGGACCCTGAAGCTACGAGTTGCCAAGTAATGTATGATTCATTCAATATGCTGTAACATAGAGAATGTTTTAATTTCCAGTCACGTTCTCAATTTTCGACAATTTTGGTGTGATCTTTTTTTATTTGCTTATTTGCAGCATTTAATTGCGTTATGCTAACTATATCGAAAGACCTTATATATAATATTAAAATGAAATAAAATAAACGCTTTAAAATATGCATGTCCGATATTTTCAAAGGCTTTTATATGGACAAATATTGTTTCTCCTGCTTCTATTTATTTTTCAGGATATTTAAACTAAATTCTCCTTTAATGTTGTTTTTTTTTGGTGTTTTGAGATAAAAAATGAAAATGAAAATTATAAAAATAATAACTCATGTAACACTTATTTATATACATATTTTTTAATCTGTTTGATTATCATTTTATGCAATGGAATTCAAAAATATTTAAAATGTTTTTCCGTGTGCACACACTCTTTTGTTGACACTCCTCATATCACATTCGATTATGGGCTCGTCATCTACTGTACGGTGAGCCAATGTGCAACGGCGGCTTAAGATTGCTTCAGCGTTTGGGGAAGTCTCAAGCTTATAGTTAAATTTCAAAATTTATGGTAATTTTTGTGAAGGGCATAAAAAATTTGACACTTTCGCGTCAAAGCTCTTATGGCGCTGGTCGCGGCTGCAGAAGAGCCGCAAAATGTTGTTTGTTTACTCAAGCGAAATTGAAAACTTGTCAATCCTGTTCAACGCTGCCGGGTCATTACGTGGTTTCTCAGAGAATCGGCTGAGCTTAGCATTAGCTGAGATCCGTTTGGAATACATCGATCATATAATTTGTTAAACTCGCCTTAATTAGTCGTCATTTGAATATACACAAACAAATATTCATATGTATATATATAGTCTTACCAGAATACGAGTATTATTTTAAGTATTTGGGCACGCGCAAATCGCATTCAGGGACTTCGACCCTGTATCTGTATGTAAAAATCTTAACACTTAACAAAACACCTCATAAATTTTATGGGCCAAACAAAGCAAGACGCTTTGAGCTTAACTCAGAGCTCTTAGTGAAGAGCTCCACTCATTAGTGGCACAACAAAGAATAAAGAATCAAATTCAAAAATCAAAACCAAAACCAAACTCAGCCAAGCCTCTAAAATTTGAGTCGCCGACTTTAACAGCCACTTTGTGAGCGCTTGGCTTGGCACCGTCCGTTCTTTGGCTCTGTTGTGACTTTATTTCTCTCGTATGGCCATATGAGTACATACATATGAGACCATAAATGTGAGCATTTTTATATGCCATAGTATTCTTCTATATGTTTTTCAACTCTTGCGACACGCTATACACAATATATATGTGCCGGCCGCCAAGTCATTGAGTCGACAGGCCGCCGCTGGAAGGCAATATTTAAAAATCACTTTTGGTCTGCCTCAGACAGCAAACAACAAGCGAAAACCCAAAACACAAAGCGGTCACAGTGGCCGGCGATTGTCATAGAACTTCACCCACATAAATAACTGCAGGTTTTCTTGCCTTGATTTCCTTAGAGAACTGAGGTAGTTTAGCATTGTGGAGGTACCCTGAACCCAGCAGCAAGCCGGCAAACAATCAAAATGCACAAAAACACACATACACTCACACAAGCATGCGCAAGCTGCGGACTTTAAGCGTCGATGTAGTTCTTCGTATTCAAATTGCCCCACTGAGAAATGCTTTCTAAATTAACTTCGTTGTTTAAAGTCCGATCTTTAAGAAATTTTCAGGGATTTTATATAGCATAGATTAGAGTGTACTATACCATACAACTACCTTTCGAAACGAGCTTCTTTCAATTTATGACAAAATGTGGGTGGGTAACAAAAAAATAAAACATTTTAACATTTAACATAACATAACATTTAATCCTTATATAGATACTATACGACCACTTTCTAATGTATTTTTGTTATTAAGGCCTAATTTTTTAGATATGCTATTGATATTATGAAATTGGGAGAGATATTGATAAAAAAAAAAACAAAGCTCATGCTATGTATGCTTTCCGATAGCGATGCGTTGATGCACAGACGAACATAACTTGATCGACTCAACTTGTCGTGCTGATCAAGTATATATATTATATAATTTTAACCAGCTTCAATGGGTTCAGGGCTTATATGCAAAAATGTCAGGGAAAAATACAAGGGTAAATATTTTGAGTCTTATGGCAAAAAAGCGGCATGAACTCTGCGAAAGCAAATTTGAGGCTTATTCTTGAAACTTATATGCGTTTCGGTAAGTGCTCCATAAATAAGTGTAGTATTTGGCGTGTTTCTCTGCTTAATATTTGTATTGTTTTTGACTCTGTTAACGCAGTTTTTTTAGTTACCCTCACTACTCGTCATACTCGAGTTGTTTGAACTGTTGGCTCTAGCGCACCTTTCGGACAAACTCACATACAATTTATACTAGATACAATGTACACACGATACATTCGCTGTGCTGAACTCGGTAGCTGCCTATTCGGGCGAGTGGGCTGCGAGTCGAGATTAAATATGTTTAAATATTTATCAAATGTGGGAGTGTGCGAGACAAGTTTGTGAGTCAGCCAAGAACAGCGATTGTTACCTAGTTGAGAATATTGGTCAGGGGTCGCCTCGGCACGGTGACGGGGTCTCTCATAACGCTCGTTTTTCGAGTGTTAAATGAATGCTAAATATTTACGCTGATTTATTTGGTGCATTAGAACCGAGCACTAAGTGGTATATAAATATTAAGAATGTGGCTATAATTCAGTTGGGTTGTTTTTCTACACATTTTAAAGATTTTTTTGTATTTGTATTTTTCGCCTTTTTTTAATGACACAGTAGCTGCATATGGAGATGTTTATCTCATTGAGTTTTCTCTTCTCTGCATATAGGCCATAAGATTACCACAATAACCGCACCGGAAATGCGATATCCAGTGTATGTTTGTGAGGCTGATGCAATCTTAGCTTTCTCAGGCCATGAGACCGCACAAACTGTAAAGTGAGATCAGCCACCATGTTGACATCCATTTCAGTCAGTCAGTCAATCAATCAGTCTCGTACAGCGCTCAAGCACACCTCATCATATTGACAGGCATGCTTCCTTATGTTCGTGGCAGCCTCTCTAATTGCAATAGCGCAACAGCTACTACTACTACTACTACTATGGAACTACTATGCTACACTTTTCCCAAACCCAACTGTACAGGATGTGCGCGCCAATCTTGGCTGGCAAGCGCAGCAAAGACCAGATACATAGACGCTACACCTTGACGTCGTCATAGAGCTGTCATTCCAAGTAGATGTTGTTCATGTTGCTGTTGTTGCTGTTGTCTTTGGTCTCTTGTGGAACGCTTTCTGCTGATTTTTTAATTATTTATGCTTAAGACACGTTAATGATTTTCCCTGGAACTGCACAGATGCGGTTGCGTCTGCCGCCTGCTTACTCCTGTTGCAGTAGATGTCTTGGCTACTTGAAGAAATCTTTGCTAGTTACTTGCCCCACACACACACACATACACACACACAGCCACGATGTGCCACGATACGCAATTATTGCTTTGGTTTTATTGCACTATTCGCCACAGTTTGACCTGTAAACCGATTTGTCGGGTCTGCCAACTGTCAATTGCTCAACTGACCCCGTTCAAATTGGAAAAACAAGTTCTTCTGTTTGTCAAGTTGTGCTTGTTGTTGACAAGTGTCTGAAACTGAAGATTTTTATCGATTTGATTGGAATGGAATGCTGTCAATGAAATACCAGCGTTATAATTGAGAGTTAATGATCGCACAGATATGGTCTTTACGGCTCAGATTGAGATTTCATATGAAGATGTCGCGTGTGCTTATTAAATAGATCAGCGGTCTGCTCATTAAATTATAAATTGAATTGAAATTTTTGTTTAACCAGCTATTAATACAGATAAGTATACTTATCTTTTATCAGCAGAATTTTTTAAATTACTTTCAAAATATATATATATAGGATATAGATATAGTATGGCACAAAATAAAGTATTTACTAATTAATTTTGACAATTTAATAAATTTAATATAAATGTTATAAGTAAGCAAATAATTTTTGTTTTTAATTTTTCAATATACAACCTACTTAAAGAATCCATAAAGAGGCCTTCAGTGAATTTTATTCTCGATTACATGGATTTTTTCGTACATATGCTCTTACAATGCGTTAGCACAAGAAATCGGATGATTAGTTTTTAATGCCTTTTTAAACTCGTAAATATGTTTCGGTTTACTTCCGAAATATGAATATGAAATAAATATGGGTAGGTTAAGTGATAATTGATTAATTGATAAATATAATTGATTTATATTTAGAATTATTCAGATACCCTGTCTTTAGTGCAAATCTAACAGGAAAAAGACCCCAGTATTAGAATATATATCACATATCAAGCGCTGAACAATCCTGTATCTTTACGAAATATTGTCATATTCCTCTAAAATTGATTAATATCGAGCATTTAATGCATTTTGCAGGGCTGATATGTCGCCTAGTCATGCACCCTCCAGTAGAACATTCTTAATTAAAATAAAATGTTTAAGGTAGTAGAATCATATGTTACAGTTTGAATGAAACTCACACGAAATCAAACAGTGTCAAGAGCATAAAGACAAAGTTCATATAGGAACGCGGTTATAAATCCATATGAATATGATCCAATAAACTGAATTCCAGGTTACTATTTCTCGTAACGTAACTAAATTCAAATATGTCATACAGTTCTGTTCCATCTCAGCGAGTCATAAAAGTACCATTGAATTTAGAATTTATTAGATTGAAACTCTTTTCTTGCCTTTCGGAATTCATTCTGTATATAAATAAAAATAGCTCATTTAACTGGCATAAGTCGCAAGCATTTTTAATTGTTGTTGCTAATTGAACAATGAAAATTGTTTTAAAAATTAGCGGCGTGATTAAAAAAACATTTGCGGCGCATAAAATCAATAACAATCCGAAAGCTATTCAATCAACATGCCCGATGTCAGTGGTATGAAATTATAAAATCACACGAATATAGTATAATATATTGAATGCATAAATTGTAATGCACACTTACACATTGCTGCAGCTTGTTTGTGCGCTTATGTAACCCATTTTTATTTTTTTATTTTTTTCATTCTCAAATAACTTGCACTCAAACACGACTCATCATTTGGACAGACAACGGCACACGAAGCAGATGTCACAGATGTTGTTGTTGTTGTTGTTGTTGCTGTTATTGTTGTCAACATGTTGGCAGTTGTTGCAAGTTGTTTGCAACCTTGATGGGCCGCATCTTAGTTGTAACGACACGACACTTGGTCTTGGCATGACAATTGAAATGCAATTAACCGGCCAAGCGCAATTAAGTCGACAATTAACGAGTCACCAAACAGTCACCCAGCCAGCTCTCATAATTGCCATTAAATGCTTAGAGGTTTGTTTCGTTGGTTTTGGCCACACTGGTCATACACTGTACTCTTCCAAAAATAAAAAACAAAACTAAAAAAACTTGGGCAACACAGGCGGCGGCACGCCTTACAAGTTGATTTAATTACAATCAGAAGCGGGCCAAGCTCGCCGCTTCGCAACGACTTGAACCCAAGTTCAATGGAGCTGTCAATGTGTCCGCCTCGACAGTCCCTAACCCCATTGCAATTGCAGTGGTATTTGTTGTTTTTGTTGTATTTGTCAGTTCTCTCTGTTCTCGGTACCTCCACTTTTTTCTGTTTTTGTTCTATGGGCTTCATTTAAAAATTAGCCTAATAGCTTATGTTCCTGCTCGGGCGGCGTTTGTCCGGGCTATCTTCGCACGTTCCAGTTTTGATGATGTCTGCGGTTGTGTCTCCCATTTTCCGGTTGCAGTGCGTCGAGAAATGCAACTGGGAATGGGCAAAATTAGCCTACATGCAATTAAGTTGGAGGAAAAAGCGCTGCTTTGAAATTTGCTTTTAATGCTAGAGCTTTCTATGATGTTTTCTTTTTATTTTTTCAGGTTATTGTGCAAATTGCGTAAAAATATTTCTGCTGGCTTTTAATAAGTAGGTTAAGAATTGTCATAATTGGCTTGCACATTTCAATTGCCATAATAGAGAGATTGTTATTGCAGTGCAGTAGTTAGGGAATTTTCTAATAGGCAAAGTACTGGAAAGAACCGTACGGAATGAGTTGAAATTGCTTAAGAAGTTAGGTAAATGATTAATTGATCACCTTATTAGCAGTTCGTGTGTGTTGCATAAGTCTTTACAAATGATATATGATTGAATATTGATATTGGACCTTAATTAATCGAAGTATTTTATCGGCCATATGATTTTAAATAACATTATGTATAGCACTGCAAAATGTATTATAAAATGTTATCACAAAACTCGGCTATTGATGCTGATCAAGAATATATGTACTTTATGGGGTCGGAGATGCTTCCTTCTGCCTGTTACATACATTTTCATTTTGCAAAAAAACATTATACCCCTTTTACTCATTTTTAATGGGTTCAAGGTATAAAAACTTTGTTAAAATTTAATAAAGATAAATATATACGTGAATATAGGATATACAAATAGCCGAGATGTGTATAAGTATATTTGTTAAAATAAAATTAAATAAATTCAAAATTTAATGATAGTAAATAACGATTTTATAAATAAAACTGATATGTTATCGCATCAATGTATATCGATATTATATGTAGTTGATTACAAACGTTTTGATTATCGATATGATAGGGAATACCGCTATACAAAAACAGTATTATTAGAATGACTTTTGAATAGATTTGACCTATTAGTCAATTTTTTGAACGTTCCCAAGCATTTATAGAATAAAATAACTATTTAAAATTGATTTTACAAATGAATTTCACAGAAAACGATCAACACAGACACAAATTATATGCATGAGTTGTTTTTTGTGCTCTCGGCAAGCTTTAGCTCTATTTATAGGTAGAGTTCGGTGGAATCAATGAATATCTGCTAGAACGCAATTATTGCAAACGAGCAATACAAATCATGATAAGTAAAATTTGTTTATAGCCAAGCTGTCGAACTTACATTTTTTCAATAAAGCGTCCGGCAGGTCACGTTTGTCGCTGTCCATTTGCACTGGCAGCAATTTTAATGCCTTCCGTTCGCATTTCAATTGAAGCACAAAAGTAAAAATGAACATACATACATATGTTATATACTCGTGCATGTCTGTATATTTATCAGAAAAAACACGAGCACGAGAAAATGATAGAAGTCGAGCAGAATTTAATTTAAACAGAAATCGAAAAATTATAGCATCAGCGATTTATTTAATCTTTGTCGTCGACTTCGACGTCCTTGCGTTGGCTGTTTATGCGGAATGAAATTTGAATGAGGCCACGACCGGAGACGGGGCCTTTGCCGGGTCCCATGACCACGGGCTGGATGCACTGAAGCGTGTGGGGTGACAGCTGCAGCTAACGAATTTCTGTCATAGAATATGAATACAATTTTTTTATTTTTTGGTAGAATTGCAAATTTTTAGCAAAAAGCTATACGAAAAGGGATTATTTAGAGTCACATGTGAAAGGAGTTACGTGCAACATGGCTTGGGTTGGTTAGCCAAAAACGGAAGGTGAGTGCCGAAGGGTTGCTGGAAACACATGTGCTATCAACTCAAAGGGGTGTATCAAATTTCCTCAAAATCATTATGAAAACGGTATTTACCAAAGACGGGGGCGCACGCGACTTTTCGAGCTGATTGTAGACGATGAAGAGGAGGAAAAGCTGCATATGCACATATCATATATGAGTCCTGTGTGGATGAATACGACATGTGCCATGTGCCATGGCCCCGAGCCTTGTCGGGGTTGAAATTCAAGCCGAATATGGCAATTACAAGTACAAACACTTGTTGTAATGTCAGCTGTCAATAGCACGAGTCTGTTGCGAAGTGCTGGGGTTATTCCTGAATCGACAAGAGCAGATTTTCGTTTGCCAAAAAGGTCGAAGGTAAAATACAAATAAGAGTATTAGAGGGAAAGAAGAGCTGTCAAATCAAATACGGTTAATTTAATGTTGAACTTGTAGTCAACATAGAAAAATACAAACTACTTTTACCAATCACTGGATGAGATGAGCTTAAGCATAATTGTATTTACTTAAAATCTTAAAGAAATCATCTTAGTTAATAAATCATGAGTGCTGATAAAAATTTAGTTCGTATCTGAAAGTACAGTTGCAAAAATGTAAAGAAATTCCTCAAAATATTTCACCAAATTAAAAAAATTAAATTATTTGGAGTTAAAAATGTATACCTTTAATTATGAACTGCATAAAGTACATTTATAAATCAATCAATTGACCAGTAATATTGACAAACCATTATTTATTTTTTATTATGGAGATAAAATTAAAGAAGTTACTATTGAGATAGGAGATTTTGTCCAAATTGAAATGCTTAAAAGAAATATAAATTTAAGAGTTTGATTAAATTTTTTTTTTATTTCACAATATAGATGTAACTTGAGGCACAGGCAATTAAGTAACTTAACTTGCACTCTCAAAGTATTATTTTTATTAGAAAACCAACATAAAAAGCAGAGAAAAATTAAAATGGTTTGTCCAGATGGAATATTTGTAAATGAGCTTGATCACTTAGGAAATTTGTAACTAGTCAAAGCCAGAAAGATCCACAATCTGTACAATTTGTATAATCACAAACAACTACAAATTTGAATTTGTTGATCATAGATTTATGCATAAACTCAATTTTGTGAATAATTAGTTAAAAGTTTTTGTTTCTAAATTTATTTCCTTTTATTTCGAGCTCTTCCTCGTGAGTTCATGACAACAACAATAATTTGAGGCCCCTTCAACTTTATATGCCTACAAATAGAAGTGCCATCGAATTAATCGCCACTTTGCGTTTTCGGTTTCGTTTTTGAGCTGCTCATCAAATCGAGGCCTATAATGGTTTCTAGGCCCACAGCCGACCTTCAAAAGCATAAGCGTAATCGTTAGCAGACAAATGGAAAAATCAACTAAAAATAGCAAAAACCATTTGCAGAACAAATCAGCGTCGTCATTCATGCGGCCATCGAGTAGAAGATGCTGAATTAAACGCTGCCAGCTCATTCATAATTCCACAATTTTGTTTCTTTACATTTCTATTTTTTATTTTTTCCTATCGTCTGAGCTTTGATGAGTTGCCGCACTTGAGAGCTGACTTTTGATGTTTGGAATTGTACTTGAAAAAGTGCTACAACACTCGTATTTACTTGTGTCCGTCAGTTGAAGGCGGAACAAAAATTAAAATTCAAAGAAGAAAAAGAAAACAAAAATCGAGGTATATAATGCTAATAAAATTGATTAACATGGGGCGCAGTTGCAAACTGTTGATGACTGTCAGAGCCAGAGCACGCCCGCGCGCCTAATTTAATACATATCAGCGACAACATCAATTGGCTTAGACAATGCTGCTGCCTGCGTTAATCCCTCAGATACTTTTAGGGGGCACGACAGCTGCCGTTGCGACACTCTTGACACTACGACATTCGCTAAGCCTCGTTTAATCTATGTGACATTTTGTTTGGCACTGCACTGCGACAAATTGTGGCTCATGTGTATTTCTCTGCATATTGTTTTCTGTTTTTTTCTGTTATTTGGGCCTTAAAAAATTATATTTGACGGCCGCGAAAGCCGCTCATTATGGCTGTGATAAATGGTTAAGGCGTGCGGCCTGCATGGCCTGCACTTAATCCGTTCGAATTACACAGTTTGCTGCCGGAACTTTGAATTCATAAATACTTTATATGATCTGCATGATACTTGACTTCGACCTCAAAGTTCAGTTCACTTTGCCGTTTCATTTATTATGCGCATAGTTCGAAAAGTTACCGTATTATAAATTCAAATACCTGTAATTATATGAGAGAATTGATTTTAACATTGCGTGCTTACAGATTGTGTCACTTATTAAGTATTTAGAGATACAATTTAATATGAAATATGTATACGGAACAAAATTGAAACAATCAGTTTCAATATGGTTTTCATATATACACACCATTTTGATAAGCTGGTTTTGATCTTCGTTTTATTTTCGGCAGTTAAAGAATTGATAAACTCTTATTGGTAATATTTATATATAAATTTATCAGAATTGATTAAACAGTGCAAGCGCGGAGCTTATAAAATATATATATGTGTATAGTAGTTTTAAATTTCATTGTTTTCTGAATTATAAAACTATCTGTATATACAGAAGAATTAAAAGTATTATTGGACTGAAATTATTATAATTTTATTAAAATGTTTAATCAACTAGAAAATGATCAATGTTTGTAATTTTTCAATAATTTTTACTCTCGGCGTTAGATAATTTCTTTTTAGATATTCATTTAACAGCACATTCCAATCTTCAATCCAGCCAACTATTTTTTATTGTTGATTTGTATCGCATATCAAACTTCATATCATATATCTTACAATGTTTTTATCTCTGAGTGGTTGAGCTTATTCAACTCTCATAAGTCGTCTCTTTCACTAAATTGCACAATTCATCTCTAATTGAAAAAAATGCGAGTACTTGCCGCATGGTTTGGGATTTTCATTTCTCTGGGGTGTCTGGGTCTGTCTGTGTAAATCGCCTTAGTCTCTAAAAATTATGTCACTTGCGACATTTTAGATACCATTGTTGTTGCTGTCGCAGTGCTTACAGTAATTGTTGCAACAATTGCAAAGTATATTATTTTCATTCGATTTTGTTTTACTTCTGTTTTCTCTTATTGTGGCGGCTTTCGGCCGACAGCGTTGTCTGGCGTAACTTGACACTCTTGTAGTAAAATTGGCGCGACAATTTCTGTCTGTGGGTCTGTCCGTCTGTCCGTCTGTCCGTCTGGCCGTCTGTCTGTCTGCCTGCTGCCCCTTTCGAGTGGGTCGCTGTGGGCCTGAATTCCCGGTTAGCCTAAGTGGTATCATATTTTGACCCGACTTTTTTCATATGTTTGTTGTCTTTTGTAAGTTTTTATTTTTGACATTTTTATTTACATTGCATAAAATAAAATGGTGTTTCAATTTAAAATTTATATACATTTAAGTCTGGCTATATTTTTCCTTTATTATCTCATTGTTGTACCGCATTGTGTAAAGTGTTTGCACACTTTAATTTGTTAAATAAGATTTATAACAATTGTAATATATGCCTTTCGCTCACTCGTTACTTGTGTGTTGTCAACAATAACAAATAAGCGTATTTAAATATATAAATTTGCCAACAAACTTTTTTCTCACGCTGATTATTTTATAATCAATTTTTTGTCCTGACTTTTTATGGTAATTGACCCATCCCTTGCCAGTGCAAACCGCAACAGTTGGCTGCATTTTCTAAAAAATCATTTGCATATTTTTGCAGACTCGTCTTAGGTCTGGGAAAGGCATTCTGCCAAGCGTATTTATATATTTTTGTTCTCATCTTTTGCTTTTAGATGTATGTGGTGTGTCTAGTTACATGGACAACTCTTAATTATAGCATCATAAGACTGTTTATACTTATATGTTGGCCGCCCCGAGGGCCTAGGAACTTTTTGGGCATCAACGACTATTAAAACCGCAAATTGCCGTAACTTGGCTCAGATATTTCCGCTTCCGTTTGTCTCTCTCTCTCTCTCTCTCTCTCTCTCTCTCTCTCTCTCTCTCTCTCTATCTCTCTGTGTCATTTGCGCTGCGGATAATATATCTTTTTGCCTGTGCTCCGTAGTTCTGATGTTAGGCATTTTGGCTGAGGCATTAGTCTGTACTTTAGATTAAGGTAAACTTTTGTGGTTTTATTTGCATTCAACTCATGATCGCAAATCATGTTCGCCCATATTCTTATTTTTATCTGACTCAATCATTAAAAAAATAATAATAAAAAAATTATGTGTTACTTCTACAAAGCAAAAGACTAAAATCCATTTACATATGTGTAATTGTTACCGGTAATGTCTAGTCATATACTTGCTATCAAATATTTTTACGAGTAATATCAACAATTTAAGACATCTTACATAGATGGGGTGAGGGTAGGCAGGGTTAAAGTTTATTTGTTAAATTATAATCAAAGCATCATAACCTTTATGTCCTAATTGAATTTATGAAATGTAATTTATAATTTTTTATGCATACTTGTATAAGTGCTATAAATAAGCGACTCCCAAATTATTATTTTTATTGCTAGTTATTTACGAAATTTTAACACTTTCGGATCGCTAAATTTTACTTGTCAAATGCGACAATATGCATAAATTAATTTGAAATTTCAGATGTCTGCACTAAATTAGATTTATTTATTATTTATTGAGAATTATAATTGGTAATTAATATTCTCAAAACTCAAAGCAAAACTCAAAAAAAAAAAAACAAAAAAAAAGCATATCAGCATAGTGATGATAACTTGTATTTCTTGATGACATTATAAGCAGTTGGCTTTACCGAAGCAGCTCATCTACATAATCAGATGAGAATTGTTCTGGTTAGTTGTAAAGCTTAAACAAAAAGAGACTGAAATTGTAAGTTTCAGCTTCACAGGGAGAAAGAGCAACAGCCTTTAAATGTGCTGACGACGCCTTCGGTTACATTTGGTGGCAGAACATGCAAAGTTTTCGTTACATATTCCACACCATCCAGACGATGTAATCCAACCTGGCAAGCACTTAACTATGCCACTGCCGATGTGTGTGCAGGGTGTAATTTAAGCATGTTATATACCTTTGTATGTTGTTATGTTTAAACATTGCACAGTACAAGCTCAAAATCAGCATGCCTACTGCCAACTGGCAAGTGCTGCCTACAGCCAACTCCCAACTAGTAACTGCAAAAGGCGAACTGGGCCTGCGCCCGTTTGCCTTTCGACAACTGCTGCAGGTTGCTGGCGGCGCATAAATTCGTTGCATGTAACAACGGCAACAACGCGACTATAGTTGGGTGGGTTGCTCATCTCCCTGCTGGGCTGGGTAAGTAGTGTGTATCCGTGAGAAATTCTATGTTGATATTCTCACGCATGTCTCTAGGATATGCACGAGTGAGTTTCTGTTGAGGCAACCTACCAGACCTACTCGGGTTCAATAATTGGTGCACTATTTTCCATGAGTTTATTTTAGTTTAGTGATTTTTGCGCGCTACACTTCAAACCCAATTAGCATGCAACATGGGAGAACAACAGCAGTTTGTCCCATGTTAAGAGCGTGGTCCGTGCCCGCTTGTGGCTGCCACTTCAGGGTGCCGTTAACACTGGCAGCGGTACAACAACAAATTGCAACAGGTTCAAAAACTAATTTGCATGCATGAAATCGCTAAGTGAGCCGAGACACGACCGAGACACATCGACAACCCCCCTGCCTGGCAGTCACTTCATCTAGTCATATGCTTCAAAAGCAAAAAAATAAAAAGAGTAAAAAACCCGTCCAAAACTATACCAACTACCAACAGCTGGGGCCCAGCCCCGACAGTCATCCGTCTCAGACCTCCATTGTCTGTCTGGCCGTGTGCGGTTGGTCTGTTGCTCTCCACTCATTTGATCTTTGGCCAGACAGCCGCTTTTCAATTGAGCTTGAAGTGGTTGCCGCAGCTATAGATCAGAATACACGCCGATCCAGGTACACAACATATAATCGTACACTGCCATAGATATTTACATTCTGTTGCTTGTGTCACTTGCCAGTTGCCAGCTTGTCTCTGCCATAAGTCCATAGGTGTCTGCTGTTTTGATTCGAGTTCCTATCCATATGTGTTTTTACTTATTGCTCTACTTTGTCATTCACCTAGCCAGACATTAAAACTATGACATTGCGTTGGTTATAACTCTTGTACCACAATGAAAGTACGAATCTAATAAACTTTATTGTACATAAGTAACACCAAGGAAAATGTATTGAAATGTTGTTTTCAAATAGTTTGTAATACTAAAAATCTTTAAAATTAATTGATTATTAATGTGAGGCTCCATATATTATTGAGATATAATGAACAAAAGTCCCTTAAGATCACGAAATAAACTTAAATTTCGGAGTATATGGAAATCAAAGATCGTCTAAAACTCTTTTTAAAAAAATAAATACTAATCTTATTGAATTTTTAGTTAATATTTGACAAAAGAAACTTACTTTGTATTATTACTTTTTTTCTATTATCTTCTCAATCCTACGAGTTAAAACTTATATGTTATGCCCTTCACTAGAGCTACAAAAATATGAATAACTGTATGTTGTTCTTATAACTATTGTTTATTTGAAGTTAACATTTTGTTTAATGCCTTAATGTATTTTTCAAAATTTTTTGTTGTTAAGTAATCATTTTGATTTATATGAGAGGAAAAAGAATAAAATATAAATTTAAAAAAATATTTTTTCTTTTATTTATTCTCCGATAATATACATTCATAAAAATAATTATTCGGGTACCGAAAATAACAGTTCTAGTTTCATGCACCTGAATTTTAAAAAAGTAATTATTTTAAGGACAACTAACTTGCTTTTGAAACGGGAAACTCATAGAGCCAAACAAATGGTTTAAGTTCCTACCTATACTAAATATACATATGTAATTCAGTATTTTCAAGTATTTATTACTTTTGTGTCTTACATTATTCTTTAAGAGTATTTAACCTTTGTCTATTTTACGGTTTTCTATTAAATGATTTCAATCATATCAATCAGTTCACATACATGTATGTATATAGTTCTGCATATATATATTGAAGTGCCTCTTGTGGCCCTTGTTCGTTTAGTATCCGCGCTGATTGACATTTGTCGGCATATTGACTGCTCCATTTAAATGTGAACACATACAGATAGGCGCATATGTGTGTATACGTAACTGAGTATATGTATATGTAAAAGTTGATACAATTGCGTTGGTTGTTCGATCGAATGTTGTGTCATAAATCAAGCCAAATACAACGATTTATATACCTTGCTTGTAAGGTTGAACATTATTGTGGCCGGGCAGAATTTTATTATTATTGTCGTCGATGGGTGCGTAAGGTTCAATGTTTATATATCCAACTGATTTGCAATTCCAATTGATGTGTGTGCGTGTGTGTGTGTGTGCGTCTGTCTGGGCTGCTCTACTAATTATGATTTATAAGCAACGATATGGCTAATTTATGTAAGTCTTGGCTAAGTGGCAAGTGTGTTTACCATTTTCAAAAAGCATTCGTGTAAATATTACACTTTTATCATGTTTTGGTGTAAGCAAGAACCAGAGATAATATAAGTTATAAATTGCGGTATGGTAATGAGTTTAATGTGAATGTTATTAATGCTGTGTGATTTGTTTTGAGTCAAGAACTTACTCATATGCGAAATAATGTAAAGAATTCCTTATATATTATCTCTTATAGATGCTGCCAATAGCGAGCACAGTCCAGGCGAGGAAAAAATTCAAAAGGAAATTGAAACGATCGACTACATCGACAAGTGAGTACATGCAAAAAAAAAATTAAACATACAACAAAAAGCTCAAATAGAACCAGTAATTATAGAGACAAATACGGAACCCAAATAGGTGTCAATACAATTTAATTCGAATCAAAACCAAATCAATTCAATCGCAACTTTGACAGCCAATTTAAGTTGCAGTTGAAAATTACCAACTGCCAAACGAGTGCTGTAATTTTCAATTGCGCTTTTTTACATTTTTATTTCTATTTTTTTTTGCTCTGGTAAACGCCCTTAAAAAAACACACGAATTAAATTAGACAGTCGCCAGAGTTGCCACCAATTACAAGTGGAATTAACTTGTAGCAATTTCAAAACCATAATTGTTTACTAATCTTGGCGTTGCAGTTACCGTTTGGCCATTTGGCCATTGCCGGAACGTTGTGCAAATTGTGTATACGCCACGTTTGACCAATCCTCAAATTGACAACGCTGAGTGCTGGGTGTTGCTGCTTTGTTGCTGTGGTTGTTGTTGGGTTGTTGGTACATGAACTACAATTACAATTTGTTAGTTGTTCGATTGTCGTTCCTTTTTATTTATTTTTTGTTCTCTTTTAAGTGGGTGACCACAGTTTTTTTTTATAGGATAGGACAAATGAGGGTTTTAAATTATGAAACGATATAGACTTGTTTTCTATGCAAAATATGTAAATGGCTGCGCTCTTTTGTGTATTGGAGTCATCGAAAGTTTCTCGCTTGGTGTTGAATAAGTGACCAATTCAGTTTAGAATTAAAACATAGTTATTTGTAAAAATCGCATCTTCTTACTCTTGCAAGAAAAGGTAAAAGTGTTAAATAAAATTAACCATAAGAATTTATAAAATATATTCATTTATATAATGATGGTCTTGGCGACCTTTCCATTTTATAATTGTTTAGTTGGCTGGCTCGAGGTCCGGGTTTGTTTTAATAAAACAATGAAAACAATTTTATTGATTTCTGCTTCTTATATATTTCGGTTGCGCATCGGCAAACCGTCTTCCGTCTTCCGTCTTACACGTCTGAGCTTTATGACGTGGAGATTTAAAGTAAAATACTCCTGCAAATTGCTCGAATAAATGTCATGTAGAATCTGTGGACTGTATATATATAAATACTATATTTTTGTCAATGGAACAAATATATGTGTATTGATCAACATCAACATCGGTCTACTATATTATAAAGGTCTGTAGAAAGAATCGCTTTAAAAATAAGCTTGACTAAACTAGGCAATTACGAGCTTCTCAATTCTGTTCACATATCTTCAAGCCCGTAAGTCCTGTATCAACTGTCAGCACTCAGAAGGATTTCCTATTCATTCTGATTAACTTGATGCACAATTTTATTCAAATTTACAAGTCAATACTATTCCATGTTAATGGAAACTAAACGATGCAAGCTTCCGCTCTTGTGTGGCAACACACAATAAATTGTTATCTAGAAAGTCGCACTCGCTCTCTTTTCCTCGCCTTGTGCGCTTAACCCAAAGAATTAGCCTGATTGCACAGGCTTTATACGTTACCTCTTTCATGTTAGCCATGGAACCCGTTCGGCCTGAAGTGTGAATTATGCAGCAATTTTTTTTAATTATTTTATTACTTGCGGTCATGAGCACATTTAAGCCATTTGTGGACGCCAATTGGACAACAACAACAAGCGTCTCAATGATCGCCACAGTTGTTACCATTTATATGGCCAATGAACACGGGCGAGTTTCAGCTCAAACACACACACACACACACACAGCACACACATACAACATCAGATTGCGCAATGTTTAATTCAGTTAAACAGCCGCCAAAATCGGCTGGTGTGGCAGATTTTGCAGTTTTTGCTGACACCGGCAACTTGTTAAGTTTTTTCCAACATTAAATGGTAATTTTTTTCCGTCGTTCGTTCGACTTTTTCTTGATCATGTAGCCCGTCCAATCGTTGATGTGTTTAATACATAATTTCCTTATCGTTGCGGTCATATTTTTTTATTTTTTGATTTATACATTTTTTTTTTATAATTTTTTGTTACTCGTTCAGCGTATAAGCCTGGCTAGCTTATTGATATGTGGTCGAGATTTTGCTTCTTAAAGTTTAATGACTCCAAAATAATTATGACATTCAAGTTGTAGTTGCAGTTGTTGTTTTTGTTGCACTTGTTTCAGTTGTTGCTTTGGCTGTTGTCTGCCTGTTGTATAGTATGTACAACACTTTTTTGGTTTCTTGGGTAGCGTTGGAAACTCGTTTTCGAGCTGCGGACATCACATCTTGCATGAAAAATATTGCAACATTATAGCCAGGCAGCGACATTTAATTAACTTCCCATAAGATATTAATTACCCATGGGATAACATTGAAACGTATACGGGAAACAACCATATAATTTCTTTGGCAGAACAAAAGACTAAGACAACAAACTAGTCAGCCTTTGACATAAACGAGAATAGACAGATAAATAAACATGAATTCATTGGATTTGTATGCATTTATCAATTCTTATTCTGTTTTTTACAAACAAAAAGTATATTATAAAATATAGTTAGATGGCAAAAATAAAAAACAAATCGGATTATTATTGCATTTAAGTATTAAATATTTTATCTTTATATTACTTTTTTAATCTATGAGCTTTTCTCATCGTAAGCATACACCATTTCAATAAAATAATAACGACTAACAATTGATATATGTCAATAAATATTTACCTATAAGTATTTAAAAAGTTTATTTAATCATATGATATTTCTATATATGCTAGTTACTTTTTAGTCACATTAATAGAAATGTAGCTCATTTTTAATGCCTTGCAATTTGCCAAATTGCTTTCAGATGTTGAAAGTAAAAATATATCTTACGCTATACCACCCGCATGCATACACAAATTTGAGAAGAAAAAAACTTTCTATTAGCTATCATAAATATAGTTTCACTTTTAGTTTTGCAAACAAATTAAATACAAATGCGTTCAATTTATAATATATACCCATATATATATATATCTTGATTGATTATATTGCACCCACAATTTTGGACAGTTGAGTTAATTAACATTTGAACACTAACAAACGCTAAATCCCAGCCAGGTGCTAGGTTTCTCTCATAAATTGATTTGAGTACATTCAACTGGAATGCAATGGCACTATAAAGAAACTGATAAATCCGGGCTTACGTATATTTCTCAGCTTAAAAGCGATGTAATCTTTAAATGGCGTCTATAAAAATGAGGCAACAACTTTATTTAGTATTATCCCATTAAATGTGATGACAGCACTTCTTCGCCTACACATATTCAGGCTGCATGCAAAACAACATTCGCATGCGCGCTGACAGGTTAAAAGTCAACCAACTACTTAGCTTAGACTTGACCATAAATTAAAGCATCATCATCATACTCAATTGCATGCGCATAATTAGAATGTTATCGACGAGCTACAACTTAATAAGGCAAATGAATCGCTTTCTTTTGGACAGCCTCAAAATTTCACTTTCGACGGCGCCATATCAAAATCAAGGCTTGTTTTTGTGCGTGATCACGTTTTATACACTTAAAGTGGACAAAAGGGTATACTGTTTTTGTGCAAATGATTGTAATAGGCAGAAGGAAGCATCTTCGCTAAGTCGATCTATCAAAGTCCTATAGCCGGTCTGTTTTTTTGCCTTTCCTGGCTACCCCACATTTAAAAAATATTTATTATAAAATATAAATATCATAATATCGATAAACATCGATTTTGGTGCTAGGTTTTTAGGCACTAGTCGAAAGTAATAAATTTACACTCGCAACCCCCAAATTCTACATAAATTGAAAAAATCTAATTTTTACATGCACATCGATATGGTTTACGTATAGAATTGAATGTCATGTTTAAGCCCTGAAAGTTGCATATAGTTCGCACTAAAAGCTTAAACGTTAATAAAGAATTCGTACGAGGAAATTAGAAGGTGTGTAACTGCAGGTGAGTGCTGGATTCAGGGTATTTCCTAGTCGGACGCACTCGTCTACAGCAGTCTCAGTTGCTTTCGAAGCGTCATCTTTGCTTTGGGCTAATCGGCAAAAAACTGGCTCAGAGAGAAGTGGCTCACGTATGCAAATGAAGCCGAAGAGTCAACAAACACACGAATTGATGGCAATTTGTCGCATGGCTGTCGTGGCTCTTGTTTTTGTTGCTTTCCATAGCCGTAACGCATTTTTATTAGCATATACACACACGCACACACGAACATATAAAGTGTGTGAATATTGAACAGTTTTTTTGTGTTTTAATGTGCAATTTATTACGAAATTTCCTACGCAAAATTCATGTGCGAAAAGACTTTCACTGACGTGAGTTTTTAATTGCAGATATTTTAAAGATTTCGTTGCACTCTCAGGATTGCAGTTGTTGCTGAGGCTGCTGTGGCTTTTCGGTTCATGGTAAAAGCAAAAGAAATCAAATGTTATTAGTTTTTTGGCCTGGCCTGTACGAGTATTGGCACTTATCAGTCTGCCAGCCAAACACCAAAAGCCTTACAAATAATAAGTAGTTGGACACCAACTCGTACTTGCAGTTGCAGTTGCAGTTGCAGTTGTCGACTGTGCCCCCTGCTGCTGTTGCATGCTTTTGCGTTTGATGAACTTTTGGCAAGAGGAAACATCTAACTGTACGGGCGTTGTGTGTGCGCGCTGGTGGCATATTATTACACGATGTTACAGCGATCAGCGCGACGAAAAACAGGTGTAACCAGTGATGGCGATTACGTGACGTTCGACCTGCCAGCCGATTATAATAACAATAAAAAGACAACTATTTAAATATATAAAGAGGGGCTTTATTTGCTTGAGTTAGGTTATTTTTCCCCCTTTTGTTATTGTTTGCTTTTGGCAACTTCATTTGGTAACTGGCTAAGGTGCTGGCACGGCGTTAACTGAAAATATCAAACGGTCGTCTGCTTATGGACTTAACATAATAACAACAAAAACAAAAAACTATCAAATGACGAACCAATAAATACAGTTTATAAATAGCTTTGGGCCAAACGACTAAAGAGCAAAGTCGTTGCGCATTCCCAAGACAAAAAAAAAAAAAAAAATATTTAACATCCAACTACAAAACAGAGAGTATGCTGGGAAAGCTTATAAAGGGATATACGAAACAAAGGCGAACTTTTGTAAACGAAAATCATTGAGTAATTCGAGGCGTAGCTGGAAAATTATTTATGAACAACACCTATAATTCACGTCAACTTTTAACTTTATTAACCAAATTTGTAGCGAGGCTTGCTTGTGGTGGATGTTAGTTATACATGCAAATAGCCAACAAGTAAGGAACAAACTCAGTTGTATCTATCGCTTCTTTAATAAGCTCCTAATACTATCATCAGCCGACTTTGCTATCGCCTCAAGACTTGCAATCTCCTTGTCAGTAGTTCGAAGCTTAAACTCGCTGTGAATTACAATGCATCAAAACACGAAAGACACATTGGAGACAATATATCAAATTTTGAATAGCTTTTCTGGTGTCTAAATTGAATTTTAATTTGCGAAACTCTTAAACAAAGCTTATTCACACTTGCAAAACTTAATTTAGTTAACAAATTTCTTAAAGAAATATATCAGGCAAAAATTAATCACTGCAAAGTCTTGCAAATGCGAACTGAATCGTTTTCAATGCATGGAAGTAAAACAAAATATTTTCTTTCATGAAAATTCATAGAGCAGCAGTCCAAAAAAAAATAAAAAATAAAAAATAAAATAAACAAAAACCAAGTCGAACAAAGAAACAAGTTTGTCGCCTAAGTCTTTTGTATTTTTTTTGTTTTGTCAGCGGCGCGCGTTGACAAACTGAACGCAAGAGCTAAACAATAAATACTGCACAATGATAAATTAATATGTGAAAAAAGGCAATAAAAATGTATATTTCTTCTTTTTTGTTTTATGAGTATTAAAAAATGCAGTTAGTGCTCTAATTAAACGTTTATGCTTATCAGATGGGCGTTGCAACAACGAAACGCCCCGAAAAAATGGGGATAAAACCCAAGCAAAAGCTGTAGGAAACGCAAATATTTCAGCGCGTTTTTCACGTGATCAAGCGACTTGCTCAATTTGTGGGCGTAACGTCCGTGCCCACTTTTATGTATTATTTATTTCGGAGTTTTTTTTGTTTCATATACCCTTATAGAGGGTATTCTAGTTTTGCTAGGAAATGTGTTATGCAGTGAAGGAGCTCCGCGTAGATAGTTGTAGGTATATAAGCAGATATAGTCGCGTCCTAATAGACTTTGGAATAATACAAGATAAAGAAGAAGAGTATTAACAGACATACTCATTCATATCTCAATATCCTGTAAAAGATATTAGTGCCTAATAATGAAATTCTTATCAAAATAAGCAAAAAAGTGTCACTATTAAATAATTTATCTTCCATATATACCGGTTTAAAATACCATTTTACAGCTAAGATCAAATATAAATATATTGCAAGAGTTATTAACTTTCGGCCTGCCAAAGACAACTGTTTTGTTTAGTTTTTTTTTTCGTCTTGGTGGGCCACCTGCAGTCATTATGATCCATTAATAAATGCATTTTGTGCAATTTTATTGGCACGAGCCGCTGCTGTCCGCTGAGTTCTGGTTCGGCTTTCACAACAACAAAGCGTCGCCCGCCTGCGGGGGCACAAGCCATAGCCATGGCCAACTTAATTTGAAATGTAAAATATCCAAAATATGGGCGTCGACTTAGCTTACAGACTATAGACGCAGTCTGAAATTGGTTAGTTCACTTGACACATAAATTACCTTAGTTCCATTACTTATATTGGGAGCAAGGCAACGGGGGCGCCCATTGACCCTAAAATACTGGGACTAGAATGGGCAAACAGTTACAGAAATACGTTAATAAGGCAATGTCTTTAATAATGAACCCAACCATTTGGTCTTTCCGAAACAAATTGTTAGTTGCAGCCAAAATGCTGGCGGTTAAAATTCAGAAAGCGTTTGTGCCATGTGTGAAATTAGCATATGAGTAGGAAATGCACGTGAAGCATTTTGAAAAGCAGTCATGAAATCTGACCAGGCATTAACATTTTCATCGGAGACTCACAAATATATGGAATCATAATAGACGGCAAAGGGGACAACTATAACTATAAACCGCTGGCAGGCAGGCAGCTTCAACCTGGGGACTATATGCATGAAAATTAGCCGGCATGCGAGGCAGCAGCGTTGGGGAACATTACAGCATTCACCCATTGCAACACATGAAAGTAAGCAAATGCGAGTAAGTAAGGGGTTATACGATAGAGACTAACTGGCACGACAGCTGTTGGCGCTGCCTGTCAAGCGTTTTTGGGGAACGGACAGGACTTGCAACGGCACCGGGACAAAGACAGTGTCTGAAACATGGGCAGGTACAGTCACAGGGAGAGGGAGACGCTGCCTGTCAGACAGCTGAAAAGACAGATAAACAAGTTGTGTGTGTACTGCGCAGGTCTTATTTTTTCTTCTTTTTTTTTATTATTTATATATGCCATAGACGTGCCAACTTTGAACCAGTTATAAACAAAGCAACTTGGCCAACCAAACAAAACTTGCGAGCTGTGTGTCTTCGTCTTTGAGTTATGGCGAAATTTGTATGCCTTCCACAAATTACAAATTGGATGGACGCTACTGAAAATTACATATCCATTGACAGTCTATAGAGAAAGAGTATTAAAATTCAGTGTCGTTTAAGTTTATATGCAAATTTAAAAATAAGATTGTGTGTGATTATTTATACA
Organism: Drosophila ezoana; assembly: GCA_035045725.1. Classification (NCBI taxonomy): domain Eukaryota; kingdom Metazoa; phylum Arthropoda; class Insecta; order Diptera; family Drosophilidae; genus Drosophila; species Drosophila ezoana. The sequence continues at coordinate 513,217 of JAWNOU010000197.1, read as the reverse complement.
AAATTGTGAAATTATTAAAATCTACTTAACACATAGGTTAAAGAAAATAAAAAATAATGATAGATATTAAATAAGATTTTTGACAAATCATTAGATGAAATTTAAATGAGATAAGCTTCTTTTTGATAAGTGGTCTGAAATAACAAACCAACAAAAAAGAAGATTAAGTAGTTCTATCGAGAACTCGACAAATAATGTGTTTAAGGGCCAAAAGTGTTTGACTTACGCTTTAAGCTAAACGTTTCATTAATCGTCAAAGATAATTTAATTTAATTTTCATAGTAAGTGTGCTACTTAGATACCTCCGAGAAATTATACTTAGTCTTGCCGTAGTATATGGAATCGAAAATCAATTCCAATATTTTTAATTTATTTAGACTTTCCAGCTTTAAAAATATATATTGAAAAAAAAACTAATCAAGCATATAAAGATTTTCTAATTTATTTATTTGTACTTTATTCGCCAATCATTGTCTTATGAAGTATATTTGTCAGTCTTGGAATTTTCAGAATCGAATACTTTAAAGGCCTCTATTTAACTTCGTTAAACTCTTTGCAATTGTGTTCATTTCGCTTCTGAGCGTTAAAACTAAGATTTTTTATTGTTGATTTTGTAAATCTTATATACCTTACCTGAACGATGGCAGCGCACTGGGCGATAAGTCAAGCTGACACAGAAAAACAGGATTAACTCCATAAGGTAGTGAGTCAGAGCGGCAGCTGAACTACAAATCTGCAACTTGGCGGGGCACTCGCTCAAGATAAATTGGCAACACGCGCCGCAGATGCCGCTGTAACAGTCACCCCCGTACCCCTCATACCGCTCTGACTGTGGCAGCTGCTCCGTCTGCAATCGCGACTTGGCTGCGTTCGCTAATTGCGTTGGCCTCTTGTCCGGGCATCAGAGTTCAAAATGTTGCGGTTAATTGTCTGGCAATTGATTAACTCTGAACTTTTGCCTCATTAGACTAGAAAATCGGCAAATAAGAAAGAAGCAATGAGAATACAACACCGAAGAAAATAAAAAATAAATAAAAAGAGAGTCCGATGCCGCACCCAGAGCCAGAGCCATGCCCTAAAAGTCATCATACCCTAAAGCAGTAGCTAATTAGTTGAAACGGTTGACGAACCAAAAAGCCATAAGCTCTGAAATAATTACGATCCATTCGCTGCGCAAATTAAATTGCCACTGGTTTTTTATAGTGTGTGTGTATGGGGTAAGGGGAGTATGTACGGGGGATAGATACCTTCTAGCCTGTCTGGCCAGCGGCAGCTTTGGCAATTTCGTGATGGCCAAATCAAAAAACTGGGAACACTGATTGCTCCCATTGGAGTCAGAGCCAAACTTGAATCATAACTTTATGACTCAATCTCTCTGCGCTGTGCTGTGCTGTATTGGCTCCAATTTATCTATTTCCTGGTAGCTACACCCAAGAGCAATCACTAGTTGTAAAGCGCAGCATTTGCAATTGGGGCCAATTTTGCCTGCAAGCTCCACAAGATTTTGATTTAGTAGTGTGTGCCCCATTTTGTTTGTGTCTTGGGTAATTTCTTGGACTTCGGCTTTATTTCATATTTTACGTTTGCTTGAAGTTATTGTTTTATTGTTGTATATAGGAAGATTATATTCCGAGCAATTATTTTATTTTACAATAATTTAAATAAGGTTACACAAATATCAAAGTCAAAATATCCACCGAGTGAAGAGTAGACAGTTTATGTATATAGTTTATATTATGGAAAATAGAGTACTTAAAGCAAAAAAGAAAGCAGAAAATATAGTCCTTGCATATATTTTACTTTCGTTCTGTCTCTCTCTCTCTCTTTCCCCGTTTTTCTCTCTCTGTATATATTTACTATGATCTACTAAGCATTTTAGATAATAAAACACAAAAGTAAAGAGTAAATAGTACGCATAATAAAATAATAGTAATATAGGACATATATTATAAAATCTACTTTTTTCAGATGGCTACTATTGCCTTCACACTCTCTTTCTGTCTCTTGTTTGCATTGTATAGTTGATATATATTAAGTATTATATATAGACTAAATTAACCTAGCATGTAAAATATATAATACTTCTATTAGATTACTAGTAATATTCCCCCTCTTTCTGTCTCACTCTCTTTCTCTGTCTGTTTCTTACTTGGCTGAACTTTTGACCTCTCGTTTTTCCTGCTCCTACGCTTATATTTCTACATCTGTCTTGGAATAGAATATTGTAAAACATTTTTAACAAAGTTTTATCAATATCATTTTATTCCTCTGTACACCAAGACGGCAAAGCAACCTTTTGTTAACAAGTTCAAAAGTCGTTTCCGAAAAGAGACTCATATTTTTATGTTGTTTTTATTTTTATTTTGGTCTAACTCGACATAATACTTTTGACGCTTGCGTGTCAAACGCATCACAAAGGTTTCGGCACCTCAATTCTCATCTCCATTCCGTTTGGTCTCTCTTGTGCAGTAACACGTTTTTAGCAGCTTTTTGCTTGAATGCTGTTCATCATTAAAGCTTTTAAATATTTTGTGTAAAAAATAATTTTCAATTATATATGAAAAAAAGATGCATATGGTAAAAACACGTAAGAAACTTGCTTAAGTTGCAAATTTTCTATGAAATATCTGATGGTGCATTCAAAATAAAAACTTGAAGCCTAACCTTGAGTCTTAGCAGCAAGTGTGGTGCTGTTCTTAATGAATACGGGTATGTCTGATTGCCACATAATAAAAGTTGATGTCTACATTAACCAAATCATGCTTTTTATTTTGCAATAGTATGACGCCATCAAGACAAGCTAGAAATTTGTTAAGCTTAGCTCATTCAGTGAGCTACATTTCAAAAATTTATTTTTAAGTATTTGAATTCAGTACCAATCGCTCTCACTTAAATCATTTAAGGTACTCTTACAATTATCGCACCCTATTATAGGTTAATACCAGACAAAGACGCTGCGGGGCCTCCTACATGTTGAAACCTTTCATCAAAAGCCTTTTCAAGTTTTAATTTTAGCGCCCTCGGCAATGGAGCTCTTGAAAATTTTCTCATTATGTGAAATCTATACCAGCATTTATATATGTATGTACTATAAGTATTTGCGCAGCATTTTTGTATGTATGGGTAAGAGCAATTGTTCAAAGATGATGGGAAATTCGATAACAGAGTAATCAGTGCGTTGATGGCTTTCATTAGAGCTTCAAAGCATCTGATGTGAGAAAATACTCTTTTGTATAGTTACTTTTCAAAAGTTAGACTAACTAGCACAAATCCTTTCTCTTTCACTCCTTATTTCTAAATCTACGCATAAACCGTTTGTGAATTATAAGCTGCTAAGAGCACAAGTTTTAAGGTGCCTTATTTCGCTTTTATTAGCAAACGCAAGACTTATTCAACTGTTCATAATAGTTTTTCACTTATGATTCACTTTGCTTTTTTAGTTCTAAATAAAGAGAATTGTTTTCCTAAATTAGAAAGTGCTGCCAAAAATAGTTTTAGATTGCATTTGGCAGTTGCAATACTTTTCAAAACAGCTTTTTTGTGATAATTTTAAGTTGTCTTCAGCACCTGCAGCATAAAGCTGCCAATTAAAAACTTATTCGTTTAAGTTGATTCACTCAGCTGATAAATAAATTAAGCTCTAGACAAAGGCACATCACGCTACAGGAATTCAGCATAATTATAATGCACGATGTCAAATGATTTTAACCTCTTAACACGAATTTGAGAGAGAAAGAGACAGCAGACATAGAGCAGCAGCTGCTGATGCATTCGCAGTTTGCAATTTGCAGTTGACTTTTATGAGGCAATGAACCTAATGACACAGAACTGTGGAGCAGACGATGCAAATTTCATAAAAAGAAAAAGAAGAGGGGAACACGAACAAAAAATATTAATAATTTAGCAAGCAGAGATGCAGATGCAATCGTGTGCGTTTCTCAGACTCTTAGGCTGACTAAAAACAAAAAAAACTGGAAACCCAGATCTCAGAGATAGTATTATAGATCATTTAGTTTGTTGACAGCGGTTGATACTTGCTGCTGGCACGTGGCCCAATTGACATGTGCAGTTGTGGACATGGTATAATTATGATTAATTGTGCAAAGTGTTGACAGCATTAAATATTAAACAAGTCTCTGCTAAGTGCTTTAAAGAACCGGTTATAAATAACTATAAATGTAAAGGATATGCTGAACCATTGAAAATACCTGGATACCCTAACCACATATAGTTAATGCTTATAAAAACTAAGCGACCCGCCCTCAAAAACTTTCTCTTACATAATTCATGTATATAACAGCAATAAATCAACTGTAGGCAACACTTATGAAACTAAAAGGTTCCAGAAATAATTTATATATATATATATATATATATATGTGTATAAGCATATATTTTGGAAATGTGTTTAAATAATGCGGCCAATGCTGGTGCGCTTGTCTGTTTTGAAAAGCATCACTAAAAGATTCTGGCTATTAAAAATACTCAGGCAGCCAAAACGTTGTGTAGGTATTTGTGGGGACCAGCTCCCCTCTTAGAACACATTGCCCTGCATCTGTCACTATAAATAACATCAACGACCAAAATTAATAAACATAAAATAAGCCAGAACAAAAACAGCGATAACTAAGTACTACTCTTTATTATTAGCAACCCTTTAACAGCTGCCAAAACGAACAGCTGGGTGAGAAAATTCTCGTATGTGCCCGAGATAACAAGTAAGCCCGACTATGAGATACCCTAAACCCAGCGCCAAGCTGTACACTTTATGAAGCGTCTGTCCTTTCTCTTTCGTCAGCTCGACATTATGGGGAATTCATTCTTTATTCTCTTCGGTGCTTGTAGTCCGATCCATATTAAGCCTTCAGGGCTTAAATGCAGCATCCAATTGTGTTCATATATTACAAGGCATACACAAATTGAAATATTCGTAATTTAAAATAACATTTCGACCAAGCTTGGTAAATCTCACACTTTTCGTTATTTTTCGATATTATGGCGAGACATCGAAAAAAAATAAACATAATCTGCTTGTGGTATAGGAATATATATATATTTTAGACTTTAAGCCCCTAGCTTGTGTAGTTTCCGATATCGACGCTTTCACACTGACAGGCAGACAGACGGACTCAGCTCGTCTATATAACAATATACTTAATGGTCTCGAAGATGCCAGCTTCTATTTGTTACATACATTCGATCAAACACATTATACCTTTTGCACTCATTTAACATGACTTTAGGGTATACAAAAAAATCACACGCATTGGAAAATCCGCCAGACAATGACACACAGACGAAGAAAACGCTAAGCTGCGGCTATAATTATGGTGACAAGCTGTTGGTGCCACAATAATAATAAATTTACCGTCTTGCGGCAAAATGTAAGACGGCATATTGTCTCTTGCCGCTACTTGGGAGTTTTTTTCCGGCACGAGCCTAGGCCAAGTAGGCTTTTTACCTTACTCTTTGGGATGCCATTTAGTTTCAGACCCGGGGACAATAAATCACGGCCCGCCGAAGGTAGCGACTATGGAAAAGCTATCGAAACGCTTGATATATCAGCAAAATCTAACAAAAACAGATGAGATGGATCAGCAAGAAAATTAAACGACAATTAAAATTTATTTATGTGTATATTTTGTTTATTCGATTCGCCTTTTATTAATTATTTGTAAGCCCCCTAGCTTTACAACAGTCTGTCACATGGCTACGATCTCCTTAAGTAAACCAGCCCACCCGTCTTCAAGCTTAAGAACTAAACAAAATTTAAATTAGTTCTATAACATTTAAATATGATGTAATTTGGACTTGTCTATAAAACTCTTATCTTCAGTAAATAAGTTTATAAACTATATTTATACCCTGAACCCATTAAAAATGGGTAAAAGGGGTATTATGTTTTTGTGCAAAATCCAAATGTATGTAACAGGCAGAAGGAAGCATCTCCGACCCCATAAAGTATATATATTCTTGATCAGCATTAATAGCCGAGTCGATCTAGCCATGTCCGTCTGTCTGTCCGTCCGTCCGTCCGTCCGTCCGTCCGTCCGTCCGTCCGTCCGTCCGTCCGTCCGTCCGTCCGTCCGTATGTATGAACGCAAGGATCTCAGAACCTATAAGAGCTAGGGACTTGAAACCTAGATCTAGGTGCTCCTAGTTCCTACGCAGATCGAGTTTGTTTCCGATAATCGATAACTTGCCCCGTTTCCAAGTAATCGATAAAAATGTATATCGACATCCTGTTTTTTAAGCAATTTTGGTAAATAATAAGAGCTAGAGTTACCAAACTTGACATGTAGCTTCTGGAAAAGTATATATATATCGATTATCTTTCATTTTATACCTATCGCCACCTCCCCGCTACTCTCTATCTATAAGCGCGCGCTGCATTTGGTGTTGGAATATGAGGGTTCAGGGTATCCCCTAGTCGGGAGCTCCCGACTAGAACCTCTTACTTGTTTTATTTAAAAATGGTTCATTTTGTCCGGTATTTATTACTATAATGATTTTTCAAATTACGTAAATGCTTTACAAACATAAATAAAGGCATACATTATTATGTTAGCTGTAGTGAAGAATTTTCATACAATCAACGCATTTATAACAATGGCATATTTTTAAAGCCTCTTAAGTCTTTTCAAATGTTTATTGTTTTATTTGAGATTCGTCTATTTAGTAGCTATTTATAGTTAACAAAGGATGTTTTAATATATTCTGAAAAAAGTATATATAATTCTGTTCTCGTTTTTATACAAGCTTTGCCTACTGTGGGCTCAGCTTTTTACAGGGTATCGCATTGCCGTGTGCACGCAATTCTAGCGTGTCCACTTGTTCCCTCTGAATCCACCAAATCTAGTCATGCACATGTGTATTGTATATATGTTAGTATCTATATATATGTACGATACACACACACACACACACACATACCTACCGCCGCACGGCATAATCTTAAAGTTCTCTTCCCATCGCTTCAATTAATTTTTATGGTATTCGCAGCCCATATAAGCGCCACGCCTGCCGTTGAGTCGCCTGGCAGCCAGCATGGGCTGCGAAAAAAAAAAAAAGAGCAACAACTACTGCAATTGGCTTTAGTGAACGCCCGTTTGGAACTGATTTAATTGCAATTGTGCACCAGCATTCCCAACATGCAATTGTTATCAAATACACATCGTCACCCTCTCGGGCAAATGCGGACAGAATGGCTTGGATGTCCAAGATGCGGGTTAATCCATGGCCAACCGTGCCGCATCGAGCCGTTAATTAACAAGTGTAATTGATAAAGCAACCGCAGCAGCAGAGGCGCTTGAATGGCTTTGGCAGTTGGTTGCACTTCTGATTAATCACACCAATTCCAACTGGCTGCAGGCAAACAGATGTCAATAAACCAAGGCACACATTCGTGGACAGCCCACAAATTGTGGGGTTGCGGGGAAAATGGGCAAATGGATGCGTGACAAGTGAAAATTGTTGCTTGTTCTTGGCCTGGAGAACTGAGCAGGCGCGAGGGGTGTGTGTTTATTTTTAAGAAACTTTTTTTTAAAGAGGCACGATAATTTCAAGCAACCAAGACGAAGAGAAAGAAAACGAGAGACTTGAGTGAAGGAAACTTACACGTTTGACATTTGTTTCGCACGATATTTCACTCATGCACCCACTCTCACACAAAACTCTCATGCGCCTAGTTATCCAGTAAAAATGTCTGAAATGTCATTTGCAATTCGGCTTTTTATTTTTATCCGAAATTTTTCAGCAATTTCGACAACAATGTTTGCTCTCATTTGGTCGCAAGAACCCACCCCTGTCCCCGCATCTTTAGGCATGAGTCTGTCGCGCATGTTGTCTCCCGTTTGTTGCGGCCGCTCTTCAGCTCTTCCGTCTCTAAACGCTCTCATCTCCCCGGCTACAGCATTTCTGTCTGTCGCAGCGCTCGGAAAATCAGTTTGAAAATTGCCGGCGGTCAGCGCATTTATTCGGTCGAGCCGCTCGAAAGAATACAACGTGAATAACTCGAAAAATTCGTTTCGCGTATTTTCTGCCTATTTTTGGGGTATTTTAATGGACGAATTCTAATGAACCTATCGTCTGTGGAAAATGCGTAAAAAGAAAATAATTACAAATTCACAAATATGTTTACATACGGCATTTTATGAATAACGAAAACGAATGAAAATTCGCAATCAAATAATTAGTGAGCAATTGCTAAATTTAAAACGAACCAAAATACATATATACATATTCATAAGGTGGCAAAGTGATTTGTTGACAAATTTGATTTTAAAGCCAATCATTAGCAAAGCAAATTGTGTTGGAAAAAATACTTTTTTAGCATTTTTATATGCATTCCTTTGCAGGAGAAAATATTTTTATACCCTGAACCAATTGAAAATGGGTAAAAAGGGTATATTGTATTTGTGCAAAATGCAAATGTTTGTAACAGGCAGAAGGAAGCATCTCCGACCCCATATAGTATATATATTCTTGATCAGCGTTAATAGCCGAGTCGATCTAGCCATGTCCGTCTGTCTGTCCGTCCGTCCGTCCGTCCGTCCGTATGTATGAACGCAAGGATCTCATTACCTATAAGAGCTAGAGTCTTGAAATTTTAGATGTAGGTGCTCCTAGTGCCTGCGCAGATCGAGTTTGTTTCCGATAATCGCTAACTTACTCCGTTTCAAAGTAATCGATAAAAATGTATATCGAAATCATGTTTTTTAAGCAATTTTGGTGAATACTAAGAGCTAGAGTCACCAAACTTGACATGTAGCTTCTAGAAAAGTATATTTATATCAAGTATCTTTCATTTTTTACCTATCGCCACCTCCCCGCTACTCTCTATCTATTAGCGCGAGCTGCATTTGGTTATGGAATATGAGGGTTCAGGGTATCCCCTAGTCGGGAGCTCCCGACTAGAACCTCTTACTTGTTTATTTTTCAAATTAATTTAATTAGTTAAATAAAAGATATAAGCTTGGTTCATCTTTATATATTTACATCGATGAAGATCATATATAAAAAGTGTCTTCCGATATGATATTAAATAACTTTGCATTAAATTTTCAATATATAAACCAATTTTTTAAATATTTTTCTAAGATTTATTTAAACAAATGGTCAAAAAAGGAACAAACTTTAACTTCTTTTTTATCTCAAGCAAGTCAGAACTTTGGAATCGAGTGCAGTCCAATAAAAGCTTTCAGCATGCTACCCGCATGCAAAGATGTATTGCGATACATCGATTTTTGCAATTTCCCAGTCAAATTGATCACTAAAGGAGCTCATTAGTTGTTCTTATTCCCAATTTAGTCGGTCTAGCTTTAAAACTATGGAATATTTATGTTTGGATTGAGTTGGCATTTGCGAGCGATCTTAATATCGAATCTCAGAGGATGTCATTATGATTTTAGGCAAATTTTAAATCAAAAGGTTGGAATGACAGCACCAATATACTCTTTTTAATGTGTGAACGGGGAAAACAAAGTGTTGATGTAAAAATCGAAATCCAGGCAATTCTGAATAATTTTTATGTCCACTTTCCTTGGTTTCCCTTAAAGCCAAAGTTAATTACACTCATCTCTAATCCTCCATTACGCGTACATACTGTATTCCATGGAGGTGAATTGCTTTACTATTGGAATTGAACTCCCAAGCTTCACATAATCGTTTGACAGTGTCATTAATGCGGTTCCATCGTTCAACTCTTTTCCGGTCTGGGACTGTTTCCCTTTTTTTCTGCATTAATCAAGCCCATTTGCCAATATGCAATTCATTTGCGCAAATTCTAAAATAATTGCAACAATAAAATCACCATAAACACATAACCCGACACACACTCGCACATGCACACAACAGAGCAGCAACAATCCCTTGTAATCTTTGCCATATCCGGCTCGCTGCGTGTCTACCATGTCGCCTGGCTGCCAACACCATCTGTCTCTATCTTTGTGCCAGCTCTCCAATGGTTTTAATTCTGGTGCTGTGCCTCACTGTCACTGGCGGCGCTTTTTGCATCATCATTATTATGAAAAACTCTTTGCAATGTTGACACGATGGCAAACCCGCAAACCCGCACTCCTAATGGGGGGCCGGAGCCGTAGCTGGAGCTGGAGCTGGAACCGTTGAATGTGCTTGGAGCGTGTTCCTCGTTTTGCCGTTTGACATCTTAATTGCTTTGTTGATGGATTTCCCTGTTGACACTTTTGCTTTCTTATAAATTCTTAATGAACTGTTTTTGAGTTCAAATGCATTTTTCAGTTTACATTTCGCCCATCGTTGTCCAAAGTGGAACTTTAAGCGGTTACTGGTTCGGGCTTAAAGATTGTCTTACTGCTTACTTCTAAGCAAAAACTAATTTAACTTGCTATTTATTTTTTTTAACAACAGCGAAAAGTAGAAGAGTTTATTTAACTTTGGGTGGTTAACTTCCATTGAGTTGAGCAGCAAAACATTTAAGATGTAGCATAAGTTGAATTAAAGGACTTTATCCTTGCAAAATTGGCAGTCACAAATGCAAAATGAACAAGTAAGAGGTTCTAGTCGGGAGCTCCCGACTAGGGAATACCCTGAACCCCCTTATTCCAACACCAAATGGAGTTCACGCAAAGCGCTCGTTTGAAGTAATAAAGATAAATTAAAACAAGTGAGAGGTTCTAGTCGGGAGCTCCCGACTAGGGGATACCCTGAACCCTCATATTCCAACACCAAATGCAGATCGCGCTAATAGATAGAGAGTAGCGGGGAGGTGGCGATAGGTATAAAAACAAAGATACTTGATATATATATACTTTTCTAGAAGCTACATGTCAAGTTTGGTGACACTAGCTCTTATTATTTACAAAAATTGCTTAAAAAACGGGATTTCGATATACATTTTTATCGATTACTTGGAAACGGGGCAAGTTATCGTTTATCGGAAACAAACTCGATCTGCGCGGGCACTAGGAGGATCTACAGGTAAAATTTCATGGGTAAAAGGGGTAAAATGTTTTTGTGCAAAATGTAAATGTATGTAACAGGCAGAAGGAAGCATCTCGGACCCCATAAAGTATATATATTCTTGATCAGCATAAATAGCCGAGTCGATCTAGCCATGTCCGTCTGTCTGTCCGTCCGTCCGTCCGTCCGTATTAGTGTGGCTGTTGAGTAGAGGCGGTGGCAAGTGGTGCGGTATGTCGCGAGTTCGATCCCTACCGAGAAAAGTTTTTATACCCTGAACCCATTAAAAATGGGTAAAAGGGGTATTATGTTTTTGTGCAAAATCCAAATGTATGTAACAGGCAGAAGGAAGCATCTCCGACCCCATAAAGTATATATATCTTGATCAGCATTAAAGCCGAGTCGATCTAGCCATGTCCGTCTGTCTGTCCGTCCGTCCGTCCGTCCGTCCGTCCGTCCGTCCGTCCGTCCGTCCGTCCGTCCGTCCGTCCGTATGTATGAACGCAAGGATCTCAGAACCTATAAGAGCTAGAGACTTGAAATTTTAGATGTAGGTGCTCCTAGGTCCTACGCAGATCGAGTTTGTTTCCGATAACGATAACTTGCCCCGTTTCCAAGTAATCGATAAAAATGTATATCGATATCCTGTTTTTTAAGCAATTTTGGTAAATAATAAGAGCTAGAGTTACCAAACTTGACATGTAGCTTCTAGAAAAGTATATATATATATCGATTATCTTTCATTTTATACCTATCGCCACCTCCCCGCTACTCTCTATCTATAAGCGCGCGCTGCATTTGGTGTAGGAATATGAGGGTTCAGGGTATCCCCTAGTCGGGAGCTCCCGACTAGAACCTCTTACTTGTTTTTTTTGTTGGTGTGGCTGCTGAGTAGTGTCGGCAGCATGTAATGCGGTTAGTTGCAAGTTCGAACTCTGCCAATGTAACTTTTTTTTTTAAATTTATTCTTATTTATTCAAACAAGCTGCATTTGGTGTTGGAATAAGACGGTTCAAGGTATTCCCTAGCCAGGAGCTCCAGACTAGAACCTCTTACTTGTTTGTTGGTACATTTTCTGTAGCCAAGAATTTATTTCGAAATTTTAAAAATTTGGAATATTTTTTTCGCCCGTTTTGGGAATATCAAAAGGCAATGGAAGGATAATATCATGTCTATGGATGAACAACAAAGTTATAGATTTCCATGCTAAAATGCAAAAACTCAATCTTTTATAATTTTCCCATACAAATCTCCAAGTGATTGCGGTCATTGAATTTGGGCTTAAGCCCGTTACCATATTCATTTCTTTTTAAATTGGGGCCAAATTTTTCGAAAGGTTTTAGCTGGGGTATATATATACATATATATATTTATTATAGGGCATGCATTGCTACTTGGGCATCTTGCCAAAAAAATGCTATTATCATAAAAAGCATATTTACGTATATAAATTGTTTATTTTCATGCCATTTCTAGATTTGCAAATGTCCTTAAAATAGACCACTATTTTAAATTTTAGTAAATAAGAATACATTTTTCATACTTACTTAACTTAGCTTTTAAAATTGAGGATATCGTTTGCATTATTTGCTAAACAACAACAATTTTTTAATGATATATTTTTTAGCGCTACTTTAATTTTTATGTATTTATATCTTAAGATACATTTTATTTAATTTCGTTTATAGAATATATTGAATATTGTCAAATAAGTTTGTGGAATTCAACTCAGAATCAGAAGTCAATCCATAATTTTCACTTGACGTTAATTGTTTCTTAGCAATTTTCTATTTCCACATTCATCTCTATAGTTATCCTCATACTTGGCAAATTAAGCTTATTTTCTGCCCCATCTAAGGAGGGCGATTTTATGAGTTTCCAACCTGGGCCCTTTTCAAAAAGTTAAACATCTCAACTAGGCAACTAGACAATTGCTGTCGTCTTACGCTCGGCACCTCATTAAGGCAACTTTCCGAGCACAAAACTACTTTTAATTGCGCCCACTGGACACAGATTGTGAGCTAGAAAGCAGAGCTGGGTCTGTGCCAGCTGGGTAGCTCTGTAGCTGAGTTCTCTGTTCTAGGTGGTAGCAGACTTGACACATGATGAATGCGTGGGCCAGTCCAATGCTCTCTCAGAAGTTTGAAGTCAGCCGAGCACGAAATGTGTCGGAACAAACTTGTAGAGTAATTACATGTGTACCAAACACAACGTGAAATTGTCATTTAACATTTGTCAAAGGCAGCGCCAACAAATACGAAAATTAAAATAAAATAAAATAAAATCAAAACAAAAAGCCCCCCCCCCCCCCCCCCAACCCCAACCCCCCCCAAAAAAAAAAAAATATACTATATTTCCCCCCCTATACAAATAAAAAAAAAAATTTTTCCCCCCCCCCCCCCCAAATTCCCCCCTCCCCCCCCCCCAAAATATTTTCCCCTTTTTCCACAAACAAAACCCCCTTTTCCCCTTTTTATTTCGGGTATAAAAAAATAGTCGTGAACTAATTAAAACTCTCAAAACACAATAAGATATAAAAATGTTAACGTGAGAAACGGTCGCTGACAGTGAAGAAACGTGCGATAAAACTGCCAAAAATAAATTAGTAAATTCTTTAAGGAACAATGTCACAGATCGATTATAGCTGCTACACGGTGCCCGAGTGCTCCAGCGATGATGATGATGATGATGATGTGATGCATCCAAATGGTAATGGTAATTGTAATGGTAATGACAGAGATGACTCCAGCGATGGCACGCTCGAGAATGTTTTGCAGTCTGATTGCACGCTAGATTCGGATGCCACAACCACATCCTCCATAGAGCACCACCTATATCGCAAGCACCACCAGCAGCATCAGCGGCACAAACGCTATGCACCACAGCGTGTCTCGTTGCCAGTTCTGCGTGCCGGCAGCCACTCCAGGGAGCTGACACCGCAGCTGGGAGTCTATCATGATGGGCCGGAGGCAGCACCACAGTGGGGCTATTTTGTGCCATTGGCGCCCAACTGTTTCTTCAGTCCACCCATGCAACGGCGACGTTTTAGGTGGGCCGTGTATCCTTAGACTAAAACTCAAAACTCTCTCCCTGTCTCTCTCTTTTCTAATCTCAAAACATTTTTCTTTTCTTGTATTGCAGAGAAAAGGAGAACGATCGCAACCGTCGTGCTGTAAGCTATGGCGGCGGCGTCTCACCGACTCACTGTGCCACCATACCGCGTGCTGCACCGCGTCGTGTGGCGCTCATGAAGGAGCCACCCCCGCCGCCGCCGCCGAAGCCGCAGCTGACATCGAAGGCATCGCTACAGTCCACAGATTCCTCGCATGCATCCAGCATCATGGCCAGCAAATATCCACAGTCGGAGTATAATCTCATACAGAAGATCGACTCGAACAGCACGCTGACTGCACCGGCTCAGTACCAGCCACAGAATTTCTATGCCAACACCGGCACCATATCCTCCACCAATGGCTACTCGTCCCTGCTGTGCCATGCCAGCTCCACGGCCAGTCCGCTAGCAGTGCGCAAGCGCGACAAGCTGTTGCATCGTTTTAGCGATGCGGCCACATTGGGACGCAAGCTCAAGAAAAAGAAGAACACGAATCGCACCTGCCGCTCCATGACAGAGGCCATTGAGATGCTCGCCGATCCCGTCATCGAGGATGAGTTTTTTGTAAGTAAAACGAAACTATTTCCTATCAATTTATAGATACACATACATATGTAACTACATATATGTATATAAGTTAGTAAGCATGTTCGAATAGATCTGATCCATGTGTGTGCTTAATTTCTCAAGTTTAATTAATGGAAATACCATTTACTCTCTTGATAATCAACGGTCTGCTTTCGAATACGTGCAAATTACACACAATCTTTTTCATTTCTATAGAAATATGTCTTCAATTTGGGGGCTTTTCTTATAGAAATATTGCATCAAAGGAATATACCTTAAGGAATAAGGAATATACCTTATATTCCAACTTTCAAATGCTGGTTGACTATTTTATTATATGAAATAAAAATATATCTTAAATAATTGAACTCAATTTATGAATGGTACTTTAAAGTCATATGGCAATCCTTTTTGTCAAACGTCATACAATAATTTTATTTGTCAACAGTTTTTTTAATATAAAACAATATTGTTAATGAAATTTTTAACTGCAATTCCGTCTCTATACTAATGCAATTTACGTTGATCATCAGCCGATATAATTTTTTTTGCGTATTATTAATGTAAGCAAATATTCTCAAGATTTTATTTAAACCTTCTGACGGTCAATTCCAATATCACAAACTGAATAGTTTTTTAATCTCAGAAATCTTATTTAAACTGTTTTTTCCGTATACAAATTTTTTAAGACCTATTACAGTCATGTATGTTCTTTAAAGAAAATTTTATTTTCTAATTTATAACCCTGTCATTTTTTCTAAAGATGAACATTTTCCGAAACTTATAAAAATTGTGTTTTTCTTTTCTACTATTCTAAAATGTACGATAAGATATATTTTTGAGTGTAGACACCTCCATTGATCAATTTTCCACTACTTATATTATCATATGGTATAACATATCACAATGGTACTTGCAAGTATTGCCCATTGAAAAGCTTTTCAGTCTCTCTTTCAATCTATCGTCTCTTCGCTTTCATCCGTTTTCAATAAAAGGGGGTGTATCTTAATCGAAGCTCACGTTCTTTACAAGAACAAAACAATTTTTATCGCAATTCGTTTTGTTCTCTCTTTGTGGCTTTTGTGACTGGAAATTATCTCTCGGTTTATCTTCGTAATGAATGTCCATTGGAACTACATTTGCCCGTAGATTGCTCCTCAAATTTATGCATTCAGTACTAATTTGTTTCTCGTCGCGTTTCGAACAACAATTCTTTTTGACATTTCTTTGTTGCGTGGGGCGGAAGTATTAAGCTGACAGAAGTTGCTTAAAAGGTGATAAGGTTCCATAAAAAAGAAAAGAGAAAAAAGAAAGAGAAAAGCTGAACAGAGCCAACAAGGTTTTAAGACTGTATGCTAAATGTGTTTAGTAATAGTGAGTGTAAATTTACATACATACATATATATTTGTATCTATGCCATTGTATATTTGTGAAAATTATAAGACTAAAATTCGATATCCGACTTGTTTACCATTCCGAAACAAAAATTAACCTTGAAAAGGCTTTGGTTAAACCACAAAGAAATTAAACTGAACTCAATTCCATTTATCTTCATCCAAATAGGGGGCGTCAAATTGAATTACGTGTATTTCGATTCTTTTACTGGTCCGCGCATTGTTTCATTTTATCGCTAAAATTCGCGCGTGGGCTTTTAATATTGAATTGGGGCCACTAGTGGTCACTGGCACTAAGCCAATAACTTGCAAATCTAGCTTATTTAACTAACTCAAGCTGACAGATTAGCACAGAATTTGACCAGGCTCAGTTCTTGGCATCGTTATCGCTCACATGATGGACAATGTTCAGGAAGACAATAAGCAAACCAACTAACTAAACGGAGGCAACAACTGTGCCAATTCTTTGGTCAGCTACCCGGCTCTCGGATTCTCAGGTCTGCTACAATGGGCTCGCTAATTGGATTAGCTGTGTACCTACCTTTCTAGCAAATAATAGAAAAAGTTGTTGCAATAAAATTCAAACAATTGCAGTGAAAAATCGAACGTGAAATGTGCTGAACGTCTCGTGCGCGTCGCTCAACCAAAATTCAATTCGGAAAATTACCAGAAACTCACAATTCCACTTGCTGCGTCGGGAAATTCGAATGGCCCCAAATCTAAAATAAGGAATATTCGCTTAACAACATGACTTAAGCTCAAGGTGCTCGTAATTCAAGTTTCCTAAATACCAAGTTTATCTGGGTTTTCTTGAACAATACGAATTTCCTCTGAATAAATATTTATGTATTTTTATTCTTATGAATACTTGTTCCAATGAATATTTGCTCAAGTGTCAAAGCACAAGAACTTAAAGCAAATGGGTATTTCGAATTTCCCTACACATGCAAACATTTGGGGACATTTGCCCAACATAATGTTAGGGCACTAACTATTTAAAGATCGCAATTTAAACTTCATTAATTGTATCGGGATTTTTTAAAACGTGTCATGTGCGTCGTGCGCTATAAAATAAAAGTTGTACATTTTTGTCATTTTATACCAAAGAATTTATTTTGTACTCTGAAATTCCTGGAAATTTTTGATGCTACGATGGACAATTCGAATTTTTCCTAAAATTAAATTCCTCTAGGATTTTTATTTACATGGCTCATAAAAGTATGCAAAAATCCATGTGAATTTCCCAGTCCCATTGTTAGGGAAATACTCTGGCAACAGCCGCAACCAGTACATACTTTTGTGCGCATTATTGTTATTGGAAATCCATTGCATACTTTCGGGCAGCCGACAAAATGAAACCATCGACAAGACGACGCAGCTTTAAAACGAAACAACTGCAACCAAAAGCAAATATTTACAATCCCCTCGTACGTCATCGACCCACCGCCTTTGTTAGAAATGGCATCATCGGCGGCGGCAACGGCCCCGGCGCCGATGGCCTCTATCAGATCGACGATCGCGTCTATACGACCAGCAAAATGTTCCTGCGCGATGGCTACATGTATCCACGTCAGCCTGGCCAGCCGATGGATCCGCGTTTTCCACTGGAGCTACATGAATTTCCCCAGCAGCTAGGCGCCACCGGACTGCAGTTGGTCAGCACGCCCAAGGTGCACATTGCAGGAGAGTATCTGGGCAGCGAGCAGGTGCAGGAACAGCAGCAGCAGGAACAGCAGGCCACAGCAGCACGCCGTTGTGCCCGCCAGGCCGCTGCCGCCGACATCAATCTGGCGAATCAAGTCTATTGGCTGGGCAAGCAGCGCTCGCGTTCCCGATCGCGCTCCCGCAGCAACAGTGTGGGCAACAAGAGCATTAGCAGCTGCATGGGCGGCGGCGGCAGCTCGACCTTAGCAGAGCGGAATCGAGAGCGGGAACGACCCTATATACGCAACGTGGACGATCTGCTGCATGCGCTGGGTAAGCGCGACCCCAGCGCCGACAACCAGCTCGAGACGGCCTCAGTGCACTCCTCCTCACAGCAACAGCAGCGGCGGCGCTTCAAAAAGGTGAGTTCACCGGGTGATCAATCAAATGGCGTTCAGAATTTGTCAAGCCAACATTTTTCCATTTACCTTAATTGCGAGCCGAGACGCCGAGAAGCCGAGACCCATTGCAATTCCTGCCCATCACTCACACCCATGTCCAGAACGCAGCGAAGCTTGCAACGACCCGCAGCCCCCCTGTAGGGCCCCGGGGGCTTGTCTGCGCAAAAATTAATATTAATGATGTTCCAAATTTTGCTTGCGGGCCAGCAAAAGAAAAAGCAGCCGCAGATGCGGCGTTGGCCAGACTCCACAGTAGCTGCTAATTTGACGCTGACTTTGGCAAGCAAGCACAAACACACACAGACAAGCATACCTGCCAGGTGAACTGCGTGAGCCTATCCGGCTATCCGTTTGCTGTGGTTCCTTTGAGGCCTTCCATTGCGGTTTCCAACAGCTCCCTCCAAAAATCCGCCCTGCTTTTTGGGCTTTACTCACAGCGCAAATGGACTCTTGGTCTTGGTCAGTTCTTTCAGCCATTTGCAGGCATTTTTGTTTCATTTTTTATTTTCTACACGTAGCATCATTAGTGAGCCCAAAAAATAATTTTTTATTTTATTTTGCGCCAATTTTTATGCGCTGTGGGCAGTATTTATGCGCTTCTGTTTTGGATTTTGAAGAGCATTTAAGTTTGAGAAATTAGTTTCCATGATTGTTTTTTTACTACAGTGTGCGCCGACTAGAACGAACTTTGGCTATATTTTAATTTATATTATTTATTTCCATATGGATTTAATATCAACTGCCAATATATTAAAATCAATTTTATTTTATATAAAAAAAAAAGAATTAAAAATAACATTTTTGAAACCATTTTAAGACTTACTTAACTAAGTTAAAGTTTATTATTTTTGTTTTGACAGCAACTGATATGATGTACATACACATATTAAGTTAGTATAAATATAAAACGTTCATAAACATTTCTTTTCAATAACAACTTATCACATTTATTCTATGAATCGGTTTTTTCAGTTTATGAACTTATCATATTTCTGTTGCTCAAACTTCAAATCGATTGAAATTGTGACTCCTGTGCTTCTTAAGTATATTAAGAAACAGAAACAAAATAGAAAATTAAAGTTCACAACAATTTTCTGCACTTTAAGACCAGTGTGCCAAATGACTCAACTTCCGCTGTGTAAAATTCCATTTGGAATTATGCTCGAATCAACTCGAAATCAAATAAATAAAAAACGAATCAAGAAAACTTGCCAACTCATTCAATTCCAATGACCAGGGGAGACTTGAGGGGACCGAAGCGACAGCCTGTAAAACCCTTGAAATACGAGCAATGTGTTGGAATTTAAGCCAACATGTGAAATGAATTTCTTGGCAGCACGCAAAATGCTGCATAGATAAAATGCCATTGCCCAGGCTTGCCAGAGAAGGGGGGAGGGAAAAACTGTGGGCAGACAACGACACTTTTCCTGGGGTTATGCAAAACTGGCCATGCAGTTGCAGCGGTGGGTCCGGACGGTTCCAGGAGTTGGACAGCGCGGACACCTTTTCGCTGCAGTTAGTCGTAAATTGAATAAACACGCAGGGCTCCTCCTCGTTGGCATGTGTTATGCCGTATTGTTGGGGTTTCGCTTGAAGACATTCGACGAAAGAAGAAAGTTGTTAACAAAATTGCACATTTCTGTATACCCTATACCGATTGAAAATAGGTGTGTTTTTTTTGTGCAAATGTATGTCACAGACTCTGTTTATTTCTGACCACGATGAAGGGCTATGTTCGTCTGTCTGCCTGTTCGTCAATCAGGAAAACTCCAAGTACCATTTTTTAAGTATAGATAAAAATCGTTGCGCTTAGTATATATGTACCAAATTTAAGCTGTAAGTGTCCGTTTTGTGGATACACATGCATGGAAATTCGAATGCTTATGACTGCAACTGCAGGGTAAATATTAGTCGTTCACTCCCGACCAGAGCACTATTACTTGTTTCTGCTTTTCTCATACTTGTTGTTGCATTTGCACGCAGTCACGTGCCAACACAAAATCTGCAGTGCTTTTTATTTCTTCAGACACAAAATACGCGTTTTTTGAGGTCTTGCGGTAGCTTATTGTGAATGCAGTGCAAGAATTCCTGTTTTTTGGATCAATCAGCGAAATAACATACATTGCAACATAATTGGAATTCTGAATTGGATTGAAGTTGGGGCAAAAACTGCGGAAGATAGAACAGAAAGATAAGTGAGCAGCTTGAAGAATATCAAAAATCATTTACAAATAAACTCTAAAAAAAAATATAACAATAAAAAATAAATATTATAATTTATTTTATGCATTGGAAATATAAAAAAATTTACCATCATGTATATACATATTCTTTTCTTATAAATATGTATACGACAGGCTTTTAAAACAATCTTATAATTTTAACACATTTATATCTTTCAAAGAAATTACTTTTTGCATTCGGTTTGGCATTTGAAGACCTTGCCTTTAAAATAAAAGTCGCCTCCGATCATTTTTTTAAAATAAATATGAGCTAGGCTTAGTCCGTTTTTCTAATATTCCCTCGAATAGCTGCTTTTGAGAGAAAAACGTTCTCTTCGCCAAATATGGGAGTTGTAATTCCCAACTGGTTCCTAAATTATGTCTTCCACCGATAAATAAAATAGTAACTATAGGATAGCCAATCCCGTGGAATGCGCTACCTACTTCAGAAGGACCTTTGCACAGTTTTGTGACGCTAGCTTTCAAACTGTGAGATAAGTTTGCATAGAAATAGACAGGCGACTCGACTGTTGATACTGACCAAGAATGTATACATACTCTATGAAATCGAAGATGTCTTCTGCTACGCGTTACAAATTACGCAACAAAAGGCATATACACTTTTTGAGCGTATGAAAACCCGGCGTGGCTCATACTTACGGCTCATAAAGTTGTGCGCCTGCAATGTTCGTGCTCAAATCAAATTACCCAACCGGCCCCCGAATACCAAAAACTTGTAGGCTAATGATCAACAGCTGGTTCTGTCTGTGTCATATCGTAAATACCCTGCCTGCCGCTACCCTTTCAAAGCAATAATTGTGTCAAAAACGAACTGCCGCCAGTTTGAAAGGTTGCACGTGCTCATTGTTGTTGTTGTGGGCAATCATAAAAAGAAACACGTTAGATAAAACAATTGTAGGTACAAAAAAAGCGCATTAGGTGTTCATAACATTTACATTGCTGCAACTCAAAAGCGGTTCGATAAGCAGCGCATTACCCATTTGGCTTTAAATATATTGCCATATAATAAAATTGAATACTTTTATTACCTTTAAGCCAAGTTCAGATTACTTTGATACGAGTCTGCGATAGCAGCTGAGTTCGTAATTGAAAAATCCCGCACCTGGGTTAATGCTTAAAATAGTAACTACCACCCATCACCCCAGAGCAATAGCGAACTTGGTAAATGTTTTATGTTTTTATTTTTTTCTACTGTCTGCACACTTATGCACTTGAGCTACAGGCAATTTCTTGAAGCACTCGAAATGTCTTAACGATTATTTGGTAAGGCTAGTCAGTTTCAATAGTTTGAATATCTGGATTATTTTTATACTCTAGCAGAGGTTTCTTAATTTTGACAAGCTAGAAGCTACATCCGAATCGATATAGCCAAGTCCTTCTGTCTGTCTGTCTGTTTCCTCAGTACACATGTAGATACCGGCCAGATCAGAACACTATATCATACAGCTGGCAATTATCGGTCAAGAATTAAGTATTAAAAAAAAAACATATTTGTTTTTTAGGACATCTCGAACAATCTCGGCATTTATTAGTTTCACTATACTACTGCCTTATGAGCAAAATTTGATCAACATCGAACCACTTTTTCATATAGCTTTATTGGAATAGTCGCCCTGAGAACAATATTTTGTAAGGAAAACTTTTCTGTTCTTGAAGGTATCTTCGCATTACTCAACTAATTCGAACTTCAAAAATCTCTTCAAGATCTACAAAATGTACAACTATGTTCGGTCTTAAATAAATCATTTTGAATGAAGGAATTTTAAAGCATTTTCAAGTTTACAAGAGTATTTAATAGTCGGAAACCCGATAGCGAAAACCTTGCATTTAAAATCTAGCGGCAAACAAGTGAGTCAAAAAGTATAAGTAAACATTTCAGCCAACATACGGGCATATAGAGCTGTGTAAGAAACGTAAAACAAAAAACACTTCAAAACTGAAATTGTTAAAGCTGAATTGAGCAAGCGTTAATTGTGCAGACTGTGCCGTAGCTTAAGGTATTTAAAATATCTAAAGTATTGTCGCTGGCACACAGCAAATTCAATTGCGATAGGTTATTCCGACAGACAAACGTTGAGCGCTTAACGCCCTTGCGAGCGACCACTTGACCAGCCAACTGACTCATGGCAATACCAACAACTATCATAGCATGTACATGTGCATGTGCATGTGCATACTTGGCTGTTTTGCTTGGCGCAGCAGTCGCTCATTGGAAATGCACAACGGCAGCCAGCAACAAAAGGGAGCCACATTCCTATAAATACCACTTCACACTGCCAACGTTGGCAAGTTTTTCTTTTATCTTTGATTGCAAACTTGAACACGCCACAGAGAGTCGGCAACAAACACTCCTTCAACAATTCCTGGCAAGCGGCGCGCAAAGGAGCCAAAGCCAAAGTTAACAGCAGCAAATTTTTAAATCAAAATCGAAAACCCGTTGCCAGTGCTGCCCATTTGTTTGCTGTCGCTTTGTCGCTCAGCAACAAACTCTACAAAAGAGGCATACGTTTATGTTTCGAGTGTGTGTGTGTGTGTGTGTGTGTGTGTTCATATGTGTATATGTGTAGAGTCGGCCGCCAAACCGGGTCTCCGGTTGGCCCATGTTTCAAAAAGTTGCTTGGCAACATTTTTGCCAGCATCGCGCGCGCATGTTGCCAGCAACAAGTTTGTCGTCTACCTGACACATGTGTCAGTATGTGTGTGTGTGTGTGTGTGGAGAAGGTCTGCGTCTGTGTGAAAGGTGCGCGCTGCTTACCTGCGCCTGTGTATGCGCGTTGGGCATTTTTAAGCATATTTTACGTTTTCCACGTACGACTACGGCAACGGCGGCTTTTGCTTTCTTGAGCGCTCGGCGTCCATTTCAAAAGTCGACAACGTTTGCTGGCGAATGGACGCGATTAACGGATGAATTTCGCCCGTTTCGGTTTATGTTGGGCTCAAATCTAGACGTCGTCGTGCGCTTTGATTTTCGCTGCACTGCTGCGGCGGCGCCTGTACTTTTCCAGCATACTAAAGCCAGCCCGCACTCGTCTCTCCCTCTAAAAAAATCAACAGTGGGCCATTTGCGAACGTGCCCCGTTAGCAGTTTTTGTCGCTGTGAGTTTTCGTGTTCAAATTGTTTGTCGCGCGCGTGTCTCGCGACTTTTTTGTGCCACACCGCCAAGCCGCCCCACCCCGTGCCAACCAAACCCATTTAAAGTGCAGTCTAATTTATGAAGTAAAAAAGTATAAAGTTCAGTGCAGCCCAACATAAAAATATGTGCATTTCGGTAAAATTGTTCAACTAATTAACCTAGGCTCAGCTAAAGTTTTGTGACACATACACACACACACACAGCATAATTTTAAAATTATTGAGAAAATTTGTGCATTTTTTTGGGTTTCGTGTAAATTTGACAGCGCATGCGCGCGACGCCTGCATTTAGTTTGTGCAACATGTTGCGATAGCAACAACCCGCAAATCTTCCACACTAAGCAAAGAAAATAAAAATAAAAATAGTGGAAAGAAAAAAAACCAAATCAGCAACAACCTCTCACAATTTTTTTTCGGCTGTTAACATGGATATCGTCGGAACGGCAACGGGCAATCAGCACGTTCTGCCAAACAATCATTATCGCCATGAATCACTATTGCAACAGGTAAATACGATAATTATTGTAAAGAGAGTGTCGATTGCCGAGTATAGAAAGTTGAAACCTGTTCAATTGAATGTAATGAACCCCATTAAGATGGGGCACACATTAATTTCAATTACACAATGAAAATTATAGTATATATTTAAAGAAACAATGCATCTCCCAACTAAGTTTTTAAAGGTTGAAGAGCCATTAATGAATTTATATTTTAATTAATTATAATTATTATAAAAACGTTCGTAACAATCTCTATTAAGACTGCGGTATTCCCTACTTGTTTTGGCAAAATTGATATCTATATGCATCATTATCATTTGGATAAAAGATTACTTATTGCCGGAGGCTTTTTTCTATTCACATTATTGTTTATTAATTCTGTTGCGTTTCTTCTTATCTAAAATAAATCTAAATCGCAGTACTAAATTGGTTGATATTTTATAATTAAAATTAGAAACTAATTTTATTTGCATACTTAAGACAAATCGAAAGTAATAAGTCCTCCACTTTATAACCTGCTAATTCAATAGCCAAATATACTGATTAAAGTGCATATGTTTAAGCACACAAAGTTTACACAATGAAATGAAAGAAAACTCAATTATTATTATATAGGCTATAATAATTGCGGCTATAATTTAAATGTCAAAACTAAATTAATATGTCAAGCTATTGTATTATTATGATTATTTATTTAGAATAAACTTAATAAATTCCTTCTCTTTTTGTAAAGTGTGATCGGATGGGATTTGATGCCATCAAATTAAATTTATTTTTAGAGAAAAAGCAATCTCAATTAACTTTAATATTATATATTTAGAGCTATAAAACTACATTTATAGCTGAACTAAACAATAGCGAAATTCTGGAACTAAAAACTATAAAATTTGATAAACTCATAGAGTCAAAAAAGTAGCAATACATATTTAGGCTTGTTCTTTGTACTAGATGATATTTGGAGTTATTTGGTGCGATCAATTACGGCGTAAAAAAATGATTTATATTTTATTTCGGATCTCTTGCTGTTAGTTAAATAGACTCTTTGAATTGTAAATAAATAATTGGGAATTTCGAGAAGGTATAACAGTCTTTATCCGACCAGCTTAGTTTCCTTTAAAGAGTAAAGCCTGTAGTGCAGCTTATGAAATATTTACAATTTCATTTGTATGCGATGTCAATTGCAAAACTCTCACCCCTTGGCTAAATGCTGAGCATTAGGCGAGGCTTATTTGGCAAAAGGAAAAAAATGAAAATAACAACATGGACACGCGTTGCATGACAAAAATGTCAACTTGCATTTTTGCAGCTGTTTGCATTTAAGTGAAAATGCATTTAAAAAAAAACAGACTTTTATGGTAGCTGCAAATGGCCATTCAAGGTAGGCAAAAGCCAGTGCAATTAAAATACAAAAAAAAAAACACTAATTGAATTTAATGCGACAAATTGTTGACTGGGGTTAGACAAATGGGACAGAGCCCAAAGACGTCATTAGGCAGATATCGATGTGTAGCTATCAACTTTACAAGAATTTGACAAGCACCAGCACAAGTCCGATGCCAAAGGTTTGATAACCCCTTTAAAACGAAAAAAAAAAGAAAAATAAAAAACAAAAAAACGTTGCCTAGGCAAGTTTTCCTCAGCTTGTGCCAGGCATCAATCACAATTTCACTGATAACATCGTAAACAAGCACGAAAAAATGGAAAGAAAAGAAAACCAACAACTTGGGAGCGCTGCCAATTAACATAAAGTGTATAATTTAACAAATATGCCCAGCACATGCGCCAGCTGGAAAGTTATCAAAAGCAACAACAAAAAACGCTAAAATTACATAAAAAGCCATTGCAACTAGGCGCATGTGCAGCTGGACTGTCATTAAAATTCGGCTTTACGTCTTGGGTCTTACACGGACCTGCTACTGCAGTCGTGCCCCTTGACAGTCCCCTGCCCACCCTGACCTACTACTATCTGTGCAAAAAGTTGGCATCGAGTTAAAAACAACTTGTATCCATAAAATTAATGAAATTCCGAAAGTGAAACTTTTTTACGTTGACGTTTTCTGAAATGAATACCTAATAATAATCAGATGCGCTCTTGTAATTTGTTAGTATTTATTAAAGGAAACTGCATGATTATGTTGACCAAGCATAAGAATGGAAAATTTATGAACTTAGATGTATAGAGAAATCTTCAACACAGCTCCAAACATTGTAGCTTCCTTTTGAGTTGTACTTAAAGGAACCTGAATCAAAATCTATATTTTTTGATGTATAACATCCATCAATTGAAATAGCAAAATAAACTGAAATATAAATTCCAAATCTCTTGGCTAGTCCTGCTCAAGAATAAACATATATATATATATAAAAATCTTATGTGAGTTTTCAATGGGTTTAGGGTATGAAAATCGTAACAGTAAATTCTCTTAACAATATCCATTTACACAATTAGCGACTGCAAAGATTCTTAAGTACAGCACTTTACTAAACAATTGCTTATACGTTCCCATAGATAAATAGTAGAAGGGGGGAAAATCTGGTTTGTCCAATAGCTCCCCTGCCAACACTATTAACTAGAGAAACTTGACATTGCTTGACCAAACTTGGCGCTGCTTGTCGGAGCTGGCATTCACTTTTTATCGCGCTAGTGAGAGACTTGAGCGCCAGTTAATCGATAAAAAAAAGCAACAACAACAATCTTTATGTCACATTTTAAATAATTTATATGACTAATAATTGAATGGTAATAAATTTTGTGATCATCGGTTAAATACAATTTTATTATTCGACTTTGCGTGATCTTATGGGTATAATACAACGATGAGGCTTTTGTTTGACAGTATAGAATAGGACACTTTAAGTGTACTTTAAGTAAACATATTGAAAAGTATAATGGGGATTCAGAATTTTAAGTAGGAGAGTTTTTATGAGAGCTTACGCCACGAGGATGTTAGCATTACAGGGAAACATTTGCCTTGACTAGATCAGGTCAAATATTTTATGTATGTCATACTTAAAGCTTATATTTTTGTCATATTTATGAAGACGTTTTAAAGCACCTTAAGCCGCAATTTATGCGCACAAATGCGCAACACAAATCCTTTAAACCGATTTCTGGAAAGGCAGATGAAAAAGAAAAAAAAACAGAAATAAAGCAACAGTTTATAGCAAACAATCGCAGAGTCACCATAAAGAATCTCTACACAGCAAATAAAAAAAAAGAAACTGGTTTCACATGCTGCAAGCCATAAAAGAAGGTTCGATCCGCTCGAGGAGCAGCTACACAAATATAACACACAGACACGAATTGTGTGTGCCTTAATGTCGCCCTAAAAAAAAGGAGATATAAAACTGCAGAGCTCCTCCAACTGAGCTTCCATCAGTTGAGATCCACTCAAAGATAAACGATTACAGAGAGAGAGAGAGAGAGAGAGAGAGAGAGAGAGAGAGAGAGAGAGAGAGGGAGGGAGAGAGAGAGAGAGAGAGGGAGGGAGAGAGAGCCAAACGAAAACAAAACGAAAATAACAAAAACCAACTTACTTTGGAAAGAAAGAAAAAGTCTTTAGAATCAAGTCAAGTTGTTCAACTGGTTTCTTTTCCAGGGTATAGACGTTTGTATAAACCGGCCCCAGGCTTGGCGGCTTGCCCTTTGCGCCGCACCGCACTTTGGAGACTACCGCCCCGCCCGCCCTGACATTTGAATACTCTTCTTGTGCTCGCAGATGCGGGTGTGGGTTTCAAAATTGTTGTGTGTGTGTGTATGGCTCACAAGTTCGCTTAACACATTGATTTATATTGGTAATTTAACGCCATTATTTTGCAGCTGGGCTCCGGCTCTCGATTCGAATGTTATCTAACAGGCCGTGAACTCCAACGATCAAACAATTGAACAATCCCCAACTCTTTATCGATGGGTTATAGGAATAGAGTCAGCGCCACAGACATGCATTGGGCCCAGCCCAGTTGCACCATTCAGGCAATCATGGCTGGGCCTGGCCATGAAAGGGAGCTCGACCCGAGCTCCCGTTCCACGCGCTGGTTGCCATGTTAATCTTCATAATTGTTTGGCATGCCAGCGGAACCCTTTGGAAAATGCTAGCATTGCTCGATTGAGCCGTAAAATTGTTAATTTAGCTACTGTATTGTGTTGGTCACGTGATCTTAAATTGCTTCGCTCTTTTCCTTTTTAATGCATTTGGGCGTTTTTTACACTAATTTGCTAGTCAGGTAATTAAGTCCATGATTGTTTATGGAATCGAAGTGCAAAACAGGCAATAAACTATGATTAACTCTTTGATAGGAATCTTCCCTATGCAAACGACACATAGGTTCAATTTTGCGAAGGCCTATTATATTTATTATATATTATTTATTATTATAATTATTATTATTTTTATTAGTATTATTATTATTATTGTTATTATTATTATTATTATTATTATTATTATTATTATTATTGTTATTTATTGTTGTTATTGTTATTATTATTATTATTATTATTATTATTATTATTATTATTATTTTTGTTATTTTGTTATTGTTATTATTATTATTATTATTATTATTATTATTATTATTATTATTATTATTATTATTATTATTATTATTATTATTATTATTATTTAATTATTATTATTATTATTATAATTATTATAATTATTATTATTATTATTATTATTATTCTTATTAGTATTATTATTATTATTATTATTATTATTATTATTTTTATTATTATTATTATTATTATTATTATTATTATTATTATTATTATTATTATTATATTAATCAAAATGAAATGTTAGAACCGTACAGAATTAATAATTGAATTAGTGTAATAAGTATTATAACAGAAAATGTCGATTGGTCTTAAAGCATACAATCCCATTATATTCTATTCCGAGTTTTTCAATTTCAATTTATGTTGATTAGCTAATACTAAATAGACTTGAAGTTGGAAGTTTTTAGTTATAACAAACTCGAAGCAGCTGCATTTACCTACAAGTGATAAACAAAAGATTTCACCTTCAAATATCACTTAGGAAAAATGTCGTTCGTCTTGAGCCACTTCTCAGGCCTAAAAGACATTTTGCGACCTGCCGCCGCCATTCACAAAATTCACACAATAAGTATTTACTGAAACGAGCTTATTAACAGCGATTTATTAGCATTTTGAAATGAAAATCGAAATCTAAAGCGACAATCTCGATTATCTCGAACTGGAACTGAAACTGAAACTGAAATAGAAACTGGGCCTCGCTAAACAGTTAAAACAAAAGCTGAGCTGTCTGTGAGCTGAGCTCTATTCAGCAAGTTTTCAGTTGCTGGTGCATAGTTTAGCTACATTTACAAGATACAAGATACGAAAACGTGTAAACTGCGTTCAAACTACATTTGCTTGCTGTTTACTATTATTTTCTAACACACTTGCAGAGCGGGGCATTAAGATATTGTCACACCATTTGTAACGGTATATAGTGTTTGTTGAAATCAATGTAACATGCAAAATAATCGCATTTTAACGTGAAACCTTTCTCTCTGGTATCTACACACTTTTGTAAATTTAACTATAAACATTGTATTTATTAATGAATGCATTTTCCAAACATAGAATGTTGATGACAGGTAGGCCTGGTCGTACACTTTATCGTGACATAGCTGACTTAGCGGATCTTCAGTGCACAACTTTTTTTAAAGAATATTTAGAACAGGGCTGTTTTTTCGCTCCCAACCTTGGGGCCGGGCCAAAATCGTTTAAGAATTTCGAAATAACGATATTCAACTGCAAGTGTATTTGCACTTCGGCACTACACAGATTCCTCTTCTGCCTTCTTGTTTCTTTTACTGTCCAAGAAAAATGTGGTTGCCGAATGTAAAGGCATTTTTGTGTGTGGCTCCTGAGCCGCTAAAAGCAAGACTCGTTTGCTTACGAAACCATCGACAAGCCACCGGACAAACTACCGCACAAATCCAAGTTACTGGCACAACAGACACATAAAGATAGACAGACAACAACAACAACCAACAACGCGCTCTTAAGTAGCAACAACAACATTTTGTATGCAATTGATTAGGAAATGAGCTGCAACACATTCGAAATCATGTGTGGACTCATAAACGAGTATCTTTAACAGACACGACTCCATGTGCATACCGCACCCAGTTAATAAAGACGCAAATTCCAGACAATTGATTCATAATGCATCGAATAAAAAACTAAACAGGTTTTTTCATGCCCCCAACAAATAATTGCTAAAGACTTCAAAAATTCTCATCTCTTTGGCAATATCAATATAATTCTCAGTTCACATCAGATCAAGCAGAACCATCAAGCACATTCCTAAGTTCTCTTTTTTTTGTATCGTATTTTTTTCAGGTATTCGTTTATTGCCGTATTAAACACCTGCCAGCGCATTTGAGTGGCATTTGTGTCACGCTGCGGTTTCTGCGTCTTTTGCTTTAACTACTTTATTTATATTTTTTCATTTGCATTCATTTAATACGCCCTTTGTCTTGCCCAGTGTCACACTGAATGCTGCCATGATTCATTACAGCCAATCAAATGAAGTTTGTTTTTTCTTTAATTTCATTTATATTTACTTGAAATGCATTCTTTGTTGACACCATATTAAATTACAATTTATTCGTGTGCTCTGATTTTACAATTATTTGTTTACGCTTTTATATAAATTCACTGAAATTGAAAGCTGTTAAATTTCACTGTCCAGCCAAGACACAGATTGATAATTTGTTGTTGCCATTGTGTGAAATGTTTACTCATTGAAAATAAACTCCATTATAGAATTTCATTTACAATAACTGAAAAATCCCAAAAAATTCAAGTGAATTGTATTACAGTGGCACAATTATTTCAGAAAGTTTCTGGCTTTTCCACTTAAAAATAAAATAGAAATTTTTAATTTTTGTAAATGTCATCTATGACATGATTAAGAACATCGAGACAGTGAAAGTTGCAAAGAGAAAGAGTCTGTTGCTGATATTTTATTGATTATAATCAGAAGCATAGCTTGGGAATACGTTAGTAATGATTGTGAGCTTCCATTTAGAGTAATTACATTACAATTTTAGATAAATATAATATTTTAAAATATATTAACATGTTGCAATTTCATATGATTTTTCCGTTACTCGCTTCACATGGCACGTCAATTAGGCGCCATTGTTTTTCCATCGCATCGTTTGGAAATCTCGTTTTTCACACCTCCAAATTTGTTAAACCGCAATTTTATGTGTTTTGCGTGGGCTGTTTCCCGCCTTCGATAAATTTAGTGACACACTTTTCCACTCAAATGTCAAAGTTAAATTTGTAGATTTTTTGGGCCCATAAACTAATTTAGCTACGCTCTTTAACTGGCTCTTAAGCTACACACACGGGCATTAAATGCATTTTATATTAGTATTATGCATTTAATATTCAATATGTAAACTCAATCGACAGTTGGAGGTTAAAGTTTTCAACCTTTCACTCTCGCCGCACGTGAAAGTTTTTGGGGATCCCTTTTAATTCGTTAGCCCAACTCAAAACCAGCTAACAAGCAATTTGATATGCAAATCAAACGGAGTCTGAATAAAAGATTAGCCAGTCATCTGAACAGAACAGACCTTTACAGCAATTTAGACCAAAATGATTGCGTTCGTTCTGCGAATTCAAAATGTAGTATGTTCCCTTATTTAGTTCGCTCTTTTCTCGCATACTAATTGCGACTCTTGTGAATTTCATTTAACATATGAGCTTATGCTGATTTCTGGCTGACCCTCTGTTGTAGAACCACATTTGAATACAATGATTGAATGCTAAAGCTGTTCATGATTCATCGTCGTCGGAATACAAAAGGTTTAAATAAAAAATTATAACCTGACATTCAACAATGTGCTCGAGTTGAATTTCGAGCTGAAAATATAAACACGAATTAAGACTGAATGGTAAAGGCAAGTATTATTTTACCCTTGCCCAGGGTATTATAATTGTATTTCAAAAAGTCCATACATATTATAACTCTATATATATATATATATATATTTCTTTAAGTGTTAACTCAGACAATTGTTTCCCCATTTTTTAATAAGTTATATATAGCTGGCAAAGAAGCCATTAGCAGTTAATTGAATAATTTTACAAATTAAGTATACATAGGGTGACTTCAAGAGTATTCAATCTTCGGCAAGCCGCAGATAATTACTCTTTCTTCATTTTTTTACGTATTCATTACATTTGATATGGCATACCGCGACCGCGTTCTTTGGCATTTTTTACTATTTATAAACTGTGGATGTTTATGTTTATTATTATTACCATAAATATTTTTCATAATAATGTAATAATTTAAATTTTGCTTCTTTTTCTTTGCAGGTGAGTTAAATGTTCAATTTAAACAAATCTCATGCCCCTAGGGCAGATTCGTGAGTATAAAATCTTCATTCGAGCAGCGCCTAATTGGCCTGGCCCTAAGTGCCAGCCATCGCTTGGACATGTGCCCCATTAGGGAGCTGTAATAGTTGGGCAAAAACAATTTTGAGCGACAGCGACAACGACAGCTCAACTAGGGCTTCATATGCGAGCGTTAAGCCCACACTCTTTTTGGTTCTCTGGCTGTTGCGCTTTTTATGGTCGTTTTTCATTTTCCAGTCGAATGGATGGTAACTTTTATGTAACATGGCACTTAATAGCATGTGTTACGGGTACATATCTATATAAATATACGTATTATAGGTATGTGCCGCGTACCCACGGAATCATTGAAGCGTCTAAAAACAACAAGTTAACTATTCTATCGCTCTCCTTCTGTCTCTTTCTCGCTTTTACTCTGAATATCTAATCATATAATGACAGTCACATTGCCATCAACACGTTGTTAAACTCCAGGGCCTCTGGCAATGCATAAAAGTGATGCACACTACTGCTTGGGTATTATACTTAATATCTGACAAATATTTGCGCAAAGCATTATTCCAATCGATAGCAATTATTTTTTTTGCCTAAGTGACACTGCATTCAAGCAAATTGCTCTTAAATCGATGTGTGGGCTTTTAATAGAGTTGCCGTCGTTTTTTTATACTCTAAACCCATTGAAAATGGGTATAAAGGGAATGATGATTTTATGCAAATTTATGTAACAGGCATAGGGCAGCAACTCTGACCCCATATAGTAAATAAACGCTTGATCAGAACAACGAACTGAGTCGATAAAGCCGCATGCTTTAGTAAACGCACACATTTTTGTGCCAGATTCCGGCCTTCGAAGTTCCATACATATAAACACTGATGTTGCCCAAGAACGAATTTCGCATAATGTGGGGCTAAGGGAGGAAAAAACACGACAGATTCGCAGTGCGTATGTGCGTGTGTGACTTTTGTGTATTCACGTATACAGTAGAAGACAGAATGTTTATATCAGCAGCTAGCCGCTGATTTCAGGGTATCTCCCAGTCGGCCAATCCCGAGTCGGTCACTCTTTCGTGTTGCAATTGTCGCTGTCTTTACTAAATAGTTTACATTACAATTCAGAAAATAAAACCATAATCAAAAATGCATTTTTTAAACATTCTTTATAACTATTATTATTGATCGAGTGCCGCAAAGATCGCAAGCGCAAGCGTGGGTTTCTCTAGTATTCAAAACCACTTTGTTTTTGCTCGGACTAAAATAAAACTTGTCGCACTGCAATTAAGTGCTTGATCAATGCAAAGTTGTCAGGTCTTAAAGTGAAATTGTTTTTGTAATAAACTAAATGTCTATAATAACCCAGATAAACGCTGCACCCACTTTGATTGGCTATAGAATATAGGTTTAAATATTTGTTGTTTTAATCAGAACAGACAATAAAAGCTAAATTCGTTCTCTGATGGCAACAGTTTTTTTTGCAATTTTTATACCCTGAACCCATGAAAAATGGGTAAAAGGGGTATTATGTTTTTGTGCAAAATGCAAATGTATGTAACAGGCAGAAGAAAGCATCTCCGACCCCATAAAGTATATATATTCTTGATCAGCATCAATAGCCGAGTCGATCTAGCCATGTCCGTCTATCTGTCCGTCCGTCCGTCCGTCCGTCCGTCCGTCTGTCTGTCCGTCCGTCCGTATGTATGAACGCAAGGATCTCAGAACCTATAAGAGCTAGAGACTTGAAATTTTAGATGTAGGTGCTCCTGGTGCCCGCGTAGATCGAGTTTGTTTCCGATAAACGATAACTTACCCCGTTTCCAAGTAATCGATAAAAATGTATATCGAAATCCCGTTTTTTAAGCAATTTTGGTAAAAAATAAGAGCTAGAGTTACCAAACTTGACATGTAGCTTCTAGAATAGTATATATATATTGATTATCTTTCATTTTATACCTATCGCCAACTCCCCGCTACTCTCTATCTATAAGCGCGCGCTGCATTTGGTGATGGAATAAGAGGGTTCAGGGTATCCCCTAGTCGGGAGCTCCCGACTAGAACCTCTTACTTGTTAGATTTGCTTCTTTGAAATAAATAGTTAATAGAAAGTTCATTTCCTGTCTTTTAAGCTTATTAAAAAAACCCTTACAACTAAATTGACCCACAATAATGATATGTTTTTTATATGGGAGAATTAGGAAAATATAAGCGTTATTATGAGAAAGTACAATACAATTGATTGGAATAATAATATGTTATTAAATATTCACGTTACTTATTATTATAGAGCTAATTATTAATTAATTCATCACATATGAATCTTTTTTAATATTTTAAATCTATTGTAATATATTTTTATTTCAATGGATTCCCTACTTTATAAATGTTTATTGCTTCAAATCGAAAACAATTTTCAAATTTTAAATTAAAATATGTTTGTCATTTCGTTGTTTACCATCTTTGTTCCACATTCCCAACAGAAATCAGTGCAGTTGGTGATTGGCAAAAGTAAAATTATTTGGATACAGACACGTCGTACTTTGCATTTTTGCATGTTTCTTTGTTATTGCACTTCACAAGCTGCTTGTCATGTGCCCATTTTGCATTTTTGTAGTCCTTTTGCTGGTGCTGTTGTTTGCCTTGGAAAATTACACACTCTCATTTGAAAATGTTTACTTTTCGTATCCCGAAGCCCGTATCCCGTTTCCTGTTTACATTTCCTTCTCTAGTATCAGGTCGCACAAAATGGAGTATGAGATGTTTGCTAAGGGCGTTGGGTGGATTGGATGTGTGTATCTTGCACAACACACCATGACAAGTGAAAGGATCTGTGAACACGTATGAGTTTTTCATTTTTTATTTTTCCAACGTCCGTGTCAACGTCCAAGAAGACTTGAGAAAGTTTTTGACATAGGTTTAAAGGGCTTAAAGTGCTGCTACAATGGGTTATTACCAGTAACTTGTATGTATATTAACAGCTTAATTAACTAGAGTAAAGTGTTGTCATAGGATTTGAAAAGTCAGTTAGCATGCTTCAATATTTAACTAAGCTTCTCTTGAATTCTTCCTATCAGTTGAATTAATTCCTTAATTACTTGTATACAAAATTTTGGTTATAATCCAACATATCTTGACCAAACATCGGGCCGTACTACTATATCATACTACTACTATAGGGGAAAACGGCAAATATTTAAGATTTTGTGTAGGCAACCGTTTTTGTGTTTATAATATATTAACCAATGACGGTATTTACAAACATCACCCATTTCGCCATCACCTATTAAGCCAACGGACTTGTTAATCATATGTCCGCAAGAATATTTAATCGTTGTCTTACTGAAGAGCTACCTTTTTTCCTGTTTTTTTTTTTTATAATTTTAAAATATCAAAAATCTTTTCTTATCACAACGAAGCACTATTCTGCCTATTGTGTGAGATTTGATTGGTTTTCAAAAGAGAATACAATCTGGGGTCTGCCCAGCGTAATCCTGGCTTAAACGCTATCACATTGACCCTAAAAATGATAAGTTGAAAAACGTTACCTACTTGCACTTGAAGACAGTCCATTGTCGCTCTTTGCGCCTCTCTGCGTGCTCAAGAAATGGAACTGCGTAGATAGACAGAGACCCGCCACAAGCGACTCGAAGTATTTGAGGTACTTTCCCCGTGCCGTTGCACGCATGCGCACCATAACTCAAACACATGAACCCGAGAGCCGGCCCGACTTTAGGCTTTTCAATTTTCACTCGACTGCACTTGGAAATGTGACCCAGCGGCGTCGGCGTCGATGGCCCCTCGACGCATGCCCCGGTGCTCAGTGCGGTATTTTTGTTTTTTAATTTTTTGTGCCTTCCTCTTTGCCTAATTTATGAAATCTGAAAATCTAAAGTTTTGTAGTTCAAGCACGTACCACGCACGAAACGAAAAATGTACTCGACACAGAAATGGGCATAGAAATTCTTTTCGAAAAAATTACAAAAACATTATCAACCTCGTACCTCGTATCTGCCAGATACACACATTTGACATTGAAAGCTCTCCGATTTATGCATATTGCAAGGACCTCTTGGGCATGGCATAACATAAACACGTCGCGCCGGCATAAAACTCGTTAAATGCTCTCAAATGGGACCTGCAGCAACAGACACTCTGGTCACAACATGCGACATTGCGACACTTGCCACGCCTCAAGCCTGATGGGCGGCTAAAGGACGTGCCAATCGACAATATGCAAATGCTGTTATTGAAATGCTCCACCAAATGGCCGCGTCAACGCCATTCCCCAATGTCAGTTTAACTTCATTGCTTCCGTATCCTCGCTCCCGCTGCTACCGGGCTGTTAATCGCCGCAGACGGTCGTTTGTCATACGTGACCGACAGGAGGGCAAAAACCCAACCTGTTGTCACTATTCCCAAAACAACTAGCATTCTTTCCGACTCCGGTATAAGCAGCCAGAGCTGTATCCTTGCTGCTGCTGTTAATGCCAACGAGAAGGCAGACACACGTGGAAATTTCTGATTGCTCTCAAACTGACTTGCAAGCAAATTTACGAGCAACTTTCAAATCTAACTTTAGTGGATATACCCCTTTTTCACAAATACAATAGCCAATGTTGGTTTCTGATCATTTTGTGTATTAACCAGAATATTATTATGAGAGAACAGTACATTTGAGCCAGAACCCTCCTTGTGTTATAAATATTTCTCATCTGACTAAAATAATATAGTCAAGGATCGTTCTTAATCGTAAGTAGAGTTAGTTAAGCGTATGTAGAGTAGAATTATATGTACACACAAGTATTTTCGCCATTAAAAGACAAATTTTCAAAATGTTAAAAAGTATTACATAAAAATACATTTTCTTATAGGGTCTTTTTGTAAGTAAGAACATTTTTTATATATCACCATAAAAAAAGGAACATTTTTTGTTTCATATTGAAAAACATATTTTTAGTGCATATATGCACAAATAAACAGTATACAAATTCTAAGGATATAAAAACATGTATTCTGCAGCCGCATATACAATGACATACATATGTATGTATGTACATACATATGTATCTTTGAAAATTGTTTACTTTTGCACTTTGACAACGAATAAATATGTGAGAACTTTTGGCATTCAACACACACAGTTTTGCCAACTTTTTATACGCTGTTTCCAAATATATAACGGGTGTTTATAGCTATAATAAATTTAGATTTGATCTTTCTATGCCCAATATCCCCTACTATTAAAAAGCTGTTGACTCAAAAATAATTCAGGACGAGATGAAAGAGGGAATAAAATATACATATGTATGTATGTATGTACATATATAGCAGCTTCAAGGAATAGTTAGTAAAACTAACTACTGATATTTTCTTTGATAGTTAGCAATAAGCGTATTTTTACTCGATTCTGGTTGTTTTAAAACAAAGTATCTCGCAGTTGTGGCTCGTTTCCGCAACATTTTTGCTCTTTAATAGCCAGATCCGCTGAAACAACCCTTGAGAGAGAGATAGAGGGCAGCAGAATTTGCACACAAATGTTAACGCTTGATTGCATTTAAGTGTTGTGCACCAAAGTCAATTGTTTATCAATTGCGTCTGCATGGAAACAAAACACTTCCCCAGAGGCCATTCGAAATGGTGTGGAACGTGTTGCGCTGATTGTAATCCACTGTTGTGCCTGTCTAGACATGTTCATGTTCGTCTGTGTGTTGTCTACCTGCTAGTGTAGCCCAGAGTTGCCCAGGGCTCAAAGACCCTTTTGAGGATTGCTGCGGCTACCTAAGGCGTCGCCCAGAAAATGACTGAAAAAAGTGTACAGCACCCAGAACGAAATAGATTAAAAAATCATTAGAATGTTGAAAAATTGCATTGCGCTGGGAAAAATACCAACACAAGAAGGGAAAAGGTTAAATCACTGCACGAGGTGTCGAACGAATTAAAGAGATCATTTAGAACTCGATTCTATCGTGGATGCGGTGTACATATCTATGATTGGCCATTCCTTTTGAAGACCTGACCTCACACTATTTGAAATAGTATGGCCAAGACAGTTTTAAATTTATGCAGCTTTAATGTGTATACCGTTTGAAATGGGTTGAAAAGGGTATATACAACTACAAGAAATACAACCATAATAATATATTAAATATATATTAAAAAATTAAAATGTTCTGATAAAAGACTTTTCAGACTGTAAGGTTTTCTGGGTAATTAAGAAAATATATTCCAATAATTTAAAAATCACGTTCAATTTTTTAAAATAAGTTACTAAAATTTCATAAATAAATATCTTTAAGTTTTTTTTTAGCCAATGAAGCTTGTAGTTGTCTAAACGCACACCAAATTCAATATCGATTAATGCAATTCAATATTCTGAATTCCAACAATATTTGCCATTGTTTTAGCACACCGCGCAAGGACTGGCTATTAAAGAGAGAGTGTATATCTGTGTGTTGAGTTACTATCGGCTGGGCATAGTTAATTTTTATTTTTGGCACGAAAACAAACGCTTTTGTCAACCGTCACTTCACACCAGAATAGAGCAACAACAACTACAATAATATGAATTTCTACTTTATAAAAATTCCAGACAGTCTCGGAATAGTCAGCATTGTTAGCATAATAGTTGGTATTGGCATAGGAAATGGCATCGGCTCGACATCGGCATCGACTACGGAGTCGTTTACATTTTACATGAAAAACGGTCGACATCGTTGTCGTTGTGTTGATGGAGTGGATCCATTTAGGAGTGGTAACTGCATTCACGATTTGCTTTTCATTTTGCATAAATATGCGCGACTGTCAGTTGCTGTCGCAGTCGCAGTCGCAGTCGCTGTCAGCGAGCCCCCATTGATGATGGTGATGATGACGATGATGCGGTGACGACTGTCAAGAGCTAGTAAATGAATATCTCTGCATACCTAATACATACATATGTACATGCATACCAAACTTACATATACATATATTTAAACATATACCACATACAAGTTCTCACTATGACACTTATAAAGCTTTGTCTTTAATTCACGAAAGTTTTGCATAGCTTGCACATTTTCATTTGGCTTCTAAAATATACTTCATGGAATTATCGCTGCTTAATTCATATTCACAAATCTATAGATACAGATACATACAAATTTACAGCTACTGCCCTTGCAATTGCGATTCTCTTATTTCGTAATGGAGATCTTTTGCTTTGTCTGTTTGTCACTTAAAGCGTTTAATAAGCACTCGCTTGATTGAATTAATATGTCAAGAAGTTGCCATTGTGTCGCCGGTCCGGGCTCGGATCGGTGCGGGCGCTTAATTGAATTGAAGTTACCATTTAATGCGCATCAAGCTGTGAACTTTTCAACTTTTGCCTCTTCAAGTGCTTTTCCATTCACCATTTAATCTCAGAAATTGCATTTGTTCAGATGCATCCGTTGTAATGTATGTATGTATGTGTCTTGAAGGATTTCAATATGGTATCCACGGCATTTAAATGCATTAGTAAATTGTAGTTGGGTAGAAAAATTCAACATTAACATTTTCGGCAGAATGTTCGAATCGAAAATCTTCAATTGAATAGTAAATAAGTTTTGTATAAAATTATCTATTACTGATCTTATATAATTATTATTATTATTTTATTTTTGTTTTATTATTGGTCGTGTTTTTAATGATTTTATTACTATTTTTATTATAATATAGTCAAAATATATAAAAATGAGTATATTAAATCTGCCAGAAAAGCTCATTCAATTTGGGTATACATTGTTTCCTTAGATACTTCATTGATCTGCATTTCAGTTTATGATGAAATTCCATATTCCATCTTCATCAGTTCAAAGAGGAAGCACAAAAGACAGGCTGTTATTTTTTTCTATCAATTTCACAAGGAACCTCTTGTTAAAAGCATTCCTTATGAATTCCAAGCTCGTAGCTATATACATAAGTACATATGTACGTGTGTAGGTTCCACAGCGTTAGGTTCCACGGCACGACACGGCAAACAATCTGAAAATCTCTTTTATACACAGCTTTATCAAATATTGCTCTGTTTACTTTCGTCGCTTTGTTTACATTTTTGTGTTCGCTGCCGCTTTCCGGCCTCAATGAACAAGCAGGCCGAACACACGTACACGCACACACCGATACAAATGCATCTAACAGATAGGGCAGCACAACTTCACAGATACATGTCGAGTCTGTCGAGCAGCAGCAGCTACTGCACGCCGCTCGCTTTGTCTTGCCTTTATTCGCCTGTTTGTTTTGTGCTTTGCCTTTATCAGCGTCGTCTGTTGCTTCGCTTCGCTCTCCGGTTTTGGATCTTGTGACTGGTGGTCGGCGACTGCCATCCACAATTGTAAAATAGTTCCGAAGCGTGTTTCAAGCCGTCAACGTCAACGGTTGCCGCGAGCGGACTGCGACGGCGCAAGCGACAACGACGCGAAGTATCTGTAAGATACTCGTACGAGCACAAATACCTAGCTAGTAGAGCCACATCTGTGACATGTAAATGTTAATTAGTTGGCCAGCTGCCCAAAAAGCAACTCCGAACCATTCAAAGTACAATTCAAATGCTAATCGAACGTTAAAGCTTATGTGAACCAGGCGGATTACTCACTACAGCGCTGCAGCGGTGTCCAGTCAAGCGCAGCTGCAAGGCGCGAGCATTTCACTTTCGGTGCATCTAACAGATACTTGCAATTGCGCTCCAAATTTACAAAGCTATTCGGTCATTGGCTTTTCGTACTCTTGTGTGTTTTCCCTCAAAGTGTACCTTAGAAGACAATGCAGTTGCTTTCATTGAAAGATACTTATCGTAAAAAGTATCTTAAAGTGCGTGCGAGCAGCAATTAGCATGTAATTTCGTGCGTCTTTGTTAATTAAAGCCACCTTGGCTGACCACAGCCAACACCCCTAAACGCAAATTACCAAAAAATAAAAGAATATATATATAAAAATATAAATATTTGTTAAACAGCCGAAAAAAACAACAAGAAGCCTCTTCGTATCTGTGCGCTACCGGATGACGCGTTTTGAGATATTCGCCATAAAATAATATGCAAATACAAGTCGCCGGTCGCCATATGCTGTTAAAAATTCCTGAATAAATTTAGTACTTCGTCTGGAAGTTAGTTGTGAGCTGCAGCTAGTCTAAAGTTTATTTATAAATCATTAGCTCAGCGCCAAAGTGCAATTAATTATGCAATATTTTGTGCCCGTACTTCACGTAACAATTGAAAGTGACATCAGCTTTGGCTGCTGTTGTACACTCTTGATTTTGAATCAATTTGATTTCGGTTTTTATTTACCTGTTATTGTTTTCATTTTATTTTTTATTTATTTTCCTATATCTCGTCGCGCGTCTGGTTCAATGTATTCATTCGTATGCATACAATATTTTGTTTTGGTTTCGTTTCTTCAAGTGCCTATTTGCGTGTATTCATATCTGGGCTTTTATCGCTAAGTAAACAAGTGAAACATAAGTAAAAGCCAAATAAATATGTCGCACAATTAAAAATTAAATGCTTCAGTTAATTACTTTGACTGGCTCAAAGTACGTAAATTGTATGAAAAACATTTTCATTTCCAACAAAAACATTATCACAAATTTACAATGAAGTTTCCGGATTATGTGCCAAACAACATGTTGGTAAGCAACAGCAACAAAAACAAAACCTAAACCAAGTATGAGTCTGTGTGTGTGTTGTGTAGTTTTCCTTATAATTTAATTCGTTAGACAAAGTTAAATGCTCTATAAATCAAGTTGTTGCGTCTAAAATTATGAATAAAACCCAGCCATGCCCAGTTAAACCATCAGAAGTATTTTAATGAAGGTTGAGTTACATAAAAGTTGGCGCTTGGAATTTTTAAAGAGCTTTAAACAGGTAGAACTCCCTCGTATGGTGAACCAAAAGCAGTTTTTACTTGTTTTCATAGTTGCTGACCGATGTGAACTAAAGATAGGACTGGTATTTCAGTTTAAATATTAGGTCATTAAGCAGGCAGAGAAAAGAAGTAAAGATGGGTAAATTTAATATTGACTGGCATTTAGAAATTCAATGAATTTGCTCATGCAAAAAAAGAAATATTGTATATAAATATATTTTTGAGCCAACAAATGTTTAGATCAAATAACTATTCTGAATATTACTTGTTTTCTATTTTTCTTAAGTTGCAGTCAATGGATGCACCTCCTTTTGTGTAAATCGAATGGAGTTCTTAAGCCAAGCTCCTAATTATTGGCTAGTTTTCTTTTTTCTTTAAAATTTGTTGACCTTCCTTTTTATCGATGTTAAAAGCGAATTCAGTTTTATAGCTTAGTTTCGATTTGTATCGCTCAAAATCTAGATTTTATGGAAATAGTGCGAATTTAATATTTTATGCGCACATGAGAAGTTATAAATCTTAGCTGTCTCATTAGAGCTATGCTCTCACTCAACACGCGTACCATATGAATAATAAATTACATTCAAAATACTTCAATGAAATGAGCTGATCCCCAATAAAATGCTCACATAAACAAAACTACAAAGAAAGTATATTTTCAGCCGCCCCCCGCCAAGCCAGTCGAGTTTTCCGCACGCCTTCATTTTAGAGCACATCATTAAACTTCAGGCTAATTTCACTTGCAATTAAGTTAATTATAATTTCATCGCCCCGCTCCGCTTGAAGCGGAACTCGGTCACCATATGAGAGTACCTGCCATATGTGTGCATGTATAAATCTATATAAATCTTTTCTTTTTTTTTGTTTATCAGACAAGCCAAGCATAACATTTGAATGCAGAAAAAAAGAAGCTCAAAGACAGATGAAAAAACTAAAAACTAAACTCACTTAATACACAGTTCAAACAAATGCGTTTTATGCTAATTTAAGGATAAGTCCCGTTTGAGGGGAGCGGGGAGGGCACATTGCATCTAAAATCTACACCTGCAAACGTAATAAAAAATAAATATTTATAACTTTGCATGTGCCCACGCGACCGCTTGGCTGAGCCCAACAAATTCTTTTTTAGTTAATTTTTGTTATGCCATCAAGTTTTTTATTTTTATTTAGGCACACGTCTAGCGCAGCCCACGTGAAATTATAATTTTTTTGTTGGTTTTTTTGTTTCTTGGCAACTGGTTGCAAATGGGGTTTCGAAATTGGATGCGACTACTCGTAACGCTATTTATTTATTACAAATTTTTTGTTTTTTTTTTTTTCTTGGCGCCCACCTCTGAGTTTAGTGCATGGCTTTCGCTTGATTCGGAATGAGGGATTGGCACTCTATCTGAGAGACTTAAAATTGATTGCAGTGAATCAGAGTGAATGCAAGCGAATGATTGCCATTGGGCAACTCAACAACAACTCAATGGGACTTATTTTTAATTGATTTATTTTCGTATTATTGGATTTGTGTACTGATTGAGATCTAATTGACTTGCCAGGCCAACTCCGACAAATAGCTGTCTGATGGATTTCAGGGTTGAGGTTCGCATATCGAATCGACAAAAAAAAAGACGCCACCCGCAGCGAGTGTAAATGGAATTTACGAGTCGTTAAGTCAAAATCAATTAATTCCTCATGGCAGGTGTTGCTGTAACATTTTTCGTAAAATACTGTGCTAAATTGTGTTGAAATGAGTATATG
This sequence comes from Drosophila ezoana, assembly GCA_035045725.1. Lineage (NCBI taxonomy): Eukaryota > Metazoa > Arthropoda > Insecta > Diptera > Drosophilidae > Drosophila > Drosophila ezoana. The sequence goes on along the minus strand of JAWNOU010000197.1, from coordinate 469,204 downwards.
AAATGTCTGCACGAGTGCATTGAAAATATTATTTTTATTGAACAGACATAATCAAGTTTCAACAAAGAGAAAGTCAACAATTCTATATAGTGTATAGAGTGTCATGAATGCGAGTATTTATCTTTATTAAAAAAACGGCTAAATCACGGAAACATTTTTTGTTAAAATTCTTTATTTTAATATTTATTGTAAACCAAACATGAGTTTCAGTTTCTTTGCTAGAAATGATCTAACCCGAGTTAATTATGAAAGTTTTTAGAATAAACTTGACTATTCACAGCATAAGCCTATAATAACCACTAGAATGTACCCTTTTTAGCAATTTTTCTATTAGCCATAAAATCTTTCGGGGCTTAAAATTGAATTTAATATATTCTTGCCCAAGTATGGGCTGTGTAAATTGTAAAGCGGAAGTCACATGTGTTCACTTCCGCCTCGTCAGCATATTTCGTTGTAACGCTCGGCGCCCATCCTTAACAAATTTCAATTAAAATTTATTTAAATAAATTGAAGAAAAAACTGAGAGAAAGAAAGAGAGAGCGAATGAGATTTGTGAGGGTACAAGCAAATCGCCGTATTCCTCATTTCTCTTTTGCATTCACACATTTTTTTTATTTACTTTTTTATTACAATACCTTTTCAATTCCCTATGTTTTCTTGTTTTGCTATTGCAGGGCGATCGCACCACATGGGAGTATCACACAGTTTCGGTGACTCGAGTGCCCGGCTACGGGTTTGGCATTGCCGTTTCCGGTGGACGTGATAATCCCCACTTTGCCAACGGGGATCCCTCGATTGCAGTCAGCGATGTGCTCAAAGGTGGACCAGCCGAGGATCGTTTGCAGTAAGAACATAAATCTTAATATGTATATCTATGTAACTACACCAACCCAAAGAAGCGACTCGCTAGAACCCAAAATGACTTGGCAATTTAAATATCATATGGGAGTATTCGAGCCTGCCAGCTGCTGATAATTACGTACTTATAAGTCCGATTCTGATGTGTCAGCTGTTGTCGCTGTCGGGGCAGGAAATTAATTGTTGTGTTTGAAATGTTTAACATGCTGTTTCTTTGCTTTAAATGTGCCCCTATATGATGCACCCCCGACTTTTAGTCAATTTTAGACTTTATTTAGCATAAACAACTAAACGCAAACTTTGCATTTCCTATTCATCGAGTGCTCATGTAAATTTCTTAATAGGCAACAGATAATGATTTTTTGTTTTTCATTGAAAATTGAAGATCATTTTGAAAGAGATCCATATTAAGTATCTTAGATTTAAGATCTTTTATTCTGCAAGTACAAAAAAAATACTCAAAGTTTCCTCAGTTCTTTTGTTGGAAAATCATCAAATTGAACAAAGTTAAAAAATTTTCGGCCATCACTTGTATTGCAAAAAAATGTACGCCACAGAAAAGTATAGATTTATTTAAAATCGGATTCCATTTTGGATCGTTCTTAACATCCTTAGGTTCAAGCAACCCTCTTTTAATATTGAAGTATCTAATATAAAATGCTCAGCACGCCGCGACAGCTTGCATTTATAAGTCCAGCAATTGACAGAGCACCTCACAACTGACATCGTTAATCTTGTGCTTAGAACTTTAAATGAAACCCAACAAATGCCCAAAAAACGTACACTCTTCAAAACTTCAGATCACGTAGCGAGAGCCTTCGTATAATTGAGCCAAATGAGTTTTTGGATTTGAGGCACAGCTGCCACAGCTCCTCTAGCTCTTTTTTCCGTGGTGTGTGCTGATAATAAAAATTCCAAAGCGTTTTTCAATAGAGGCGACGCGCCGGGAGGAGCGGAGCAGAGCGACCTGTCCAATGACATTTCATGCTTGTGTGATTAAAAACTTGTCATAATCTTTTTTCCAACGAAACTATTTACACTGCCAAGAACAATTTGAGTTTGTGTACCTGCAACCAGCCAGCCAGCCTGGATTGCAGCAATTGTAAAAGAAAAACGAAAAATCCCGGGAATAGAGCTCGAAAATATTTGTGCGGCGGCGATAAGTGTAAATTAGCAGCAACATAAAAGGCCGCAGCGGACTTTGCCGGCCGGCTGGCTAGCTGACAGGCGGACCAGGTCTGGCCTGGCCTCAGCTGCCAAAACATGTGAGCTGCTCGCTTGGACGTGAGCTCAAGCTGAAGTTTCACTGTTATTTCAGCTGGAATGTTTGCCCAGCACATACTTTAGCTGCGCTTCATATATCTATGTACTTGCAAACAGCTTTTAGCTGTTGCCGCTGCTTCTTCTTCTTCTTCCTCTTCTCTTTTGCCGCATTTTTGAGCAGCTTAATTGCTTAGCTGAAGTCTTTTGGCCTGTCAACGGAAAGTAAAACGCGGCACAGATCCTCCAGCGCGACTTTGGACGCTTTTTGCGCGTCTTAGACATGTTAATTATGTCGGTACAGACATGCAATTTTCATCATTATCATTATCATTATCATTATTCTGCGCAGACACACACACAATTACATATATATATATATAATATTATATATATTAATCTGTAATCATGTACTATTTACTCTATTATACCCTTGTAGAAGGTATTATGACAATAAAAAAAAAGTCTAAACTAAGTTCTTGTATGAACAACTTTTTTATTAATCGAGATTTTTTTACCAAGCTCACTATGCTCCTTGCATATGAGTCAAATCTTACCAATATCGAACTACTTTATCATATATTTATATAAAAAGAGTTTATGGAAAAATTATTTTTGTATGGAAAACTACTCTGTTTTCTAAATTATCTAACAACAAACTTAGCAATGTTGAACCTAATTATTCTTCGCACATATTTGTAATCCATTTAATCATCGGCACGCCAAAGATAGACCCACTTTCTCGTTTGAACTTTTTTTTCTTGTGTCATCCTCTTAGGTTCCGTTCCGAGAACAGTTTGTAATTGTTGATATATACCTTTATATAAAGTAGGCACAGGTATGCCTGTATTGTTCCCTTGAAGTACGCAATCTGCTTAGACGCCCCTTTATCACCCTCATTCCCCCTCTCGCTCTCACTCGCTCTCTTTATCTTGTGCCCGTTTCGCCCAGACGCACTGGCTCATTTGGCGATATATTCTATCCGTGATGAAGCCGTGTGTCTAGTCATGTTATGCACAGACAATTGTCTGTTTATAAGCGTATGACTCCGATCCGTGCATAACCTGATTTCTCTATGGCAAAACATGTAACCAGATTTTGAAGTATTCACCATTGACGTTCGCTATACTGTACACACTTGGCCAGCCTCGTATTAGCCAGCAATTTATGCCTTTAAGCGTTCTTTTTAGCGTTTGCTACCGTGGATTTCGTTAATTATAGCTTATAGACTAATGACTGTATAAAGATCCGATTCCGATTGGCTGCTGCCACGACAAGGCTGCCTCCCAATGACCCGCAACTGGTTGTAGCACAAATCCATATCGAAAGCCAGTCACGAATTTGACTTATGTTAGTCCAAAGGTTCGACACATGTTTCAAGTACAAACACGGTAGCTTTAACTAAGATGCTTAAAACGTTCGCTTACCTGCGATTATTTTCTATTGATTTCTTGAAAGTAGCATAGATAATGAGGTGAACGAATTAAATTTGACCATGTACATTTAAGATCTATGAAAGAAGGCTTTGCTACTATTTTAACCGTTAGATTTATCTTTCCTTGCGCTTTGCTTATAAGGGGAAGCTGCCTCTATGCTTTTAAAATAAAATGTTGGAACAAAAGAGACAGCTTAAAAAAAATATATATTATAAATATAATTAGTGCTGTAATAAAATAGAACATTTTTGCTTTTGGTTGTTGGTAATTATCATGAGATATTAAGAAAATAATGTGAAATTAAAATCGTTTTAGGATACGTAAGGTTATGCAGGCTGCCCAACCAACCAATCTGATCGCATATTTTTCTGACGATTTGAGTTATTAAACTTAACATTCCATGTCTTTTTTTGTGAATAATAACAATTTCAATAAGCAGGCAAATGAACTGAATATTGCTGCCGGAGTTGAATCGGCGAACTTTAGCTTGTGTGGCTGCGTACTGTATTTTGTTTATCATTCAAATTGTAAACAATACTTTCCCCTACTAGCAGATTGAATTTTCAAAACTCCGTCTTTCTGCTCACTTTCGACCCAAAAGAAAGCTACAGGAAAAGTTCAGCATCGTAGCGTTATACGATTTGGGCTCTACGTTAGTCACCGTTGAGTCAGTCATTCCGCACAAACTCTTTTGTATACATAGATTGAGGGTATATATGTATTTAGATGTATGTTTTCCAGGTTACCCTCTCCATTGTCTCTTTTTATCTGTTCCTAATGTGATATCGTAAAATTGGCAAATTTCTTATGTATTATAATTCATATTTTTTTTCAAATTTTTTTAATCTGTCTTGTCTAAATTTCTTACTCTCTTCTTTATACTTTCAGTGTAAACGATCGCATCATCACTGTGAATGGCGTCTCGCTGGAGAATGTGGAATATGCCACTGCGGTGCAGGTGTTGCGCGACAGTGGCAATACAGTCACACTGGTCGTGAAGCGTCGCGTTCCACTGAATGTGGCCGCAACGAATCCCGCACAGCATCAGCACTCTCACAGCATGAGCTCTGTGGGCCTAGGACTGACCAATGGCAGTGGCATGGCCAGCAGTCAGGCGCCCAGCGCCGCAATGTCCAGCATGAGCCAGCCGAACTCGTTGAACTCCTCGCTGGTACAGAACGCGGGCAGCGGTGCCCAGCCCATCAAGGTGACGCTGACCAAGGGCAGCAAGAAGGACGATTACGGCATTGTGCTGGGTTGTCGGCTGTTCGTCAAGGAGATCTCGACGAAGGCGCGCGACCAGCTGACTGCCAATGGCTATTCGCTGCAGGAGGGCGACATCATAACACGCATCCACAACACCAACTGTGCGGATAACATGAGCCTCAAGGAGGCCAAGAAGATCATCGATGGCTGCAAGGAGCGTCTCAATCTGGTCGTGCTGCGCGACATTACCAACCAGGCGGCGGCAGTCAATCAGCTAAACAACTCGAACCATCAGCAGGCAAATGCGAATCTGTATGCTACACATCAGGCACAGGTTTCCAGCTGCAGCAATAATCTGGATGATGCATATCTGCCCGGTGGCGCCAGCTACTCCTCACAGAATCTTTACGTGCAGCCGCCAACGCGCACCTCCAACGGGCCCAGCATCAATGGCAATGGACTCAGTGAGGAGAAGAGCAACCTGACGCCACGCGGACGCTCACGTGGTCCGCTCATTGACGGTGTCTCGCTGCAGCAACTTGACAGGCCCGTTACGCCCACCAATGGAGGGCGTGGACGTGTCGATGAGCCGCCAAGGCCGCCACCACCACGCGCCGCCCAAGAGGACTTTTACAGCTCACGACGACAACTGTACGAGGAGCGGCAGAGCGCCGAGCCACGTTTCATCTCATTCCAGAAGGAGGGCAGCGTTGGCATTCGGCTGACGGGTGGCAATGAGGCGGGTATCTTTGTGACCGCCGTACAGCCCGGCTCACCAGCCTCTCTGCAAGGCCTCATGCCTGGAGACAAGATACTCAAAGTGAACGACATGGACATGCACGGCGTGACGCGCGAGGAGGCGGTGCTATTTTTGCTTAGTCTGCAGGATCGCATCGATCTGATTGTGCAGTACTGCAAGGAAGAGTACGACGAAGTGGTGACCAATCAGCGCGGTGACTCGTTCCACATCAAGACCCATTTCCACTGCGACAATCCCTCCAAGGGCGAGATGGCCTTCAAGGCGGGCGACGTGTTCCGTGTCATCGACACGCTGCACAACGGCGTCGTCGGCTCGTGGCAGGTGCTCAAGATCGGACGCGGCCACCAGGAAATGCAGCGCGGTGTAATACCCAACAAATCCCGTGCCGAGGAGCTGGCTACAGCTCAATTTAATGCCACCAAAAAGGAAATGAATTCCAATGAATCACGCGGCAATTTCTTTAGACGTCGCCGGTAAGTCCTGCTCTGCTCTAGAGAGACTTCCTTTACTTATACCATATCCACACTCTCTTAACAGCTCCACTCATCGCCGCTCCAAGAGCCTCTCCCGCGAGAACTGGGACGATGTCGTCTTCTCGGACAGCATTTCCAAGTTTCCTGCTTACGAGCGCGTCGTTCTGCGTCATCCCGGCTTCGTGCGTCCCCTCGTGCTATTTGGTCCCGTCTCTGACCTGGCCAGGGAAAAACTTGCCAAAGACTTCCCGGACAAGTTCTGCACACCGCTGCAGGATGATGACAAGACAAACAGCAACAACAATGGCAGCGGCAGCGGCGGCGGCAACGGCAAATGCCGCATTGTCCGCTTGTCCCACATACGCGACATTATGGATCGTGGCAAGCATGCGCTGCTGGACATAACGCCCAACGCTGTCGACCGGCTCAATTATGCACAATTCTATCCCATCGTTATATTCCTCAAGACGGACAGCAAACACGTGATCAAACAACTACGCCATGGCCTGCCCAAGGCGGCGCACAAGAGCTCCAAGAAACTGCTCGAGCAGTGCCAGAAACTAGATCGCGTCTGGTCGCACATCTTCAGCACACAGATTGTGCTGAACGATGAGGAATCCTGGTACCGCAAGCTCCGTGACTCGATTGATCTGCAGCAGAGCGGCGCCGTCTGGATGTCCGAGTCTAAGGTGAGTTCATCCTGCAACCACTTCTCTATCTCATCACAGGAACAACTTGTTGTTGTCTAGTGTCTTGTGTAGTCTAGTCCTAAGTTTCTGCAAGCATCTCAAGTAGCTTTCATAGCGTCGATGTCGATGTCGTGTTTTCGTAAATCTCTAATCATAACATCATATGTATGAAACATAATTACGATCTTTTTAATGTGTGCATAATTGTCTGGTGATGGGGCTGACCGAAATAATCTCTGCTAGACTACTCTAGGAACTCCTGTTATAAAACTTTAACATTTTACCAAAAGCTGTTTTTTTGAGTTACAACTTATGTTAGCACTAAATCGGAACAAATATAAAGTAGACTGGCACTATTCGAAGCTCCTACAGCCACAAATATTACATATTTAATTGATAAACAAATCTTTCTTTTAATTAAATTTATAAAAATAACAAGCTTAAGCCAGCCTATATATTGCCTAAAACATACACAGCAATGGACTTGCTTTAAGGTCACACATTATCTAAATTATTAATTCTACGAAGCGTCAAAGGCCTAGTCTAATTTTTCTCGGGCGTAAATGTTGACAAAATTACCTGATTTCCTTTTCCTGTATTGGGCCATATTTTCTGGGTGTGTCATGATCTATAAGTTCATTTTCTTATAATATTGGCGTTAAAAAAAATAAATTAACAAAGTATTTACCAGGCGCCTTAAAGCTGTATTGAGAACATCTTGGCGATACTTTCTATTAAAAGCTATTCACATTTAAATAGGCATAAAGCGGGCTCCTTTTAAGTTAGTACAGTAAACAGTACAGTGATCTATCAGAAATTAAAAAGCTTTAGTTGCATGGATTCTCTTAAAAGGAAAACCAATCAAACTGTTAGAAGTTTTATTTTTCTAAATAGTATTCAGACTTAAATACATTATTCAAAGTTCAATATTGTGAATATTAGTTTCTAGAAATGTTGAAAATTTTTTTTCTCGAATGATTACTGTAATTTTGACAAATCCCACACACGACCTGAGCCAACTTAAACTTGACTTTAACTAATTTTAATTTAATTAATAATTCTTTTATTCTCTTTATCTACAACTGGTTATGGTCAATATTCTAATTTTATTTTCTAACAATTTTTTCCCCGTTTGAAACACACCAACACATCACGACACATAAACCACCCTCAAAAATAAAAAACACACACACACATGCATTAATTCAATAAAAACTCAATGGGAGCAGCTTCCCGAATCCCCAACCGAAATGTTATTCCCACCCTATATAGCACAGCCTTGCAAGTTCGCCTGCTGTCGCCCCACATCAATCTCGGTGACGCGCTATAATGGAACGCGGCTCAGGCGCAACTCCTTTTCGCTAATGCCACTTAACGATTGCACGCTAACACCGCCGCCACGCCCACCGCCCATTAGCTATGAGCGAGGTCCATATATACACGCCAGCTTAGCCTCGGCAGACAGCCAAAAGCAGCAGCAGCTGCAGCCGCGTAGTCGCCAGTCATTTACCATGGTGCCCATTCTAAAGCCAGCCTCCTCCATGCCGGGCAGCAAAGGTCACCTGCTGGATGGAGGCGGAGGCATTGAGAGCGCCTCTGTCAATGAGGATGCCAGCTCACAGTACCACAGCTCGCAGCCCAATTTACTGAGTAGCAGCAGCAGCTATCTCTATTTGAACAGCGCCCTCCATGGTGAGCAGAGCGGTCAACGTGCGCCAGCAGCTGCCGCCTACTTCGGTCGTCGTGCCGTCTCAATAGAACGCCGCACCACGCCCTACTACTACCATGAGCTGCTACAGAAGAACGTATTCGATTCGAGTCTGAATCTGTTGCAGGACAGGGAGAAGAACAGCAATTCAAAGCTGGAGGCGGCCGGCTCAGCCACCAAGGCGCCAACTGGCGCTGGCAGCGCCGCTGTGGGTGGCACGCAGGCGAAACCCGTGGCCAAGCCACAGCTGCGGCTGCCCGGCGGCAGCAGCAGCAGCAGCGCCAAATTGGCCGCTGCCTATAGCAGTTATGCATCCAGTAGCGATTTGCTGTGCAATGGCAACAGCAGCAGCGCCGGCACCTTGGTCGATGAGGGGGCGGACGAGGCGAGCTTTGGGTTGACGCCGGCCGCTAGATCTTTGAACCTGGCCTTTAATAATCTTTCCAATCAGATTGCCAATTTGAATAACTTGAGCAGCAACAACAACAACAACAACAACAACAACAACAGCAACAACAACAACAATCATAACAACAACAATAACAATAACAATGCGGACTCCAACAAAAATGTGGGCCGCAGCAACGAATGCATTGCATGAGATTCGTTGTTAATTTAGTTGCCTGTAAAACTGCATATAGTTGCTTTAACTAAATCTTAATTATATCTTCATTTAATGTGTGTTTGTGTCTGTACATATTTGTGTGTATTTAACGCATGCAGAAATCATTAACAACAATACGCTACTCGTTGCTTTTACTCGCTGCAAATTAAATGCTACTGATTGCTGAAAAAATTAGCTGAATCCAATATTAAATAATATTTAAAGACAGCTAATTAAAATATCTAAGCACAAATTGGCAGTAAACAGGGTTAAAATGCCCAAAAAAGCTAAATAAGTTGAAAAATCAGCTGTTTTAGGCTAACAGTCTCTGAAAATATCCCAATTCTGCCGGCAAATAGCTGAATTGCAACCTTTATTTTGAAGCTAAACGCAACGAGTAGCCCTCAAAAACCCATCCTCATCAACATTCATACAAACCCAACATAACTATATAAATACAAATAGTAATATCTCATATCTACTCGTATCTTCATAATATTAGCTTAAGTCTACGCAAAAGAATCGCTCGCTTTATAGCTAGAGTGATGTATTTTTTTGCTTTTACCATATACCAAACATATTTGATATCAAGTTGCTAACTAAATGTTTATCGTTTTCATTTGTTTCTTTTATTTACATACAACAAAAACCAAAATCAAAAACAAAAAAAATACAATACATCATCATGGTCATTTCCTGCTTAATCATCCCGTTAAACACGACGCATAATAATCAACAATTATCAAAAAAAAAAATCCTCAACACAACACCAACAATTATCAACAAATAACGAAATACTCAACAAATGTCCTCGTCCAAAACTAAAAAAAAAATACAACTATATTGTGCTCGTCCAAAAAAAACTATTATTATATATTCAATATGCTTGGCAATTCAAATGAATTTCAATCGAACGTATCAATCAAACAATCAATCATACAATTTGCTATGTTTCATTTACGTTTCTTGTTGCTGTTTTACAATCAAAACAAAAAAATACAAAACGTTGGTTGCTATTTCCCGATAACCGATAACTGACAACAATTAAAATTGCTCCCGCGTTAATTTTTTGCAAAACTTTTGAATATCGCTAATTAAACCAATTCAAAATTAAATTAACTTACCTCCGCTCCGCTCCTAACGTGCCTTCATTTAACAAACTCAAAACCCCAGCCCGTCGAATCCCTCTCCGATGATTTCCTATTCCCCATGACCACATCCCGTTTATCGTATGCATCAAGTCCCGAATCTGATTTGGAGCTAAGTCCCGGGCCATCCGCATCATTGTCGCTTGGCAATTTGCCGCAATTGGTTAAAGCGAGCTCAGATCCATCGATTGCCACTAACCAGGATAACTTGGATAGGGATAGAGACATAATTGGTGAAGGACTACCACCTCCATATACGGTAAGAGGTCCAAACAAGCCCAACTCAATTCTAAACATTACGAGCATGCGCCCCACTAAACACCACTCAAGTGCCCCGATGCGCCCAGCTCAGACCCTCTAATATATCATACATATATCCATCGTATCCATGTTAATCACAGTGTGTGCTAATCTATTTCGCTGCCCTTCACTCCTCACCTGCTATGCACCGATACAGGTACCCTACGATCATGGCGTGCAGCCGCCACCGAATCGACGCCAGACCCTCGACTCCAGCAAGTACAGCATCTACGGCACCCATATGCCCCAGCAGCAACAACAGCCACAACAGCCGCAACAGCAGCAGCAGCCAGTTGATTCCACAGTGGGGGTCACACGTCCACAGTCCCTGTATGGCATTAATGTACCGGATCTTCCGCCGCGCGTCGACCGTCAGTCCAAGCCGGGTGATCTGCCCCTGAACACCTCTAGCAGCTCATCACGCAACGGCAGCTCCGGCGGCACCCTGGGCCGCAGCGCTCAGGAACGTCTCTTCGGCAAGGCCGTGCTCCAGGACGATGTTCAGGCCGAGTATGTGACGCGCAATGCGTTGGTCGGCGCCGGCGGCGATACCATTGAACGTCAGCAGCAACAAGCCTCTCTAGAGCGACAGGCGCGCATGAATGCGGCCATAGGTAGCCCAGTACAGCACAAGACTAACGGTAATGGAGGTCCTGCCTCCACCTACGACAGCGTCTCCAGCTACGACTCCTACAATAACACACAATTGGCCATGCAGAATCTCGGCCGACTGGGGCCCAATGCGCCCGATGATCTCAAATCAGTGCCAAATGCAAGGTAAGATATAGAAAAAAATATAAATGTAAAAAGAAGGAGATTCAAGCCAGGATATTCAATTTGTTATTTTTTAATATGTACCAAACATTAAACCAAACCAGATTCTCAAAACACAACTGAGCTGATACCCGAACCGAACAATATTTCTCTTCAAAATGGTTTTGATTAAAATATAAAGCATTCGGGAAGGCACAGTGCTAAAGTAAATTTAACCTTTGAAGTTGCCTATTCTGGATAGAGATCAAATCAAGAGCAAATCTTGCATATGAAAATATGTACGAAAATATTTATAAAAATATTTTCAGTAGAACGCGTAGTTTTAAATTTATTAATTTAAAATTTTTAAATTTAGTAATTTTAAGTTTATTAAAGTTTTAAATATATATATGACAAACTAGGGTTGGAACGGGTTCGTAAATGTTTAAAATAAGGTTCACGAACGGAATCTAGTTGGCTTGAGCTGTGAACCAAACCCCCGAGAATTTTTTTGGTGTAAAGTCCAAACACCAATTTAATTCCCTACATTCCAATTTCAAAGCTTTTCAACAAAAATATATGTATATGCTTGAGTGGAATAGAATTAGCATTAAAATCCGAATTATATTGCTTTCAACTACTTCAGTGATGATAACAATACTCAACACTCAGCTCACAATGGCAAACAGAAAAAAATCCAAAGAACATAGATTTTTTAAAAAAGACCAAATTATGACTGAACTAACTTCAGTAGATTCAGATGAGGAATTCGAAGCAATTTGATTTTATTTATTTTATTTAGAAACTGTTTATCTTTAAGTTATGATGACCTGGCATTACAGCTAATCAAATAACAACATTTACAGTGGTCGTCCTTTGCCGCCTGTGGGGCAGCCCCATGACTATGGTCGCTCCGCACCGCACGATCATCGCGCTTTTGGGGCGGCCAATGATCTGAATCGCCAAAGTAGTCCCGGCAGGCCACTCTATCATGATCTGAATGCGTCCCGTAATATTGGTAAGTCTCCGAGCAGTTGATTTCTCACCAAACATTTACTCAATTCAATCCCTCCGCAGATCCACGCAATGGCACACCACAGCGTCCATCGAATCTGGGCCTGGACAGCAGTCCGCGCAAACCGTTGGTGGAAACTAAAACCGATTACGGCAAATATAGGTATGTTTATTAGGAATAAGTATAGTCTTATAAACCAAGGACTCCGTATTATCGTGTGTGAAATCATAAAGAAACCTATTATCCTCTCTCTCTCTCTTTCTCTAATGTTTTCGACATTTGAATCGCATGCATTTTCAAAACGTTTCGTAAATATACAAAAATATTGTACCTTTTTTGTTGTCGCCTGCCCTGCACTGTCGTCCATGTAGACGCTACCATTTGCCTAGTCCCATGCATTTCAAATACACATCACATCGTTCACAGCCGCCCCCGGCCTTACAGCTAAACACCCTGGCGCGTTTCGGCGCCGTGGATGCAACTGCAACGGGCCTGGGCTACTGGAGCCGTAGACCAATTGCTGCGCCCCGCCTAAAAATGTCGCCCAATTTTCCAATTGTCTCAGCTTACGATACGCTCGTTTAGTGAAGCCACAACGAAATATGCTCAAGAGTTAGCTGAGATGGACTTTACAAAAATAGATATACATATCTGTATACATATAGTTTTATTCACCATTATCGCAAATTATTAATTCACAAAGAAAGTTTGTTTATATATGTATGTATCTCTGGATCTTGCCGACTGCCTGCATTTAAATGTTATTTTCCATACAAAGCATTATTTGTTTTTAGTTATTAACAATTCTTTTATCAAAATAGTTATTTCTATGCCCCTTAAATCCCTTGCATCTCATCAAGTCCAACTGTGTATATAGACAATGCCAAAAAATTCCAAATGTCTACTGTGCAATAAACGACGACTGTATTAAAAGTATCGAATTATGTTGTGTTTTGCCCAATTCATTAAATATATATATATATATATACAGCTGAGTACATAGTTTATCACACGTATCCTATAATTATGTCGAATATTTTTCTCTTTCTCGCTTCTGTTTGTGCCCATCGACACGTTTCATACAATTTGTTTATTCGCTATCACAACCACACAACCACTCGAATACAACTACCACAACACCAACACACACATATAAACTGTATGTGCCAACACCATGTTCCATCACGCCCCAAAAATGCAACCACAATCACAAAAATATTAGCCGCAACAACTCCGTATCGGCAGCCGACTACAGCAAGCTCCCAAAAAATCCGCACGGCGTTGTGCAACCCAACAATGTGAGCAATGGTGGGCAAATGAATGGCAGTGCCACGCCCAGCAGCAATGGCAGCGGACCATTTAAGCCCGTGCCACCACCCAAGCCCAAAAACTATCGACCGCCCGTGCAGAGCGGCGGCAGCAGTGGCAGCGGTGGCACCACGCCCTGGGAGAATGGCGTAAGTAACTAATCCAAAACTCTTTTGGAGCTATTTTGTTCAGTGGTTTGCTCTTTGCAGGAATCTGGTTCACCCCGTTCGCCCAATGGATTCTACTATCCCCCAACGCCTTCGCATCATCATTACGGGCAACAGACGCCGGCACCCGGCTCACCGCTTCAGGGCCAGCCCAGCAATGGCCACATGCAGCAGCCCACCTACGGCACAAGCACTGGCAACTACGGGCAAGCACCGCCGACACAGCAGCAACAGCAGCAGCAATATCCCCAGGCCAATGGGTACAATGGTAACAGTCATCACTACAATGGTGGCAGTGGCACCGGACCGTACATTGCTCCACATCGGGGCATGCCACCGCCAATAGGTAAGTCCCTATTCAAAGTCTTAAAGGTGGCTTATAAAGAACAAGTATGTGTGCTATACTCTGGTGTTCTCGTACAGCAAGATATCCAAAAATTAAAAAAAGTTTTATCTGTATAAATATCAGAATCTGCATACTTAGTTTGTTGGAGGATATAGCGGAAAATAAATTAACACTGCTTATGTTATAGGAGAAGATATATTTAAAATTTAAAAATGCGAGCTCTTATTTGACTCTGAGATAGACTAGATCTAAAGATTTCGATTTAAAATTAATTAAACAATTAAGGAGGGAAATTAAAGATAGATTAGACTTGAATGGTATTTCTTTGAAAAACAAGAATATTAAATTAAATCAATATTATTTACCTATTTAATAAAATCCAAATGAAATAAGTTTGAATATTTCGCATTTTGAGATAAACTACTTTGCAAACACCTGAATATATTATATTAACAGTTGATTATTGGTTCAATAAATTTGTAACAATCCTGAAAACATCCTGTATATGTAGCTGTTTAGTATTTTTCCCCTTATAACCGAGAATTTTTGAAATTTTTAATTTCCTAGGCAATCTACCACCACATACACCCGAACGTCACGCACTGGATCTAGCTGGGAGTCGGGAACAGCGCGGTTCCGCCTTTGAATTATATCGTAAGCCGCAGATCGGCGCCGCCGTTGGGCACCATCACAACATGAGGTAAGTGGACAAATCCAACTGCAAGCCAATGTACACTGAATTATCCCCATCCCCAAGAAACTGAATTACAAACAGATTGAGAATTTCTACAGCTTCGGCAAGCTGTATGTGTGTGTGCGTGTGTGTGTGCGTATATGTGTGCGTGTGTGTGTGCGTGTTTGTTTGCGTGTCTGGAGACTTCTTAAGACCTAGGACAATACAAAACTCTACACACCTGTACTCCGTACTCTGTACACAGTGTACAAGCACAATTTGTTAACGAAAAATGTTTTTATTTTTGTTATATGTCATTTTGTGATTTACAATTTACAACAAAAAATCAATCAATCAGTCAATCAGTCGATCAATCAAAGCTCTCATACTGCCAATATATAATATTTTCATAATCATGCGGTTGCTGGTCATTTAAATGTTTAAACACTTAAAAACAATTGGAAATTTGTCGCAATTTTTTCACAAAACGCACAAAAAAACTCGCATAAAACCGAAAGATAAATTCTTGTTTGATTTACTTTAGTGACGAATAAATAATTATTGTATTTTGCAATAACCAAAATTATTAACCAAAATGCTTAACAAATTTGCAAGCTGAATGTACCAAAACAAATATGTACATATATATATATATATATATATATATATATATATCTCGGTTCGCTTAGCGCACATTTTTTGCTGATTAAAAATTTTTAAATTAAATTTAAAATTGAAAAAAATTTAAATTTAAATTTGAAAAAAAAAAAATAATAAAAATAATGAAAATAAAACATTTTTCGGGTTAACTTTTTGCCACACACAGTTCTATTTAGTATACACTTACTTATTCTAGAATTTCTGTACACACACTTTACATATACTCATGCTGCGAGCATATTTCTTTTTCTCAACTATTTCCTTTAATTAGAATTCAACACATTTGTGTATTTGAATCGTTGGTTTTGGGTTTATAAGAAAATACAATATTATTATGATTACGCTTAAAACTAACACCCAAAAACGACTAATTGACATCTAGTACCCTCATAAATGTTGCTTTTACTGAAAATACTTGAACATGGTAAATGGTTAAAAATTTTTTCTTTGTATTACATATCTACAATTTGGTTATTTTTGCAAAATCTAATAAGTATTTATGGTACTTATTTATATAATAAGAAATAAAACTTTGGGTATGCGCTTGTGTGTTTTTGCGAAAGATTTGCAGAAAGTCGCGAAACAGAAACTAATTTTTGCAAGCAGGAATTTTTGTATAATTTTTGAATGAAATGCATATTATTTTCGTAAACAAATCTACTTCATTTTTTTTCAAAATGGCAATAGTTTAAAGAAGAATACATTTTCGGACCGATTGCTCCCTGGTAGTATTTCCTAGTCCCTTATTGCTGGCACAATTAGCTTTTCAAGTCACTTTCCCATATCGCGTTGCCGCACCAAAGGTTCACCCGTCTAAAAACAAAACAGACAAATCTTTTTGCTAATCTCCATAAAAATACAAAAAAAAATAAAATAAATTCAAAACTTTAGCGAAATGGAGCCATACGATGCGCGTTATGATGATAATTATTATGCCATGCCGCCACCCGCGGCGGCAACAGCAGGAGCACCGGCTCATTCACACCCAGCACATCCATATACCAATCAAATGCAACGTTCCCGATCCGCGCCCCGTTATCCCAA
This sequence comes from Drosophila ezoana, assembly GCA_035045725.1. Taxonomy (NCBI): domain Eukaryota; kingdom Metazoa; phylum Arthropoda; class Insecta; order Diptera; family Drosophilidae; genus Drosophila; species Drosophila ezoana. Next base: position 452,796 of record JAWNOU010000197.1, on the reverse strand, counting down.
TGAGCGGCCACCGCACACGCAAGATCCCAACTATTACAGGCACTACAGCACAGGCAATTGTGGCTACAGAGGCCAGGAAATGCAATACTATGATGAGCATGGCATGGAGGTGGCGCCACCACCGCTGCCGCCGCACAAGAAGAAGAAATCGGTGTTGAAGAGTCCGCTCGCGGCGCTGAAAAATGCGCTTATCAAATCGACGCGACCACTCCGTCGCATGAATAGCATGGTGGAGCCGGAGCGCAAACCGAAGGGCTTGCGACGCCAGCAATCGATGCTGGAGCGTGGCGTCCAGCGGCCCTACTATCCGGACGAGTATCCCACCTACCCGGCTACTGGTTACGAAGAGCGGCCGCCTCTACCGCCACCAGCGGATCCTTATTACCGAGCGCCACATTATCCCCAGCAGCAGCTGCTGAACAGCACCTATCAGAATCTGGAGAGTGAAGATATCTATGGCAATATTGCGGGCACAGTACCACGGCACCTGGCACGGCCACCACCAGACACAGGCTACGCCGGCTACGATCAGTACGATCTATATGCGAATCGCGCCTGCATCGATCTTGAGCGACGTCAAGCCGAGGCGGCGGTCAGCGGCCGCAGTGGAAGACGCATTGTGCGTCGACACAGCACCACAACGGCGGATCGTGGGGGTGGTGGTGGTGCAGCCGCACCACCTGGCAGACGGCACATGCACCTGCCCCATGCCGCGAATGGCTATGAGCAGCAAGGACAGCCGCCGGACATTTACCAGACATGCCAGGGCGCCTATATGTTGCCCGACCAGCGGCGTGCACCCAACTCAGAAGTGATGACACGGAGGCGCTTCTATCCCGGCGCCGCCAATGAGCAGGGCGAGGAGGCCGAACCCATGTATCAGACGCGTCGTGAAATACAGCGCGAAATGCAGCGCAATCATCTGTATCAGTCGAAGCGGGAAATGCAGGAGCGCATCATACAGGGCAAACGCGACATGGAACGCGAACTGAGCGCGCAAAGCAGCAGTCAATCCGAGCGAAGCGACGACCGCTCCGAGCGCTCCAACTCCGATAGCAATTATCAGTCGCGGCGGGAGGGTACGCGCAGCCAGCTTCGCGAACAAATCTATCAGACGCGGCGCGAGGCGCTGGACAGCATGGCGGAACCGATCTATGTAACCAAGCGAGACATGGGCCGGCCGGCGCCCATTTATGAGACGCGCGAGGAAAGCATTCTTCAATCACGCGAGAACGAAACCGATGAGAAGAAGGAGAAAGAGTGCAAAACGGAGCAGGTGCAGGTGGAAATAAATGCACAGCCTGAGGATGCCCAGGACAGCACGCTGAGCCGCTCAGACCTGCAAAAGTCCTCGGACACGGTCGTTGAGAATACATTGGCCCCCGTCGGCGTCTGTCAAGCGCCGTTGGTGCAGGACGAAATCGATGCGGATGAGAATGACGATGCCGATGCGGATGCGGATGCGGCTGAGGATGCCCAGCCCAATGAGGCTGACAGCAGCGCGGAACCAGCGGAGCAACCAACAGCTATTGAGCATAATCAGCACAATGTAGCTATGTTGGCCAGCGAGACGCAACACATGTCGGATGATGTTTTTGAGGCCACCGATCAGGTTACCCCACTCCCCCATGGCACAGTGCCGATTTCCGCCTCGAAACAGCCGTTGTCGCCTCGCGCACTTCGCGCGCCCTTTCACATTTCCAACATACTGAAGCGCACAGCGCCGCCGCCGCCGCCCAGTTCTTCGCTGATGGCCGAAAGCTGCACTTCGATTGAGACACAGTACACATCGCAGGCCAGCTTGCCGGTAGGACCGCCCAATGCGACCAGCACACCTTTCAGCAGCAGCATGTCCCTGCCCATTGCTGGTCCAGTGCCGGCTAATGGTGCAGCCGCATTTCCCAGCCTGCCGCGTGAGCCAAGCACCACGCGCGGCTTCTTTGATGCCAGCGGTGGCACGCTGGCTGACAAGTTGTGGCACGTCTCGCTGCAGATACCACCGGGCGCCATTCCAGCTGGTGTGCATCAGGAGATCTACTTTACCGTAAGCGATCCGCGCATGGGACAGGCCGTTGGCGGTCCGCCGCTTGACATGGAAAATGGTTGGTCTATCTAACTTTCTAAGCACACCCTCTCTCTTTCTCTTACTCTCGTATTGCTCGTATTGTGTTGTACCTCCACTACCACCTATTGCAACCACAGCAACAATAGCAACAAAAGCAACAACAACAACAATTAAAGTTACAAGCAACAACAATTATTACTAAAGCAAATTCACAAGTTTTCCTTTTTTACTTGAATTTTGTTTGCGATATTTTGAATGCAAATCATTTTAATTATATAATCTATGTGTATATAGGAACAATGTATATAAAGATATTCCCCTACCGGAACTCAGTTTATATTGAATATTCGCAGCTGTAAAATATGTTTAATTTTTAAAATATTTTTTAAAATTAATTTTATCGTTTTGTAAATAACTATGCAAATTTTCTACACAATTGAGCTCTAGAAGGGGCATTTCTTTTATTATTAATATGCACTATTATATCGCATTATCTACTATATATAGTTAGCATAACCCTGTAGTTGGGATTTCTTATAATTCAGTTTAACCTGCATGTTCTTAATTTTGGTTAATTTGTATTTACTAATTGGCGAAATGGAATTTTTGGAAATATTTAATATTACACTCATATTCTTAAATGCTTTAACATATTAAATATATATACATAGTTTCTTTCATTCTACTCAAAATTGACAACATCGAAACAAAAACTTTTTTAGCAAACAAATCTTTTTGAAAACAATAAATATATTATTTTTAATTAGGAAAATAAGTCGGCTGACTTTTGAGCTTGGCCGGTACAAAATCTTGGATTTTGTGTGTTTCCATTGACACACTATTGATCTCTTTCTTTCTAATATAGTTCGATGCTCCTCAAGAAATATTTTCGCTTCGTTAGCTTAAATAGGCCTAAATATAAGATCCTATTAAAGAAAAGGATCACCAACTCTTACCATTTATGTCGTCTGAGCTTAAACATATCTTTGTCCATGTAAATATTGAGCATATTTTACTACCCTGTGTTTCAAAGTATTTAAAAATGTTAACAGTTTGCGTAACTATTTTTAAACATAGTTCATTTTTAGTTTTCAGTATAGATATTACTCTAAATATTGTTTAAAACCACGATCATTACATTCAACATAATTATCTTCCAATGAGGTTAACAGGCTTTCAAGCTACGCTTATCTTTTTATTTATAAAATGTTATCAATTAATGAATTAAAATAATCTTTTATAGCTAGCGAGAGTAATGCCGTATGATATTTCGTATAACAAATTTAAATCAGATTATAGTTTCTATAGAATTATTCATGTTACTTTTTGCAATTTGGTAAATGAAAAAAACTGAACTTAAGTGAGCTTCCCTTGGTATCTATTTAAAAAAAAAAAAGAGTTCGTAGACAACAATTATTATTTTGTATAACCCTATCAACCACATCTTTTCCTTTGAATGTTATGCTATATACTTTATTTTTTCTACTATTTCTATTACTTCACATGCCGTAACACACCAAACAACACCAAACTTGTATTATTTCGCTATTCCTAAAACAATTACACCCACCAACACAAGCATATACGTGCAATTAGCTTTTATTATTTATAAAATAAAAAACAATTACTAATTAACATACTATAATCTCCTAACCAGGTGAAACGATGCTATCGCCACTTGTCATGTGCGGGCCGCAGGGCCTTGAGTTTCTGGTGCCCGTTACACTCAATATACCCCATTGTGCCGGACGTACCGCATCACTGGGTCTGGCACTCAAGGCCACCGACAGTGAGAAGAACCTCCATACCGAATGGGACAACATTGATCTGCCCAGCAATGCGGCTGCCCACACAGTGTCCGTCAAGGTGGATCACTTCTAGGCCGGAGAGCACTACAGTTACATAGTTTTAGAACCTTACTTAGCCCCATATATCAGCCCCCATAAACCCCAACCCCACACCCACCCACCAAACACACAACCCTCATATAGAAGGAACCTAATTATATTCATATAAGCAATTGTAAATAACATCATCCAATAACATTTAAGCCACAATTCCACGACAAGAGAAATAACAGAACTTAGATATTGATTATGAAAAAAAAAGGTAATTTAATTGCATATTTTTGTTAAGTGTGCCTTTAAGTGATCGATTTGCTTTTGAACCATGTGTCGTATAAATTATATAAGCGAACGAATGAAATTAACGAAGCGAAAGCAAAATGAGGAATATCTGTATAAAAAATCTGACAACTAGAAACTGTATATTTTATTGAAATTTATTTACCCTTATTGCTATGTGTGTATTTTACAACTTTACATTATTTTAATCGAATTTTAATATTTCATTCTACGCAATTTGCAAATTGTTTTTATCTATTATCTATTTTATTGCATTGAAAATGTTCATCGTTTGCAAATGTTGTATACAAAAGTAATACATATATAAACCATATAGCAGCATTAGACTTAGAAAGCGTCTATATAGCCAACAAAATAAATATATATACTTATATGTATTAAATATAATTACTTTTTTATATAAAAAAGATTTAAACACTTAGAAAGCTTTGGTATTAATAAAGGAGCAACAAGTATATGCATAAAAAAAAAAAAAATTTTTTATATTTTGAAAAAGTCAGCATAATTGAATTCCCAAATGAATATTGATCGATTAGGGTGAACATCTTGAAGAACTTTCTATATCCAAAATTTGTTTGTTTTATCAAGGGAAGTAATCAACAGAAACTCCAAAAGCAAACAAGACCAGTCCCAAAATTTTAAAACACGATTATTGAAAATGTAGACAAATATACGAAATATATTTTAAATACAGTTATAATGATAATTAGTAGCGATAGCCATATACGTATAATTTTTCACATATATAATAATGTATATTTATATTTATGTATAAGTGCACTGCTCGACAACGAAAGGTAACAAAAGCTAGCAAAAGCACTTTTAATCTTATAGATTACATCGAGTGTATGCTTCCAGAGATTGAATAATTAAGGATATAATTATATAACTAAACGTCAGAAAGAAATTTTAACAGTCTTGGGAGTCAGTGAGCTCCTACGTGGATGGCGCCGGTGTCGTCGGTGTTGAGGCGGTAACTGTTGCTAGTAACACTTCCTGCTCGGGTATAATGGACACAGCCTCCTTAACATAGCCGTAGATGTGTTTCCGCGTATCATTGACCACATCACGGACCATGGCCTGAAAGAAACTGCTGTGCAGTGGTGCTTCAGCATATCGTTCGTACTGATCCAGCGAGTCCTGCAGCTTAAGTGTAAGGTCATAATTCTTGCGAACAACATCAAGTATTTGCTCCTCCGTCGGTGTCGACAGACCCTGCTCGGCCAGCCATTCCTTGATTTTGTTTTGAAAGTGCTTCACAATGGCGAGTATGTTGACAAGAGCATTTAGTAGCTTGATAACATCGTCCTTATATTCGCATTCCGGCATAGTTGTGTAGCGCAAAACTAGAAACAATATTATTAAAAGGGGTTTTAAATAAATTTTCCATCGTGCGCTTACCCATTGCGTGTATTTCCGTAAATACCTTTTCCTCCCGATTCAGCTCGTAATAGAGCTCATCATAGCTGTTTGTTGTTGCTAGGAATGTGTCGCCGTACGTAATGAAAAGATTGAAAATGTTGACCACCTGCAGCGACAAGTGGAATATATTGCACTTTTTAACTAGTGTCTGCTCCTGATTGACCAGGAAGCGCAATAGACCAATCAAGGCTGACCACAGCTCCTTCCAAGGATAATTGAGGCGAACGCGACATCGTTTCTGATAGCACAGAATGCGATGTATAACGCCAATGCACAACAGATAGAGCTCCATGGGAAATTTCTTCATTAAATGCGAAACAATGAACTCCACCAGCAAATCGAGCAATGTGGCCGCCAAAGGCTGCGACTTCCCCACACGATCCACATTAAGCTTGCGATGACGCATTTGGGCGCGATGCAACATCACCTTGAAAGTCAAATTGCTGTCATGCATCATTGAATTGGCATACTGATCCTCCGATATGCAGGTGAGTATCAGAAAGCACAGTTTCAAATTGGCAATGCTAGACTCATTCTTGTTGTCCTGCATAACAATGGAGCTGTGGGAACACAAAAATTAACGTGAATCAACCGACAAGAATTGTAACAGTTTTACCAATATTGAAAAACAGCTACGAGCAGATTTGTGGGATACTGTGTCATGTCGATGATGGGCGCATTGGCTAGATCAGGCACCGGCTGTGTCAGACTCAATGTGTTACTGGGTGATGGCGGTGCACTCGACTCTGCCTGTGGATGCGCCAGGGTCGTAATAAAATTGCGATTGAGATGCACTGCCTCATACAGGGCCAGCAGTAGGCCATTGTTGGCTTTGATCTGCTGCACACGCTCGCAACCCTCGTCGGAAACGAACATGTTGCCCACCATGCTTGAGAGCGACGAGAACCACGAAGAGGATTGCACATTATTTAAGCTTTGCATATACTGGCGGCAAAAATCAATAAGTGACTGCGAGATCATTTGGCCATAGCTACAAAACCGATAAATGCGCATTATTAGACATTCCTTATCTAACATGCTTGTCTAATTATCAATAATAATAATCAGTGATTCATATTACCCATTCAACGCTAGCTCGTCGGCCAGAATGGAGAGCTGCACTACATACGGATTGGTTGCCTCGTGCTTCCGATAGTTTACCAGAATTGTCAGCAGTATGACAATGTCGTGGCCATGCTGGGCACGAAATGTGGGATCGCTCAGCAGGCGGACAAAAGCATCGAACAGGCTGTGCATCATCAGGTATTCAAGGAGCACGTTCTGGCTGACATCCGTGCCTGTCACCAGCACCAGCAACAGTTTCAGGCACATGAAGCGCGCGTTTTCAGTAACATCGCCAAGCAGAATCCGGTTGCAATGCTGCATCAGCAGCTTCAGCCACTCATCCATTGTCTCGTGGCCGAAGATCTCGTTCAGTATGTTTGAGCTGGCATCTGTGTTGCACTTCCTGAATATGCCATAGAAGAGCGAGCATAATGTCTGCAGGCTGTTACACAGCCGCTTGGGGTGATCCTCTACGCGTTAAAGGAGGTTTAGATATGTGTGTGTGTGTCAATTATGAGGCGTCTTACCCTGTGATGTGTCCAGCATTTCTATACATTTTTGGAATAGTGTATTCAGGTTCGGCTTAACCACATGCAGCTGTTCGTTGTTTATTTTGCTGATTTGGTCCTCCAGGGACTCAAAGTTGGGTTGCAGCAGAAAGAACTCGTGCCAGAACTCCGGGCTATCCGCGCTGGGATCCTCCCCACGACACAGCAACTCATATATGTAAACAACCTAAAAAATATCAAAATATTGCCCGAAATGAAACTCAAGCTGGGTGAATCGAGGTGCACTTTAAACCTTTTCCTTGGGGCGTTTTGTGGATCCACTGCCGCTCCGTTTTCGTGACGTCATGGTAGTCAAATTGTAAAACGGTTTGTGTTAATTAAACAAATTTGATGGGCGTCTTTGATAAGTGGAAGACAGCCTTTTGTTGCTATTCTTGCTGGCAGTTTGACATCGGCACCGTCGCCTAATACACGTTCATGCCAACAAACGAGATATTTTCAGTTGAATCGTGTACGCAATGTATATTGTTACACATTTACCAACACTGCTCAGCAGCTGTTGTGCAAATTTATTCCAATTTTTGAACTAGTTTTTTTGTTCAAGTTTTAGGGACACAGGCTAGTTTGCTTTTATAAAACGCTCGATCAAACTTTAAATAATAGTTTTACAGCTCGTCATTGTAATAGTCCTATGTCCATCTCAATTTTACGAAGTTAGGCAGGTGCAGATCAGTTAACTTTTGGCGGAACAGACCAAAAAGATATTTTACTTTTGTCATTCTTAAGTTGCGTGAACTCAACAACAGAAGCACCAACAACAAGAACAACTGGGACAAAAAAGAAGGTTAAAACATGTCCAGTCTGCCACGTCGCATTATAAAGGAGACGCAGCGCTTGATGCAGGAGCCGGTGCCCGGAATTAATGCAATTCCCGATGAAAACAATGCGCGCTATTTTCATGTGGTGGTCGCCGGTCCAAATGACTCGCCGTTTGAGGGCGGAGTCTTCAAGCTGGAGCTGTTTCTACCCGAAGATTATCCAATGTCGGCACCCAAGGTGCGTTTCATCACAAAGATATACCATCCGAATATCGATCGTCTTGGACGCATTTGTCTGGATGTACTGAAGGATAAGTGGAGTCCGGCCCTGCAAATTCGAACCATTCTGTTGTCCATTCAGGCGCTGCTCAGTGCGCCCAATCCCGATGATCCGCTAGCCAACGATGTGGCCGAGCTGTGGAAGGTCAATGAGGCCGAGGCCATACGCAATGCACGTGAATGGACCCAGAAATATGCTGTCGAAGACTGAAGCGTCACCCGCTGCGTGCTCTAATATCTCCTCACAAGGTGGGTGCCGGTAAAACGGGGTAGTCGCCAATTTCTTGGATGGACATTCGTCCTTCGACCCACAAGCAAAGCAAACAACCAACAACAAAACCGATAAAAGATTAAACCATTTTTATAACACACAATTTTTTGTATATTTAAATAAGTCGATGTCGAGGATATGGAGATGGAATATAACAGTGAAGATATAATTATAATGCTATAATAAACGAATAAAAACAAAATTCTATGTAAAACAATGATTTGTTATTTATTTATTTTATTTTTTCAATAAATTACTTGCACAAATAATATTGAATAATTCTCGTATGTTCTCTTCAACTAATTTACATACTCGTAAATGGAGCTGTTGTTTTTGAGACACACGACCGCATGTCCCTTTTAAAAGCAAAAGTGATATATTTGTAAACAAATGAAATCCCAAATTAAACAGTAAAAGTATATGCTGGCAAGAAATCATTATATATCAAATGTCTTGCATACAAACATATGTATGTGTATATACACAAACATATAAAAGAAAGAATATTCCATGAGAACCAATGAACGAACAAAGCTTCTTTGTACCAGTTCACATTGGAACGCTAGTTCCAGTCATTGAGCTGGTTCGATAAAAACTACGCAGTATCCAGTGTGTTTAATTTCGACTCTTCTCGTGCTGCTATTTCACAACCATTTAATTTAAAATCAGTTGACTTGAAGGAAGTAAATTTTCGAAATAAATATGTCTTTTATCCAAAAATCATCTCGACTTCTACAAGTCCAGCTGCGTCGAGTTCAGAGCGTACCAGTGGCACTATACCATGAAAATGTATGTATTAAACTAAACTTTTCGCCGCACGCAAATTTCTTTCGTAACATTATATATACTAAATATTTACATGTTTTGTCTGTTTTTATTGTACTGTACAACATTACGTTCATGACACGCTAATAGAAAACAATTACGTTTTAATAATTGACTTTTTCTTTCAGGTCGTCGAGCACTACGAGAACCCCCGCAACGTGGGTTCGCTGGACAAGAAGGATGTTAGCGTTGGAACCGGACTGGTTGGCGCCCCAGCATGCGGAGACGTTATGAAATTGCAAATCAAAGTGGACGAGAATGGCAAAATCATTGATGCCAAGTTCAAGACATTTGGCTGCGGCTCAGCCATCGCCAGCAGCTCCTTGGCCACGGAGTGGGTTAAGGGCAAATCTATTGATGAGGCAGGTAAATTGAGGAATACGGATATTGCCAAGGAACTGCGTCTGCCGCCCGTCAAGCTGCATTGCTCCATGCTCGCCGAGGATGCGATTAAAGCTGCCCTAGCCGACTACAAGGTCAAGCAGCAAAAGAAGGAGGCGATTTAAAGCTAAATATTTACATAAATACTCCAGTTAAATACAAACAAACAAACATGATAACAGCTATAAGTTATCAATATTAGAAAACAACAATATACGTACATATATTATTTGCATTGGATTTTATAGTATATAAATGTGTAAGTAGTAGTATAAGTTACTATAAAATATATATTTTAAGGGTTTTCTCTCTTTATAGATGGACACCGTGTGATTTCTAGACAGTGCAGTAGTGTGTGCGTTGAATACAAACCTTGGGGAAAAAGCTGGAACTGAACTTATCTAAGCGATGTGTGAATGTTAATGCGAAGATGTGTGTTTTTTTAGGGACTAGCTAACTATTAGTTACCCTTTTTGTGAATAGGCAGTATGTTGTGTGGAAGCCATTTAAATTTTTAGTTATGCAAATTTAAGCCTGTAGAATGTACATGTATATGAATAATCAATAAACTGTTAACAAATCTGAATATAGTATGTAAACTGTTTTATTGATTGTGCCATAAGACTTTAAATATTGATTTTTTCAGTTGTGAAGGTTCGCAATTGTTCGCAATTTTTATGATAGACGCACGCTGACACCGCCGCCACACTCGCCCTTTGACTTGACCTCAAATGCTGCAAGTGAAAATAACATTTAGAGCCAATTTAAGATTGATCAAACTAAACCTACGATCGTCAGCGTGTTGGCAGTTGTAATTGGCCATGACGCACGGGCTTCCGAATGTTAAGAGGCGCTCCTTGTTGCTGTTCTTAGTCCTGGCGCACACGGGCTCGTAGTCGTCGCCGCAAGCGCGTGCGCAGCTGTTTGCCGGTTTCTTCGAGTCCTTGGCTGGACTGGCGAAGACGAGCGCCAACAGGCACAGCGCTAATCAGTGAAAACAAGTAAATAAAATATAATTAAGTGCTATAAAAATACAATTTTCTTATTCACTTTGATAATCTTACCGCTTTTCCAGTTTTGGATTTACTCGTCATATTAATTAATGTGTGTATACTACCTAAACTATTTTTACCTTTTCTCAAAAGATGCTAGAAAGGTCAGTTTGCTCTACAATCTACAAGGTATTCTATGAGCCGTACATGAGAAGTTATAGATTGTATTTGCTTAAAGGTTTGGTCATCATATAAACAACAAAAATATCTGTACATAATAATTATTTGCACAACTCAGATTGAGGTTGGGAATTAAAAATCTATATATTCGTATATATGTATGCAAAGGTATATCACTAGAGATCTTGAAATAAGGCCGTACAACTTAAGATAATGACTTTTGTTTTATTTTTATTAGGAGAGTGAAATGCACATCCAGCTATGCGCTACCACAATGCAAATTTCATTGTGGTAGAATTCTGTTTTATTACATTAAGTTTTTTAAGTCCACCAATCTACTATAACTTACCCAGAATGGTTAACAGAGCAAAACGCATTTTAATATTCCAGAAGCTCTTGAGCAAAAAAACGAAAACCGGCTTTGAGTCGAGTTGGAATTGAACTGAATTTCAGACTGTGAGATTTATCACCTTTATATACAAGTCCAGCTCAGAACGAAGCTGATGACAATAGCCGGTGGCACACAGACTCACGTGTATATATATGTACATATGTATGTACAGAGTATGTATATATCGAAAGACATAAATACATACATATGTATGTATGATTTAGTCTATGTATGTATGTATATTGTGCCGATGGGAATCACTGATCCCACTCTTAAATTGCTATGTATTAAAAAGTAGACAAGCTTGAAATGCATTCATTTGTATTGGTAGGTAAAAATGGCAATGACGGGGACAACGACAGCGACCGGGTCGAGTAGACACGGGTCTCGAAATGGACGGCATTTGAGAGACACGCGTCGGGTGGTGTCATTTAGTCTATAGCGGTTTGAGTGACATTTGCCCCCTCTTGGGGTCTGCTATGGAAGCGTACTTAAAAAATATGTGGGCGATTTGTATGTATTTATTATTAAATTAGCGACTTTGGGAAAATGCGGAACGGCGTTTAATTAAAATGTTATGAAATTGTTAATAGAGTATAAATAGTTTGTTTTTCAATTTTCTGTGCTTTATATAAAACATAATTAAAAGATTAAAAAACAATCTCTTAAAAAGAGAACCAAGAGAAAATAAAACGAAAAAAAATTGTTTACTCTTCTAAGCACCTGGGCAAGATTTATATGCAGGCTGCCATTCCAAACTAAAAACATATTCTCCCGAAATGTTAATCAATTTACGCACATTTGCATGCCTCTCGTGTGAAATAAACGGGAATATGCCCACTAAATCCAGTTCACGTGATGCTTCAACGTTCTACGAGTACATGTCTTTTTATCCGCTGGAATTTAATGGACTTGTTTATCCAAAAAACAGTGATTGCCATTAAGATCTGTTTTAATTCAGTGATGTCATGCCAGTCATTAAACCTTAAATCGACACTATGAGTAAAATCGTTGTGCATAATGTAAAAAGTGCATAGCTTCCTTATTTTTATTGTCTTTTTTTTTTTATATGCATGTTTGTACCAAATATGTACATATATGGTTATGTAAGTACTCATTCAGGTGACTAAGAAAATATTGTTGTAAAAAAAAAATAAGATAATTCAAATAAACTTAACTTAACTAGGTAGCACATTTAAGATAAAAGAGTAAACATATGAAAAGTAACTATAAAATATTTTCAAAAGGCTGCTTGCATTCAAATAAAGTAGCCAACAGATTGGTGTCAGCCTAAAAAGAAACCTGTAAATCAAGCTATCATTGGTTAATATCGATATAAATATGTTTGGTATATCGGCATCGCGATATGTTATCACATCACTAGATTTCTTAAACTCGATGCGTCATTTTTCGCTCTAAACGTTTGCAATTTCACAATAGAAAAGAAAGTATATTTCGTTGAATGTTATTTATAGATATTTAAATAAATAAAAGGTAAAGTACAAGACAAGGATCTATCGTGAAATAGAGCACATAATAGTAAACATTTTACCTGCTTGCAAAACCCAAAATAATGGAGGAATTAAGGAAATTGGTCGCACAATACCAATGTAATGCGTATGTTGATGTAAGCAGCTCCGATAGCGACAGTGACTCTTACATATCGACTGGACGACCAGCACACAGAAAATCCGTCAATGAAGCTAAAGATGCTGAAGGGGAGAGCGGCAAACGTAAAACCGGAACAGCTCGGCTGCCGACAAGACGTCCAGATCCCAATGTATACAACAGAAATGCGTTGCTTGCGCGCGAAAATCGCCGCAAAAAGAAGGCGTACATGGAAGCAGTCGAAAAGGAGCTTGACGAAACTCGCAGCACCAATAGATCCTTACTAAAAGCTCTTAAGAAACAGTTCAAATTAACACAAAAGCTCGAAAAAGAGTGTCAATATCTGAAGGACGTATTGGGTAATTGCAAAAATAACAAAAATGTTACCACAGTACTAAATGTGGACATTTCGTCGCCGGATAACCGGGCTGCTTCACCTGATGGCTCCCTCATATCAACTTATTCAAGCAGCAGCTATGAGCTGCCCATGGAGACGAACTCCTTTCCAGGCGTGCTGAACGACGACAATGGTAGTGTAGCCGCACAACAATATATAAATGAACCGCCGTCAAGTTCATGGAATGATTTTATCGATGATTTATTAACAGATTATCAGCATCAGCCTGCACCCGCGTACGGGGATGAGGGCTGCACCCGATTTCTGGAGGAAAACAGCTTTGGCCTTCCAGAATGCCAGCCACCGCTGAAACCACTGACAATTATTGATGAGCATAGCTATTTCAATAAATTTTCGGAAATTGGTTTCATTCCAAGCTGCGAATGGAGCCCCAGTCGCACTCCGCCCACGCAGTTGCTTCAAGATGACGAGTTCTTGATCAACACCGACAGCGGATGCATTGCAAGTCTATAGATTTATTATTAATTTTTTAAGTATTTTGTTAAGGAGTTTTAAGCATTCTAAGATTAAGCTGTTCGGACGCGTTCTTTTTGTGAATCGATATAATTCTTTCCATTATGACAATTTTAAAATTTGACCAGCTTAGCCCGTGGAGATTATGATAGAACACCAGCCCACTGAACCGGTCCTTTGGCTTCGATGTTAAAAATTTGTTTCATAATTTCAGGCCTGTGTGGAGGCGCGTTGGATAATTTTTCATCCAGCACGCGAATTAAAAATTTAAAGGTGGGTTTCCTAAACCAGATCCAAGCTGCAAAAATACCAAATGAGACTATGATCTATATTTTTGTGCCACTTTTTCAGTTGCGGCCAGAATTTAGGACGAATCTCGATATCTAGCGGATTTCCAAGTTATATTGGAAGGAGATGAGTTACAGGCGTCGAGTGTATTAAATGCAAAATAAGGCCTTTTTTTTTTTTAAATCATTTCTCAAGAGTAAAACCTTACTAATTTATTTGGATTCTGGCATGTTTCAGATGTGTTAAACACACAATCGATGTATACTCTTACATTGATTTTAGTGGACAGTGAGGCTTGAAACACCGGTATGTACTTCTATCATAACTCCTGCAAAGGCATCTCGTATTACTTGAATTATTATTTGTTATTTTGGAAAGAATAATCGATACAATTTCATTAATATGCATTTGTTATTGAGCCCAAATAAAACTACAACTACACAATATTTATGATAATTATGTTGTTTTATTATTATTTTGTTAAGTTAATTAAAGTTACTGGGGTCAAAGTAAACTTTACCTTGCAAAGATGTTACACATGTTTGCAAAATAAAATATAAATTTGTAAATAAATAGACACGTGTAATAAATAAGCAAATTAATGGCGATTTTTGCAAAAGTGCTGTTGTATGTACAGAGTTTATTCGTCAATATAATTTTTTACAAACAAAACTCGAACATCTTAGTTTTACCTTATGCCTTCAACAACTTGGCATGGTATTCAATATGCTCGGCTATAAAGGTTGCTATATAGAAGTAGCTGTGGTCATATCCCTCGCGTTGTTTGAATATGGTCTGGATGTGGTCGTTGGTGGCAGCTGCAGAAAGCAATTTTTCTGGCAGCAGTTGTTTGCCAATAAGAAAGTTATCAGCCGATCCTTGATCTATGAATAGTTCCTGCGGTGTGCTGACATACTTTGTGACTAGGCTGGTGGCATCCCACTGCTTCCAGTTCTCTGTGTTTGCACCCAAGTAACCGGTAAATGCCTTCTGGCCCCATGGGCATTCCGATGGGTTCGAAATTGGTGCGAATGCAGAGACTGATTGGTACAGACCGGGATTTTTCAAGGCGCAAATCAATGCGCCATGTCCGCCCATGCTGTGACCAAAAATGCCCTTTTTGCCAGGCAACGTCGGGAAATTCTCATTGACTACTCCAGGCAACTCCTGCGTAACATAGCTGTACATTTTGTAGTGCTTTGACCAGGGTGCTTCAGTTGCGTCTACATAAAATCCGGCGCCACTGCCAAAGTCATAAGCATCATCCTGTCCGGGCAGGTCCACTCCACGTGGCGAAGTATCAGGATTAACTACGATGAGGCCCTGCTTAGCTGCAGTCCCTTGGAAGCCACTCTTCTGCACAAAGTTCTCGTGAGTGCAGGTCAAGCCGCTCAAAAAGTATAGCACCGGGCATTGGGCTTTATCTTCAACTGCCGCAGGTGGCAAGAAGACACCAAAGGTCATGTCGCAATCCAATGTGTTGGAGTGATGTTTATAGACACGCTGCTCGCCCTCGAAGCATTTTGTGGTCGACACCAGTTCCAGCTTCATGTTCTAAAATTTAAAAATTATAGTATCTATACAATAAGTGAAGCAAAATATTTACTTATGTAGAATTTGTAACAATAATAATTTATTTCGTGATAGGAATCAGAATGAATATTTTCATACCGGCACCAGGGCTCATTACTGGTTCCATAACTAAGTGCAGCCCTGAAATAAGGTTTTGTGTCGCAGCTGTGTTGTAAAATACACCGTTTGCAAATATGTGCAACACTAAACTGTAGCAAGACGCACGATAAGTAAATAAACCGGCATCACTTATAGCAAATGATTAATACAATGTCCGAAGAGGCGCCAAGTACTTCTACATTTGGCTTCAAGAAGCGTAATTTCAACAAAGGTGCTGGTATGCGGCGGAAGAAAGTCAGCAGCACCAGCAGCAACGATTCGGGTAAGCCCAAAATTGGCGCAAAAACAATGATAAAACACAGTTCTACAATATATACATATAACCACAGCAAAAAATAGCGACGAGGAGCTGCAAAGTAAAACAAGTGCCTTAGTTCGTGCTGAAAATCGTCGAAAGCGTACTAATCCAAACTTCCAAAGCACTAAATCGTTAGCTAAACGTAAGGCGGAAATAGGCTCCAGAGGACTCGACTCATCAGGCAGCGACGCTGACACGGTGGGCGATAGCAATGCTGTGGGTGTGGCTTATAAATCGAAGCGCGAAGCTATATCTAGTGGACCGCAGGATCAGGGCGCCACTGCCGTTAATGAAATGGACACGGAACTGGATCGCGATGCCCAGGCGATACACGCGCGCTCACTCAAAATCAATGAAGAACTCGAGGGAAAAGCGGACGATAAGATCTATCGAGGCATTAATAATTATGCGCAATATTATAAAAAGAAGGACACGGCGGCGGGCAATGCTAGCTCGGGCATGGTGCGCAGTGGGCCCATACGGGCCCCGGCGCATCTACGTGCGACTGTACGTTGGGATTATCAGCCAGATATTTGTAAAGATTTTAAAGAGACAGGCTACTGTGGCTTTGGCGATAGTTGCAAGTTTTTACACGATCGCAGCGACTATAAAGCCGGCTGGCAGCTAGAAATGGATCACGAAGCGCAACGGCGCGGAGATTGTGACTCGGATGGGGATGAGCATAAATATGAGATTCACTCGGACGAGGAATCCCTGCCATTCAAGTGTCACATATGCAGGCAAAGCTTTGTTAATCCTGTGGTCACCAAGTTAGTTGGCTTAATATACAGCTTGTTAAAACATAGTAACAAATCTATAAACCCATTTCAGGTGCAAGCATTACTTCTGCGAGAAGTGTGCGCTGGCCCAGTACAAGAAGTCGCAGCGTTGCATAATTTGTTCACAGCAAACCAATGGCATTTTTAATCCTGCCAAGGAGCTGATAGCTCGCCTGAAAACAGCACCCACGGACGAGCTTGATGATGATGA
Source organism: Drosophila ezoana (assembly GCA_035045725.1). NCBI lineage: Eukaryota > Metazoa > Arthropoda > Insecta > Diptera > Drosophilidae > Drosophila > Drosophila ezoana. Next base: position 435,707 of record JAWNOU010000197.1, on the reverse strand, counting down.
TGATGACGATGACAATAATGAGAACGGTCATCATGACAAAAATATAGAGCAACCGTTGCCAGATTCCTCCAATAGCGAAAGTGAATAAGTAAGCGCCTTAAAAATGTGTTCTTAAAAGTTGTAAAATTAATAACAAAAAGGTTTATTTTTGTATACTAGTGAATTCATTGGTTTCGCTGCGAATTATCACTTAGTAGCTTCTGAACCATACAAGCTTTATTCAAAATACAAACTGTTATAAAATAAAGAAGTTTACTATCTTTATATATACAACTGTTTGTCCGAACGGACTGTCTTAATGATTTGTGATCAACGCATAAGTCGTAAGAGCTAGAGGTGGACGCTAAGACGGGGTTTGGGGTTCCACCCGCAAGTGTGGAAAACCCTCGAAAAAACGTTTAAATTACACTTTTACTTACCATCCGATCGGAATTAAACTCATTTAAAGGTATTTTTACAAATTCATTTGAGGGGTTCCTAACACTTTTTGGAAAATCAATCCCTCCTAGGTGGAAATGGGGATCAGGAGTTTGTGTGTGAAGTTTTCAACTGAAATTCATTTTTTAAGACTTCATGAAAGTTCATTTGAGTCGTGGTTCACAGTTTTTGCAGAATCCGGGGATCCTCGGTGGTAAAATGTGGACGAAAGATCTTTGAAAATTCCGTTCGTTTTTTACCATTCAGATCGGCTTCCAAATCATTTTCAAAGATCTTTTGAAAATTTGATCTGATAAGGGCGTCACAGTTTTTGCAAAATCCAACCGAAATGCGGGTCAAAGGTTGAATAACCGAAGTTGCGACTATATAACTCATTTGCAAAGTTTTTGAGAGCATTCATTTGAGACATGTTCCACACTTTTCGTAAAATGCGGGTAGCCTCAATGGGGAATTTATTTTAAAATCACTACAAAAAACTGAATAAACTTGTGTTAAATAGATTTTACAAATTCCACAACTCTGCAAATTTGGCGGAACATTTTCAACTTGTGTGAGCGTTTGAGCGCTACCGGAGGTTGCTTATAAGCAACGTTGGGCAATGGTGGTATAAAAACAAATTCTTATACCCTGAACCCATTGAAAATGGGTAAAAAGGGTATATTGTATTTGTGCGAAAATGTAAATGTATGTAACAGGCAGAAGAAAGCATATCCGATCCCATAAAGTATATATATTCTTGATCAGCATCAATAGCCGAGTCGATCTAGCCATGTCCGTCTGTCTGTCCGTCCGTCTGTCCGTCCGTCCGTCTGTCCGTATGTATGAACGCAAGGACCTCAGAACCTATAAGAGCTAGAGACTTGAAATTTTAGCTGTAGGTCCTCCGGGTGCCCGCGCAGATAAACGATAACTTGCCCCGTTTCCAAGTAATCGATAAAAATGTATATCGGAATCCTGTTTTTTAAGCAATTTTGGTAAATAATAAGAGCTAGAGTCACTAAACTTGACATGTAGCTTCTAGAAAAGTATATATACATCAAGTATCTTTCATTTTATACCTATCGCCACCTACCCGCTACTCTCTATCTATTAGCGCGAGCTGCATTTGGTGTTGGAATATGAGGGTTCAGGGTACCCCCTAGTCGGGAGCTCCCGACTAGAACATCTTACTTGTTTTCAATGAATACGGCGAACAATTTTATTTGCTAACTTTAAGAAATCAAGTATGATAGGACAAAAATTTGTTGATTGTTATTACAGCAAAGATGTACTAAAGGCATTTGAATATTGGTGATCCTGTCTTGCACAATCTGCAACGCCCTTTGTTTCGAAATACAACCTAATGCTCCACTTTACCGTAACGCCTTGAGTTTGGAGGATTCGGCTTGAACCTGTCCTTTTATTGTCTGGTGCGCAGACACACTGCTCGATGGAGAGCCAATGATTGATATCGGGCTATCCCTATCCAGATTCGATGGTCAAAGTCTTTTTTTATACCCTGAACCCATTAAAAATGGGTAAAAGGGGTATTATGTTTTTGTGCAAAATGCAAATGTATGTAACAGGCAGAAGGAAGCATCTCCGACCCCATAAAGTATATATATTCTTGATCAGCATCAATAGCCGAGTCAATCTAGCCATGTCCGTCTGTCTGTCCGTCCGTCCGTCCGTCCGTCCGTCCGTATGTATGAACGCAAGGATCTCAGAACCTATAAGAGATAGAGACTTGAAATTTTAGATGTAGGTGCTCCTAGGTCCCGCGCAGATCGAGTTTGTTTCTGATAAACGATAACTTGCCCCGTTTCCAAGTAATCGATAAATATGTATATCGAAATCCCGTTTTTTAAGCAATTTTGGTAAATAATAATAGCTAGTCATCAAACTTGACATGTAGCTTCTAGAATAGTATATATATATCGATTATCTTTCATTTTATACCTATCGCCAACTCCCCGCTACTCTGTCTATAAGCGCGCGCTGCATTTGGTGTTGGAATAAGAGGGTTCAGGGTATCCCCTAGTCGGGAGCTCCCGACTAGAACCTCTTACTTGTTATTACTTTGTAAGGTCCTAAATATTGATGACCTAGTTTATGACCTGAGTCGTTTTTAAGTAGTACTAAATTTCCAATTGCTAACTTTAAGTCATTAACTTTTTAATTATATTCTATTTTACGTTTTTGTTTTTCTATTTCTATCATGGACATAGCTCTTTTATACGCTATCTGTAATTTAAATTTAAACTCTTTTGCATAGTCATCTTAATTGTATATAGGATCTATTTTTGATAAAGTATTAAATTCTATGAATTGTCTTGGTAATCTACCGTAAACAAGTTCATACGGACAGTAGTCATGTACCGTTGATGGAGTGAATATGTGAAGTAATTCAACCATTCGTCCCAATCATCTTTTTCAATTGAGATGTATCAACGAATGTATTCGTTGAATGTTGAATGACTTGTATCATTTTGGGCCAATAGTATAGTTTCATGATTTTTGATAGGGTACACGTAATCCTTGTATGGCCTCCATCTATTGGGTCGTTTGTAATAGCGCTATTTTTATACCCTGAACCCATTACAAATGGGTAAAAAGGGTATATTGTATTTGTGCAAAATGCAAATGTATGTAACAGGCAGAAGGAAGCATCTCCGACTCCATAAAGTATATATATTCTTGATCAGCATCAATAGCCGAGTCGATCTAGCCATGTCCGTCTGTCTGTCCGTCCGTCCGTCCGTCCGTCTGTCCGTATGTATGAACGCAAGGTTCTCAGAACCTATAAGAGCTCGAGACCTGAAATTTTAGATGTAGCTCCTCCCAGTGCCTGCACAGATCGAGTTTGTTTCCGATAATCGATATACATATATCAAGTATCTTTCATTTGATACCTATCACTTCCTCCCCGCTACTCTCTATCTATTAGCGCGAGCTGCATTTGGTGTTGGAATATGAGGGTTCAGGGTATCCCCTAGTCGGGAGCTCCCGACTAGAACCTCTTACTTGTTTTTATTGAACAAGAGGCAGTAGATTGCAAAAGTGCATCAGCAATTGACAGTTTAAATTTTAGTAGAGGAATATGTTTCTGCTGGATATAGCAACTGTAAATGCTTCCTATACAGCACTCAAGCATTTGTAATAGAAGTTCCTAGCACCAATAAAAGGTTCTCATGTACCATTTTCTTGAGCGGTGATTGACCTTGTAGAGCTCCATGAGCATACCTGCCATTTTTGAGGATATACCTTTGAACGCAATGATTTGTTCATCAACGCTTTGATTTTCCTTCTGAGGAAGTGTACTGAAGTTTTCTTTAAGGATGTTTAGTAAGGGGCGTTTCTCGTACAACTTGTCGGAGTTTAAATATCCGTTTTAGGTTGTTTGCTATTTTAATTAAAATGTAAGCATTTCTTAAATTTTTGGGAATCTACTGCGTGGCATTTGTTATAGCCGTAAACTTGAAATTTTGCGACCATGCCATTTTGAATTGTGGATATTTGAAACACCTAAATATACCATAATTCCAATATAACGGTTTATATCGCCTCTAGTACATTTAAGCTCTATGCCAAGCCAATCGGACAGAACCTTAAAGTTAGCCCAAAAAATCTTTGATACGCATTTTCCCCACCGTTGACACTTGTAAATAGAGTTGTTTAAGGTTAAGGCATGCGTTTGGTCCTAGCAAATGAGAACATTATATTTGCTTAGTTATTTTCATTTAAGCAAGTATACTGCCGGACCGGTCAAAACGAGTATATGAATATCTCGTTTGACATTTAAATTAGACTTGTGCAAGACACTAGTTAATACTCGTCCAAATACCACGTATATGCAATTCCGTTCCTATGGATACAACTGTTCGGATATTGTGTCAGTGGGGAAGTTCAAAAGAAAATAAGCAACATATTGAACATGTTAAAATGGCCAAATTAAAAGTAAAGCACAATTCAAGTATTGCCCATTTAGTGCTTATCGACGCACATTTCTGTTGGAAATCGCTGTCTCTGCCTCTTTGCCTGCCTGGTTTATAAGAATAGAGCACGAAAAGAATGTATGTGGAAAGAATTTCTTTGGCAATAAACACACCAATCAAAAAGCCCTTTAAACTCGTTTGCATTTCATTCTTTGGGGCATAAAACCAAAATATTGCCAATATTGGTTGCTTGGTGAGAGGAGACTAAGCCGGCTGCCCGACGCAAGCAACAAATGACCTCATAAGTCTCAGAAAACAAAGCCGGCAAAGCAAAAACATACTTTGGACCCTGCTCGATGCACACAAATCAGCTTCCCCAATGCAGGCATCAACGTCAAGCGAAGGGACCTCGACCAAGTGATAGTTCAATGAATTTGCAAACCAATTTTTGAGGTCTTGTGAATAGATTATTGCCAAGTCTTGTGGAAGCATCAGAAGGAGATGAAAATGGCAATAACTAAGAGATCATAAGAGTAACAGGCTCAATAAATATATATTTAATATATATATTGATTAAAAAAACCTGCGTAACAGTTTTCTGCTGCGTTTCTGAATAATAAATCGGTGTAGCGCAAAATAGTGTAGTAAAAATATAAGTAAGCTAGCGGGTATTGCCCGGCCTTGCCCGTGGAACGTCATGTGGTAAGAATCTTGAGTTTGAATACAAAATTTGCGTTTACAGATGCAATGAATGATGGAAACTGATAATAAACCGAAAAGTTAAATTTCTTCGCCGGGTGGTATTTTCTAAATCGCACGTTTTCATTAACTTTTTATGTCGAAATTTTAAAAGTTTGTTGCAAATCGGACAAGACCTAGAATTTCGCCCACAAAACTTTGAATCGCATTTCCACCAACAAAAAAGGCGCATACAAACGTTTTTCGCGATTTTTGCACACATGCGGGTTTTCCGAAAATCCCGTCTTACCATGCACGGTGTACTTGTTACTATGACTTGTTTCTATCCGGGCGTAATTAATAAAATTTAAAATCAGAGTATCTTAATCCGAGCTGACATCTATAGCCACAAAGCCCACAAGTCACGTACTCTCATTCCTAGACATTCAATTGCCCCTAGGTATCGTTTTATTGAATGACAAAGTCGTGCATGCCGAACGAAAATAAATTGAGCGGGCGAAACATTTCTTGACGTTCACTGCTCCATATATTTTACGACAAATCAGTTTTCATTATATTAATAAACTCCAATGCGACAGACACGTGCTAACTGGCATTCTAAATAGTTTCTAGAGAATTTGATATCATTAAACGCCACGTACACGTAGCTAACAATGCAACAATAATAGCAACACAGGCTGCTTTGATTAACAGAGCGCTCTAAGGGGCACTAAAATTAACACGCTCCCCTAAAATACTGTCCAATTAACAATCGAAAATTGGTCTTTCTCCCACTTCCCCTTTTCAAACTTAAATTTCCCTTTAGAGTAATTGAACGTAAGGAGCCTATTTCCGCAATGAGTTCAAACATTTTCATCCCATTTAAAGTCCCTTGTACTAATTGGTTAAGACCATAGAAATTAGAAATGGAAAACTTAATATTTATACATAGTTTAATTAACCGAAATTGGCTATTAAACAATCTCTAATGTTTTCTGTTTCGGCTGTACGTTGGTCACTGGTTACTCACTCATTCACTCTCTCTTTTATATATGTAGATAATATAAAACAAGTAAGAGGTTCTAGTCGGGAGCTCCCGAGCTTAGGTTACCCTGAACCCTCATATTCCAACACCATATGCAGTAGCGGGGAGGTGGCGATAGGTATAAAATGAAAGATACTTGATATATATACTTTTCTAGAAGCTACATGTCAAGTTTGGTGACTCTAGCTCTTATTATTTACCAAAATTTTTTTTTTTTAAAAACAGGATTTCGAACTCGATCTGCGCGGGCACCAGGAGGACCTACAGCTAACATTTTAAGTCTCTAGCTCTTATAGGCTCTGAGATTCTTGCGTTCATACATACGGACAGATAGACAGACGGACGGACAGACAGACGGACATGGCTAGATCGACTCGGCTATTGATGCTGATCAAGAATATATATACTTTATGGGGTCGGAGATGCTTCCTTCTGCCTGTTACATTTACATTTACTGTTACTGTTTACATTTTGCACTATACAATATACCCTTTTTACCCATTTTCAATGGGTTCAGGGTATAAAAATGTCGTACATATGCTACATAAGTATATATCTTAAATGTTATTTAAGCTTATGTCAATAATATTATTTTATTTCTGTTTACATTTTGTTCGGTTTCTTTGTGAAATTTTCATCAATACTATTTAGTCTATGTCGAATATTTTTAAAGCGCCCCTTCTATATATATAGATACATACATATTCACTTATGTATAATACCAGCTGCTGATACACTTGCGTTCGTGTTGCGCATACGCCGCGTTGTCCGTACGTTTCGCATGGTACGTAGGATTTGTGTTCGTTCCCTTATTTATTGGCTTCTAATGTCAGTGGCTATTACTCCTTGGTCAATGCCCGATGGCGTTGCCAGCTCTGCAGCTCAACTTGTCGTTTACTATGTCAATTATCATTAATTCCGAAATGCACCTGTCTTCGCCAAGGTTGTCGACCCTTTTGCACGCTCCCCGCTTTGAGGCACGTACGCCGCAGTGAAATATCTACGGCTATATAAATTGTTATTGCTTGTGCGTATAATTTGCCTGTCTGTTTGCACATTCTCTTAATACATTTGCTGGAAGTTTGCGAGGCGTGGCTAGTTATATCTATTGAAGGGCCTAAGTAATTTATTTTCATTAAGTTTTAATGGGAGTTTCTTTTTTTTTCACCGAATATGGTAATGGCTTGGTATAGTATCAGTATTAAAATGAACAATTTAAGGACATCCTCAGATTGGTAACCCGCACCGAAACATATTGGAATTATTTAACCTAAAGTCAGGGTATATGTGCGAACCATGAACCGAGCAACCGAGAATTTTTATACGTCTTACTTACTAAACTATTAACTATTAAACGGTATTTTGATAAGTGAATCGTTTTCGTAAAATCGAAAAAGTTCTTACGATGATCATCAATTATATAGTACAGCGGCATTCATGTTGTCAGGCTCGACTAAATCAAATTGACTGGTTTGGAAAAAACATTCACAAAAGGCAGCTTACAAAACTTTGCCCAAAAATGATAAAGTGCACAAAAATGATTTGCGAATAAAGAAAACCCCCCCCCCCCCCCCCCCCCCACCCCCCCCCCCCACCCCCCCAAAAACAATATTAAATTTATACAACAACTTCTTTTTCCAAATAAAAAAAAAATAACCAACCCCCCCCCCCCCCCAAACCCCCTCCCCCCCCCCCCCAAAAATACTTTCTCCTCCTTTCCCTTTTCCAAAAACATAATACCCCTTTTCCCCCTTTTTAATGGGTTCAAGGTATAAAAAGGTACCCAGACAAGTCGAAAATAAGAGTAAAAACTAACAGAAATCGACAAACATCAATATTTAAATTGCGTAAGAGCAACAGTAAATTCTATTGTTCCAACTACAAACTCTTATTTTTCTTTGCAGTTTTAATGTCTGTCCATTTTTATCTGCATCTGCATTGCGGCCAATCGCGACAAGAATTTTTGTGGTTTGCTTTGAAGAAAACTTGAAAAGTTTCATACTTAATGCTTTGTTGGTGTTGTAAAAGCAGCGATTTCTTTTTTTTTTTTTTTTTTTTTTTTTTTTTTTTAAAATTAATTTTTTCTTCTTTTTCTTTATTTCTTTCTTCTTCTTTATTGGTACATCGATTCCTATTTTTCTCATGCTGGCTGAATGCCAGAGTTCAAGTGTCAGAGATTCGGGTAACATTTTGGCGCAGTAATGCGAATATTTTTATAAATTAAACTCTGTGCCAGAAGCCTGGTTGCCTATTGGGATTCTTATCAACCCAGTTGTTTAACGCAACTTTTACCATAACTTTTGGCATCTCAGTAAGGCACACAGAGTATCTGTCTGTATCGTGCTCCTCGGGGCTGGTTGATCAGATTCGTATATATTTTTCCCTGGTGGACAATTTTGTACTCGATTACACGTAACATAATTTATATTCTTATGATTTTTTTTACTTTAATTTCTGCTTTTTTAATTTTTATTTTATTTTCTATATGTATGAGCATGCGATAGTATAAATAAATAAATGCTTTTTGATTGCGGCGGATTAATGTTGTTGCTTTTCATTTACCCATAGTTGAACATTTTTGTGAATTTAAAAAATAATTACATAATAATGTGTTCGATGCTTGACAATAAATTTAATTTTAATTGTTAGGTCAATTAATCTTTATATAAAAAACTGTCCTGGAGGACTGACTGACTGACTGAAACACGTATTTGTTAAGTTCTTATGTAGAGCTCTGAAAATAGTTTGAAGCAAATCGGACTAAACTTAAAACTTCATCAAAAAAATCTTAAAATCGCACTTTTTACCGAGGATGCTTTGATTCTACGAAAAATGTGAAACACGACTCAAATCATTTTTCATATAAATCCTTGAAAATGAATTTGAGTGCGAAACGTCATCCACCAAATCTTTGACCCCCATTTCCACCAAGGAGGAATACATTTGAACAAAGAACTTTGAAATAGAGTTTCAGGCCGATCGGATGGTAAGCAAAAAGTATCATAAAAACGTTTTTCGCGATTTTTCCTTACTTGCGGGAGGAATTTCCCGAAACCCCGTCTTAACGTGCACCTTCATCACATAAGGTAACTACAGTGAAAATTCCAGCTTCCCAGCTCCTACGGTTTGGGCTGGGCGTTGATCACCAATCAGTCAGTCAGGACAAACAGTTTTATATATAGAGATATCAACAGAATAACGAGATTAAATTTTTATCATTTTCAGGCCGTACAGTTTTTTTATTTTTTATGTATTAAGTACTCGGTGAATATAACGAACGCAAACCGAGTTTTTATAGTCTACAAGATATGCTGACTTATCCTCGCAAACTACGTATCTCATTTACTCCTTTTGAGAACCGTTTGTATTGAAAATGTTATCTTAAAATGTATATTTATATTGAAACGGAATATTTGTATCGAATTACAAAAGTTTATAAAAAATAATATTATACTTCTTATATAAGAAGAAGAACGTGTAGACCTACTAGGAATTATCGCCACTCATTCCTACCAACGTGCACAAAAGATTACGTTATTTACAATTCTTTTCGCGATTTTTGTATAAATTACATTAGTTTGTATTCCCTTTTCTCAACTTAACTTTCTCTACCCCTAATGAAATCGTTTCTTTTAGGATACCTACGGGAACTCACTGACCATTCCCAGCTATGAGTAGGGGCATAGCTTGCCGGCTGGGCTATTAATTTTCCCCCACCGAGTCGGTGATTTCCCATCACTATCTCTTTATCCTATCTACTTAACACTCTATATATCTAGAATTAATTTCTTTACTTTTTTTTAAGAATTTCTTTCTTTCATTTTTTCTGTTCATTATATTTTATTAAATAATATAGTAAATAAAAATTATTTTTAATTTTTGCTAAAGGACACTATTTCTCTACTTACATCCTTCTTCTTAGCTGTAGGCTCTAAAAGCGTCACTGACAAAATTAACTGTGAAAAGGTGCATAGCTGGCCAGACGGGCAAATACATACTAATGTGAGAGGATGATAGAGTTTATTTATAACGTGATTTATTAAAGTCAATATACATATATCTGTCTGTTCTCTTGCTCTAGTTTCACCGTCTTGTCTTATTCAAAGCTAGTCACCGACTGCCTTAACATTAAATGCTTAACATACTCTGTTATCTACATGGGACCTGCTGCCAGAGTGACCGTGTATACTTCTGATATTACATGCTATTGATAATGTGACGTCACTATCCTACTACACTAGGCTTTTATATTATCAATTAATAATGTGACGTATTGAATAATGAGGAAGACACTCGTTTTTGTCGACCATTTATAAATAAATATAAAGAAAAGAATGCTTAACATATCAGACACAAAATACCACGAAGAAACTATCCATGAAATTAAAAAACTCTTAACGAAAAATGACTTCACACAAAATGTAATTAAAACATTATTAAAAAGACGACATATCGGAACAGAAAAGCCTACAGAACCAAACAAAATATACAAATCCCTAATATATGTCCCACGACTATCAGAACGCCTCACGAACTCGGATTGCTACAACAATCAAGAAATAAAAGTAGCACACAAACCTACGAACACGTTACAAAAATTCTTTAATGAGATTAAAGCAAAAATTCATATGGCCGACAAAAGTAATGTAATTTACCAAATACCATGCGCTGGGGAAAATAACAACAAATGCAATAGTGTGTACATAGGCACAACAAAATCAAAACTAACAAGTAAGAGGTTCTAGTCGGGAGCTCCCGACTAGGGGATACCCTGAACCCTCTTATTCCAACACCAAATGCAGCTCGCGCTAATAGATAGAGCGTAGCGGGGAGGTGGCGATAGGTATAAAATGAAAGATACTTGATATATATATACTTTTCTAGAAGCTACATGTCAAGTTTGGTGACTCTAGCTCTTATTATCTACCAAAATTGCTTAAAAAACGGGATTTCGATATACATTTTTATCGATTACTTAAAAACGGGGCAAGGTATCGTTTATCGGAAACAAACTCGATCTGCGCGGGCACCAGGAGCACCTACATCTAAAATTTCAAGTCGCTAGCTCTTATAGGTTCTGAGATCCTTGCGTTCATACATACGGACGGACGGACGGACCAGACAGACGGACATGGCTAGATCGACTCGGCTATTGATGCTGATCAAGAATATATATACTTTATGGGGTCGGAGATGCTTCCTTCTGCCTGTTACATACATTTGGATTTTGCACAAAAACATAATACCCCTTTTACCCATTTTTAATGGGTTCAGGGTATAAAAACCCCCGAGGGCCTACCCCCCCCCAACTACCTCTACTCAACAGGCAAACCAGCACAAAAAAAACAAGTAAGAGGTTCTAGTCGGGAGCTCCCGAACTAGGGGATACCCTTACAGAACCCTCATATTCCAACACCAAATGCAGCGCGCGAAACTTATTTCCAAATATTTTAAAACCATTATTTTTCATATAAGTTGGGTTATTAACTTATAGATATGAGAGTTAGCGGGGGAGGTGGCGATAGGTATACAATGAAAGATAATTGATATATATATAATATTCTAGAAGCAACATATCAAGTTTGGTGACTCTAGCTCTTATTATTTACCAAAATTGCCTAAAAAACAGGATTTCGATATTAATTTTTATCGATTATTTGAAAACGGGGTAAGTTATCGATTATCGGAAACAAACTCGATCTGCGCGGGCACCAGGAGCACCTACATCTAAAATTTCAAGCCTCTATCGATTACTTAAAAACGGGGCAAGACGGACGGACGGACGGACGGACGGACGGACGGACGGGCGGACAGACAGACGGACATGGCTAGATCAACTCGGCTATTGATGCTGATCAAGAATATATATACTATATGGGGTCGGAGATGCTTCCTTCTGCCTGTTACATACATGTGCACTTTGCACAAATACAATATACCCTTTTTACCCATTTTCAATGGGTTCAGGGTATAAAAAGAACGCAAACTAAATATTATCTACTATAAAAATAACAATAGCAAACTATTATCGTACTGTTTCCATTTGGGTTCCCACATTTAATTGATCGTTTATTTAGTAAACATACGTTTAGGATCTATAAGATCAATTAAATGCATACTCTAGTCTGTAAAACTTGATAACTCAGTCAGTTAGAAAATCTATCGAAAGCAATATTTGCTAAAGCTAATTTTAATTCAAACTTTAAAGTACAATAACATTAATAATAATACTAACGAAAACATGGTAAAGCTTTTGTTTAAATGCTATCTAATACGAGTTCCAAATTGGGAATGCCAACTAAATGGCACAGCAGGCTCAGGAACTTGGCCGTGTATATGCGGTAGAGGGACATTTACCGAGGCGTATCCGAAGACATAACAACCTCAGGTCAAGCACACAAATGAGCTACAAAATCACCCACAAAGAGACATTATTGTACAAAAAGGACACAAAACGCAATCAACAGACAACAAAACCAAGGCAGTCGTGTTTTTTTTGTTGTTTGCCGCTTTTGTTAGTAAATGGAGTCGGTTTGACCCGGACACTTCAGAGCAGGATGAGTCTTAAAGTTTCAATAAGGAAACATGTGCAGATAAACTAAATGAAAAACGTGCAAAATTTTATTTTAATAAGCTCAAAAGTGTGGAAAACAACAAGAACTTCTCGAAAGTCTGTGTGTGAGTGGCTTTTAATGTGTGCTTAGGGCGTTGAAGGTCTGAGACAGTTCAAACAACAAGTTGGCATTGCTATTATTCCTTCTTAGCAGCACTAAGCTGAAAATATTTTCATTTTAAACTTGCCGACAGGTTTACTGTGCGCGGTGCTGAGCGCAACGGAAACGGAAATGCGCCATTAAACTGGCAAGTCAAGCTTATTAGCTGCAATAAAAAATAATAAGCTGCAAAGTTATGTTGCAATTGTGGCATATTTATCCGCAACACAACGCCAAGCAACTCAAGCGAATCACGAGCAGGACACAACGGGACTTAAGAATGTCAGCCAGTGTGTTTGTGAGTGTGCTGGTTTCTATATTGCGGCACTTTTACTATCAGTTGAATATGTCAGGCGAGTGTGCGTGCTTGCGTGTGTGAATGTTGAAAAATCGTTACTTCACACTTCATCGCAAATTCTTTCATGTGCTGTGTGCCTGTCCAGGCATCCTAAGACGCCAGACCAAAGTCGAGAAATTCTTATTTAGCAATATGTTCTTAGTCGTCGCAATGACCAACATTTTAGCAGAATGTTAGCAGGGGGAGGTTAACAAAAGGGCGAGAAGTGCAAGACACTGAGAACTTGACAAATTGATAATATATCAACGCAGCAACGCTGGCTATAGAAACTGGCTTATAATGGTTTTTATCGTATCATTTTACAATATAAAAAATATAATTTAGCAAGTTATCCGTAAAACTATTCAATTTGTGACTCATAAAAAACGATATAATTGTGTATATTATATAGGAAACAGGAAACACATTTAATAGGAAACAGTTTAATACTTTGGAATATTATTATTAATATTATAATTGTTATTCTGATTATAAGTAATTCATGATTGTACCTCTCACTACTATGCAACACCCAGTGGTACACCGGATTAACTGACCACTCGCATATCCCCCCGTGGTACAACACAGGCCGATTAGGTGAAAAGGGTATTATGTTTTTGTGCAAATGTAAATGTATGTAACAGGCAGAAGGTAGCATCTTCGACCCCATAAAGTATTTACATATATTCTTGATCAGCATCAATAGCCGAGTCGATCTAGCCATGTCCGTATGTCTGTCCGCCCATTCGTCCGTCCGTCTGTCTGTATGTATGAACGCAAGAAAATCAGAACCTATAAGAGGTAGAGAAATTGAAATTCTAGCTGTAGGTTCTCCTAGTGCCTGCGCAGATCGAGATTGTTTCCGATAATCGATAACACCTTTTCCAAGCAATCGATAAAAATCGATATCGACATCCTGTTTTTTGAGCAAATTGGGTAAATCTTAAGAGCTAGAGTCACCAAACTTGATATGTTTATTCTAGAATAGTATAAATATATCAAGTATCTTTCATTTTATACCTATCGCCACTTTCCCGCTACCACCGCAGAGCTATAAATCAGGTTCATAACTCACCTTGTATTGCCCACCAATCTAATCCACAATTAAAATGCAATTGACTTTTTGAGAATACACAAATATTCTATGGTACAATAAGATATACTGTAGAAAATTTCATTGAGATCGGTTAAGACAAGCCCAAAAGTTATGTTTTTTACTGCTCAATTGGATGGGGCAGCTAGCGCAATTGCAAGATGTTCGTGTTACACACTGCTTCGAATTCTATCAACAGCATTGAATTTGCGATTGTATTTTTTTCTGTGCTGCTATTTTAATTTTTTTTCTCATCACGACTTAATATTTGGTGTGGCTGTTGAGTAGAGTCGAATTTTTTTATTTATTTTTTTTTGGCTGGTGTTGCTGTTGAGTAGAGTCGTCAGCAAGTAATGCGGTCAGTTGCGAGTTCAAATCCTCCCCAGGGGAACTTTTTTTTTTAAATTTATCTTCATTACTACAAACGAGCGCGTAGCGCATTTGGTGTTGGAATAAGAGGGTTCAGGGTAGCCTCTAGTCGGGAGCTCCCGACTAGAACCTCTTACTTGTTGTTCTTCTATATTTTGAGGTATTTGGGGATTCTGCAGTTTCCCGCCTCGTGCTAAATATTCGTCAGTACTTTTCTTCTTTCAGGTTATTAAAATGTGTAATATACAGAAACGAATAATTTATTGATATTTCAAGCCAGCATAAGACAAATTATACAAGACCCAGTAGCAGAAGGTAATAATATTTACTAAATATAATCAATTTGTACATACACTTGCTTCAGGTTTTCTTTACCACATTCTTCCTTCTTCATACTTTTACTGAGATTATATTTTACTTGCAACAGATAACGTATGTTAGCGAGCTGATGGTCGTGTAGCTACTAGCAGAGCATGCGCTGGCTCCGGCAATATGACGTCGGATAGGGTGGGTTATATAGGGTGTCACTGTGCTACCTACTAACAGGTATGCATAATCACATAAAAATTCGAGTGCGGTTGAGAAGTTGGATTGTATATAAATTAAATAGGAATGATTGAGAAAATCACAGAAGAGATAATAGTTTGCAGTGGGTCAGTGGATAGTGCTGTTATTGCTATGCTGGGCTGATGTTAATGCGAGAGCTGTTGTCCAATTTACCAACTGGACGGTAAACAAATAACTTTCATACAAACGTTTTCCGCCAATTTAAGACTTTTCGGGTGGAATTTGCCAAATCGCTGAAACACGTATTCATTAAGTTTTTATATAGAGCTTTGAAAATAAATTTGAAGCAAATCGTAAACAACTTAAAACAGCCCAAAAAATCTTTGAATCGCATTTCTACCGAGGAGGCTTGGATCCGCGAAAAGTGTGAAACACGTCTCAAATGATTTTTCATATAGATTTTTGAAAATTAATTTGAGCGGGAAACGTCACCCACCAAATCTTTGACCTCCTTTCTAGCAAGTAGGAATGGATTTTCCAAAAAGTGAGAAACACCCCTCAAATGAATTTATACAATGATTTTTGAAAATGAGTTTGAGGCCGAGGATGGTGAAACAAAAAACTTTAATACAAACGTTTATTAATATATTTCATAAAAACCCAAAAACAGAAACACTAAGTTCTTATGTAGAGCTTTGAAAATAAGCTTAAAGGAAATTGGACAAAAATTAAAAATTAATCAAAAAAAGTTTGAATCGCACATCTAGAATACTTTGATTTTGCGAAAAATGTGAAACAAGTCTCAACTGATTTTCATATAGATGCTCGGATATAAATTTAAGCGCAAAACGTCACTAATAAATCCGCAACCCCAAGGTGGAATGCATTTTTCGAAAAGTGTGAAACACCCCTCATATGAATTTGAACAAAGATCTTTGAAAATGGGTTTGAGGCCGATTGGATTGTAAACAAAAAAGCTTCACACTTGCACTTGGAATTTCTCGAAACCCCGTCTTAACGTGCTCCTTCAACACATTAGGGAACTGCAGTTAAAATTTTAGCTTCCTTGATTTTACATTATGGGATGTGTGTTGATCACCAATCAGCCAGTCAGTCATTTAGGATAAACAGTTTTATATATAAGGATAGTTATAATTTTAATCAACAAAACAAAACCAAGATAATCAAAACTTGTGCAATGAAATTGAACAACAGTTAAAAGTTACAGCACGAAAGTCAGGGCTGCGATCAGTGCAGATCAGATCAGTTTAAGGTTCGATCCAACACCTTCGAGGTTCAGTTTGTTAGCCTGCTTTTCCACATCCAAGAACCGAGTATTTGTTCGAAAATAAATTAGAATTCCGGGCTCAGTCCGGTAACCAGCTTTGATCAGAGTTCTAGTTCAATAAGCTTCAGCAAAATACAGTTAAGGGTATATATTTAACTGTACATAGAGAAAGCAATGGGGGTTTGACATTATTTGGATTGTAAACAAAAAATCTTCACACTTGCCCTTGGAATTTCTCGAAACCCCGTCTTAACGTGCACCTTCAACACATTAGGGAACTGCAGTTAAAATTTTAGCTTCCTTGATTTTACATTATGGGATGTGGGTTGATCACCAATCAGCCAGTCAGTCAGTCAGGACAAACAGTTTTATATATAAAGAAAGTTATAGTTATAATCAACAAATTTGTTCTTGACATACAGAATTGAAAACCAAGATAATCAAAACTTGAACAATGAAATTGAACAACAGTTAAATGTTATATAAAGTCAGGGCTGCGATCAGTGCAGATCAGATCAGTTTACGGTTCGATCCAACACCTTCGAGGTTCAGTTTGTTAGCCTGCTTTTCCACATCCAAGAACCGAGTATTTGTTCGAAAATAAATTAGAATTCCGGGCTCAGTCCGGTAACCAGCTTTGATCAGAGTTCTAGTTCAATAAGCTTCAGCCAAATACAGTTAAGGGTATATATTTAACTGTACATAGAGAAAGCAATGGGGATATGACATTATTTCCATACTTTCACAGAATTTTTTTTTATTATTGCCTCTTCAATTACGATAAATAAGCGATTGCGATTATTATTATACCCTGAACCCATTAAAAATGGGTAAAAGGGGTATTATGTTTTTGTGCAAAATCCAAATGTATGTAACAGGCAGAAGGAAGCATTTCCGACCCCATAAAGTATATATATTCTTGATCAGCATTAATAGCCGAGTCGATCTAGCCATGTCCGTCTGTCTGTCCGTCCGTCCGTACGTATGTATGAACGCAAGGATCTCAGAACCTATAAGAGCTAGAGACTTGAAATTTTAGATGTAGGTGCTCCTAGTTCCTACGCAGATCGAGTTTGTTTCCGATAATCGATAACTTGCCCCGTTTCCAAATAATCGATAAAAATGTATATCGAAATCCTGTTTTTTAAGCAATTTTGGTAAATAATAAGAGCTAGAGTCACCAAACTTGACATGTAGCTTCTAGAAAAGTATATATATATCGATTATCTTTCATTTTATACCTATCGCCACCTCCCCGCTACTCTCTATCTATAAGCGCGCGCTGCATTTGGTGTTGGAATATGAGGGTTCAGGGTATCCCCTAGTCGGGAGCTCCCGACTAGAACCTCTTACTTGTTTTTAATTTGTGCTTCTCCAATTAACTCCTAGTCCATAAATAACACAAATGTTTAAGAAGGGAGTGTACAAAAATGACAAAGAGATAGAAGACAGCTCTCTTGAAAAGTCGAATCCAACAAGTCCAATTTCAAACTTCAAAATGGTCACATTTCGGGACCGAAATAGAATGCAAAAAGAGTATGCTATGGTATGGTGGGTAATGTGCGTTTTACGACTTTTTAAGTGTAACGACAAACAAACTTTTGCCCTTAGTTGCTGTAGCCCTGCTTCTGGCAACAAAGCTGCCGCATGGGTTTGTTATTGTTGCCGTTCGTATTGCTGCTGAGCCCCTATACGAAAGCCAAAGCTTTTGACGATGGCAACCATATTTTCGTTGAACAAAATAAACTTAACTTTTGAAATATTTTGTGGCAAAAGCGCATGAAACCTGCATTTAATTGTTGAAGTAATCGCGTAAACTCACACACACATAAGCAATAGCTACACATAGATACATACAATTGCTACACAATGCGCATTTCCGTTTCCGCTCTTCCCTTAACCAGCGCGTTACTTATAGTCTTTATTGTTTGTCACATACATGAACGCACAATTGTATTCCGTTCCTTGGCATCGTCCATTTTGTGTTGCTGCAGCCGGTGTGGCGTAGCTCAGGTCGCCGGAAGCGGAAATGGCATAAGTTGTCGCATAGAAGTTCACACGCAAGTTCGTTCAATGTACAATAAAATTGGATAGCTATCAGGTTGACTGCAACTGCGACTTAGGCTGCCGCAGCGATAACTGCATGAAGTGGGCGGCCATTAAAACCTATTGAGAATACCTGTGCAAAAGCATTGCGAAAAACAGAAATGGGCAGTTAAATAAAAGTTCTTTATCATTTCTGAAAATTGGGTTTATTATGGGCAAACAAGTTGTGATTATAGTGTGAATCTTAACAAATTATTGTACGTTCCTGGAAATTCCACCCGCATGAGTGCAATAATCGAAAGAAAAGTTTGAATGTAAATGGTTGGCTTGGTTGGCAAATGCGGGTCCAAGCATAAATTAACGAAAGCTTATTCTTCAGCTTCAAGATTCTCACCAAGTTTAATATGGTCGGAAACCGTTGATTCCAACACTTGGTTTTTTATTCGATGCACTAAAAACATATTTTTAAATAGAAGTAGTGATCCAGATGGTTAGACATAAGTTTCCACGGGTGTGTACTTAGTGGAAAACGTTCCACGGGCAAAGCCGGGCAATACCAGCTAGTTTATTATAAATTAAATAAATTTTATTTACCTCTACTTTTATTATTAAAAAATAACAATAATTTTTTGAATCAAAGCGTGCTTACAAGAAATATAATTCGTTCCAGTTTTTAGTTCGGCTGCTTTTAAGCCAAATTATTCACTCGAATTTTCGGTTCACGGTAATTTAAAAAATTCCTGTACATAGACAGGTACTCATTATTGTGCTAAGCTTATTTGGTCGGCTAAGATAGTCCATATAAAATAAGTAATAAATCAAATTATGTCTACAATAAAAAAGCTACGTAGATATAATTTAATTAATTAAAGTCTCATTTAAGATAATATCCCCAAGTAATCCTAAGGGCAAGAGTCATTAAAAAAGTTGCTTTGAACACGAAAATGGTTCGGGGCAATACGGCGTATGCGTTATGATTGTTAAATTGGCACGGTGCTCGCAGAGCCGCGCTAATCAATGGCATGAACGCTTCTAACTACGTAAATGGAACCTGAAGTTGAATGGAAAATT
Source organism: Drosophila ezoana (assembly GCA_035045725.1). Lineage (NCBI taxonomy): Eukaryota > Metazoa > Arthropoda > Insecta > Diptera > Drosophilidae > Drosophila > Drosophila ezoana. Next base: position 416,208 of record JAWNOU010000197.1, on the reverse strand, counting down.
GCAGTTGCAAAGTTTCGCTGGTGATCCCGCTTGCCCCGCCGAATCGTTCCACGTTCTTCTTATTCAAAGTTATTCTGCGCGTGTCAGAAAGTTTTTTGACATCACCTGCAGCAAATGTCCAGTGGCAATGGTAGTGTTACTGTTGCAAGCCAAAATCCAATAATGGCTCTCATCTTGCTCTTGCGGCAGATTTATGCACATACACACACACATCAACCGACATACACATAGACACTCCTATACTGCATGCATTGCTTTCAAATACTAATCTACGCGGGCCATAATTGAAAAACTAACAGTTTCTGTAACGAGTTTTTCGTGCCTTTCCTGCAAGTGTTTGTGCTTTTCGGTATGCCTTTAGTTGTGTGGGAGCTGGTCTGTGAGTGTGCGTGTCATACTGTCTCTTTCATATACAGCAATTGGGCATTTTGTGCGTCCTCCTTCTTTTTTTGCGCCCATTTGTGCCATAAAGTGCAACAACCTTTTTTTTCAGCACACATGCGTTCATATTTCTCTGCTGACTTTTCTGCGTTGCAAAGAGAGGGAAACATCAGAATACTCTACGCCAATTTCTTTGGGGCATATCAAGCATAAATTGGGATTAAAAGCTTCTTGTAAATTTTATTATTAAGTTTATTTAATCTCTTCACCTTCTGTTCATTTCTATAAATAAAACAAAATAATCTGCTCTTGAAAATTTCTGAATTTAAGAGTTATGAGGTCTTTCACTTTAAACACCAATACTGGACCAAGCCAAACCAATAGGAAAAAGAAAACAAATGCACATATTTCAGTACAAGCAAAAATATCTGCATAAAACTGAAAAAATACAATGACACCTTCATTGCAAGTAAAACCATAACAATGGCAGCTTGAAAGCATGGAGAGTCTGGAATGAATTCGACAGCCCCTTTTTTCCTTGAATGGTGCGTGGTCGTAGGTGTGGACGTGGTCTTATTGAAGTGTTGGCTTTTGTGCGTTGGTGGGCCTTAACAATTTTACTGGCCACTTTTTGGGCAGATTTTCCGGTGCGGATGCATAAAAACTACAACTTTGAAATTCGTTTGAAAAGTTTACGTCTTTGTTTGGAACGCCTGCAGATTTTTTATACCCTCACCCGTTAATCACATGGTCTATATTGAGTTTATGTTATGCCCACAAAAGCTAAATATTATATTAAGGTTTAAGAAGTATGATGAAAAATATAGTTATCGTTGGAGTGTCGAAAATTTAGAGAATAGTTTGCAGAGAAATAGAATAAACTTAAAAAAGTATATAAATATATGAAAGTGGGAAATACAAAATTATGCTTGATAAAACGGAAAATTATAAATAATTATTAAGACCTAAATACTATTGTAAGCTCTAACCAACAGCTTCTTACAATACCCATTTCCCATTTTTGAATAATATTAGATTTGATTAAATTGATTAGATTAAATAAACAGAAATATAAAAGATAATCCAGGTAAATCATCACCATTTAAAAGCTAATCCAAGTGAATAGACACCAAAGTATATTTACTAATTTTTCTGGACAGGTAGGAAATAGTTGGGTTCAGGAAAGTTAACAAATGCTCTTTTTATATTGCGTAAAAAATGGATTAATGGTGAACGCTGGTGGGCCTATACATATACATACACACACACACACATACACACACGCACACCCACAGATACTCGCAGACACACGTGGCCAGGTGATTTTGGCTTTTTGTCACGATCTAAGTCGCGGTTTTTTGTTGATTTGTCGCATTGTGCTCAGCATGTGTATTTGGGCTTTTGGCTTTTCGATGGGCTTTTTATTCTTTCGCCCCATACTGGCGTGTAGCTAAACCAAAGCGATTTTTCTGCGAGTATAGCGTGTGCTCTTAGCTCAAATTACCTGGCCTTTTGTCTGTGGCCATTATACGAAACGACTATGTCGTTCGAGAAAGGGAAACCCTCAACATGTGACTTTTTTTTTTAGGAAGGGATGGCTGTCGGAAAAAAATTCTTCCAGTCAAAACAAAATAACGGAATTAAATCAATTCGCACGTGATATGATCACTTTATGCTTTTATTGATTAATTGTGCATGCATTTGTTTTATATTTTGTGTAATCGTGTTTACCTTTTGCTGTCGCTCTTTTAAACTGTGCACGCCGGTGAAATGTTCGTGGTCAAGCTGAGAGTTTTTCGAGTCTGAGTGGAGTGTTTTTAATTAACGAATCATCATAAATGAGCTACCTGGTAATGGGATTTAAGTTAACCTTTCTCTTTATTTGTGGCGAAATACGGCTTTTAACAAATTTTTACTATCGTTCACTAAGTAATTTCGTTTTTTTAGTGCAATTTAAACACGATTTTTTTTTTTATTGTGTAAAACATTTTATCAAATTATATATCCTCAATTTTGATCCAATACCTTTTGCCATCTTTCGGGCGAGAGATTGATTCCACGCCCATACAATTTTTGATTCTTGCAGGCAAAAAACTGGTCCGAGTGGTTTTTGACGTCCTGGTTCTTGAGGTCATGGTTCTTCTATCCAAAAAATATGCAGAGATGGGAACATGTAATAGTCCGAAGGTGCCAAGTCTGGAGAATATGGCGGGTGTGGAAGCACATCCGATTCAGGCTGCAAAACCTTTTGGCGAGTCATCAAACTAGATGAGATCTGCCATTATCCTGGTGGAACAATGCACCTTTTTTTATACCCTTGCAGAGAGTATTATAATTTTGTTGTGAAATGTGTAACGCATAGAAGGAGACATCTCCGACCCCATAAAGTATATATATTCTTGATCAGTATCAACAGCCGAGTCGATATAGCCATGTCCGTCTGTCCGTCTGTCTGTTTCTATGCGAACTAGTCTCTCAGTTTTAAAGCTATCTTTATGAAACTTTGCAAAAGTCCCTCTTTCTGTTGCACGCAGCACATATGTATGTCAAAACCAGCTGGATTGGACCACTTTATCATATAGCTGCCATAAGAACGATCGGTCCAAAAGTAGGATCTTGTATGAAAAACATTTTGTTTTTTAAGATATCTTGACCAAACTTGGCATTTATTAAACATTTTGTTTTTCATATATTAGTTTTACTATACTCCTCATATATATTATTACTATTAAGATCGGACCACTATATCATATAGCTGCCATAGGAACAATCGGTCGAAAATTAAGTTGTTGTAAGAAAAAAATGTTGTTTATTAAGATATCTTGACCAAACTCCGAATTTTTTAGTTTTACTATGCTCCTCATATATAGGGGAAATCCTATTAAGATCGGACCACTATATCATATAGCTGCCATTAGAACGATGGGTCGAAAATTAAGTTTTTGTATGGAACATTTTTTTGTTTTTCAAGATATTTCGATTAAACACGGCATTTAAAGATTTCACTATGCTCCCTTCATTTTTGCAAAATCTTATTTACATCGGACTACTATTTCATATATCTGCCATAGGAACGATCAGTCGAAAACTAGGTTTTTGATTAAAAGCCTGTTTTGTTTATCAAGATACCTTCACCAAACTCGGCATTAACCATTTTCTCGGCATTAAAAGGTTGGGTCATCAAGAGTATTAGATCTTGGGCCTTTCTTTCTCGTTTTATTTTATTTATTGATCAATTCTGGCCCCTTCTGTTTGAGTGCATCACTCAATTTGTCCAGCTGATCACAATACACTTCAGAATTAATCGTGGTATTGTCGGACAAAAGCTCAAAATAAATGATCCCTTTGAAATCCCACCAAACAGACAAGATAACCTTTTTTGGTGACTATAGGTCTTCGAAGCAAATTTCGTTCTCAAAGAACATGAGGAACCCATATGTCAGGCTTCGAAATTAATCTTAGACGTTTCATGTGCTTGTGAACAAATTTAATCTTTCATCAATCTCCGATTTGTTATTCGACTATTAGCATCGACCAACGACTTTATTTTAGCCACATCGGCTTCAAGAGGCCTTCCAGGACGTGGTGCATCCTGAAGATCGAAATTGCCGGAACGAAATTTCGCAAACCAATTTTGGCATTGGCGTTCAACACATCTTCTCCGTATACATCACAAAATTTAACACAATTTTTTACAAAAAATCCTTACTATATCAGCTGTTCGAACATATAATGGTAAAGCGGTTAAGTGTGAAGTTGGCTGCGAAAAAATGCAATACGTTCAGCTGTCGTCATCCAACGAAATTACTTAGTGAGCGACCCAATAATTGCAGAGGGAAAGCAGACACCCCGAGGCGAAGAATGCACCATAACTATTCCTGTCGCAGTATAAGAGTTAAGAAAGGAAGTCAAAACTTGGAGAAAATCTGGTGCGGGTGATATAAATATTATTATCAATAAAAGGTAAGATATAAATTTAAGATAAACTAAGTAATTTAATATGTTTTTGCAGAATAATATTCTTAATATAAAATAAATTTTTAACTAATATACCATTTACTAAATTTAAACATAAATTGTGAGTTTTGTGAAAAATAACTTTTTAATTATTTTTGAAAGTATGGGAGTATTGTCTTTGAATTGTATGTATTTTAAGGTATATTGAAAAAATAATTTTTTTAGTTAGTTATGAACTATCATCCAATTTAAAAACTGCCCCCCAAAGCAGTTTGAACAGCTCAACACTGTTATATGGTAAATATATTTAAGTAACAAATTTAATCTCAATAAACTGTTATGCTTTATAAAGGTAAACCATTTTTTTTTCTACTGCAATTTGGTTACTTAACTCACCCAAAATTGAAGAAAGCAACACTCATAAATAAATTTATGCTTTTAGCTCGACATGTGCAGACCCAAGCAAAATGCCCATCAATATTTTTTTTATGCAGCAATCCGAATTGAGAGGGCGGCAAAGTAAACAAACAATAAGGACAAACAGAACTAGTTGCAGGACTTTGGAAACTTTTTAGTTACACTTCACGAGCTAAAAACCGAATGAGCGTAGACGTTCTGTCAAAGCAAATAAAATCAATTTGATTGCGCTGCTCTTTTTGGACCCGACCCAACTGCCCTCCATATATTGATAATTTAATTCAATAACTGTTGTCATTAAGATAGGGTATAAGGGCATTTCAAGTAGCATATGTTTGCCTGTTGATTAAAAACCGTGTCGTAAGCAAAATTTTGTAATTTCCTTAATAAAGCCATGTCCGTCTGTCTGTTTCTATGCGAACTAGTCTCTCAGTTTTAAAGCTATCTTTATAAATCATTGCAGAAGTCCCTCTTTCTGTTGCACGCAGCACATTTGTCAAAACCTATCATATAGCTGCCATAGGAACGATCGGTCGAAAAGTAGGATCTTGTATGAAAAACATTTTATTTCAAGATATCTAGACCAAACTTACCATGCTCCTCATACATATGCAAAATCCTATTAAGATCGGACCACTATATCATATAGCTGCCATAGGAACGATCGGTCGAAAATTATGTTGTTGTATAAAAAAATACTATATGTGTATTAAAACCTATTTATAGGTATAAATACCCAATTTTTGCTCTATGTTGATTTACTGCTCCTTAGTATTCTGTATTCCAAACTGGTCATTAGCGGCATCATTTTAAAATCCCAGTGTCGAGATAAGCACCCTGTTTCATGGCCAAAGTTCCTGCTTTGAATGAAAAGAGGAATCCAAACTGTAATGTTCGCATTTGTGCGACTTGCATTCATTTGTCGTTGCCGCTGCTACGGCTTCTGTTATTGCATGACAGCTCTTCGATTGTTATCTTTTGGTCTTTTTTTGCGGTCGTATCGAGAAGCTTGTGACTTGAAACGCAGCAGCGTCTTCTTTGGTGGCAACATTTTCCGATATGTCGCGTGCCACTCACTGACTGAGGCGCGCTTTTTTGTGTTATCTCCAGATATATTGCACTGCTGAGAAAATTTTAGCTAGCGTCTCACTTATTCGCTCGTGCGCCTTTGTTACTTCCTGGCTTATCTAATGATGCTAAATAGCTGGTTATTAAGTCATTAAAGGGCTATCCTACGCTTTCCTTTTGCTTCAAATAGCAAAGTGGTAGATCCAAAATCGATGATAATTTTAAATATTTGTATAAAGTAAAAAATATGGTATATCAACGAGTTTTAAATATTTTAGAAGTTTAAGAGCAAAGAGTTTTATAAAAAATTTGAAAATTCGCATATTCCTATGTTTCAAAACTCCCATAATCAGGGTGTTGAAATAGTAAAATGTTAAATAATATATTTAAAATCAATGTTAATTACATTATTGTAGCAAAACAAGATTTCTAGAAAATCTAAACTTTTGCCAATTCAAAGTTGTCACAAAATGTATTTATTTGTCAGGATGGTTTTTCATACAACTCATGACTGATTACTTTAACTTTATACTTTCTTTTAATGAGTTCATGAGTCCCCGGTTTTATCCATCTCCGCTCTGCTCAACATCACAAATCAGAATATCAATAATTCCTTATTACTAGTTATCAACATGTGTCTTATACTTTTGTCTTATACTACTCTCCATCTGTCTATTGACATTCAGCAACTTCCGACGCGTCGCTTTTGTTGTTATACACCTTCTCGCTAAGATCCTTAAAAATGCTGGATCTAATTTGTGGCCACTGGAACAAAATCAATGATTACCAAATCTACCGAAAACCTGCGTGGTTTTTATGCTTAAGGTCAGAACTCTGCTTTCATTTTTGCTGCTCTCGATGTCTTCCCATTCATAACTGCCTAAATTATGCGATTGTAAGATACGTCTCTCAAATTAAAGTTAACTACGTTGGGGTAAATTTTGTAGTCGATTTTACATGTGTATTGATACTCCATTGAATGTTTCCCACACCTTGATCCTATTTTTAATCGCATTCAGTTCTGCTTTTTCACACGGTAAGTAGTGTTTTGTTCATACGCTCGGCTTGTCTGCAGTTTTGATATGTAGAGTTCCGTGGATTTTACTAAAATTCTTAAATTCCTACGATATAAAGGACGATCCTCTGTCCGAGATAATTCGTAGGGGTTGACCAAATACTGATAGCATTTGCTTAAGCGCCTTCACAATTAGAACGGGACAAGATGCTATATATGATTTAATACATCGGCTCATACGCGGGAACCGAGTCCTTTACTATTGCTACTGCGTTGCAGATATAAGCAAAATTTCCTTAACGTTTTATTGATAGCTGAAACCTCTAGTGCATGGCTTGAGTTAGGCGGCTGAAGTAAAATACTACATGATGTAACCATACAATGCGTCAAACAGCCAAATAATCGAAACACGATAAATCGAAGCGAGGGAACCCCAAGGGTGCTTGTGACTATTTTTTGTATGCCCAGAGAGAGAAAGACTGCTGAGAGTGGCAGCTGAACGCAGGCCTCGAAAGATGAACGATAAGTATGAAGCCGCATCTCGCTCAGCGCACAACGTCGCTGCGGCTGATGCTGATGATTAGTGCTAGTAATCAACATGTGTCATATACTTCTATCTTACACTACTCTACAATTGCCTTTTTACAAAGTATTTCTTAAGATAACTGGCTAAAGTTCTACAATGTACTCTTTAAAGCATAGATTGAAATTTAATATTTTTCACAGAGGGTAAAACGGACACTTATGTTCAAGCTTTACGATTTATTGTTATTTCAATAAATGTAATTATTTCCAGTAAAATAATATCGTTACCACAGCAGCAGCATCCTTAACCGCACGAGAATCAGCGCATCGCATCAGTTTCTAATTTGTTCAGTTGGAAAGGCGTCTCCATTACGGTTGCAACTAACTGCACTTGCCGGCGACATTTTTCTAGTATCAGCGAACCAGGAACTATAAAAACGACTCGATAATGTCAGATTGCCAGCCCGCAGATATGCTTCGTTGGAGCCCATGCTAATTTTAATTTAAGTCACAGACACTTAAAATCATATGCAGTGTGTATGGCACATACATGTGTGTGCGTGGGTGTGTGCGTATACTTGACATGCAGGCATTGCATCTGCAGCACCTTTAGAGTCTTCAGCGTACCCTGTTTATCGCCTTAGTGGAAAATTTATAATTTTCCTCTTTTTTTGTTGATTTTTTTTTACAGATTTAAGTAAAACTGCACAGTCTTTTATTGATTATTTTTCGTTGCTTTACAATTTCCACATATTTACACTGCTCACAAGCCTTGGGAGCTTAGTAATGGGTAAAAGAATTGCGAAAATAATGGAAATGATTTATTGCTAAAAGCAATGAATCAAGCTCTTTTCAAAAATGTAAAAATATTATTATATATGCGTTTAAGTGCTTAGCATACTGATACAAACAGTACACATATATTTTTAAAAATTTCCCAAGAAAATGGGATAATTCAGTAAAATCTTTCCTTTAAAATAAATACAAATTTATTTTGATGCTTAAATGTATTGGTATATGTGTAATTTATTATTATTCCCGAATATGATTGTCACGGCATATGCTATGTTATGATGTTTGACGTTTAAGGTTTTTTTTACCATGGCTTTCTTTAAATTTAAGTTAAATTCATCCACTCATTCCCGCACTTACCTAAATCATTGTAATCCGTATAGATATTATTTTATTATATTTTTGAAGTCGATCAAACGGAAATACAAGCTTGGACCCCATTTTCTCTAGGTCCAAAAAACCAAGTTATATATAGCTTCATATTTGTTTAATGGGCGATTAGTTAACAGTAAATGATTTGCCAAATTAAAAGCTGAAATGCATTTAAGGAGTAATATGTTGAATACAAAATTTTTTCGGGCTTTGTATTTATTTGTTCGTCGTCTTTTCAATAGCTTTGCAACTGCCAGTGCAACTCGTTAGCGATTGCTGTAAAAATCAAAAAATCAGACTGCTCCCCGAGCATATCCTTTACACGCCCGCATCCGCAAATGGTAGAGCCTGCATTAGCTGAGCCTAAGTTGCAGCAGTAACTGCCATGTGCTACTTGTTAGCAGTTAGCAGTTGTTAGAGTTTCAGTTGACAATGTTGTAAGTTGTATTAGGCAAACATCTTGGGAATTCAAGAGGTTAGAGTCCAGGTGCGCCTTTTTTATACCCTGAACCCATTAAAAATGGGGAAAAGGGGTATTATGTTTTTGTGCAAAATGTTAATGTATGTAACAGGCAGAAGGAAGCATACTCCGACCACATATAGTATTTATATTCTTGATCAGCATCAATAGCCGAGTCGATCTAGCCATGTCCGTCTGTCTGTCCTTCCGTCCGTCCGTCTGTCTGTCCGTCCTTCCGTCCGTACGTCCGTCTGTCCGAATGTGAATGAACGCAAGGATCTCAGAATCTATAAGAGCTAGAGCTTGAAATTTTAGCTGTAGGTCCTCCTAGTGCCTACGCAGATCGTTTTCGTTGCTCCGTTTCCTAGCACTCAATAAAAATCTATATCGAAATCCTGTTTTTTGAGCAATTTTGGTAAATAATAAGAGCTAGAGTCACCAAACTTGACATGTAGCGTCTAGAATAATATATATATTTTCATTTAGTGTTGGAAGAAGAGGGTTCAGGGTATCCCCTAGTCGGGAGCTCCCGACTAGAACCTCTTAGATGTTTTATTTCATTCGAGTCATATCCAACCTGAATTTCCATTTCCATTTCGATTTGGATTTCCACTTGATTCAATTCAACTTGTTAAAGTATCTTAAGCTTGCAGCTTCACAAAGTTTTATTGGTTTCTTATTTTTTAGCCAATGTGTTTTTGCTTGTTTGGAAGTTGGCCCAGAGCACTTTTCAAGTTTCTGTACGTAGAGTTTAGAATTAGTTTTTATTTAAGACTTTTGTTATATTTTGTACTCAAATCCTCAAAGCAGAAAGGTATTTTCTGGCAAGCTTATTGGAGAATTTGCTTCGCGCAACAAATGTAAGTATATACATATATACATAGTACAGATAGAATGGCCATTAGAAAATTGATTTTGAATGACGAAAACTTGCCCTTAGCGGCTTAGAAACAGAAACGACCACGTCTTTTGTTTTCAATTTGCCAATCAATTTCTGAAGTTCTTTCAATATTATTGACTGTAGGTTTATAAACAAAGAAGCTAAAAAGCTTCTCAGATAGGTAATACACTTCTTTGACTACAAAAGACAGCACAAATATTTTTAAATTTTCCTACCTACTGTATCAAAAAATTACATAACAATTGCCTCCATTGAAAAAACACAATTTTTTTTTTTATAAATATATTGAAATGTTGAAGAAATAGTTTTAAATTATTTGGCCAAATTATCATGTATATAAATTGATATATAAAAGATATGTATTTCCCCCGCAAGAATTACATTAAAACAATATCCAAACCCCCACCCCATCCTCCTCCCCCCCTCTCCCTCTCCCCCCTCTCTCTCTCCTCTCCCTCCCCCTCCCTCCAACTCCCCTCCCCTCCCCCTCCCTCCACATATAAAAACAATTATTGTTTAGCTAAAACAATATACATATACGTTAACTGTATGTGTGTTTACTACATCCCCCCAAACAGAAGTTAATGCGTTGAAAACCTGTTTTTATATGCAAACTTTCAATATTCATTTAAACTTTGCTTAAATATAAAAAAAATTAACCAAAGCACTTTTAAAAGCTAAATATATCATAAATTTGGATATATTTATTTATATATTTGCAGCTACATTTTAAGTACTATATATTAATTTAATGGTGTTATATTCTATAATCCAATGCGAATAAAATCAAGTAGAAGCAAATATACGCTTTGAGACAAAACCGCATAAATTAGAAAGTTGGTCGAGTTTTAATTAAGAAATCAAAGAAATTTCGTTAATGCTTTGCGCAATTGGTAATTTTTAGTGTTATTAAGCACACCATTTGACAGGGCGACCAGAGTTGCCGAGTCGCCTTTAAAGTCCAACCTACCTAGTTGACATTTTGCATTTGACCAAGCAAAATGGAAGTGTTTGTATGCAGAACTCAACAATTTTTGGTTGCCAGCCAAGTGATGACTGCCCTTTCCTTTCGTTGACCCACAAAAACAAATAATAAAACTAAAAAAATACAAATGCTCAAACAAATAGTTTCTAACGCAACCGAACCGCAATGCAATTGGTGTCACTGTGAACTGAAATTGGCAGGCCACGAAGCAGCAGGAGGTCCTGTCCTAGAAAAGTTTGATACAATTATTTTCAAGCGGGCGAGCTATTGACAATCATTCAAAATACTTATATAAGTGACTATAAGCTGTTAAAACGCGCAAGAAATCATTCCCAACATACCATACTTTATTTTCTATTATGCATACTGCAGCCAGAAATAACCGTGGGAATTGAACTTAATTTACTTGTAAATGATAATTGCAGAGTTTGGAACATTTTGTGGCGCCATTTAGTGTTGTGTAGTGAAGCATAGCATAATATAACAAGTTTGGCAATCAGTGCTGTTGAAGATAACAATTTACTAGTAACACTATGCAACCGAATTAAATTATTTGTTACCACGTTTCTTGAAGCCGATATTTGTTACAGATTTGGGACCTTTAATAACGAAACCGATTTTTACAAAATCTTCTGTATTTTTTCTACACTGAACCCATTTAAAATGAGTAAAAGGCGTATAATGTATTTGTGCATATGTATGTAACAGGCAGAAGGAAACATCTCCGATCCCATAAAGTATATATATTCTTGATCAGCATCACAAGCCGAGTCCATCTTACCATCTGTCTGTCCGGCCGTATGCATGAACGCAAGGATCCCGTAACCTATACGAGCTAGAGACTAGAAATTTGGAATGTAGGTCCTCCTGGTGCTCGCGCAGAACGAGTTTGTTTCCGATAGTCGACAACGATAACAAGAAAGAGGTTCTAGTCGGGAGTTCCCGACTAGGGAATACCCTGAACCCTCTTATTCCAACACCAAATGCAGCTCTTTGAATTAATAAAGATAATTAAAACAAGTAAGAGGTTCTAGTCGGGAGCTCCCGACTAGGGGATACCCTGAACCCTCATATTCCAACACCAAATGCAGCGCGCGTTTATAGATAGAGAGTAGAAGGGAGGTGGCGATAGGTATAAAATGAAAGATAATCGATATATATATACTTTTCTAGAAGCTACATGTCAAGTTTGGTGACTCTAGCTCTTATTATTTACCAAAATTGCTTAAAAAACAGGACTTCGATATACATTTTTATCGATTACTTGGAAACGGGGCAAGTTATCGATTATCGGAAACAAACTCGATCTGCGTAGGAACTAGGAGCACCTACATCTACAATTTCAAGTCTCTAGCTCTTATAGGTTCTGAGATCCTTGCGTTCATACATACGGACGGACGTACGGACGGACAGACGGACATGGCTAGATCGACTCGGCTTTTAAGGCTGATCAAGAATATATATACTTTATGGGGTCGGAGATGCTTCCTTCTGCCTGTTACATACATTTGGATTTTGCACAAAAACATAATACCCCTTTTACCCATTTTTAATGGGTTCAGGGTATAAAAATCAGTATCGAAATACTGTTTTTTGATCAAATTTTGTAAATACTAAGCGCTATCACCAAACTTGACATGTAGCTTTAAGAATAGTATATATTTATCAAGTATCTTTCATTTGAAAGCAATCGCCATCTACCCGCTACACATATGTAGCTATATGTCAAGTAAATAAACCAATTTATACCACCAATTAAAACAACGATTTGAGTGCAATATGCAATATGATCTACTAATGTAAATATCATCAAGAACTGTTCAAAAAGACAGAAGATATTTAAGAAAATATGTTTTGGCTGCCTAAGTGATTGGGGCAGCTGGCGCAAATTGCAAGAGTTTCTGTATACAGGTACACACTCACACTATTACGCCCCTTAATTGAATTCTATCAAAAGCATTGCAATGCGATTGTATTGTTTTCTGTGCTGCTATTTTAATTCGTTTTTCTCTCAACAAAACTCACTTATGGGTGTGGCTGTTGAGAAGAGGCGGTGGGAAGTGGTCTGGTATGCCGCGAGTTCGAGCCCTACCGAAAAAACAATTTTTTTTATACCCTAAACCCATTAAAAATGGGTAAAAGGGGAATAATGTTTTTGTGCAAAATGTAAATGTATGTAACAAGCAGAAGGAAACATCTCCGACCCCATAAAGTATATATATTCCTGATCAGCATCAATAGCCGAGTCGATCTAGCCATGTCCGTCTGTCTGTCCGTCCGTCTGTCCGTCTGTCCGTCCGTCCGTCTGTCCGTCTGTCCTATGAATGAACGCAAGGATCTCAGAACCTATAAGAGCTTTTAGATGTAGGTCCTCCTAGTGCCTGCGCAGATCGAGTTTGTTTCCGATAATCGATAACTTACTCCGTTTCCGAGCAATCGATAAAAATCGATATCGACATCCTGTTTTTTGAGCAAATTGGGTAAATATTTAGAGCTAGAGTCACCAAACTTGATATGTTGCTTCTAGAATATTATATATTATATATCAACTATCTTTCATTGTATACCTATCGCCACCTCCCCGCTAACACCGCAAAGCTATAAGTTAATAACCCAACTTATATTTCCAACCAATCTAAGCCACACTTATAATGCAATTGACTTTTTGAGAATACACAAATATTTTATGGTACAATAATATATACTGTAGAGAATTTCATTAAGATCGGTTAAGAGAAAACCAAAGTTATATGTAACTGCGCAATTGGATGGCACAGTTAGCGAAAACATCAAGAATTTGTGTACACACACACATTCATGCGCGTCTGCTTCGCACTCTAACAGCATTGTAATTGCGACTTTCTTCTGTAATGCTATTTTAGTTCGCTTTTTCTTAATAGTACTTAATTATTGGTGTGGCTGTTGAGTAGAGGCATAGCAAGTATTGCGGTCTGTCGCGAGTTCGAGCCCTACCCGGGGAAACTATTTTTTTTTTTGTGCTGGTTTGTCTGTTGAGTTTTTATACCCTGACCCATTAAAAATGGGTAAAAGGGGTATAGTTTTTGTGCAAAGCGTAGAGGGGGAAGCATTCGACCCATAGTAATATATCTTGATCAGCATCAATAGCCGAGTCGATCTGCCATGTCCGTCTTCTGTCAGTCCGTCCGTCCGTATGTATGAACGCAAGGATCTCAGAACCTATAAGAGCTAGAGACTGAAATTTAATGTAGGTCTCCTGGTGCCGCGGACAGAACACAAACTTGAAGTAGTTGAATACTCTCTTCCCTCCCTCTTCTTTTATCTATCCCTCCTCCCTCTCTTCTTGTTTGAATTGTCTTTATTATTTCAAACGAGGGCGCGAACTGCATTTGGTGTTGAAATAAGAGGGTTCAGGGTATTCCCTAGTCAGGAGCTCCCGACTTAAACCTCTTACTTGTTGTGAGTAATTTTTGTTACTGCTGTTACTGGTGTTGGTAGAAGAGGGTTCGTTACTCCCAACTATAGCCACCTACTTGCTTAATTTTGAAAACATTTATTTCCCCATTTTTGATGGTTGGGTTTGTAGTGTGTGCGTACTGAGAAGATATACATACATGCATACTCAGAAGTCCTTCACTATTAGCCTTCTTCTTTAGACTCAGCTCGTCGTATAAGGTATGGGTTCTTTCATCATCCTACACACTAACACAATGATAAGTGCACTTTTTCAAAGATAAAACTACAAGTCCAACAGTGTTGTAATTTGGAACGTTAATCGGTATTATGTCAGTCACTGATGGTTAAGAAGTTCGATTTGATTGTAGGGTAACAAAGAAGTTAGTTTATCCTTCAAAGTCACGGCCACCTCTTATTCGGAACTTTTGTCAGTTGATTGACTTCCTTCGTGCCATCAAGATAAAGTGGGTACATTTTTGCTTTCTTAAGGTACTGGCGACGAACCAAACTAATTTTTAACTAAACATTTAAAAATACATTTTTATATTATTTATTGCTTCGTATTTGACATGTTTAAAAACAATGTGTAAGAAAATGAAAACTTAATTGGAAAACACCAACCAGCGATATTCAAGCTTGGTAAATGTGGCCGCAAAGTGCCGGTACGGCCGATATGTGCCTGTGTGTGTTTATTTGTAGCAATCCCAAAGAAATCTCTTTAGTTGGGCTCAATAGGCCCTGAATGAGTCAAAGCTGTGTTCAGTCGCACGTTCAATTAATAAAATAAATTAATAAAACTGCACACTCAAAATTTGCAACATGCTTTTTTTACTATCGAATTAAAAAGAATGCAGCGTGGCAATCGAACCTGCTACCTTCCTTCAATTTCAGCAAGATTACACAGGCAAATACAATTATATTTCACCACATCTAAATTGTAACGGTAATATGGCCTTATCTATCGAGCATTCCATCATTTTCGCGTGAGTGCGAGCGAGGCAACGCACCTTCGCTGGGATAGAGCATAGTGCAGCATCGTGCAAAAGAAAATTGCGACTACCATGGGGCCATTGGACTCAATCAATCAATTATTAATTTATTGCACAAAGAGATTGATCCAACTATTTATTACTAATTTCATTTCATTGAAACAAGTTTTGATTGCTTATCAATAAGGTTTATTAAAACTTAAAGCGTCGACACTTTTGAAAGCTCATAACAAAAGAAACGAATTCAGTTATAATTCAGTGGAGCGATGCCAAGAGCTTTATCTGTGTATATAGAAAATGGTTGAGTTCGTCTCGGCCGGCGCAACTTTTTAAGCTAAAATGAAGCCATAAATTATACGAACTAAAAATTGTATGCCATCAAATTGTTGTTAGCCGTAGCCAAAGCCAAGCCAAGCAGGCAGACATTAAAAATGTGGCAACGTGGGGCAGGCAGCATGGGGCAAGCAACGCTGCGTAGAACGTGTGACTTTTTTCACAGTTTATGTACTGCACACAAAGTTAACATAATAAGGTCAACACTTATAAAGTGTTTGCTGCGTGCCTCGTTCTGGGCGCCGCTTTTATTAAACGGCAAACAGCAGCCAGCATCTCGCGTCCACATCAGTGAGCAAAGTTCGGGGTCAGGACGGGCTGTGCCATAACATGGCAATTTCGTTGCTCTGTTTTATAGTCGACCACTTCGCACAAAATTAGCTGAAAACATTGCACGACACTAGCAATGCTCATTGAGAATTAGCCAGCCGATGGCCAACGTGACAGAATAAATAAAAGATCAGAAAGACTCTAGTATTTCAAATGATTGGTCGCAATGGCAGATACTCCACTGCTGCGACCGCCACCGAATTTCTGGTGCCTCCTGCTCGTCGTATAGTATGAGGGCGTACAACGCAGTTGGCAACAAAAACAAAAAAGCTTTTAAATTTTGTAATTTAAATGCAAATTGGCAGTCGAATGAGAAGCATTGCAATTAACAAGGGACAAGCTGGCGTTTACAGAATACTCGTGTACTCATCCTGGCACAAAACAGATCAAAGTACTAGGATTGGCGCAGAACCACAAAAGATGGCACAACTCGGCTAGTCGAGAGAAAAGGAAAAAGACAAAAAGAGAGAGAGAGAGAGAGAGAGAGAGAGAGAGAGAGAGAGAGTGACTACAAGAATCATGTTAATCTCAATTAGCCACAAAAATTCGAGCAAGATTTAAGCTGTAGGTAGGACTCGAACTCACAACAAACCGCACTACTTGTCGCCGTCTCTGCCCAACAGCCACACCAATTATTAATCCTAAATAAGAAAAAACGAATTAAAATAGCAGCATAGAAAATAAACAATCGTAATTACAATGCTGTTGATAGAATTCGAAGCAGATGCGCATGAATGTCTGTGTGTACATGTATACAGAAATTCTTGGCTAACAAGTGCGCAGTCAAAGCACATAACTTTTGTGTGCTTCTTAACCCATCTTAATGAAATTTTCTGGTGACGATAGGTATAAAATGAAAGATACTTGATATATATTCTATTCTAGAAACAACATATTAAGTTTGGTAACTCTAGCTCTTATTATTTACCCAATTTGCTCAAAAAACAGGATGTCCGATATCGATTTTTATCAATTGCTTGGAAACGGAGTAAGTTATCGATTATCGGAAACAAACTCGATCAGCGCGGGCACTAGAAGGACCTACAGCTAAAATTTCAAGTGATTAGATTGACTCGGCTATTGATGCTGATCAAGAATATATACTTTATGTGGTCGGAGATGCTTCCTTTTGCCTGTTACATAAATTTGCATAAATACATTATACCCTTTTTACCCATTTTTAATGGGTTCAGGGTATAATAACCTAAAAAAAACTAAATATGCAAAAAAAAAAACACTTCAGTGTTCCAAAACCAATAAAAAATTTTAAAAATATTCTTTGGTAAGCAAATTTAAAATAAATGAATTTTTTTCACTGTGAGATGGACGTGGTTGATGAAGTTAGATTTCGGGTTAATACATGAAATGTAATATAATTTGAACCAATTTTTTTAAACAATTTTAATTATTGCACGTCCTACTTAAAGATGTGCACTTCATTTAGTTTCAATTGGCATCTAACCATTGAGGAATAATAATCTCTTTTTTCTCTTAATGGCATCTACCAAATATGGTTATGGTCACAATCAAAACATGTAGGTCCATAAAATCACGATAAGCAAAGGCGTCATTTAGTCCGTGAAATAAATACTTCAATATCTATCAATTATGACAAGTAAGAGGCTCTAGTCGGAAGTTCCCTACTACCCTGAACCCTCTTCTACCAACACCAAATGCAGCCCGCACTACGAGTGCTTTTGCCATAGATGAAGACAAAAATTAAAAAAAAAATTAAATTAAAATTATATAATGAAAGCTACTTGATCTGTAAACAATAATTTTCAGGAAGCTGACTAGCTCTTAAAACCAAAGAGATTTGTTAAAAAAACAGGAATTCGATCATACACGCCAAATTGTAACTGCCGAAAACTATTTCTAAAGATATTGTCCTGTTTTGAATAAAATTTTTACGAAACACTGCAAACAATTTATTATCAACAGCTCCGAGCTGGTTGAGTATCTAATTTGTTAAAAAAGCATTGTTAAATCAATAAAAATCGACTACACGCAAAAATCGATTTTAAGTAAAAGTGTGGGAAGTGTTTACCAAGTAAATTTCTTACATTACGCGCGCTGATTTATAGTAACAGTTTAAAAAAGTTCCAATTTGTGGTCTTTTACTTCTTGAAGGAAAATAATAGTTACAAACATATCTACATATGTATATTATAATAATGTATTGTACGCATGTATGCATGCACTGATTAGTCCTAAGCCTAAAACGAATGTTTGTATGAGAATATATATACATACATATGATTACATTCTTCCGTAAGCTTTAATAAAAATATTTACTTTTGAATAAGGAAATTATGTTTAGCGTAAATTCATACATGCAGAAAAAGCTCGCGCTACGCGCTCGGTTGCTTAGGCTTTAGCTGAAAAAATGCACTTCCTTGATTTGTTTACCTTTTTTAATGGGTGAAGGGATACAACTAGTACTAAATAAATAAATAAATAATTTAAAAGAACGTTCCTTCAGCTCTAGTTGAATAGCATAAAATGAAAGATACTTAATTACAAATTAATGACTCTAGCTCTTAATGCCTAAGAAATTGGCGCGAATACCAGGATTTCGATATCGTTTTTTATCGATTACTTCATTCTGCCTGTTACACACATTTGCACAAATACATTATGCCTCCATTTACCCATTTTTAATGGGTTCACGGTATAGGAACTATATAACTTTAAGCTACAAATATAATTATAATATAATTATATATATTAATTAATTATATATTGTGTATATGTGATGTATTTTTTTTACAAAATATTTACTTATTATTAAATAAAGACTTGATTTTTTACAATATGTTATTTATTTTATTTATATGTAAACTAGTTTTGCTGCTTTGTGGCTCCCTGCTGTTTGGGGCACCGCATGCTTTCTAATACAGGTAACCACTGCTGGTGGGTATGCACGCAAGCCGAATAGGAGTGTGTGTGTGTGGCATGCCACATGCTCTAAGGGCACTCATTAAAGGCTTCAAGCTTCACCCATGCAAGTCGTTCAAAATTGCAGTCCAGGACCATGACTATTACAAGTGCCGTTCGACAAGCTTCGAACTGTCACTTAAGGCGCAACCTCGATTTCGATGGCGGCTGCGACGTCGTCCTTCGAGCAAGTGTTTCGTGCGACTGGCGTTTCGTTTATTGGGTGCCTTTTTACAGGTTGAACTTGGAGGGCGCGGAAAAGGCCTAATTATCTTAATTAATGAGTGCGAAAGTAAAATTTCCTGAAAGAAAAATGTGCCGGGGACTGGCTGTCGGTTGTCGGCTGCCAGTCCTAGCGGCAGTCACTCAGCTCGCGTGCACCGCAAGGACGCTTGTGGCTGCTATTTTAATTGTCTCGCTTTGTATATATATATGTGTGTGAGAAGGGGAAACGGACGTGTGCTTGTGGGTGATTTTCATTAATTTCGTTTTGTTTTTGCTGTCGCCACGGTCTGTGGCTGCGAAAGATTTCGGCTTATGTCCTGCGCCACTTGCTGCCGCTGTTCTGTTCGCGGTTTGGGGCTTGACGCAAAGCATGGCAGGAAAAGGCGCTGGCAATTGCGGCTATAGCCGCTGGGCACTGACAGTGAGAAAGAAGGAGAATCTATTTCTGAAACGAGCCGTGGTTGCGTTCAACTAACTATCAACAAGAATAATTTAAAATAAAAAAAAAAAAATTTAAATAGTTTAACCGCCCAATAAACGAATAAAGAGAAATAAGTGAATCTTGGTTTTATCTTTACAAACCCTAAACTTATCACTTTAATATAACTACGGGTAAGCCCGCCCTTGCCCGTGCACTATTAAAATCAATTCTTAAAAAGCTTTGAAAAGATTTGAAACTGAGCCACGGTAAACAAACTACTTTCAAAAAAGTTTTCCGCAAATCGCTGAAACACGAAAATATTAGTAGAGCTTTGAAAAAGTTTGATGCAAATCGGACAAAACTAAAACCGCACCAAAAAAATCTAAATCGCATTTCTACCAGATGCTTATCTGCGAAAATGTGAAACACGTCTCAAATCCTTGAAATGAATTAGTGCGAAACGTCATCCACCAACTTTGACCCTCATCCACCAAAGGAAATTTTGGAAAATGTGAAACACCCCTCGATTTGAACAAAGAACTTTGAAATGAGTTTGAGGCCAATCGGATGGAAACAAAAAAGTAAAAGGTTCTCGATTTTCTAACTGCGGGGGAATTTCCGAAACCCTGTCTTAACGTGCACCTTCATCACAAAGTAACAAAGTGAAAATTTCACTTCCTAGCCCTACGGTTTGGGCTGGCATTATCACCAATCAGTCAGCCATTATAGGAAAAAACACTTACACAAAAAAAACAAAAAGCAATTTCTCTTCTTACTTCGTGAACGAGACTAAAGAGGCGCCACAAGAAAGCGCCACAAAGAAAAACGGCGCAACACATTGGCTTGCGGGCTTGCGGCAGCTGAGAGGCGTCAAGCGCCTTCTGAGAGGCAAGTCAAACAAAATACCAAGCAAAAAGATGTGTTGCTGAGCGCATGATCTAGTTAAAAAAATTGTCAGAGAATGAATGTGGAAGCTGTTCAAACAAAGTTGAGAAATCATGTGGGATTCAGGCTGACAGCCCGCGGAGCAAGTTTGATCAGGAGCTGCGTTTACGTTACCTCTTACCTTTCGTTCCATTTGCTTTTTATGCGCAAGCGCATTCCAAGTGTGAGATAGTCAGAGAGAGCTTTGCTTTGGATTCTTTTGTGGATTGCATTCGGCAATCGAAATCTAGCACTAATACAATCACGCATTGTGTTTCCGCCGTTTCTCTTATTTGTTTCGCTGCTGAGCATTTGCCCAGAGGGTGTGGGGACGGGGGAAGTTTCCAGTTTTGACTGACAACAGAGTATTGTTAATGCCTTTCTTTTTGATTTTTCGCAGCTGGTCAGGGATAGAGGTTTGGCCGACAGCCGTGTGTTTCCTTTGATTGCTTGCATTTATAACTATATAAGAGCATGCTACAAATAAAATCAGAATATTATAATATTAGTTGTGTAGTTACAAGCCTTTTTGCAACTAATCAATTATCACTGCTTGTGTGCAGCGATATTCAAGACCAATATTTGTTTCGAATGTATTTATTTTGCCGCACAGGGCACTTATTATGAGTTACAATGGGTTTAAGTTTGCTTGGCAGTCAACTCGAATAGTTGTGCCTCGCTTGCGATCAACGAAAAAACTAAAAACTAACTATAGCAAACGAACGAAAGAGCTCCGCTCAGAACGATGGGCAGCGAGCGTCAGCGCAGCAGGCAAAGGGCCGACGAAAGAGAGTAGGCAGCAGCTTACAAAGAGCAACATTATGCTTTAAGCTCTTATGATGATTGTTGCTTTCTGCTGTTACTGCACGCAGCCGTCGCTGTTATCTCTACCGGTCACTTGACTAAACATCCTCCCCCGTTGGAAGGCAAGGGACTTTCAACATCATCCTGTTTTGGCAGCAAACACAGCTTTCGACGGCTCTGCGTATGACTCCAGTCGCAGTCTGAAGCACGCAACTCTAGAACCCCATCAGATCCCGAATCAGCTCTAGCACTCTAGCTAATGGCCACTTCAGCGGCGGTAGGTCTCATCCTTACAAGGACGACATCGTTGAGGAGAGTCCGGCTGAGGAGTGCGCAGGAGCGCTGTTGAAGAAGCGTTAAAACTCTTCGCGCCAACGGGCCCAAAATACTGTTGGAGGTATGTGACGCGCTGAAAATAGTTAAGCCGATTGAAATTAAGCTTCCTAGATCAGGCTCAATGTATGACGAAGATGGCGCTGTACCAAGGAAGTGTGCGGGTGTCAAGACGTCAAGATCATCGGGATGCTCTGAAAGTGGAAGTAATGGTCGAGAATTAATAATTGCCGTGATGTGGCAGACGAGCGTGCGCAGCGAATCGAAGTCCAAGACGGAAGGGCCGACAGAGCGAAAAAATGGTGCTTCGCAGTCTTCACAGCGGCTTCCCATAGCCCGCCAAAGTGCGGCGAGCGAGGAGGGATGAACAACCATTCAATTGAGTCGGATAGGCAAAACTCGTGAACAGCCTTGACAGCTCGTCACTCAGGAACAGGCGGCTCAGATCTGCCAACTCATCTTAGCGCCTACAAAGTTTGTCGCATTGTCAGACCAGATCCTTGAAGGTCGAGTGCGAGTCAGGATGAACCGTTAGGGCGTTTAGAAACGATGGTGTAGACAAATCCTTACAAGCTCTAAGGCACTGCCTTTGTAGCGAAGCAAGAACAGGCTAAGTAGCATTCACGGGTGGCCTGTTGCGCACTTCGCTCTGTAGAAGAATGGTCCACAGAGTCAACGCCAGTGACCAAAAGGGAACGATGTGTCGAGACGATCAGCTGGTAGGTCTGCCATTAGTGCTCTGCCAATCGTGGCTTGGCTCGAAAACAGATTGTGCATTTGGCAACAAACTGGAGACTGTTTTACGACCGCCAAGGGCCAATATTGAGCCGAATTGAAGCCAAACGGCGCGAGGTCCAGCAGTAAGTCCGTTTATGAAAGTGGATACGATTGCTCGAGTCACAGGATGCTGGCGAGGCAAATAATCGGATGTCGCGCTGAGAAGTCCAATGACGAATTTTTCAGCCGTCCACCGATGCGGAGAAGCCGAAGTCGTCAACGAATGGCGCAAGAGAGGCCATTGAGCTAGACCGTTTGACAGGCCTTCCTTCCATCAGTGCCTTGTAGTCATCGCCAAGAGTAGCCATTTGCACTGACCGCAGCAACAGATGCGTGCCATGATGCACGTGGCTCACAGTAACCTCAGCTCCACGGATTCGATTTACAAACTTGTATATGTAAGCAAAGACGCGTTGCAGCTTGGAGAACGAGTTGATGAACTTGCAGCCATTCGAGAGATCAATCTGCGCTGCAGTTCCGAGTAATACCTTGTGTCGAAGTTCTGGCAAGGATTCGACAGGTACACAGGAGGCGGGCCACTCTTCCTTTTCTTTGCTGAGGAAGCTCGGGCCATGGGCCCATAACGGAGACCTGGAGAGTTCACTGGGCAGCGCTCCTCGTGAAATTATATCCGCCGGGTTTAATTCAGTGGGAATATGATGCCATTCCAGCCAGTGGTGACTCTTGGATGGCTGCGACCCGATTGGCAACGAAAACATTGAATTTGGAAGCATCATTGCGAATCCAAGCCAGGACTACAGCAGAGTCTGACCAACAGTAATAACGGCAGTTAAACACCTTCAGTTGGTAGATTTCGCTGAGAAGTTCAGCCAATAATGCAGCTCCGCAGAGTTCCAGCTTTGGTACAGTGATGGTTTTCACTGGCGCGACACGCGACTTAGAACACAAGAGACGTACGCTTGTGTTGCCATGGCACTTTGAAACTGTATAGACGCATGCTCCATAAGCGCTCAGGCTGGCATCACAAAATCCGTGAATCTCAACTGTGCTGTCTGATGAGAGTGCACGACGGGGATACTGGAATTGCTGAGTATGCTCAAAATCGGCGCAGAAGTTGACCCAGGCTGTGCTTAAGTGTACAGGCAAGCTCTCGTCCCAGTCCAGTTTTCTCTCCAGAGATCCTGCATAAAAATTTTAGATTTTGTTATTACAGGACCAACAAGACCAAGGGGGTCGTAAAAACGAGCAATTGAGGACAGGATTGATCGTTTTGTCAGTCTCGAGGGTATCCTCAGTGGAGAAAATGAAAAAGAAAACAGTCTGAGGCGGGATCCCAAACGAGGCCTAGCGTTCGTGAATCGCTGCCATCGTTGAACTTGAGCAGCGATTCCCTATCCTCTTCAGGATGTTTTGGAGTACAGTAGCGTCGCTAGAACACCATTTTCGCAGCTTAAAGTTGCCTTTGGCGAGTAGTCCAGACGTTTGCTTCAAACTCAACTGCTTCTTGAACACAGCTACCACCAGAGATGAGATCATCCACGTAGAAATCCCTTTTAATGAGTCAGCGCCAAAGGGAATGCCTTCTGCTCATCCAGCCCAGTTGGTGCAAGCCCGCACTGAGAGAAACGAACTGGTTTTGGCCGTAGGTGACGGGTCTAATTGTAAACCGATCTTCTGATGCTGCGAATCACGCCACAGGAACATGAAGATAGCTGTCTGCTGGTTCAACTCGACGCATCGAACATTGCATATGTCGCCTGTGAGGGCGACTGCAAATGATCGAAAACGCATCAGATCGAAAACAGTTTCGGTTGGATGGTAGGACCGCCATCAGTACATCATTCAGCGAGTGTCCAGAAGTAGTAGCTGCCGAACCATCAAACACGACCCTTAGCTTGGTTGTAGTGCTATCCTCCTTCAGCACGCAGTGATGTGGCAAATAGTATGCATTGGCCCAGGCAGCTAAGCTAACAAGTGACATAGATTAAGTCAAGAATTCCTTGATAAATGCTGCAACTGGGTTTTCAGATTTGGATTGCGGTCTAGTTTCCTTTCTAAATAAGGAATCGGCGAAGCGCCTGTTGATAGGAGTCACCCAGCTGATCCAGCTTAGTCGGAGCGGTAAACGAACTGAAACTCGCCAGTCGGCAGACGTTATAAGGCCTGAAAGTGGCCTCGCAGTCACGCTCCTCCCTGTTTGGGATGACTCAGGCTCAGTGCAAGATTCCAGCTCCCAAAACCGACGGATTGATTCGTCAATCTGTGCATTCGTCTGAAGATGCGAGTCTGACAGCAGATCTGGATTCATCACTGATCGCCTGGCCACGAGCGATGATTTTCCTGCATGTGGAGCACCTCCAGTCGCCACCCAACCAAAGCGAGTCTTTGCAGTATCGGCAGTCCAGCAGCTAGTTTAATCTGGCCAACGCAGAGCAGATCGAAAAACAGACTGGCTCCGATCAACATGTCGATTTGCTGAGATTGAAGAATTCAGGATCAGCTAATTGTAGTTTGATGGAATGTTCCAGGAGCAGGGTCAAGAGTGAAGCCAGGCTGATTATCGGTGATGGATGGTGCGATCAATGCCGGGATGCAGTGGAGACTTAGAACTCGAGATTGGACACTGATGCTTACCGAAAAGCCATCTGATGAAAACGCTGAATCACCAATGCCAGAGACGACTGCTGGGACTTGAATTTGCGCAGCTGGAGCGATGAGCAAGACGAGAGGTGATGATGGCAATTGCGACCCAGAGTCGAGCAACGCACGGCAGGGCACCAAGGAGCCAGCGCGATTTTTACATGATGACGGCAGTGGCAAGTAGGACAACATCGTGCTTAAGATACTGGTCGATGGGGAGTGTCGAGGATGAAGTTGCCGCCAGGATGTTTGAGATGAGGTGTAAGTTTCGGCTTCTTGGGCATTGTGGAGCTAGAAACATTGCTATGACTGCTTGGGTTGCCAAGATGCAACAGGCTATGATGTTTGCTTCCACAGACTCTGCAAGTGCTGGAGCCGCAGACTCTCAGCTGATGTCCCCTTTGCAGGCAATTGAGGCACAGCGCAAGCCGTTTGGCTTCATGAAGGCGCAGCGAGGGCGATAATTTGCGAATTGCAAACATTAAAATGGAGTGGCCTGTGGCTTCACAAAATACACAGCATTTGTTCCGTTCTTAGTCACCACAAACGTTCTTCTACTACTGTTGCTCTGGCCCATCTGGGAGCCAGGCGTGTACATTGCCGTCGCGTGATCCGCATTTTCCAGTCTTGGCAACGCCTTTCGATGAAGGCTGTAAGCCGCTCACAAGATGGTATGACGTCCAACGGCGCATCATCCTCCCAGCTAGCTTGCGTGGCGCATCTAGTTTTGCAGAGTGTGTGTACTAGAACAACCGGCGATCTGTTCCACACTGCCCATCGACTTTAACGCACGTAAAGAGAGTTGACCTTATCTGAGAATTCGCGCAGTTGTGTCGTCGCACCCTTATCCACCTTTCTTAAACCCAAAATTTCAGCAATATGTGCCTGAAAAACAAGACGCTTGTTATAAAACGCTTATCAAGTAGTTCTAAAGCGGCAAGATAATTAGTGTTTGACATTTCCAACGAGCGAATTGTATCCAGCGCTGTTCCTTTGAGGAGACCGTAGATGCTGAAGTTTTTCAAGTTGTCAAATACGGATCCTTATCAATGACCGTGGTGAACATATTTGAAAAGTCAGACCATTCTGTGTAGCCTCCACTAAACTCCGGCAATTTAAGTTGAGGCAATCGAGAGTGGTTTGGAACAACAAACGTAGAGCGAGGATCATCGGCTGCGGCTGAATTGAAAGTGGAGCAATGTGGAATCTGCTGGATCTTGCTTCGATTTCCGCGCTCGCGTTGAAGGGACACACGTAGCCGCCTAATAGTTAACTCAAAACTTGACTGAAGATCCTCTTCAATGCTGGTTTGACTCACATCCAACAAACTATCATAGATTGTTTCAAATTTCGCCTGCAAGTCAGATGCCATACATATGTAATCTTGCAGCTCGTAGTCATCAACATCGCGAAGTCGCGCGGGATCAAGTCAGAGGACAATCTATTGGCTCGATCGCTTAAATTCTTAATCTTTACTTTAAGAACTGCAGCCTGTGTTCCAACCGCCACTTGATTAGCTGATATCGCCTCATTTTCATTTACACTTGCACCTTCATCAAACATTGTTAATGTAGCGCCCAACAAGGTTCACACAGCCGAACTACGCTACAAAATTACGCGCACAAGTGTTCGTTCGAGCGAGATAGCGGATAATGGTTTGAGCGCGCAACGATTAACGGCGAATTTGCTACGGAGTCTATGTACAACGATAAACTGTATGCATAGGCACAGCATGCGACAAACGCTGGGCACTGACAGTGAGAAAGAAGGAGAATCTATTTCTGAAACGAGCCGTGGTTGCGTTCAACTAACTATCAACAAGAATAATTTAAAATAAAAAATAAAAATAATTTAAATAGTTTAACCGCCCAATTTATAAACGAATAAAATGAGAATTATTTTTAGAGTGAATCTTGGTTTTCATTCTTTAATCTATAATCCCTATAATCTTATCACTTTATATATAACTAGCGGGTATAGCCCGCCCTTGCCCGTGGCACGTATGTTATAAAATCAATGTTCTTAAAAAGCTTTGAAAATGATTTTGAAACTGAGCGCACGGTAAACAAACTACTTTCATATAAAAGTTTTCCGCAAATCGCTGAAACACGTATTTATCATATTATTATGTAGAGCTTTGAAAATAAGTTTGATGCAAATCGGACAAAACTTAAAACCGCACCAAAAAAATCTTAGAATCGCATTTCTACCGAGGATGCTTTGATTCTGCGAAAAATGTGAAACACGTCTCAAATGAATCCTTGAAAATGAATTTGAGTGCGAAACGTCATCCACCAAATCTTTGACCCTCATCCACCAAGTAGGAATACATTTTTGGAAAATTGTGAAACACCCCTCAAATGAATTTGAACAAAGAACTTTGAAATTGAGTTTGATGCCAATCGGATGGTAAACAAAAAAGTTTCATACAAACGTGTTTCTCGATTTTTCTATACTTGCGGGTGGAATTTCCTGAAACCCTGTCTTAACGTGCACCTTCATCACATAAAGTAACAACAGTGAAAATTTCAGCTTCCTAGCCCTTACGGTTTGGGCTGTGCATTGATCACCAATCAGTCAGCCAGTTATATGTATGTATATAGATATACACTTTTACACAAAAAAATTATAACAATTAAAGCAATTTTCTCTTCTTTACTTCGTGAACGAGACTAATTATGAGGCGCCACAAGAAAGCGCCACAAAGAAAAACGGCGCAACACATTGGCTTGTGGGTCTTGCGGCAGCTGTATGTAGGCGTCTAAGCGCCTTCTGAGAGGCAGAGTCAGTAACAAAATACCAATGGAAATATATGTATTTGTGTTGCTGAGCGCATGATCTAGTTAAAAGATACATTTTTGTCATGTAGAATGAATGTGGAAGCTGTTCAAACAAAGTTGAGAAATCATGTGGGATTCAGGCTGTTATCAGCCCGCGGATGCTAAGTTTTGATCAGGAGCTGCGTTTTACGTTACCTCTTACCTTTCGTTCCATTTGCTTTTTTATGCGCAAGCGCATTCCAATGTGTGAGATAGTCAGAGAGAGCTTTGCTTTGGATTCTTTTGTGGATTGCATTCGGCAATCGAAATCTAGCACATAATATTACATATTCACGCATTGTGTTTCCGCCGTTTCTCTTATTTTGTTTCGCTGCTGAGCATTTGCCCAGAGGGTGTGGGGTCGGGGGAAGTTTCCAGTTTTGACTGACAACAGAGTATTTGTTATATGCCTTTCTTTTTGTATTTTTCGCAGCTGGTCAGGGATAGAGGTTTGGCCGACAGCCGTGTGTTTCCTTTTGATTGCTTGCATTTATTAACTATTTATTTAAGAGCATGCTACAAATAATAATCAGAATATTATAATATTAGTGTTAATATTAGTGTTAGCACATTTTCTTTTTGTTTCGAGTCACTGTTATAGTTGTTTTCCTGGCATTTTCTATTACGAGTCGAGTTCAGTTGAGTTCGTGTCCTTTCTGGAGGGTCATCAGTTATTTTGCAGTTCTACGCTGCAGTCGTTTGCTGCTGTTCGTGTGTGGTCGTCGTGGAGGCCACCGTGCTAGTCTCGGGATTCTTCTCACTGATGGCCAGCCAGGGACAACGCTTTTGCAACTCCATACGGTATCTGGGATGACTAATCGCATATACAAAGGGATCTATGCAGGCCACCATTTTGCAGGTGCAGGCCGGTATCATTGTGGCGCCCGGCGTTAGCAAGCTCTTGTCCCCGAAGGCGCCAATAAGTGACATGACGCCGTACGGTGTCCAGGATACAAAGAATAGGAAACAAATGGTAATGGCTGCCTTGGCAATGCGTATCTCAGCCGTCTCCTTGCTCTTGTCCACATTCGAGCGCAACGATTCGACATTCATTTTCTTGGCCTGCTCGCGCAACGCCTTCTCATGACTGAATACATGGGTCACAATCTGGCTGTAATAGTACAAGATCATGCTGGTGGGGCAGAAGAAGCTGAAGAAGAAGATGGTGGCCACAAACATGCGCGTATCAAAGTTGTCCGTCAGATAGTCGAACGTGCAGGAGGTCAAATACCCTTCGGGCACAAAGCGACCCCACGCTTCCGTATAACAGGCTACCACAAATGGCGTGGCATACATATAGATAAAAATGATCATGGCTATGGCCTTGCCATGCGTCATTTTGCCCTCCATGGGCCGCGTAATCACATTGTAGCGATCGTAGGCGATGAACGCATTTGTCGCTCCCGCGCCGATGCCCGTGTAGGAGCCAATTATGCCATAGATCTGGCAGCCTAGGTTGCCCAGCGCAAAGCCCTGATTGAAGCTGTTGTAGATAAATATGGGCGTTTTGCACATCATCAGAAAATCGCAGATGGCCAGATTGATGACCAATATGTTCGAGGGTGTTCGCAGCGATTTGGCTGCTGAGAAGACCCAAATGACCAGGCCATTTCCAATCAGAGACATCAGCGTGAAGAATATATAGAGTGTGCCCAGCAGATAGTTCATCGACTCCGGCGGCTCCGGATACGTTAGCCAGTGCTCGGGTATGTGACGCAGTTCGTCTGGCGGCACATTCCAGCCCAGTAAACGCGACTCGGCCGCTAGACGCGCCTCCGGTCGCAGCACCGTCGACACATTTCCGATGCCGCTTATATTGAACTCCATGGTCTGCTTGGCCACTTTGATGGATCCGTCGTTGCCCAAGACAAAATCAGTGTACGCTCCGCTCGGCCTTTATATATGCTCGCCCGCAATTGGATTAGCCGCAAAACTGCATCAGCATTTGGGCGTTACAATGTGGCTCCGACTAATCCGTTAACCAAATTCGCTGAATTAACTGTTCTGCATTGATTTTCAATTACTGCGCTTAGCCCTAGAAGGTCATTGATTAAGGTGGGTCAATCTTTTATCTGTTGTCGCTATGCTTTATAGTTGTTGTGTGTATCTTTAAATTGTAAGTTTTATTTAATTTGAACTTTATAACATTTGTCTTGAATTTTTTTTGCGGGTTTTATACCCTGAACCCATTAAAAATGGGTAAAATGGGTATTATGTTTTTGTGCAAAATGCAAATGTATGTAACAGGCAGAATGAAGCATCTCCGACCCCATAAAGTATATATATTCTTGATCAGCATCAATAGCCGAGTCGATCTAGCCAAGTCCGTCTGTCTGTCCGTATGTATGAACGCAAGGATCTCAGAACCTATAACCTGCGCAGATCGAGTTTGTTTCCGATAATCGATAACTTACTCCGTTTCCAAGCAATCGATAAAAATCGATATCGACATGCTGTTTTTTTTTTTTAGCAGTTTTGTTAAATATTAAGAGCTAGAGTCACCAAACTTGATATGTTGCTTCTAGAATATTATATATATATCAAGTATCTTTCATTTTATACCTATCGCCACCTCCCCGCCAGCACCGTAGAGCTATAAATCGAGTTAATAACCCAACTTATATTGCCAACCAATCTAAGCCACAATTTTAATGCAATTGACTTTTTGAGAATACACAAATATTCTATGGAACAACAATATATACTGTAGAAAATTTCATTAAGATCGGTTAAGAGAAAGCCAAAGTTATAAGTAACTGCGCAATTGGATGGCACAGCTAGCGAAAACATCAAGAATTTGTGTACACACTCACATTCATGCGCGTCTGCTTCGCATTCTATCGCATTCTAACAGCATTGTAATTTCTGTTGTGCTATTTTACTTCGGTTTTTTCTCAATAATACTTAATGATTGGTGTGGCTGTTAAGTAGAGGCATAGTGAACATGAATGCGGTATGTCGCGAGTTCAAGCCCTACCCGGGGTAACTATTTTTTTTTTTGCTGGTTTGTCTGTTGAGTAGAGTCGTCAGCAAGTAATACGGTCAGTTGCGAGTTCGAACCCTGCCAAGCGCGTTGCGCGAACTGCATTTGTTGTTGGAATAAGAGGGTTCAGGGTATTGCCTAGTCGTGAGCTCTCGACTAGAACCTCTTACTTGTTTTTGTTTGGCAGGTGTGGTTGTTGAGTAGACTGCGGGTCTTTTTAATTTTTTAATTTATCTTAATTATCCCTATTCGGGAGCTCCCGACTAGAACCTCTTACTTGTTTGTGTTAATTTCTACCAAAATAGTTTTAAGTTAAAAAAAAAAAAACAAAAAAAAAAGTAAGAGGTTCTAGTCGGGTGCTCCCGACTAGGGGATACCCTGAACCCTCGTCTTGTACTATTCTATTAGTTTAGATTAGAATAGAATATTTAATAAATAAATGTGCACAACATAAACGAAAAGTGAAATGAAAGTGAATGAAAATAAATAAAACACTAAAAATATTGGTCTGGTATTTTATAAGTTAGGGAAAGAAAGATGGCATAACTTTCATGTATAGTGCGTTAGATTTTAGTCCTTTCAAAAACAAGATTTTACAAACTAGAAAACATTTGTTATAGGTTACCAAAACCAAATGAATAACAGTAGCTTGCACTGAATATTATTGTGAAGTTTTACAGACAATTTAATTAAATATTTAGGAATTTGTATTTGGTACAAAATAACATATGGAGAGTTTATTATAAAACAATAACAATAGCACTAGCGGAGAGTAGGTGGGCTTTAAGAGGGTGTAAGTTCACACTTTTCGGCTTATAAGACTTTTCTTTTTCCTATAAAAAAAAAAAAAAAACACATACTCCAATGCATCCCTAAATAAATATATGTATGCATACATACATATAGCCACATGTGGCTACCATTGTTACGGGCGAGTGGTATTTACTCATAAAACAAAGTGTAGCATACTTTCGTGCGATTCCATGGCGTAGAGAAACTAATAGACACAGGCGAGCATATTTGGAATTATGCTTGCCTGTGTGCGTGTGTATGTATGAGTAATAATGTGACGCGGGAGTGTGCACCTTCAATTTAGGTCATAAATCATATGGAAAAAGTCCTCAAAGGAATGCAAATTTTTCCCATATAACCTCTATAACCATATGACATGGTTATCACGTATATTCATGATTCGAATAGCAACAAATATAGTATATGTTGGTATGTATACATATGCCTACCAATATACTCAAAGTACCCACAAAGATTGATTTCCTTTTGTTTGCCTTTTAACTTTGGATATGTTCACCTCAATACCCAGCGCCTACGCGACGTTTTCCTTACCCACCCACTACACCCACTCCCAAGTGTCAGGATGCGTTTGGCCCATAAGCCACACGACAACACATGGAATCCATGGGCGGTCCAGAGTATAAATATGAGTCTGTTGAGCACTTGGGGTAAATACTTCCCAGTGGAGAAGTCATATGCGTCGCTGCGCGGAGGGAGGGGGTGGTTGCATTTCTACGTAATTAAGTAGAGCTGTTTGTGGCATGTGATGCCCCCATGGCGTCCAGGTGGTGCAATTTGATCAGAGTCTGCATAATTTGAATATGTTGCCATCATTTCCTCTCTCCGTTTTCTCTTTCGTTGAGCACTGATTAAAGGATTCCATTAGACCGCTGCGGAAATAACGTCAGCGACAACTAAGAGCGACCGGAAATGGCAGCCAGTGCAGTACAAAGCGCTTCGAATGATTGCACATAATTAAATGAAAGCCAATTAGAGACCGAGATTACACTTTATCTAAAATTCGATTTTTTGCGAATTATATTGTATGATCATCAATTAACCCCTAGCCAAAAAAAGGGGAATCCTACAGCATGTACATTAAAAAAAAATAAATAAAAAGGATAGTTTGATAGTTTATGCAAAGGCTGCCATGTTTAACCCAATCGTGGCCACTGAGGCTGTTTATCCAAACCAAATCAAAAAATCACTCAGGGTCATACATATTATTGGCTATTTAACATTTAAATGCGGAAATCAAAGATTTAATGCTCCGACTTAAATTTTTTTTAAATGACCTAGATAAGTCGCAAAGATAGCCTGTTTTAGGAAACTAGATTATTGTTTGATTTTTCAGGTGGTGCATAATTTTTAGTTTTGCGTGTGATCTTAGCAATTCCGACATATGTTCTGCCCAAGACAGAAAGACGGATAGCTTTAAAACCATGGAACTTGTTTGTATAAAAAAGACAAGCGGACATGGCTATGTCGTCGCGGCTATTGGGTCGAAGATGTTACGTATAGAAGGGCGTTACACAAATCATGACAAAAATATAATACCCTGAGAAAACCAAGGTCTATAGGAAGAGAATTCATTCATCACAAGCTGAACAATGGATCATTAAAGAAGTAATTTGATTTACCTTCCTCTTTTTTAACTATTCTAACATTTTAGATGTGCAGAAAATAAGGTATATTCTGCAGTTGCACAGCAGTAATAAGTAATTTGCTCTTTTTTCATGCACTCATCGGGGATGGCACTTTATTGGACTCTAAGCCAGCCAGAATATCGTGAATGTGTTTGTATGTGTGTGTGCTACTTTTTGCCTGCAGACCTGGGCACACTGCACGTTGCATACTTTGGGGCGAAGTCAGCCGCAAAGTGCATTCCTTTATCAACATACGCTGTCTTCCGGTTTGGGGCAATCTCGAGTCGGATATATTAAACTTATTTTTACGGCAACTCTACGGTGAGTCAACGTTGCTCACTCGCTCGCATTTCAGCAGCTCATTACTTCACATATTTGCTTGTATTACTTTTAGGTGCGCTTTGCTCCGCCTCACTTCCTTGGCTTTGGCATCAGTTCCGGCCTGTGGCGCAGATTTAGTGGGCGCGATAAACCTGCCACCGCGGGCTCTTTTCAAAACTGCCAGACAGAATACACAGCTTACTGAAGTGTGCGGGGCGGAGTAGTAAGCTTAATATATCTCAACTCGAGGCGGTCGCCACTTCCGCACTTGCTCTTTAAGAAAATACATATGCACACACCCACATATACACACACATGCATAGACATATAAGTCTTTCATTCTTATTGCACAAATTTTAATATTTATTTTAAATGTGGTTTATTTTTTACTTTGCCTGCTAGGAATGCCAAACACGATTGACTGTGTGTGTTTTTGTAAGGGTTTGCAAGTGTGTGTTTGCATTAGTATAAAAACATGCACACCTGCACAGTTTTTCTCATTGCCTGTGTACGTTTAGTTGCCTTTTTCTAAAGCAACTACATTTTAATGTTTAACAAACTTGAATGGCGTGTTTCAAGGCACCCAAAAGGCACAAAATAGTGAAGAGCCATACACATATATAAGCTTGTGTTTCCTTTCTTTTTTGTAAAAACTTTGTGGAAATTATTTTAAAGTGTTTAAGGGGGTTTTCATTTGCTCGCATCTTGAGTGAACATGTGGAAAACGGTTTAATTCTTTAATATACATTGCACGGAGACTTGTTTCCCACTTTTGATCGTTCAATCTAAAATGGCTTTATTTTGAAAGTGAGCTTATTTAGACCACTGAATGGGAGAGTCAATTTATTGTTTCTATAAAATGCAGCTGAAAAGCTTACATCAATTAAGGAGAATTATAAAATCGATTATCTGACAAGGTCTGTCCAGAATATATATGAAACATTTTATGAATAATAACATTAAAATAAATAGAATAAACTCTTGTATTCAATTGTTTTACAGCATTTTAAATATAGCATCATTGAATATTATAGCTTTGACCCGCATTTGCTGCTATTGAACGTATCAAAGAAGTTCTCAAATATCTTTAAAAATAATTTTGACACTGATCGGATAGTAAGCAAAAACTTTCATACATCCGATAATCGCATTTCTAACGAGAAAGCTTGAATTTTTAAGATCCTTGGAAATGAATTTTACTATCGGTATCCTTGACCCACATTTCCAATAAGGAATGAATTGGATGGAATGGATTGGAATGAATTGGAATGGATTTTCCAAAAAGTGCGAAACTCCGATCAGATAAATAAAAAAAAAAGGCATTTGAAAATGAGTTTGAGGCCGATCGGATGGTAAACAAGAAAGAAAGAAAGAATCAAGAACCCCGTCTTAACGTGCACCTTCATCAAATAAAGTAACTACAGTGAACATTTCAGCTTCCTAGCTCTTATGGTATGGGCTTTGCGTTGATCACCAATCATTTATATATAGAGAAGAACATAGACTTTTGATGATTACGCAACTATTTGCTGTCGATTTCATTCAAAATATGATTGAGGATTTTTCTTTTAATTTTAAAGGAGTAGCACTGTCATGTGCGTGGCAGCAGCAAATTGGCAGTCAATAACTCTCACTTATCACTTTTCAGTTATTAACTGTCATTTGCATCTAAAAAACTTTACACAGCTAAAAGTTGCGTAACATTCTTTAAAACGTTTTTTTAACTCCACCAATTTTCCTCAGTTGTGAATAGAATTTTTTAGATCACAAAATGGGTTCGACTGTGCCTTGATCATCAATCAGTCAGTTAGTTTTAGTACCACAGTATCTTTTAGTCGGGCACTCAGCACAATAAAGCCTTCTTACTGGTTAATAGCCAATAATTTGCGTCCTTTCGTTTGCATTTTTTACGCACTGAGTTGACAACCGAATTGACAAAAGAAAAGCGAAGGCTCATACATCAATAATGTGTAACAATTGTCTACTATAAAGTTCTTAAATACCTTTTTTTTCTATTAGGCATTAATTAAGTAAATTTCATTCTTTTATGAGTACAGAGTATCCAATGTATGTGAAATCAGCTGATTTCGTTTCTTCAATTTAATACAATTAAAAAATATGTTTATATTATCATCAAAAGTATACGGCTCTTTCGAAAGCGTAAATGTGTGCCCACATATGCTTTCATATAATCTTCTGTTAATTAATTTTATCTCGGGTAATTATTTCGAATCTGATTTATCCTTAAAGCAGTTGGGATAAATAGACATTCAGGTTTGATTAATCGACAAATAAGAATTTTTTATTTAACTTCCATGCAGTTCTCTATGACTCTAAATTTCGAATAAAGTTTTTCTCATAGCGTTTCCGCAGATCAAGCCACTTTAACTTTGTTAAAAAAGATCACTTAATACACAGAAAACTTTTTGAGAAAACGAATTTCAATTTACGCAGCTTAGGAAAGAAACATCATGTATGTCATTTTTTTTCCATTGAGAAATAAGACAATTGTTATAAAAATGATTTGCTTTACTTTTATTACAAGCAAACAATTAAAATAAACTATTATAAAAATCGTCTAGTAATTTTCAAAACCTGTATTTTCCATTTACATAAAATATACGGGCGTCACATTTTATTTAAGCCTCGTTTTCATTTCTATGAGAACGAAACGTGTTAAATGGAAAAGCCTCTACGTTTAATATAGTACAACAGAGCGCTTTTGAGTTTGTTCCAGTTCCGCTTTTCGATGCAACTCTGTTTATCTAGGAGAAGAAGCAGATTCACTGAGAATTTAGTCTTTTACTATTGAGTAGTGCATCTTTTGTATGCATTGATGAGAAAGGTTAAGTCGAAACTAATTCTAATGAAGTAATAATAAATATGAAACTACTGCAAATTAATGTGTTCTCCAATTTTTATTGTTTTCTTACCGTAGGCTCGGCTGGAAACAAGAAGGCGATACTTCGGCTGCCAAAGGGTATGTTAAAAAACGGAATATTTGATGTTCATCATATTATAATTGCATTCTGATTTCATTGTTGTTTATAAAAATATCCAAGCTCTTTAAAGTCCTGCTCGCTGTCTCAGCTTTCTAAAAACTATTCTGATAATTCTAATAAAAATATGAATAAGTCTCCAGTAAAGGATCCTGAAGAGGGATCCTCTAGCAGCGGCGACGAAAATAGCAGCGGCAGCAGCAGCAGTGACAGTGGCAGTCGCAGCAGCAGCTGCAGCGATGGTAGCCGCAAGAGTTTCTCGATCCTGGCCAAGCCAGCTTACCCTGAGAAGCTGGAAAATGCTGATGCCAATTGTAATGTGTTGCCCCAGCCAGTACCCGCCCAGCCGGACGATCGTGAGGCGAAACTTGAAGAGATGGTTGAGCAAGTTGAAAAGTATTGTAAGGATAAGTATCAGAGTAAACTGTCCGCCGAGTTCAAGACTGAGCTACCAACAATCGATGGTAATTTGGTAAGTGATCTTGACCGGGTATTGCGTATGCCTCATTTTATGCCCGTCGAGCCAAAACCCTACGAGGCGCATTCCTTTCGGGACGCGCTGCGGCCAGAAGATCTCAATGACCGGGAGGCCCGTGACGCATTTATTACCAAACTGATGACCACTGTGCGCTGGCGCGAGTGCCAGGATAAGACAACTGGCGCGCTCTACAAGGAGTCCAACGCGCGCATCGTGCGATGGTCCGATGGCTCGGAAACCTTTCATGTTGGCGGCGAAGCTTTCGATGTTGTGAACCATCCCATGCCTGCAGGGCAGAATCAGCTGTATGTGCGCCAGGGCAGTTACTATCATATGCAGGGCCCCATCAAGGATAAGCTGTCGCTTCGACCCAAACTGGAGTCGAGCTTTGGCCAAAGCCATGTGCAAGGCTTGCGCAAACTTGCGTTCTATAAGCCAGTCAATAGCTGTGTAAAGGTACTCATGGATCTCAGCACCAATCCAGCGCTCGATCGCGAGCGCAAAGTCAAGGAGGAGCAGGCTCAGGAACGCAAGGAGAAATCAGACAAGCGTCGCGAGCAGAAGAATCAACGCAAGCCCAGGGTGAAGCCCATGCGTCACTGCACGGCCGATGATACCGATATTGAGACATCTCTACAGGCAAATGAAACCGAAGGCGATCGTAATCCCGATGAACAGGATGAGAATCCAAATCCTGTAGCTGTGCCGCCTGAATTCAAACGTACTCCAGGCATACGCACCAATCGCAACACAGACATTAAGCCAACAAAGTACGAAGATGGAAGCGACGACGATGATGAGGATGAGGAGGATCAGAATAGTCCGGCAATCAAAGGAGAATCTGTAGAACAACCGAAATTAAAATCCGAGTCCAATACGAAATCGGGTGCAAAACAACTCAAACCCAAACTTAAACGCAAACAAGCAATCCTTAGTGATTCCGAATAAATGTGACAATTCCACAATATTCAAATGCGGTTTTTGTAATTACAATTATCCTTTAGGTCTTCTGCTGTTTAATTACTAACCTGAATCGAATTTGCTGCAAACGTTCCTTGCGTTTTGTCACCTTTGTCTTAATTAGTAGGTCGCTGCCTGCCTATTAGTAATAATGGAACTAGTATATATTAGGTGCCTTTTGTTCGAGAGATGATGTCAGATATGCAACACTGCCACATCTCACAGCTGTTAATCTCTGGGGGAGACAATGAGTACCAGGAGAGGTGCACATTTGGGAAAGTTCAACGGAAGTCTACCCTCATTTACCTATCTGCATAGAGTTTGATAAATATAAGTACATGTATTTTAAATATTTGTATAAATCTTTTCGGAGAATCTGTTACTAACAAGTAATTATCTCGTACTAAACTTGATTTATTATTAAGAAACAAATATATTTGTAAGTAAAATTGGAAATAATTTAAGACTAAAATATTGTCTATAAATCTATAATGCTGATGATCAATAAATACTAAAAAGGTAATCGTTATATTCTCGTGTAAAATAATCTAGCCTTAAATCTAGCAGTCTAGCGGTAAGAAGTCTTAAAAGAGTGCATATTCTCGATCTCCCGGATAGATAAGTTAAATAAGTAGAACTTCAACCTTACAAACAAAACAAGTAGAATATAGGTTTCACTGGAAACTTTCTATTCCTGCTAATTCTAAGTATAGCTTATTAAATTTATTTATTGTATTAAGAAAGAGTGTAAATAAATAAAATGTGAAAAAAAATATTTTCGTAATATACGTGATCACTTTAAAATTTTGTTATTATTTATTATTATTTTTATTATTATTATTATTATTATTATTTATTACTCTTACCTACTGACATTAACGCAAAAGGTTGCTATTAATTTGTACGTTTGAATATATATTTTTAATAAGTCACCGTTATTATCCAGTACTATACTTGATTTAATATATATGAAAAAAGCGTAACCAGCCTGTCACCCTTCCAGTCCCTTCAATACAGGGTACCATTTCTGCCCCAAAAAACTAACTTCATCTTCTGACCAAATCTGTATTCATTATCAGAATGTCAGAGGTCTTATCTCAAAGCTTAAAAATCTTTTCATGGCCAGTACTTCCTTCGACTCGGATATAATAGCTTTTTCAGAAACATGGTTAAATTCAACCATATCCGATTCTGAGGTATTTTCAAATAGTTTTATTTTGCATAGAAATGATCGGCTGACTCGAGGTGGTGGGGTGTTAATTGCCGTTAA
The DNA here is from genome assembly GCA_035045725.1 of Drosophila ezoana. Classification (NCBI taxonomy): domain Eukaryota; kingdom Metazoa; phylum Arthropoda; class Insecta; order Diptera; family Drosophilidae; genus Drosophila; species Drosophila ezoana. The sequence continues at coordinate 376,958 of JAWNOU010000197.1, read as the reverse complement.
AGCCACTCTCCAGTCAGAACTTTTCTGTTTTAGTACGCCTACTGACGCTGAGATTATCTCAGTTAAGGTGTCTTTTCCTACACGGAATATCTATATTACATGCTCTTATGTCCCTCCTTCTTCTGATATTCAAGTTTATATGAAACAATTACTTGTATTAAAGAAGTTTCTTCACACGTGCGTGATAATGACCTATTTATGGTGTTGGGTGATTTTAATTTGCCGAACATCTCTTGGTCATTATTCACTGCTGAAAATTATCTAGTGCCCTCAGCACAGCATGATTTTATAGACTGCATGCTTGATCTTTCGTTGTTTCAAATCAATTCAATTTCTAATCATCTGAATAGAACACTTGACCTTGTATTTGTTAACGACTACCTTATTTCTAATGTGTCTAGGTCCCCTCCTTTATCTCTTCCTGAGGATGTATATCATCCTACTTTAGAGATTACAATGTTAAATTGTAATCGTCTCATTTCGTGCTCATCAGCCAATAAGCCCCGCCGCTGCTTTCGCAAAGGAAATTATTCATTGCTGAATCAGCTTATTTATGCAACCGATTGGTCTGTCTTATATGACTCGGTTGATATAAATACTGCTATTACTTTTTTTATAGCACCCTTAACTCCCTCTTAGATATGAGTATTCCCAAGTCAATTCCTTCGACTACTTCTTCAAAACCACCCTGGTTTACTCCCAGATTGTCACATATTAAAAACTTAAAATCTAAATATTTTAAAAAGTTTAAAAAGTCTGGTTCGTGTACAGACTTGGCTAAATATTCCATAGCCAAGTCGAACTTCTTTCTTTTGAATTCTCAATGCTATGAGAATTATCTAACTCGTTGTAAAAGGCAATTTGCCCAAAATCCGAGACAGTTTTATAATTTTGTAAACATGAAGCGTAAATCTTCAAGTTTGCCAACTTCTTTTTCTTTCGGGATGGATAAAGCTTGTAATGACTCTGATTCTGCTAACCTCTTTGCTAATTTTTCCAATCAACTTACTCCTCAGTCTGTCCTAATAATAATTCTTACCCTTATACTATTTCTTCCTCTAGTTCTATACCTCCTCCTATTATTTCACACTCCTCTCTCCTTTTCGCTATAAACTCTTTAAAATCTTCTTACTCTCCTGGGCCTGATAATATTCCTAGTTGTCTACTCAAGGAGTGTAGTTCTTCCCTTCTTTACCCATTGCAAAAGCTTTTTAATCTATCTCTTGAATCTTGTGTCTTTCCATCTCTTTGGAAAGAATCTTATATCATTCCTCTCCACAAGAAAGGTGGAAAGTCTGATATACAAAATTACAGGGGCATTGCAAAACTGTCCGCTATCCTAAATTATTTGAAAAAATAATCACTTGAATTTGCGCATTTCTGCAAATCAGTTGTTTCCCCTGTTCAACATGGATTCGTAAAGAATCGGTCAACTACGACCAATCTGCTTGAGTTTACTTCCTTGGTAAACGATGCTTTTCTTTCGAAAATGCAAACTGATGTCATTTATACTGACTTCAGTAAAGCGTTTGACTCTGTGCACCATGACATTTTACTTTTTAAACTTGACCGAATAGGTTTCCCTCCGTCTCTTTTGCTTTGGATTAATTCTTATTTAAAAGGTAGGACCCAAAGAGTAATGCTGAGGCTGACTACCTCTAAACAAGTTCACGTTACTTCTGGTGTTCCTCAAGGTAGTCATCTTGGACCTTTACTCTTTACTCTTTTATAAATGATCTCCCCTCTTTATATCACATGCCCGTGTACTCATGTATGCGGACGATGTGAAACTTATTCTATCATACACTAATCCCCTACATCATTCTCGTCTACAAGACGATTTGAACGCTATGCAACTTTGGTGTTCGGCCAATCAATTGCATCTGAATTGTTCAAAGTGTATGTTTATGACCTTTAATCGTACTACACCTTATCTTGTCAGTTATACAATCGACAATACCCCTTTACAACGTATACTAACAGTTAAGGATCTAGGCGTTCTATTTGATTCTAAGCTCTGTTTCAATCTTCACATAGATACCATCGTTAATGAGGCAAAAGGTGTACTTGGATTCATTAAACGATGGTCTAAAAGTTTAACGATCCTTTTATAACGAAACTTCTGTACATCTCTCTGTTCGCCCTATCCTTGAATACTGCTCTTGCATCTGGTCTCCGCAGTATAACAATAGCCAGGATCGTATTGAATCTGTTCAGAAGCAATTTCTGCTTTTTGCCTTACGAGGTTTAAATTGGGACCCTAATCTTCGGTTGCCATCCTACTCCAGCAGGCTGCTCTTCTTAACCTTCCGTCGTTAACCAACCGTAGGACAATTCTCGGTGTTGTCCTTCTACATAAGTTGATTATTGGCGATATAGATCTCCTTTTCTGCTAGGGCGTCTTCAATCTCTGTTCCGTCTAGACCAACCAAAATTACCGCCCCTATCCTGTCTACTGCACAACAGACTACGCTATGCACAATCCTTTTCGCGTGCTATGTAAAAATTATAATAGTTTGCATCACGTTTTCTCTACCGAACTTTCTCTCCCCTAATAAAATCGTTGCTTTCAGATACCTTCAAGTCACTACCATTCCCACTATGAGCAGGGGCATAGCTTGCCGGACGGCTATAAATTCCCCCACCGGGTCGATTTCCCATACTTTTCTCTCTGTCCCATCTACTAACACTCTATATATCTTGCCTCCATTTCTTTACTATAACATTACTCTCCTTACTTTCTTTTTCCTATTTAGTATTTTATTAATAATATACAAACTAAGATATTTTAATTTACTTAAAACACTTTTCCTACTTACACCCTTCTGATTAATGTAGGCTCTAATAGCGTCACTGACAAATTTACTGTGAAAAGGGGCACACTGGCCGGACTGGCAACTAAAACACCTCCATCGGTCGTGATGCTATTTAAGAACTATGTTATCTAACTAGCTTTTAGCATATAATTCTATTATCTATTGTATGTATAATCTACGGAATAATGAGGAAGACACTCTTTTGTCGACCTTAAATAAATAAATAAATAAATAAATAATATATATAAAATGCTAATCTCTATATACAAAGCTGTTTGTCCTGCTGTTTTCGGGAATATCCACCCGCAAGTATGGAAAAATCGAGAAAAACGTCTGTATGAAACTTTTTTTTTACCATTTGATCGGCCTTAAACTCAATTTCAAAAATCATTGTTCAAATTCATTTGAGCGGTGTTTCACACTTTTACAAAAATGTATTCCTCCTTGGTGGAAATGTTGGTTAAAGATTTGGTGGATGACGTTTCGCCCTCAAATTCATTTTCAAGGATCTATACGAACAATCTTTTGAGACGTGTTTCATGTTTTTCGGAGAATCAAAGCATCCTCGGTAAAAAGTGCGATTCTAAGATTTTTTTGGTGAAGTTGTAAGTTTTTCCGATTTGCTTCAAACTATTTTCAGAACTCTACATAAGAACTTAAAAAATACGTGTTTCAGCGATTTTAAAAATTCACTTTCAAAGCATTTTGGGCAAGGCCGGGCTATACCCGCTAGTAAGTATAAGTAGACAAGCTTATGCAGACAGCTTCTTGGTGTTTTTGTTGCAGTTAGTGCAATGAATTGAAACGTAATACGACTAAGATGAAGCTGGCTATAAACTAAACTGTCTCCGATGTATGTTGCTCTTAGACAGGAATTTGAAGGTGGGCGGCACAGATCCTGCTGGCCGGACAGAGGCGGATGTGAGTATTGATTGCATAGGTTGGCTGTCCTTTGTATTAATGCAATAAGTGCACCTGCTGTAAATTGAACTTGATTATGTGTTTATTAGCAAACAATTAACACCAGTGCAACAACAGGCGAGCAATGATATTGTAATAGCATTTCCACCTGCACATGCAAGAATTTGAGTTCGTGATAGGTTGGCAATGTTTGCTATAACTTTTGCCAGCTAGCTCGATTGTTGACTGAATTTCTTATTGCTTGCCTTATAATGTATGAACAGTTAATCCCGAAGAGAACAGCTCACATTGGCAAAGGGCTCGCCGCAAAACTAAGTGACAGTTGTTGCCTCAGACTGTTTATTTGTTATACCACATATAGTGCTGATGATTACTGTTAATTTTACATTTAGAAACATTCATTTATTATAAGCTGTAGATTGTGGGTAGGCGTATAACACTAATTTGCCTTAAATTATTTATGCGTGGTAATAAATAACTTATTTAAAAGTTGCTTAAGGGAAAATACTATCCGACTATTTGTTAAATCATTTTTCAAAAATTGATTTGAATATTCAAGGACTTAACTAGAAAGAAATTTTTTTTCAGTTGAGTAACTTTTAAAACAAGATTAAATATATCAATTACTAAATATTTGTTGGCTGGCTCGAGGTCCGAGTTTGTAAAAACAAAGTAATGAAAACAATTTTATTTAGTATTTGTTTCCGATATATTTCGGTTGCACATCGGCAAACCGTCTTCAGGGCACTAACACCAAGATACAAAGAACAATTAACAATTATAATACAATAAATTAAACATTATTTCGATAATTTTACATACATTATTTTACACGTCTGCGCTCTTTGACGTGGAGATTGTTACTGAGGCTGTTTGGCTGTTTAAGAGGTGTCTGTACAAGTGAGCGCAATTTTCTGTGTCTGTCTTATAGTTGAGTCGTTTGTTGGTTGGTGTGTTAATTATGTGTAGCATTTCCAATGTGTGTCGCTTGTTGTAGTGTTGTTCCTGTTGTAAGATTGTTGTTTCATCAAAATTTGGTATGTGGTTGTTTTTCATACAATGGGTCATAAGTCATATAAAACACAAACACAACCTATTACAAGAACAAACAAAACATATGGAAAAAGCAAAAACAAGCATAGAACAACTGATGACCACAGATGACGCAAAAGCGTTTTTTGAGAGCGAGAGAAATATAGAAAACAGAATAACAACAACACTTAAGGAAAGACAAGAAACGAAACACGATAAGTTACGAGATCAACGGAACCTAGCCTTAGCGGACAACAACACTCAAGAGAGTGGTTCGTAAACAAAACAAAAATAGAATTCCCGCCAAACGTAGCAGCTTTACTCGCAAAAGGGCCGAAGTTCGCTCTCCCAATCAGCAAAAGAGATTTTCCTCTCTTGAAATACATCGCAGACGGTGAGGAGCTAGTACAAACCATAAAAGAAAAGGAAACACAAGAGTCGGCGCGCACAAAATTCTCTTTGTTAGTCAAAGAGCATAAAACCAAGAACAACCAAAACACTAGGGATCGAGCAATACTGGACACAGTGGAACAGACACGAAAATTATTGAAAGAAAATATAAATATTAAAATTCTATCGTCGGATAAGGTCAACAAAACCGTAGCAATGGACGAGGATGATTATAAAAATAAAATGACAAATATTTTAGACGACTTATGCGCGTATAGAACACTGAGACTGGATCCGACATCAAGACTACAGACAAAGAATAACAACTTCGTGGCACAATTATTCAGGATGGGTCTTATTTCAAAGGATGAAAGAAATAAGATGACTACAACAACAGCGGTACCTCCGAGGATATATGGACTACCAAAAATACACAAGGAAGGAACGCCACTGAGACCAATATGTTCTTCCATCGGATCTCCATCTTACGGGCTGTGCAAATACATAATACAAATATTAAAAAATCTGACAATGGACTCTAAGTACAACATCAAGAACGCGGTAGATTTTAAAGACAGAGTTAACAACTCCCATATTAGAGAAGAAGAAACATTAGTATCATTTGACGTAGTATCCTTATTTCCCAGCATACCAATAGAATTAGCACTTGACACAATAAGACAAAAATGGACCAAATTAGAAGAGCACACGAGCATACCAAAACAACTATTTATGGACATAGTTAGATTTTGCATTCAGGAAAACAGATATTTCAAATACGAAGACAAAATATACACACAACTAAAAGGAATGCCAATGGGATCACCGGCCTCCCCAGTAATCGCAGATATATTAATGGAGGAACTGTTGGACAAGATTACAGATAAATTAAAAATAAAACCAAGGCTCTTGACAAAATATGTAGATGACCTTTTTACCATAACTAACAAAATAGAAGTGGAAAAAATTCTAAAAGAATTGAATTCCTTCCACAAGCAGATCAAATTTACCATGGAATTAGAAAAGGACGGGAAATTACCATTTTTAGACTCTATTGTAAGCAGAATGGACAACACACTCAAAATAAAGTGGTATAGGAAACCCATAGCCTCCAGACGAATACTCAACTTCAATTCAAACCACCCAAAGAGTATGATAATCAATACAGCACTAGGCTGTATGAATAGAATGTTTAACATATCGGACACAATATACCACAAAGAAATTGAACATGAAATCAAAAAACTCTTGACCAAAAATGACTTCCCACCAAATATAATCAAAACATTATTAAAAAGACGACAAATCGAAACAAAAAAGCATAGACATAGCCTGATAAAATATACAAATCACTAATATATGTACCACGACTATCAGAACGGCTCACAAACTCAGACTGTTATAACAAACAAGATATAAAAGTAGCACACAAACCGACGAATACATTACAAAAATTCTTCAACAAGATAAAGTCGAAAATCCCGATGATGGACAAAAGCAACGTCGTTTACCAAATACCATGTGGCGGGGAAAACAACAACAAGTGCAATAGTGTCTACATAGGTACAACAAAGTCGAAGCTAAAAACAAGGATTAGTCAACATAAATCGGACTTCAAATTAAGACATCAAAATAATATACAGAAAACAGCACTTATGACCCATTGTATGAAAAACAACCACATACCAAATTTTGATGAAACAACAATCTTACAACAGGAACAACACTACAACAAGCGACACACATTGGAAATGCTACACATAATTAACACACCAACCAACAAACGACTCAACTATAAGACAGACACAGAAAATTGCGCTCACTTGTACAGACACCTCTTAAACAGCCAAACAGCCTCAGTAACAATCTCCACGTCAAAGAGCGCAGACGTGTAAAATAATGTATGTAAAATTATCGAAATAATGTTTAATTTATTGTATTATAATTGTTAATTGTTCTTTGTATCTTGGTGTTAGTGCCCTGAAGACGGTTTGCCGATGTGCAACCGAAATATATCGGAAACAAATACTAAATAAAATTGTTTTCATTACTTTGTTTTTACAAACTCGGACCTCGAGCCAGCCAACAAATATTTTGAAATATGGAAAGGTCGCCAGAACCATCAATATATATCAATTACTAATATTGATGACTATTATGTAACTAGTCTGCTAGCTTATTTAAAGTGACAGTTTTATCTTTTTGGCCAGACTTTGCATTATTCTTGGTCAGCATGATGACCCTGATGGTCGCACGGCGCAAATAAGTGGCACTTATTAAACCAGCAACATATTCACTTCCAAATATTTGGTTAACTTCAGCAAACACAGTTATACTCCGGCGCACTTAAATTTATTTCAAGTTCATGACCTATACACCCATAATATGTAATTATATATTTTATATATATTTATTTAAGTACATGCAAAGCTTACTTTACTCACAGTCTACATACCTTACAGTCATTTAATATTTGTGGACGGAGAAGCATATAATAAAATCATTGGCTACGACCGTACGCAACAAACGGGTTTGAAATTCAAGCAACGAATTGGCAAAATTACATTAAATTTTCAAGCCGGCCAATTGGCCAAGTAATTAATGGCCATAATAAAGCCAACGTACCACAAATGAGTCGCAGGATGTATGTATATATGTGTGTTCATAAGATGCGGTAATGAGAGAGACTCTGGGCTTAACCACGTTTCAGTTGTCAACGCTGCAATTTGACACAAACACTGACAAATACCCAAAAGAAAGGACCGCAAATCGTGTCTCTGTGGCTGACATAAGATGTACAAATGCAAATACACTTTGTGCTATCCGCTCAAAAGCTTGAAATGCCGAAAGAATTTTAGCATTGTACCGTTTTGTGTACCGGGTGTGCATTATGAGGCTATTATATTCTAAAGCAAGCAAAAATCATAGTTTTTTATAATTTTGGTGGGAACCAGGGAAGGTAACCAAAAAGTTAAATATTTGGGATTTGTGTATACAAAAGCCCCATAACTTATTTGAGGTTTCAAGCTCCTGTCAGCTACGTACAGCGGTGGCACAAACTGCATTGAATACATCATTACTCCAGCTTTTATATATCCGGAGATCGATTCCTCTAGACATACAAGCAGATAGATAGAATGTCTACGTTGGTTTGGCTGTTTTAATTGATCAAGAATATATGTACTTTTTGGGGTCGGAGAATCTTTCTTTTGTCTCTTAAATTCATTTCATGTAACCATTGAGTCCTTTTTAACATTTGTAGTGGGCTTAGGTTATAAATTGAGGTATATACCAGTCAAAGATTCATATAAATTTTGCCAATATCCTATGGGTTCCAATTCGGCTTTGTCCCCTACTCTAACACTCTTTTATACTATTAAGTGAGCTTATTGAGTGGGTGGTATTCCAGTGTTTGTCTATATTTTAGTTTGTTTATGGTAGTTGTAAAGTTTTTAATGCCTTTCATTAACGATTTATAATTACGTCACAGGTTTAGAATGTTCTTGCTGTTGTGTTCGTGCGCTTGTCTGTATGTGTAGGCACATTCTATTTATCTATTTATTTATTTAAACTAATGGCGCAAGGATCGGAAAATGTTGGCTGACTACATGCCGTTGATCCAAAGGCTTTAATGGCTTTTTGTGTATAAAACTGACAATGTGTTGTTTACATGGACCTGGTATTGCGTGAGTACCGGGTAGGGAGTCGGTTAACTGACACGTAAACATATGCATTATTTATTTAAACGAAGACCATACATTTGGTACATAGTATATTATGGATGAATTTTAAGTATATAATATTAAGGTCGACTTTCTTTTTAATTTGAGTAGATCAGAGTCTTTGGCAGTTCGTATGTGACATTATTTAATACATATATTCTATACATAGGGACGGTATAAAACTGAAACAAAAATACACACTCACGATTACAGAATGCCGACAATTGTTCGTGTGTATTTAACTTGCCAGCCAGCAAATGCCTCAACTGTCCAGCGTGAGTTCTAGTTGCAGTTGCAGTTGCATTCAGTTTCACATTTTGCTGTTGACATTGTTGCAGGCAGTTTGGGCAGATTAAGGGAAACACAAGTTGGTCAGGATGATGGTCAGCTGCCAGAGCGCTGGGCCGACTGTGTGCAACTATGCGGACTGTTTGCTTAACGCCAGCATAAACAATTGTAACAGTTGGCCCTACGAGCCTAGAGAACTGACCTTTTGCTCGTTTCCGTTTACGCTTTTGTCTTTGTCACCGTATCCGTTCTCTACGCGGCGCCTCAAATAGCAACGGTAATTACATAACAAAAATGCACAAACTAACAGGCATTTAGCCAGCCAAAGAGGTTATATGGTTTGATTACAAGCACACTACAGTATTCGTTGAATGTGTGGATACTTCGTTGATTATCATGGGAAGAATAAGAAACAAGTAAGAGGTTCAGGTCGGGAGCTCCCGACTAGGGGATACCCTGAACCCTCTTCTTCCAACACCAAATGCAAATATAAATACATTTCTAGAATCTACATTTCAAGTTTGGTGACTCTAGCTCTTATTATTTACAAAAATTGCGCAAAAAACAGGATTTCGATATATATTCTTATCGATTACTTTGAAACGGAGTAAGTTATCGATTATCGGAAACAAACTCGATCTGCGCAGGCACTAGGAGGAACTACAGCTAAAATTTCAATTTTGTCTCTAGCTCTTATAGATTCTGAGATCCTTGCGTTCATACATACGGACGGACAGACAGACGGACATGGTTAGATCCACTCGACTGTTGATGCTGATCAAGAATATTCCTTGTTTCCTTCTGCCTGTTACATACATTTGTACAAATATATTATACCCTTTTTACCCATCTTTAATGGGTTCAGGGTAAAAAAACAGAAATCGAATGGTTTCCACATGCAATGAACATAAATGCATTTATTTTATTTTTAATTTTCCATACATTTATAGATAGGATTGTAGAAAGTTTTCTGTTTATAGAAAATTTATTCGACCTCTGACTACTTTCTATCTGGCCGGTTAATTTCTTACATTGGTTAATTATGTATAATTAAAACGAAAAAGCAGAACTAATTGTACACGCACCCACCGCTTTTATATAGAAATATATATTCTATATCGGCTAAAAATTCTTATTATGCATTGGGTATTACTTACTTATTATTCTTATTATTTCTAAGGCGTCAGTATTTTTGTTACAAGTATTTACCTGTGTACGCCTGTGTGTTATTTTTTTTTTAGACAATCGTTTTATTTTGCTGGAATGAATTTGGTTCATTCACAAAATATATATATGTATTTAAATATAATCCATGCTATTATAGAAAAAATAACACATACGCCATGTGGTGACAGATCAAAACCGCAATAGCGCACACACACAAATAGACAAAGCCAACCGCACACACAGATAAGTTTTTTGGTCAACACAGTCAAAAGCGTTTGATTTATAAATAATTGACAGAACACAACCTTATGCAATGCCAAGCAGACGGTAAGTGCTGATGAGTGGACGTGGCACACAACATAAATTACCGCAGGCTATACACTCCGAGTCAAGTACAGATCCGCACAAGGTCATACTGCGAGCTGGGCCTCATCAAAGTCGTCCCCGCAGGCGTTGCTGTCAAATTGATTTATTCAAGCGTATTCCTTGTATAATTTGAGCCATAACCGAAATTATTATGTTTAGGTGGCAAGGAAAAGGCCTGCGGCGAAACTTTGGTTTTGCACAATGCAGCACAATGCGAAGGTTATTTGAAAGGCACAGGGGGCGAGGGACGTCGCGTGAATGGCACTCACGCATTTCCGCTTCCGTAATCAATTTATGTTCACTTTTTATGAAGCTTTGTTGTTATTTAGCCTTCGTTTTTAATTGATGAATAAAAGCCATTAGGCTGCACATAAACACTCACGCCCACGGCGCAAGTACATTGAACCCTTACCCCTAACACGCAATCTCTTCGAGTTTTTATTTGTGAGCATTGCGCAACAACAAGTGCCAACTGCCATCGCGTTTTAATTGAATTTCAATTGATTGCAAAAATGTTTCATTTGATACCACAGCCAAATTTCATTTTAATTAATTAAAATTGATAACAATAACGGTTTTGTTTGAATAATAACTGCGCTAATGGAATTTGTATTCCTCCATAGGAGCTCTAATATAAATTTTGTGGTAATATGCATTTAAATCTAAAATAAAATTCAAGAATATGCTGTTAACTAACTCAATTTATAAATATTATAAACTTTTAAGTTCAGGTTTTGTGAAGGAATAAGAAAACACTTCAATTTATTTGACATTCACAAATTGATTTTACTGAAGAACGGTCCCCCAGCTACACAGCAGACATGCCGACGGTAGACCCGACGACACTGGAGCATCACGATAGCTTCAAGCTCGCCACATTTGCGGACGACACAGCAATCCTCTCCAAAGCTAGCTGTGTATACCAAGCCACCGACCAACTGCAAGAATACCTGCACGATTTTGAGACGTGGGCATCTAAGTGGCGGATTGCCATCAACAGCAAAAATCGGTATGCTCCACATTCGCGATCCGCAGAGATACGTCGCCAGGAGTGTTTCTTCAAGGCGAACTCCTCGAGCATAAAGACGGAGACCGGGACACCAGGCTAACTTGAAGCAAACACTTAACAACAGTATGTCATAGTTTACGACAAAAACTTAAAAGAATGACTTGGCTCCTTAAGGAAAACAGCAAGCTTTCTCTGAGCAACAAGGTGATGCTGTACAAAACCCTACTGGCCCCAGTTTGGCGCTATGCAAGCCAAATCTTTGGCACTGCAGCAAAGTCCCACTGGAGGAAAATTAGTGTCTTCCAATCCAAGGTGCTGAGACTAAGTACTGGGGCCCCCTAGTACATCCGAAACCGGGCCTTAGCAAGAGACCTAAAAGTCCCCTTGGTGGGTGACCAGTTACGTCAGCAGTCCATCAGCTACATGGCCCGTCTTTCTGCCCACCCCAATATACTTGCAAAAAGGCTTTGCAGAAGAAAACGACGGAGACTTCGCAGGATCCACCCCATCGACCTCCACAACCGGGTTCTAAGATAGAGGAAATATAAACCAAATAATTGAAAACTTAATAGGTAATGTAAAGTAAGTTCCTCACATAAAGGTTAAGAGGCTCAAGTATCAATAAATTAGCTAATAAAAAGAGAAAAAAAAAAAACTGAAGAACGGTGTTGCTAAGAGCAAAATAAATGAAATATGCTTATATTGTGTGCCCAAAGAAGGAAATAATTTAAACAAGTAAGAGGATCTAGTTGGGAGCTATCGACTATGGAATACCCTAAGCCCTCTTATTCCAACACCATATGCAGCTCGTTTGAATTAATTAAGATAAAAAAAGAAAAAAAAATTCCGTTGGCAGGGTTTGAACTCGCAGCTGACCGCAATACTTGCTGCCGACTCTACTCAGCAGCCACACCAGCCAAAAAAAAATACTTTCCTCGGTAGGGCTCGAGCTCGCGACAGGCCGCACTGCTTGCCACCGCCTCTACCCAACAGCCACACCAATAATTGAGTCTTATTGAGAAAAAAACCAATGAAAATAGTAGCACAGAAAACAATACAATCACTGTTGATAGAATTCGAAGCAGCCGCGCATGAATGTATGTATGTGTGTACATGTATACAGAAATTCTTCGAACTGCGCTAGCTGCAAACACGTGTTTCTTAACCGATCAAAGTGAAATTTTCTACAGAATATCTTATTCTACCATAGAATATTTGTGTATTCTCAAAACGTAAATTGCATTAAAATTGTAGCTTAAATTGTTGGGCAATACAAGCTGGGTTATTAACTTGATTTATAGCTATGAGGTAGTAGCGGGTGGTGGCGATAGGTATAAAATGAAAGATACTTGATATATATATACTATTCTAGAGTAAACATATCACATTTGGTGACTCTAGCTCTTAATATATACCCAATTTGTAGAATAACAAAATTTTTTTTTTTCCCCCCCCAACACAAAATAAAACATCAAAAATTAAATATCTTTTATCCTCCTTTTTTTTTTTTCTTTTTTTTTTTTTTTTTTTTTTTTTTTTTTTTTTTTTCTTTTTTTTTTTTTTTCCCTTTTCCTTTTTTCCCAACAAAAATTCTCCCATTTTATTTCCTTTTAACTTTTCCTCTTTAACCCCTTTCCTTTTTTATTTTTTTTCCCCCCCAACATCCTTTTCCCTTTTTCAACCACCTTAATTTCCCATTTTCTTTTCTTTCTTATTCGATCCATCTCATTTCTATACGCGCATAAGTCGTCTAAAAATAAATATCAATTTTTATCGATTACTTGGAAACGGAGTTATTTATCGATTATCGGAAACAAACTCGAACCGCGTAGGCACTACGAGGACCTACAGCTAAATTTCAAATTTCAAGTCTCTAGCTCTTATAGGTTTTAAGATCCTGGCGTTCATACATACGGACGGACGGACAGACGGACAGACAGACGGACATGGCTAGATCGACTCGGCTATTGATGCTGATCAAGAATATATATACTTTATGGGGTCGGAGATGCTTCCTTCTGCCTGTGACATACATTTGGATTTTGCACAAAAACATAATACCCCTTTTACCCATTTTTAATGGGTTCAGTGTATAAAAAGGAAAATGCCATAATGACAATGTTACGAAATTCGGAGCTTCGTTTTCATAAAAAATTGTTTTTCAAACAAAAGTTAAGATTGTCGGGTAATTTCTTTTTCTGCGGGAAATATATATTTAGGTATGTCAGGTCCGTACTGTTCCAAATTATGTAATAAACGCAAAAAAGTGGAACATTTTTTTAAATAAGTGTAGAACACAAAAACCCTTCATTAATAATTATTTGTTTAGCTACATATTACTGTATATATATAAAACTGGTTCTTCTGACTGACTGACTGATTGGTGAACAACGCACAGCCCATAAAGTAGCTAGGAAGTTGATATTTTCACTGAATTTCCCTTATGTGATGTAGGTGCACGTTAGGACGGGATTTCGGGAAAGTCTACCCTCAAGTGTGAAAAAATTGCGCCAATTTGTTTAAATTGATTTGAGGGGTGTTTTACAGTTTTCGAAAAGTGCATTCCTTGGTGCCAATGACGGTCAAAGATTCGGTGGATGATGTCTTCTTTTTTATTTATTTCCAAAGATCTATACGGGAAATTATTTGAAATGTATTTAAAATTTTTCGTTTGTTGAAAACGAGATTCAAAAAATGTTTGGCCTAAGTTTTAAATTTTTTCCGAATGGTTCAAACTTTATTTTCAAAGCTATACATAAGAACCTACTGAATACGTGTTTTAACGATTTGGGAAATTCCACCAACATCAGTGGTTAATTAGGGAAAAACGGTTGTGTGAAAGATTTCTGCTAATCATCCGATCGGCTTCAAAATCATTTCAAAGATCTTTATTTGATAAGTTCGATGCGGGCTTACTTAACAAAATTTTACGTTTCTTAAATCGTTGATTAGAACACTTTGTTATATATTCGATGGAGCTAAAACAGAATTGGAGATGGGTAGATTTAAATTTTCCACGGGCGTAACGTAAATGGAGTGAGCTATTTAAATATTATGTCAAGTAATTGGAAATAGCGCATGTTCCACTATTCCACACAGCTATATTCTTCGAAAATTTACATCGCGCAGTCCATAAACAGTTCTTTTTGGCTGTATTGGTGCAAGTTCCAGATTGCGGAAAAACAACTTTTTATAAAATAATGAAAAGTGCCAAAGCCAAAGAGCGCAATTCGTCGCCTTACATAAACAGAAGCGTTTTTCGGTAGTGGCATAATAAATTATCATAAATTAAAACTTTCTTTAATGAAGAGAACGTAAAACTAAATTAAGAAAGAAATAAAAGAGTGAGAGTGATCAAGCCTTTTCAAGATCAGCACAAAAATGATATAAAACAATTAAGAGGTTCTAGTCGGGAGCTCCCGACTAGGGGACACCCTGAACCCTCTTATTCCAACACCAAATGCAGCTCGCGCTAATAGATAAAGAGTACCGAGGAGGTGGCGATAGGTATAAAAAGAAAGATACTTGATATATATATACTATTCTAGAGTAAACATATCACTTTTGGTGACTCTAGCTCTTAATATATACCCAATTTGTTAAAAAATCAATATCAATTTTTAACGATTACTTGGAAACGGGGCAAGTTATCGTTTATCGGAAACAAACTCGATCTGCGCGGGCACCAAGAGCACTTATTTTCAAGTCTCTAGCTCTTATAGGTTCTGAGATCCTAGGCTAGATCGACTCGGCTATTGATGCTGATCAAGAATATATATACTTTATGGGGTCGGAGATGCTTCCTTCTGCCTGTTACATATTTACATTTACATTTTGCACAAATACAATATACCCTTTTTACCCATTTTCAATGGGTTCAGGGTATAAAAAAAGAAAAAATTTAAAAATTTTAAGTTTAAAAGCGATTAAACAAAAAAGAAATCGAAAGAATATACTTCTAAACGTAGCTTCAACTTTCTTTTGGCTACATTTGCCATTTTATTTTATTTTTGCAAAGTCCTACAACGTTTAAAATGTTAATTTTCTATTTATTATAAGAAGCTAATTTATATTAACAATATGAAGTGATTATTATTTTTATTATAAGCATTAATTTTAAATCTTTTTATATTTAGCTAAAAGTTTTAATCTACCTCATACCCGACCCTTTTCATACCATTTTACTTTTCAGTGATGTTCTTAGTTCACTTGAGCTTGTTGTGAATTCTGTTAGAAACGATGAAATTTTCTGTTTTAATAAATAAGTCTGAGTGGAATATTAACATGTGCTAATTTGTCATCGATTTGGAGCTATGCGTCGTTGCAGTGTTTAAGAATTGAAACCTTTGTTGTTTTAGAGATCACCGAACAATTGTCTGGTCAAGCGGCCCTGGTGATTATGGTAGGTTAAGCAATAGCTGTCGCATTAACACCAGCACAGCATAGCAACAACAACATCAGTCAGTGACCCATTTTACAAACTAGTATCTGTTCAGTGATTTTCTCAACCTTGCCTATGTAATTTAAATACTATTGTGTGATTTGCGCAAATATAGAGTATACACTGTACTCCATATATGTCAAACTGTCACACTGTAACACTTTGTTGCAATACATAAGTGCTGCTTAATTACATATTATTTATTACATACATATGTATAAGTATATAACATAACCGCTCCGCTGCCGGCAGCGCAGTTCTCGCGGTCTTGGCTTAGCTGTAGCTAAGTAAAATATTCTAAAGATATTCATGAACGAAGAGCAAACCAATAAAGATCGGAGTGGAGCAGAAACTTAAATGAATAATAGAACCTATTTAAATTACTTTACAATTGAACTCCTCAACTGCACGCAAATTTTTATGTGATTATGCATACCTTCGAGTAGGCACAGTGATATCCTATTTAACCCACCCCAGCCAGCGTAAAAGAGCCGGAACTAGCGCGTTCACCGCAAGTTGCTATACGCCCATCTAACCTACGTTATAGTGTTACATAATCGTTCGTCAAGATGCTTTAAAAGTCATTAGCAAGTAACACCTTGCGAGCAAATACAAGAAGAAATATGTTGAGAAAATTCAATTAAACCTACTTGACATAAATTTCACAGAATTTTGGCATTCAAAATGTGCTTGCTACTTTACTATACTGGTCCGCCCACTTAGAATCCTACGGCTTGCCAAAAATTGCCAGACCAAAGCTTATAGCGAAATATAAAATAGGAAAAGCTAAAAATTCCTCCATGGAGTTTAGCAGGGCCAGCAGTCGTCGCAAGCAATGTTTGTTTTTCTGTGTAAGGCAGGCCATGCAAAATGGCTTTGTGGCCTACGCTGCGGTACTATGCAAAATAGTGCCTCCGCAAATGCAACGCTGAATTTGATAATCAATTACCCTACTGGGAGCGGAGTCTACAGGCAGGAGAAGGAAAAACTGCGGAAAAGGGTATATGTGTAGGTCACATATGAACCACATTTACTGCAGGCAACTGCATAAGTGGCAATGGCAATGGCCACATGGCTCACACAGAGGGTAATCACATTGACTCTTTACTGGCAAATGTACACTTGACTTTCCTCCATTCTAGGTGTGAAGGTATGCGTGTGTGCAGCTGTGTGTGTAGAAATGCATATAAATATTAAATGCTCTTACATTTGCTGACATTTTTCATAATAGATTGCAAATTGGTTGTCTGCTTTGTGCAGCTGCTGTTTTCCTATTCCTACAACTGTAGCTGTATCTGTATTTTATCTGTAACTTCATGTTTGTGTGCCAATTAATAAATTGCCTGTCACAAATGCTGAACTGCAAAGCAAACAAATTATATTTATGAGTCGGATCGAGATTTATGGCTACCTGGCCGTTTCATTGGAAGTGGGAGAGAGGCGCAGATCGAGCGAAATGGAAAAAATCTTATTTTTTTATATGGTTAGAAATATGTTTTAAATTAAGACAAATAAAGCTGTTTGCTTTGATAATCTTTTGTTCATTTGTTGGCGAATAGAAATCAAAACTATTTTCAAACAATGATGCAGAGAAAAGAAAAAAAGTGTAAATTGATGTAAAGATTAACCAAAATATTCTTCCTTATTTTAAAAACCAACACCTAAATATCGGATGCTGTCAGAACTGTTTAAATAATACAGATTGTCAAATAACCTAATGTTGAAGCATTGGGAAAAAAGGGGTGTAATTTTGCGAATGTCCAAGAATAAGAAACATTTCCGACTGATAAAGTCTGTAGTTAATTTTTTGATGAAACTTTTAAGTGTTTAATTAATTTCATTTTTCTGTTGCTATCGCCATTACATAGAGTCCTGTTGCCTACTTCGACCATCAGTTCCTTTGCCAAGGACGGAATTCATTCGCTTAGAGAACATTATTGAAGTACACTAATACCAATTTATAAACGCGTCTGCAACGCTCCGACAAAATACAGCACTCATCCGGATTATTTCACTGGCTTTTTATAGTTATATACAATTCATAGTTATATTATACTTATGTAGTCCCACTTTCAAAAAATTCTATTAAATATAACACTAGTGGGTATAACCCAGCATTGTCCGTGGCACGTATAGTGTAAAAAAATTTTCTCAAAGAGCTTTAAAAGTGATTTTGACACTGATCAGACGGTAAACAAAAACTTTTATACAAAACTTATTCGCCAATTTACACCTCTTTCGGGGGATTCATTCATTAAGTTTTTGTGTGGAGCTTTGAATATAAGTTTGAAGCAAATCGACAAAAATTTAAAAATCGGCCAAAAAATCTCTGAATCGAATTTCTACCGAAAAAGTTCGGATTCTGCGAAAAGTGTGTAACAGGTCTCAAATGATTGATCCTTGGAAATGAATCGGAACGCGGAACGTCGCCCACCAAATCTTTGAACCGCATTTTCACCAAGGAGGGATGGATTTTCCATAACGTGTGAAGCACCTTCAAATGAATAAGAACAAAGATTTTTGAAAATGAGTTTGAGGCCGCTCACATGCGTATGGAATTTCCCGAATCCCCGTCTTAACGTGTACCGTTACAATAGGTAACTACAGTGAAAATGTCTGCTTCCAAGCTTTTACGTTATGGGCTGTGTATATAAATTATATCGTTGGTCAACTGTAATTTTATCTTCCTGCAGAGTTAACTAAGAAACTTTTTTGACCGTGCTCTTTTTGGTTTTGTTCCTTTTGGCTTGCACTGCGCTAACAATTTTTTATAAACCGTTTCTGGTGTTATATATGCACTTGCGGCTTAGTCTTAAGCTGATCTATGTTTTTTCGTTGCAAAACTTATTACGGAACTTATTAGCAAAGTTATCACGCTTTTGGCCTCTGCACTGGACGAAGAAAGTTTATTATGCCACACAGCGTTTTTCATTAAGAGCTAACCCCTTTTCTGTCGTTGCTGTTGTTGTTGTTGCTGGCGTCGCTCGTGGTTACATTGTAATGGTAGTTGCCACTTTTCGGTACTTTAACGGGAATGCTGTGCATTATGGAAAACTTGCTCACATTTCCGTCGCATCCGGTGTGACATTTATTTATTATGGCTTGCTCATTTCTGAGAACTTTTTTCTCTTTTGCTTTTTCAGTGACTTCTGGGGCTTCTACTTAGTGGTAACAGCGTTAATTGGAAGACTTTTGGGTGCCTTTATTTGCAAATAATTAAAAAGTCTCTGCGGGTTGGTTCGCTCGATAAACGCGAGTTGTAAATTTATTTATTGACCCTTCTCACCCTTTTGCATAATTTCATAGCTGTAAATAGAAAGTTTTGCAGCTACCATTTTCACTTTGTGTGTTTCGAGGCCTTCCATAATCATTTGAGTGACCCGCATTCGGCTTTTTTGTTTTCGAAATTGTATTGACTCAGCAATTTCCGCTGGTGATTTGGGTGCGATTGAATCTTGTGTGTTACGCTTAGTTAATTAAGCGGAACGTTTTTACTCAATCTTTTACAAAAAGAAAGGGTTGGTTGGTTTACTTTTGAATATAGTATGTTGTTTAAACGTAAGTGTATTTGATATGGGTAAATTTATTACTTCATTAAAAAGGGGTCTATTTGATCTTTTCTTAAAGCTTATTTCCTCAACATACACTATACCATTTTTTGGGTCATAAGTTATTTTCACACTAAGCAAACCTTAACGATAATAACAAATCAATGATGAAAAAAAGAACAAGATGTTATATTATTTATAAACGCTTAAGCTGGCGATTAGTTTATTTTTTGCAATAATACATATATGTAATTAGAAATGAATTTGGAACAAATTTTGCAGACCATTACAATTGTCAATTGAACACTTAAGTACAAATGCAAAGTCGGGCTTCTTCTTCCATATTTGTATGGTCCGTTAAGGCGGATTCGGAAGTCATTTTAAAGTTTAAAACATTGCGTATGACGTTATTAAATAGTTTGCTTAATAGAATGAAAAACAAATACATAAAATGCAAAAATCAGAGAGCAGGAGCAGGATAAAGAGAGAGTTGGTATAAAGTTCACAAAACTCTCATTTTAAGTTTTTAGGCATCTTGCGTAGTAGCCGATTTGATATAAGAATATTAATGTATAGGCTATATAAGTGTATATTAAGCGATTTATATTTATAAATGTATAATGGGCTTGAGGATGCTTGGTGTGTTTGTGTGTGTGAGTGTGTGTATGCATGAGTGTATGAGAGCGTCAGTAAATGCGTGACAGCCACACAGCTTAGCCATCTTTCATCTTCTACCAAAAACCTCCCGATGAGTAACCGCAGAGTGGAACACGTCCACGTGCCGGTTCATTTGTCGCCCCCTTGTTGCCATTGGTCGTTTCTTTGGGCTGGCTGACGGGCGCTGGCTTTGGCTCCTCCTTTTGGCTGGCTAACTCATCACGTAGCTTCTCCACTACCTTGTTGGCATCTGTGGAGCCTATGCATGCGTTCATATTGGAAGAGTTCTGTTGATTGTATTTGGAACGCGGTGCATTTACAGCTACTTCGGGTTCCGAAAAGATGTTGGTATGTCCACCGCCAGGGGGCTTCAGCACGCGACTGGAAGGACGAGCGCCAAGTAGCCAAGCCAATTTTCAATTCGGTGGATGTCATATTTAATGCTTATGTTAAAGAAACGTTTGTATTTGTTGAGGAAAATTTGCTCTTTTCTTTACAATTATCAAATTTTCGGATTTTTGTACTGCGAAAAACGACGCCACCTTCGGTAATTCTTACATAATTCCGCTTAATTTAAATTTTGTAATTTTTGAATTTTTGGCCACATTGGCTGCTATCGAGTAAGCCCTTTACATCTTATTTCACATTGTTTCACTCCTCCGTTCCTTTCTCAGCAAATTTTTTTTGGTTCAGGCCAACAATTTGACAAATATGCTGGGGGCAAAAAAAATGAAATTCGCGTAAGTCAGAGCTTGGATTGGAAAATCGGTTTTTATACCCTTGCAGAGGGTATTATAATTTATCGTGAAATGTGTAACGCATAGAAGGAGACATATCCGACCCCATAAAGTATATATATTCTTGATCAGTATCAACAGCCGAGTCGATATAGCCACGTCCGTCTGCCCGTCTGTCTGTTTCTATGCGAACTAGTCTCTCAGATATTAAGCTATCTTTATGAAACTTTGCAGAAGTCCATCTTTCTGTTGCACGCAGCACATATGTGAAAACTAGCTGGATGGGACCACTTTATCATATAGCTGCCATAGGAACGATCGGCCGAAAAGTAGGATCTTGTATAAAAAACATTTTGTTTTTCTAGATATCTTGACCAAACTCGGCATTTATTAGTTTCACTATGCTACCCATATATATACAAAATTTTATTAAGATCGGACCACTATATCATATAGCTGCCATAAAAACGATCGGTCGAAAATTAAGTTGTTGTATGAAAAAACTTTTGTTTATCAAGATATCTTGACCAAACTCGGCATTTATTAGTTTTACTATGCTTCTCATATATGTACATATATGCAAAATTATATTAAGATCCGACCACCATATCATATAGCTGCCATAAGAGCGATCGGTAGAAAATTAAGCTGTTGTATGAAAAAAAATGTTGTTTATCAAGATATCTTGACCAGACTCGGCATTTATTAGTTCCAATATGCTCCTCAATATATGCAAAATTATATTAAATTAAGTTGTTGTATGGAAATTTTTTTGTCATTCAAGATATTTTGATTAAACACGGCATTTAAAGATTTCACTATGCTCCCTCCATTTTTGCAAAATCTTATTTACATAGGGCTACTATATCATATATCTGCTATAGGAACGATCAGCGAGAACTAGGTTTTTGATAAAAACCTTTTTTATTTATTTTCCCTGTGTTTCTTAGATACGTGCAAAGCACTATGAGCATTATGAAAAGGTTGGGTCTGCAAGGGTATTAAATCTTCGGCGTGCCGAAGACAGCCTTTCTTTCTCGTTATAATTAACATTTGCAAATTTTTTTAATCCATTCGAAATGGTTTAAAAGCTTCAAATACATCAATTAATAAATATATGTTGTTAGATAGATCGGATCTCATCCTCGTCCATCAATCTAGCTATTTTCATATGTCACTTAGAGATAAAGTTTCTTTAAATTTATTGATAGCTCCTCGAATTTCCATTAACGCTATCGTTCGACCCCATATTTTACGAGCACATGCGATTATAGCCTTTCAGCTAGGTTTTTGTATCGCATTTGGCTGTCAAGACAGGAGCTTTAATAAGGCTCTCATTTTTTAACGTCACGCTTATATTCTCAACATCCAATGAAAACATAGGTTATGCAAAAATTAATATTTCATAGTTTGAGAATAATAAAGGAAGGAGAAAACTAGCTGCTTAATTTGTAGACTTTGCTAAAAATATATAATGTTAAGACTAGACACAAGTGCGAGTATCTTGTAGATATTTTGGCCATAAATTAGCACAACGCTTTATTCTCGGCAAAGAATGTCCAGATTTAGCCACTTGAGTGGGGTCTATGTCTTTGTCAATTTGTGTACTTGTGCGATAAACGAGGCCAGCCAGAAAACAACTTGTATATGGATCTCTGCTGCTGCCACATCCACAGCCGCATCTTCTTTTGGCTTATGGCTTGGCTTGATTCCTTTTCATGCCTCCCTTACTAAGTATATTGCGCATTTACGGCCTTTGCGCTTTTTTATAGCTTCGCAACAGCAGAAGCACAGAACTGGAGTCCAATTCAAGGGGTTCACGGTGTTGGTTTTGTTGGTTTATTTCCGCAAAATTAATAGCGTCCACAGCTTGAATTCCCGCAACACACGCATACACACACGCGCCCTCACACAGACGGTTGTGTGTGTTTAAAAAAGTTGCTGTGGCTCACAACTTAGCACCAGACGCTGCCCACACTTGCTATATACACTTCTTACCCTTGCTGTACGCCTGCCTTTACTCCTTCAGCCACGGATGTAAATCAGTATTTGGCTATTCTCCTTTTACACGCGCCTCCGATTATGAACATCATTACTTACTGCTCGCTGAGTCTGTGGTGCCGCATTTAAGATTTATGGCTGTGCCGTCGTCTCCTCTTACGCCCCTATCGCCACGCCCCAGCCCTTGACCATGTCCCTGCCCTATTACAAGCTGTAGAACAGTTAATTTGACATGCATAATTGTGGCTGTAGCTACTACCACTAACCAAACAGCATGTTTGCTACTACTTATGTCAGTCCTTCAACTCAAATTGCTTGTGTAGCTTTAAGTTTCCGTAGAGATATTTCCGTAATAAATATGCGGGTACACACTTGTCGATAAGCCACTTTTACAGGTTGTAAAAGACATTGAAACTAGACACATAAAACATATGAGATAAGTATAAAACATAAAGATAAGTAAAAGTATAACAATCTCCATTTAGTTCTATATAACAAATAAAAATCGTTTGAATAGCTGTGAATATCTTTACATTTAACTGCAGTTGCAGTATATAAAATACATTATTCTAATATTTATCAGCTATAGTTACTGCAGAAATAAAGTTCCAAAAAAAGAGTTTAAATATTATTTACAAAAATAGTTCTAATTATTTTAAATGAGTTAGTTATTTGCCGGTGCAGATGCTATAAACATATTCCACAAAATATTTGTCATTGTTCGGGGCTACAGCGTGGCCAAAAAGTTAACAATTTCTTAATGTAATGTGGCACCGTTGTGTCGTCAAGTTGACAGCTCTCTACTGATAAGTGAGCAGGCGCGTTGAAAACGTGGGCTTTAAGGAAACTGAAATCGTTGCCGTTGCCGTGTATTTTATTTCAGAAATGACTTGCTCTAAAATTATATGACATCTGCAATCGGGTATTTAAAAAGACGATTAATAGCCTAATTCAACTGTCCATATTGCTTACACATTTTTGAAAATGTCACATTTTGGATAGATGAGGCCTGTACTTTTTCCCATAAGAAAATAAAAAAGGAAAAATACATTTTCGTCTTCAAGAAATGTGTGTATTAGCATCGAAAATGTCGTGTTCTTTGCGATGATTTATCGAACTTCGTATCGATATTATGCCAATTTCATTACTGAAACATGTAAGAGGTTCTAGTCGGGAGCTCCCGACTAGGGGATACCCTGAACCCCCTTCTTCCAACACCAAATGCAGATATATATGTATATACTATTCTAGAAGCTACATGTCAAGTTTGGTGACTCTAGCTCTTATTATTTACCAAAATTGCTAAAAAAAAAAACAGAATGTCGATATCGATATTTATCGATTGCTTGGAAACGGAGTAAGTTATCGATTATCGAAAACAAACTCGATCTGCGCTAGGAGGCACTAGGAGGACTTAATTTCAAGTCTCTGGCTCTTATAGGTTCTGAGATCCTTGCGTTCATACATACGGACAGACGGAGGGACGGAGGGAGGGACGGACAGACAGACAGACGGACATGGCAAGATCGACTCGGCTATTGAAGCTGATCAAGAATATATATAATTTATGGGGTCGGAGATGTTTCCTTCTGCCTGTTACATATGTACATTTGCATTTTGCACAAATACAATATACCCTTTTTACCCATTTTTAATGGGTTCAGGGTATAAACAGCTGATATAGCAGCGAACTTTAAATTATAATTTTATATTTCACTAATACCATACTTTTTAACATTTAAAGTTGGCCGATTCCCGAAAGGACTCAATTAAATTCAGCCTCTTTTTGACTTTTTAAAGCAAAACTTTGCGGCGCTTACTAAAATCAGATAAAGCCGATCAGATGTTTGTTTAAAGAAGAGGAATTTTGCCACTCACAGTTTACCGTCAACTGGCACTTGACAATGGAACACCAATATGTGAAGTTTGAAAATGTAACATTTCCCAAGCATAGTGGAATAAGGCTATAAGTAATTTGTTGTTGGACTGTGATGAAGTTGCGAAACATATGCGAGCAATGGAAACATTTGTAAATGTTTTATCAGAAAAAAAAATTGGGACTAGTATTGATTTAAGTTTGCTGAACAAAACAATGGTGGGGATGTTAGTCCATTTTTATACCCTGAACCCATTGAAAATGGGTAAAAAGGGTATATTGTATTTGTGCAAAGTGCAAATGTATGTAACAGGCAGAAGGAAGCATCTCCGACCCCATAAAGTATATATATTCTTGATCAGCATCAATAGCCGAGTCGATCTAGCCATGTCCGTCTGTCTGTCCGTCCATCCGTCCGTCCGTCCGTCCGTATGTATGAACGCAAGGATCTCAGAACCTATAAGAGCTAGAGACTTGAAATTTTAGCTGTAGGTCCTCCAGGTGCCCGCGCAGATCGAGTTTGTTTCCGATAAACGATAACTTGCCCCGTTTTCAAGTAATCGATAAATATGTATATCGAAACCCTGTTTTTTAAGCAATTTTGGTAAATAATAAGAGCTAGAGTCACCAAACTTGACATGTAGCTTCTAGAATAGTATATATATATCGATTATCTTTCATTTTATACCTATCGCCACCTCCCCGTTACTCTCTATCTATAAGCGCGCGCTGCATTTGGTGTTGGAATAAGAGGGTTCAGGGTATCCCATAGTCGGGAGCTCCCGACTAGAACCTCTTACTGGTTTTAATAGGAATTGGACATTTTGTAAAGCAATAACTTTATTACGTTTTTATGACCTTAAGACCTATTAGAGACGATTGCAAGCTGTTGTGCTAGGGCACAAGTGCCAAGAGTAGCTGACCCCATTGTTAGCACATGACCCGCCCCAGCATTTCCGTTCAGTCAATTGACGCCAACTGTACCCGGCTTCGCAACGTTTCGCTTAATTGATAGAAAAATTGACGCCCGGCCCGCACACATAAACATCAACAACAACAAGGAAAACCACCGGAAGAACAACTGCAGCAGCAGCAGACGCAAACAAACGAAACTAAAAGTATTTTTAAGTGGAGCTTCCAATTCACATCAAAAACTTGCATCAATATGGCGACCAATGCACACAAGTGTGTGTGTGCATTTCCGTTTATGTGTGCGTACGCGTATGGTCTACTTCAATAAATGGCTGGCAAAACCGGAAGTAGCACACACGACATTGTTCAGAGAGCCGGTTATGTATCCCATGAGAATGTGCGCGTGTATTTTAAAACGCCGCAATTTTCTAAACAATTATTGCCATTTGTTTGGCGAGTACTTTAACTTATGGATTAGCCATTTTTGATTTTATCCCTCGTACCAATCTAAAATTGACAACAAATGGTAAATTGCAACCTTGTGAAGTACATTTTGAATATTATTTCTCGCATATGACAAATCTACAGAATAATTTATTATTGGCCTTGTACAACAGTGCTTGTCAACAGAACACGTTAATTTTCTCCCAAAAAATTATTGTTATTTTCTTAATTATTTTCTTTATTTAAACTTATAAATCTTATATTTTAAAATTCAAATTTTTCGGGTGACTGATTCAACGAACTAATTGAGCCAAGAGTGAAGACATTTAATTCACGTGACTCTTACAAACAGAACAAGTAAGAGTAATTCTTGCAATTTGCGCTAGCTGCCTCAAACAAGTGGCAGTACATCTTATTGTGCTAAAGAATATTTCTGTATTCTCAAAAAGTCAATTGTATTAAAGTTGTGGCTTAAATTGGTGGGCAATACAAGTTGATTTATTAACTTGATTTATAGCTTGGCGGTGATAACGGGGAGGTGGCGATGGCTATAAAATAAAAGATATTTGATATATATATATATCAAGTCAAGTTTGATGACTGTAGCTCTTATTATTTACCTAATATGCTCAAAAACCAGGATTTCGATATCGATTTTTATTGATTGCTTGGAAACGGAATAAGTTATCGATTATCGGAAACTAACTCATACTGCGCATGGGCTAGGAGAACCTGCATACAAAATTTCTCTAGCTCATATAGGTTCTGAGATCCTTGCGTTCATACATACGGACAGACGGACGGACAGACGGAAATTATCACATGGACATGGTCAAGAATATTAGTATATACTTTATGGGGTCGGAGATGCTTCCTTCTGCTTGTTACATATATCTGCACAAATACATTATACCCGTTTTACCCATTTTCAATGGGTTCAGGATATAAAATGAAATGGATCTAAGGAACTTCGCCTTATGTTACTTTAAATTTTTAAGCCTTCTAAAGTTATAAAGTTTACAAAGTTTATTTTTTCTGAAACTGCATTAAAAATCAAGACTTGTAAAGGTATTTGAGCGACATTTCGGTCTCCTGTAATATGTCATCGGTATAATTTTTATGTAATAATCTAATTCATTCAAAATTGCATGTTATTTTATCTGAGTTTTAGAAATTGATGTTGGACTTTTTGGACGCAGCAATTCCTCTTAATTTGAAAAAATGTTTGTATTACCGCATTATTATTATTGGTGTTTATAATGCATAATAAAATAACATAAACAAGTAAGAGGTTCTAGTCGGGAACTCCCGACTAGGGGATACCCTGAACCCTCTTATAGATAGAGAGTAGGTGGGAGGTGGCGATAGGTATAAAATGAAAGATACTTGATATGTATATAATATTCTAGAAGCAACATATCAAGTTTGGTGACTCTAGCTCTTAATATTTACCAAAATTGCTTAAAAAACGGGATTTCGATATACATTTTTATCGATTACTTGGAAACGGGGCAAGTTATCATTTATCGGAATTATTTTACGCAATATATATATTTTTTACGCACACAACATGTATTATAAAAATTTGTACATATTCATTTATATTTATGTCAATTTAGAAGTCAGTGCTGTGCATTAAGTACACATCGCATGTGTTAACGTCTTTTCATGAATCTTATTCTACACTTTTGGATTTTATTGCAAAAGTGCGCATCGTGTCCAATGACTATGAAAAATGTTATTCCAAATGAACCTTGAAGTGCGCGTGTGTGTGTCAGTGGTGGGTGTGCTGTCGTTGATGTTCGCTTGTGCATGAACAAAGATGTAAAGCAAAAATGTCGAAGACAAAGGACCAGCCATAAAAGAGTGTTGACAAAGGCATGTACTGTTTACAAAAATACAGAACATGAAAACTGGCACTCACATGCCCACCTACACGTACAGAAACACACACTCATAGCAAACAAAGCAATAGAAAATGAGTTTCCTGCACATTAGCAATTTCTACGTTGTGCCTTTTTTTATACCCTGAACCCATTAAAAATGGGTAAAAGGGGTATTATGTTTTTGTGCAAAATCCAAATGTATGTAACAGGCAGAAGGAAGCATCTCCGACCCCATAAAGTATATATATTCTTGATCAGCATTAATAGCCGAGTCGATCTAGCCATGTCCGTCTGTCTGTCCGTCCGTCCGTCCGTCCGTCCGTCCGTCCGTATGTATGAACGCAAGGATCTCAGAACCTAGAGAGAGACTTGAAATTTTAGATGTAGATGCTCCTAGTTCCTACGCAGATCGAGTTTGTTTCCGATAATCGATAACTTGCCCCGTTTCCAAGTAATCGATAAAAATGTATATCGATATCCTGTTTTTTAAGCAATTTTGGTAAATAATAAGAGCTAGAGTTACCAAACTTGACATGTAGCTTCTAGAAAAGTATATATATATCGATTATCTTTCATTTTATACCTATCGCCACCTCCCCGCTACTCTCTATCTATAAGCGCGCGCTCCATTTGGTGTTGGAGTATGAGGGTTCAGGGTATCCCCTAGTCGGGAGCTCCCGACTAGAACCTCTTACTTGTTAGTCATGTTTTAAATGGAAAAGAACAAAAAGCTTAATTCGTAGATTATACATCAAAACATGGACGGTCTCTATGAGTTTATTAAAACACTAGCGGGTATAGTCCGGCCTTGCCCGTGGCACGCATGTTATAAAATTCATATTAAAGTTTACCCCCATTTTACCTCTGTTGCAAGTGGAATTTCCCAAATCGCTGAAACACGTATTCATCACATTCTTATGTAGAGCTTTGAAAATAAGTTTGCAAATTGGACATAACTTAAAATTCACCAAAAAAAAATCTTTGAAATGCACTTTCCACCGAAGGAGCTACGATTTTACGAAATATGTGAAACACGTCTCAAATGATTTCTTATGTAGATCCTTGGAAATGAATTTGAGGGCGAAACGTCAACCACCAAATCTTTAACCCCCATTTCCACAAAGGAGGAATACATTTTTGGAAAAGTGTGAAACACGCCGCAAATTAATTTAAGCAATGATCTTTGAAATTGAGTTTGAGGCCGATCGGATGGTAAACAAAAAAGTTTCATACAAAGATTTTTCGCTAATTACCCACTGTTGTGGGTGGAATTTCCAAAATCGCCGAAAAACGTATTTATTAAGTTCTTATGTAGAGCTCTGAATAAAGCTTGAAGCAAATCGGACAAAACTTAAAACTTCACCAAAATAGTCTCTGAAACGCACTTTTCTCCGAGGATGCTTTGATTCTGCGAAAAATGTGAAACACGTCTCAAATGATTTTTCATATAGCTCCTTGAAAATGAATTTGAGTGCGAAACGTCATCCATCAAATCTTTGACACCCATTTCCACCAAGGAGGAATGGATTTTTGGAAAAGTGGGAAACACGCCGCAAATTAATTTGAACAAAGATTTTTGAAATTGAGTTTGAGGCCGATCGGATTGTGAGCAAAAAAGTTTCATACAAACATTTTCGCCGCGACTTTTCCACACTTGCGGGTGGAATTTCCCAAATCTCTGAAACACGTATTTATTAAGTTCATATGTAAAGCTCTGAAAATAAGTTTGAAGGAAATCGGTCTATACTTAAAACTGCACCAAAAAATCTTAGAATCGCACATTTCCCCGAGGATGCTTTGATTCTGTGAAAAATGTGAAACACGTCTCAAATGATTTTTTATATAGACCCATGAAAACGAATTTGAGCGCGAATCGTCACCCACCAAATCTTTGACCCACATTTATACCAACGAGGGATGGATTTTCCAAAAAGTGACCACATAAAGTATATATATTCTTGATCAGCATCAATAGCCGAGTCGATCTAGCCATGTCCGTCGGTCTGTCTGTCCGTCCGTCCGTCTGTCCGTAGGTATGAACGCAAGCATCTCAGAACCTTTAAGCGCTAGAGACTTGAAATTTTAGCTGTAGGTTCTCCTAGTGCCTACGTAGATCGAGTTTGTTTCCGATAATCAATTTTGTTAAATAATAAGAGCTAGAGTCGCCAAACTAGACATGTAGCTTCTATAATAGTATATGTATCTGCATTTGGTGCTGGAGGAAGAGGGTTCAGGGTATCCCCTAGTCGGGAGCTCCCGGCTAGAACCTCTTACTTGTTTTATTTAAAAAAAAGTTATACATTTTTAAAATATATTTGACTTGACTGTGAAGCAATATTGTCAAGGAATGTTGATTCATATTACTTTTCACATACTACAACCAAAACAACAACCAAAATATACTAGATTTTTTCTTGTTGCAATTGTCCCTGCTGCCAAGCTGATATTATTATCTTTAGTCTCTTTGTATGCATTTATTTTCGTCGCCCATGTTTTGTTTCTGCTCGACCCTTGCTTCATCGTTTATGTATGTAGCGGTGGTCAGCTGGACATGTTGTTATTGACAAATTAAACAATGCAAAGAAAAAACAAGTAAGAGGTTCTAGTCGGGAGCTCACGACTACCCTGAATACCCTGAACCCTCTTATTCCAACACCAAATGCAGTTCGCGCTCATTAAAAAAAAAGTTCCCTTGGCAGGGTTCGAACTCGCAACTGACCGTATTACTTGCTGAAGACTCTACTCAACAGACAAACCAGCAAAAAAAAAAAAACATAGTTACCCCGGGTAGGGCTCGAACATGCGGCATACCGCACTCATGCTCACTATGCCTCTACTTAACAGCCACACCAATATAATTAAGTATTATTGATAAAAAAAACCGAACTTACTGTGTACACTGTGTACACTTGATGTTTTCGCTAGCTGTGCCATCCAATTGCGCAGTTACATATAACTTTGGTTTTCTCTTAACCGATCTTAATGAAATTTTCTACAGTATATATTGTTGTACCATGGAATATTTGTGTATTCTCAAAAAGTCAATTGCATTAAAATTGTGGCTTAGATTGGTTAGCAATATAAGTTGGGTTATTAACTTGACTTATAGCTCTACGGTGCTAGCGGGGAGGTGGCGATAGGTATAAAATGAAAGATACTTGATATGTATATAATATTCTAGAAGCAACATATCAAGTTTGGTGACTCTAGCTCTTAATATTTTCAAAAATTGCTACAAAAACAGGATGTCGATATCGATTTTTATCGATTGCTTGGAAGCGGAGTAAGTTATCGATTATTGGAAACAAACTCGATCTGCGCAGGCACTAGGAGGACCTACATCTAAAATTTCAAGTATTTAGCTCTAATAGGTTCAAATATCCTTGCGTTCGTACATACGGACAGACGGACGGACGGACGGACGGACGGACGGACAGACGGACGGACGGACGGACAGACAGACGGACATGGCTAGATCGACTCGGCTATTGATGCTGATCAAGAATATATATACTTTATGGGGTCGGAGATGCCTCCTTCTGCCTGTTACATACATTTCCATTTTGCACAAATACAATATATCCTTTTTACCCATTTTTAATGGGTTCAGGGTATAAAAAATAAATAAACACCAACAGCAATAAAAGTCCAGCTGTGCGAAAGCGCATTTACACACGCACTCAACATACAGATATACAAAATGAATTATCGAAAAGGAGCACCAGAAAATAGTTTTTAATTTTTCAGTTATATTTCGGGGCGTTAATGTTTTTTTATTGGATTACAGTCCTCTGAGAGTTCGTACATGTAGTGTGTAAAATCGCACTGATTAGCTTGTCGCTTTTCTATAACTTTCGCTCATCCTTTTTCCTTCCTATCAATTTGCTCTCCCACTCAGCGTCAAATGCATAAATTCGTCGATGACTAGCAGAACGAAACAAAATACCTAACTTAATTTACCTTATTTTACAAAACCAAAAGAAGTAAATAGTAGACCCATGTAACCGACTGCCCAATACTAGAACAGATTGTAACGATTTCCCGCTTCAGAGTTTCGGTTGGAAATGCATCTTTCTCACTTTGTCATCAGAGTATTAAGGGTATTAACATCACACTTGTACACCTGGCAGTCCATGTCCTTATATCCCATCAAACAAACCGACAATAAAACAAGTAATATGTTCTAGTCGGGAGTTCCCGTCTAGGGGATATCCTGAACCCTCTTATTCCAACACCAAATGCAACTCGCGCTAAGCGCTTGTTTGTAGTAATACAGATAAATTAAAAAAAAAAGGTTCCTTTGGCAGGGTTCGAACTCGTAACTAACCGCACTACTTGCCGCCGTCTCTACCCAACAGCCACACCAGCCAAAAAAAACTAGTAAGAGGTTCTAGTCGGGAGCTCCCGACTAGGGAATACCCTGAATCCTCTTATTCCAACACCAAATGGAGCTCGTTGGAATTAATAAAGAAAAGTAAAAAAATGCTCCATTGGCACGGTTTGATGAACTAGCAACTGACCGCATATTTACCTTCCTCATCAGGGCTCGAACACGTGACAGACCGCACCACATTATTGAGAAAAAAAAAAACCAATTAAATAGTAACACCGAAATCAATCGCAGTGAAGACAGAATTCGAAGCAGACGCGTATGAATGTGTGTATGTACAATGTACATTGTACCATAGAATATTTGTGTATTCTCAAAAAGTCAATTGCATTTAAATTGTGGGTTAAATTGGTTGGCTATACTAATTGATTTATAGCTTTGCGGTGGTAGCGGGGAGGTGGCGATAGGCATAAAATTAAAGGTAGTTGATATATATATAATATTCTAGAAGCAACATATCAAGTTTGGTGACTCTAGCTCTTATTATTAACCCAATTTGCTCAAAAAACAGGATGTCCTTATCGATTTTTATAGATTGCTTAGAAACGGAGTAAGTTATCGATAATCGGGAACAAACTCGATCTGCGCAGGCACTAGGATGCTGATCAAGAATATATATACTTCATGGGGTCGGAGTCGGAGATGCTTACTTCTGCCTGTTACATACATTTGCATTTTGCACAAATAAAATATACCCTTTTTACCCATTTTTAATGGGTTCAGATAGTTTCATCGGTAGGGCTCGAGCTCGCGACACACTACATCACTTCCCGCCGCATCTAATCAAGAGCCACACCCATAATTGAGTATTGTTCAGAAAAAACGAATTAAAATAGCAGCACAGAAAACAATACATTCGTGTGTACATGCATACAGAAATTCTTGGAACTGCACTAGCTGCAAACACGTGTTTCGTAACCGATCTTAATGAAATTTTCTACAGTATATCTTATTGTACCATATAAGTTAATTGCATTAAAATTGTAGCTTAAGTTGTTGGGCAGCTCCCGACTAGAACCTCTTACTTGTTTTAATTTATCTTTTCTTCAAACGAGCTGCATTTGGTGTTGGAATAAGAGGGTTTAGGGTATTCCCTAGTCGGCAGCTCCCGACTAGAACCTGTTACTTGTTTAATTTATCTTTATTACTACACACGAGCGCAAGCTGCATTTGGTGTTGGAATCAGAGGGTTCAGGTTTTTCTCAGTCGGAAGCGCCCGACTTAAACATCTTAGTGGTTTTAATTTAAATATTGCTTCCGCCGACATCCCACAAATTAATAATTCTGGCATGTTATTGGCTTCTTACGCCGATGATGTCTGTGTTTTAAACTCAAACACATCAGAAAGTGAAGCAACAACAGGTATTCAGCGATACCTCGATGAATTTGGTAATTGGGCCAAGAAGTGGAACATGGGAATTAACACCAGCAAATCGATTAATGTCTGTTTCACATTACGACGTAAACGAACTGCACCAGTTTCTCTCAACATGCAACCAATTCCACAAGCATCCTCGGCCAGATATCTGGGCATCACCCTCGACCAACGACTTACTTATCGAGAACATTTTGAAAAAGCTGCGACAACCTGTTATCTGAAGAGAGACAAACTTCACTGGATGTTGAACCGAAGAAGTAAGCTTCCATTACGGTGCAAAACTCAAATCTACCAGCAAATCATTGCGCCAACTTGGAGATATGGCATCCAGATTTGGGGCACAGCTGCCAAATCAAACAGAAGACGTTTCCAGACAATCCAAAATAAAGCTTTACGCCTAATAACTGGCTGCAGCTGGTATGTCAGTAATCTGACCCTTCACAGAGATCTGAATATTACGCTAATAGAAGATCAGATCTCTTTCTACTCCAGTCGCTATAACGAAAGACTGATAAACCACCAAAACAGATCTGCACAAGCCCTTGTCGGATCTATTCCTATAAATAGACTGAAGAAAAGACACTTCGGTCTTTTACAAAACAATTAAAAACAATTCTTAAGAAGACAGCTTAGCCTTAACCTTATGTAGAGCAGGAGAAAATAAACTAAGAAACAAACATTGTTAAATGCAAATTTTGAAGCATGTACATGTTTAAAAACTCATATTATCTGTTAATATAATAAAGATTTTCCCCCCCAAAAAAAAAAAATATATTGCTTGATTTAAACTTGTGTTCTTATGCATTTTGGTTTGGGCTCATGCGCTATTAGCTCTGTGTGTAAGCCTCTTGTTGTTGTTTGCTGTTTATGTTTAATTTCACATCGCCTCTCTGGTGTGCAAGATTTCGTGAGCAAGCAAGCAAACTATAAATAGACAACTGTCGCACTCTCGCGTTCTCTTACCTATTTATTCAACTTGCGCTTTGATCTTTTTCTACTTTCTGCCGCTCGTTGGTGTTCTATACGTTATTAATCTAAACTGTTCTCTTTTTACATTTGGCTGCGTTATTACAGTAGTGACCCATAATAATGGACCATAAAATTGTTTGCTTTAAAAAAACTTGCCAAATGCAAATTACGGCAAGTCAAGCCAGCATACCTTGTTGGCTGTGTGATAATGTCGTGCATTCTAAATGTGCGGGTGACACTGGTCTAGTGCGGGATGCTATTGCCAAAAGAAGTGGTTTGCACTATAGTTGCGACTCGTGTAGGGAGACTGAGTGTAAAATGCGGGCGTTTATGCGTCAGACCAGTTTCTGATTGTTGGTTTTTGTAAACCAATTTAATAGCCTTAAACTGTTGGATGAGTGTCCTGGGCCTAAAAAGCCCACTCCTTGTGATTTGCCGTTGCCTAATACCCTTCAGCCTCTGACTGCAATTCTGCAGCCTACTACACCGATCTCGTTTGTTACTCCGGTAGATGTGAGGTCTGCTATGGACACTGATTCTGCTCCGAAAAGTGTTACATTGGCACGAGAAAAACCAGTCGAATTATCCGAGTCGTCCGCTGTCGTAGGTGTTCCGAAAGGGCGACAGCAACAATTAATTTTACAACAGCCGCTAAAGGGCTCGTCGTCCGGACTACCGGTTGTTTTAGGTAACACAGCTAATAGTGTTGCCACTGTCCAACCTGTGGCGCCTCAGCTTCTAGTCGATGTTCCACCGAAGAGACATATTTATACCCTGAACCCATTAAAAATGGGTAAATGGGGTATTATGTTTTTGTGCAAAATCCAAATGTATGTAACAGGCAGAAGGAAGCATCTCCGACCCCATAAAGTATATATATTCTTGATCAGCATTAATAGCCGAGTCGATCTAGCCATGTCCGTCTGTCTGTCCGTCCGTCCGTCCGTCCGTCCGTCCGTCCGTCCGTCCGTCCGTCCGTCCGTCCGTCCGTATGTATGAACGCAAGGATCTCAGAACCTATAAGAGCTAGGGACTTGAAATTTTAGATGTAGGTGCTCCTAGTTCCTACGCAGATCGAGTTTGTTTCCGATAATCGATAACTTTCCCCGTTTCCAAGTAATCGAAAATGTATATCGATATCCTGTTTTTAAGCAATTTTGGTAAATAATAAGAGCTAGAGTTACCAAACTTGACATGTAGCTTCTAAAAAAGTATATATATATCGATTATCTTTCATTTTATACCTATCGCCACCTCCCCGCCACTCTCTATCTATAAGCGCGCGCTGCATTTGGTGTTGGAATATGAGGGTTCAGGGTATCCCCTAGTCGGGAGCTCCCGACTAGAACCTCTTACTTGTTTTGTTTCTAGGCTTGCTCACTCACTTCTCACTTCTCATCAGATGATGTAAAGCCTTTATACAGGCAAAAATTCAAGCCCGAGGTATAATAGTGGAGAAATTCAAGTTCGATTATGAAAGGGATATTGCGTCCTTTGAAATAAGTGTTCCGCCAGAAATATTTACTGATATTTGTTGTAAAGAGTTTTGGACGGAACACTTAATAGTAAAAGAATATAAGGCCAAAAAGAAAAATTGGACTCCGATTTTATTACCACCTACATATTTGTAATGGCGCATCAACTTTATTTGCTGCGTCAAAAAACTAATTTCTTCTTTCGAGCTTGCCTACCAGAATGTTAGAGGTCTTAAACCTAAACTCGCTAGCCTGTATTTAGACTCTCTTGCTTTTAATTTTCAAATTATCGCTTTCACTGAGACCTGGCTGAAGCCGGACATCTCAGGCTCTTCAATTTTATACTTTCAAATACACCACTTACAGATGTGATCGAGTTTCCCGTATCGGAGGAGGAATACTTATAGCTGTCATGTCTGCTCTTTCGTCGGAACGCATTAATTTTCCTATCTCAGAGATTGAGTTGGTGGTTGTAAGAGCTGTATTTGGAAGTTTTTCTATCTTTATTTCATGTTCATATTTACCTCCTCTATCTAACTTGTCCACCTATCAAACCCATCTTAATGCTATTAAGTCTATCTCCTTCTTAATTTCTGATAGAGACCTTTTAGTAGTTCTTGGCGACTTTAATCTTCCAGATGTCGAGTGGTCATCGCCATCAGACTCAAACTTTCTGTTGCCGTCTTCGTCAAACGAATTTATTGATGGTCTACATGAAATGTCCTTAAGGCAGGTTAATTGTGTGCGCAATTCAAGAAACAGATCCTTTTATCTAATTTTCGTGTTGGATTCGTTCGTGTTGTGCAAAGGATTAATCCGCTTACCCTTCCTTAAGACTCTTTTCAACTCTGGAAATGGTCATTGATTTACCAGTCCGAGTCTCTATCAAGGAATCGGAATAAGCTGAACGTATGCGTTGTTTCCGAAAGGCTGATTTTCATAAGCTCAATGATCTTATTCTGCAAGTCGACTGGTCCCAACTGTACAATTGTGCAGACATTGATGTTACCATTATATTTTGTATGATACCTTGTACTCCTTTTTTATACCCTGAACCCATTGAAAATGAGTAAAAAGGGTATATTGTATTTGTGCAAAATGTAAATGTATGTAACAGGCAGAAGGAAGCATCTCCGACCCCATAAAGTATATATTCTTGATCAGCATCAATAGCCGAGTCGATCTAGCCATGTCCGTCTGTCTGTCCGTCTGTCCGTTTGCCCGATCAAATTTTTCCACTCAAAATTCCATCTGTTATAAGGAACCTCCGGTGTTCGCCTTCAACTTTCACATAATCCTAAGCAAATTTTTAACTTTGTCAATTCTAAACGAAAAACATCTATTTTGCATTCTTCGGTTAAGTTTGCAGATGAGAGCGCGAAAACTGATCCAGGCATAGCCGATCTGTTCGCAAATTTTTTTCAAACTACTATAGGTATAATAAAAATCAGCCTTATTCTTATCAGTTACAGAGGTCAAACTGCTTCTTGGTGACCTTAACCCCATCAAGCCGATTTACGCCCCAGGGCCTGATGGTGTTCCCCTTGTGTGCTTAGGTACATTATATAAACCTGTTTTAAATCTTTTTGAGTTGTCTGTAAACACTTTACCTTTTCCGACCATTTGGAAGGAATCATACATTATCCCTCTCCATAAGAAAGGGAGTAAGTCCGACGTCGAAAACTATAGAGGTATTTCCAAATTATCCGCTATACCTAAAGCTTTTGAGAGAATTATAACATCACAACTGCAACATTTATGTATTTATATTTTTTTACCTTACCAGCACGGGTTCGTAAAGTGCAGATCTACAACCACTAACCTTCTTGAGTTTACTCCGTTTGTAATTGATGGGTTTAAGAAAATAATGCATATTGACGTCATCTATACTGATTTCAGTAAGGCTTTCGCCTCTGTCAATCACACCTTGCTGTTTCATAAATTATGCCTTCTCGGCTTCCCAGTCAATCTTTTGAACTGGATTTGTGTGATAGAACCCAAAAGTTTCTTTTCAGAAATTCGTTTTCTAAACGTGTATCCTGGTGACTTCCGGTGTTCCTTAAGTTAGTCATCTTGGCCCGCTACTCTTTACTCTTTTCATCAATGACCTTCCCTCGATACTGACTCTCTCTCGAGTATTAATGTATGCTGATGATGTACAATAATGCCTTGCATATATAGATATGGCATCATGATATCTCTTACAAGCTGACATTGACGCGTTTCAGGCTTGGTGTCTAGCCAACCTTTTAAATTTAAACTGCTCTAAATGAAAGGTAATGACCTTCTATAGAAGCCCTCCTCAATTGGTCTCTAACATCCTTGATAGCTTACCGCTCGAGCGGGTTAACAGTACTTCTACTGAAGTTAATGATCTAGGTGTCATCCTTGATTATAAGCTTAAATTCGACTCTCATGTTAAGACCGTGGTCAATAAGGCCAGAATAGTTATGGGTTTCATCAAGCGATGGTCTAAGGAGTTTGACGATCCGTACACGACAAAAACACTTTATATATCTTTGGAACGACCTATTCTTGAGTATGCCTCATGTATCTGGTCGCCAAAATATGCTATCCATCAGGACAGAATTGAATCCGTTCAGAAACAATATTTGTTGTTTGCCCTTCATGGTTTAAATTGGATCCTCGTGTGCGGTTACCGTCATACTCCAGCAGACTTCTGATGATGAACCTTCCTTCTTTGATTAATCGTAGAACCATGCTGGGTAAAATATTTATTCATAAATTAATTACTGGTGAAATCGACTCTTCTGTGTTGACTAGCCAATTAAATTTCTCTATCCCAACTAGACTAATACGTAATTTTGTACCCCTATCGCTTCAATTTTGCTCAACTAATTATGCTTTGCATGAACCGTTCACATACTCGTAGTTTGTATCGTTTTTTTTTTAATATTTTTTTTTATATTTACTTTGCATTTCGTGTCGTACGTTACACGACTGCGCCCCTCGGTCGGTAGGGCGGGAGGTGGGATGCAGTACGTTGCATCGGGATTCGCGTTAAAAAAAATGAAAAAAAATTAAGATATTTGGACCAAGCTCGGCATTAACTATTTTCCCTGTGCTTCTTAGATACGGGCAAAGCACTATGAGCCTTATGAATAGGTTGGGTCTGCAAAGGTATTAGATCTTCGGCGTGCTGAAGATAGCCTTTCTTTTTCGTTAATTTATCTTTATTACTTCAAACGAGCTGCATTTGATGATGGAATAAAAGGGTTCAGGCAAAGACCATATAAACACAGTGTTTATATAGTCTTTGGCTCAGGGTATTCCCTAGTCGGGAGCTCCCGACTAGAACCTCTTATTTGTTTTACTATTGCTCACTACACGATAAACCGCTTAATCTATTTCGGCTGTATTATTGAACACAATTAATCAACGGAGCAGATTGCGTGCCTTTTTTCCCTTATGTAAGCAATTGAAGTATGTTTCGCGTTTAGTTTCCTGTCCGCCACGAGCAATTCGAAAAGATTGTTGCAGTTCCGCTAACAGAAACGAAGCCTCCATTAAGTTAAGGGAATTAGAAGGAGAGCTATGATTGCAACACGTTTATGATATTATATGTGTAACATTTTCCATGTAGACTCGACGAGGGGATGTACATATCTTGCTTATTACTTCTTCTTATGAATATTTACCAATATGCAACATTGAAGCTCTGAAAAATTTCCTAAAATCGGACCATAAATAACGAAGTTTTCAAGAATTCATTTTGAATACAGCGGGACTTTTTTCTGATTATTGCCCATACTTTTAAGAATGTTTCTTCTTCTATTTCAATGTATACGGATAAAATATAATATTTTAGCGACCACGGAAATACGATGAACGCCTTATTTTAATTTCACAAATTATATACAGCATTCTTAAGATTGCTCAAGGATAAGTAATAGTAATTAAACTATTTTAAACGAGAATAATTATCTGATTGTTGCTTACTATCAAAATTAGCACAAATAAAACGATATAGCTAATATTGCGACTGATTGGTTATTGGTTTTGGCTGCGACTAATATATATCAAATTAGCATGCATATGCACAGACGAACCAACAGAAAGGGGTAGGTAGGGTGAGAGAAAGACAGCTAGAGAGAAGGCCAGGCTGGTTGACAAAACATTGAAAAAGCCATTTGACTGCACAATGCGCAAGGATCTGAGGCGGGCCATAACTCTTGTGTATGTTTTTGGAGCTGCCCATCATATGTCCCAGCTTCGTTAAGAAAAAGGAGAACTTACAGGATAAAACATAACCTACAACACGACACAGCCCTTGACAGCGTGTGAAAAATCTCCATTTCCGCTTAGCCCGTCCTGGACACAGGACGCACGACACAAGACTTTGTTCACATGCATGTAATTATGAATATCTTTGGGCCGCTCATCAACTTAACGTAAGCAATTCAAATTACACAATTCTGAACGCAATTAAATTGTGGCCACTGTCCCCTACCCACGCTACAAGGCACACGCCATTTGGTGCTAGTTTCTAAGCTTACGCAACATGAGAGTTTTATGCGTGGTCTGCTCGCGATGTTATGTTCATATTTAATGCATTAAGTACTCTATTAAATATTTGTTATTAAGCTCCTTCGGCTATGGAATTTTGGCTTAAGCAACACGAGCCTTCTCTTGTATTTTTGCCTTATATAAGAATGACCCGCCTTTGGATGACACCAAGAGTTGATGCTGGCTTGAACGATTCCCTGCTCTTATTGTGAAACTGTAATTATTTTACTTACGGTAATATACAGTATAATATACAGTATTAATACTTTGAATACATAGTTTAGTAAAATAATTTGTTTCAGAGTAAGAACAAATCGTCAAATCTGCATATCCCTATTTATAAAACTGTTTGTCCTGACTGACTGACCGACTGACTGGTGATCAACCCACAGCCCAAGCCGTAAGAGCACAGAAGCTGAAATTTTCACTGTAGTTACCTTATGTGAGAAGGTGCACGTTAAGACGGGGTTTCGGGAAATTCCATCCGCAAGTATGGAAAAATCGCGAAAAACGTTTGTATGAAACTTTTTTTTTACCATTCGATCGGCCTTAAACTCAATTTCAAAAATCTTTGTTCAAATTAATTTGAGGGGTGTTTCACGCTTGTCAAAATATGTTTTCCTCCTTGGTGGAAATGGGGGTCAAAGATTTGGTGGATAACGTTTCGCCCTCAAAATCATTGTCAAGGATTTATATGAAAAATCATTTGAGACCTGTTTTATGTTTTTGGCAGAATCAAAACATCCTCGGTAATAAGTAAGATTCAAAGATTTTTTGTGTGACGTTATATATGTATGTGCTATTTAAGACTACCAAATATTTGTAATTAAAATAGATTAGGTCTTCACTTATATGTAAAATATTTGAAAATACTTTTCAATATCTATTTTTTAGAGACTGAATGTATTAAATTTGTATTTATTGAATGCATTAAACGTTATTTAAGCTTTAAACGGGTGATATGGCTTCATAATATTTGTTTAATGAAATGCCAGTTCTTTGTGTTGGTTCTGTTTCTTTTTCTTTATTTATATATAGCAGTTGAAGTTCTTTTAATTGTGCGAATTTCAGTAATTATACACTGAACCCATTAAAAATGGGTAAAAAGGGTATAATGTATTTGTGCAAATGTATGTACCAGGCAGGAGTAAGCATCTCCGACCCCGTCCGTTTGTCCGTCCGTCCGTCTGCCCGTATGTATGAACGCAAGGATCTGAGAACCTTTTAGAGCTAGAGACTTGAAATTTTAGCTGCAGGTCCTCCTAGTGCCTGCGCAGATCGAGTTTGTTTCCGATATTCGATAAAACCCTTGATGTTGCTGTTTCTTTAGTTTGCCAGATTACCAGCATGCTTGGTGATGACTTCAGAGGAAACACGAATTGGCATTACAATTCAACATAAATCGGCCTTAAATTCATTCTGCCCACACGTAGTCAGACACAAGCGAATCAAAAGGAGAGAATCACCCACACACGCACTCTGAGGCAGACACAGTGTTCGAGATTTACGGTCTTCCAGGCCTGGCTGCCACTTCTTGGGCTGGCTCACACTTTCTGATGCAACTGTAGTTCGCGGCCCAGTTTAAAAAAAGTTATTTACGGCTAAATTTCGTTGTTTTGAGGATGGGGTTGTTGGGAGCATTGTTAGTGTCAAGAATACCTTGGCGCATTTTGGTATAGTTCTGTTAATTTATTTTTGAGCAGTACAATTTGGCGTAAGCTGAAAGTCATTTTGCATTGCTGGCTTTATAATGGTGCAGCGTTATTTGAAAATTATATTAACAAGTAAGAGGTTCTAGTCGGTGGCATCCGACTAGGGGATACCCTGAACCCTCTTCTTCCAACACCTTATGCAGATATATATACTATTCTAGAAGCTACATGTCAAGTTTGGTGACTCTAGCTCTTATTACTTTACCAAAATTTCTTAAAAAACAGGATGTCGATATCGATTCTTATCGATTGCTTGGAAACGGAGTAAGTTATCGATTATCGGACTCGATCTGCGTAGGAGCTAGGAGCACCTACATCTAAAATTTCAAGTCTCTAGCTCTTATAGGTTTAGAGATCCTTGCGTTCATACATACGGACAGACGGACGGACGGACAGACGGACAGACGGACGGACAGACAGACGGACATGGCTAGATCGACTCGGCTATTGATGCTGACCAAGAATATATATATTTTATGGGGTCGGAGATTCTTCCTTCTGCCTGTTACATACATTTACATTTTGCACGAAAACATTATACGCCTTTTACCCATTTTTAATGGGTTCAGGGTATAAAAATACCTTTGCATAGAAATTATTCAAAATTAATAAATAGTGTTCACCAGCCATACGAATATCAAGCACTGGAAAATAAATTTCGTTATCAATGTATTTGCTGTACTAAATTATGGTTCATTAAGCGCACTCAAAGCACTCTGTTTCAAATTGTATGTGCAGGTGGGCAAATATTGCATGACATAGTTTATTTATTTATCCTGATGGCACCTGATGAGATATCTATTCACTTGCGCCGGCTGCTTGAACGTTTTTTTGACAGCAACGGCTGTCAGCATAATATTGTTAAACTCATTTAAGGATAATTGAATACTAATTTGAACGCTTCGATTGCCTC
Organism: Drosophila ezoana; assembly: GCA_035045725.1. Taxonomy (NCBI): domain Eukaryota; kingdom Metazoa; phylum Arthropoda; class Insecta; order Diptera; family Drosophilidae; genus Drosophila; species Drosophila ezoana. The sequence goes on along the minus strand of JAWNOU010000197.1, from coordinate 333,381 downwards.
ACAACTTATTGAACAATTGAGTTTTGACAGGTGCTCTGGGCATTTTGGCTTACATAGCAAAAATGGACGTGTGCGTGTGTTTCGTTTGCATACCAGCGTCGCCTTGGCTGTCATTCACAACTGGCTGACAAATTGTTCTCGAACTCGACTGACATGCTGGCATTAGAACGCAGAAGTGTCTAGCCTTACGGTATGGGCTTGCCCCGATTCGCTTAGATGGTTGACACTTTTTCAAATGAAAACGTCTGAGAAATATATTTAAGCTGGGAGCTAAGCTTAAAATGATTTAAGTTTTGAAAACCTAACAGAGGCAGTGTTTAAAAAATTCCTGCTGCTGTGCTGCTCAAACCTTTCCGCTGTCCGGCGGTTGTCCGTCCTGACTGATTCGCTCTCTTGGACAACTTTTGCCAAGAGCTAAGCGGTCCTTTTATGAAAACTTCCACAAACGCGCCCAGGTGCAAAAACATTTTACTTAAAGTTTAATGTCAGACGAAGTGAAAGTTTCATTTGCGGTTTTCTTGAATGGTTAAAAGCAAGAAGATGAAATAAAATGGGAGACTGAGTTACAAAATTACTTATACCTACTGTCACTGAGGGCTCCCCTAGGATGTTCCCGAGTTTTTTTGCAGCAACCGCGCAGTTTCTTTAGCTGCTTTTAGTCTTCTCGTTAGTTTCGCAGTGAGAAGAGGTCAAGGAGCACCCACTCGTGTGCAAAACGGATATTCACATTTAGAGAAAAAGTTTATTCCGGTCAGGCAAATCAAACTTGCATATTTCAATAAGAGCATACGACATGCATACACACCCGTGCTTCAGAGCCTTTGAATATTTGCGTATTCTTAAACTGAGTGCTGTGTTTTTTTGATCTTTTTTTCCTTTCCTTTACCCCATACATGTATTTATGTGTAACCAGTAACTTCGGTTTTTCTAGTCAGAATTTTATTAAATGGCGTACAAAACGTATACCTAGGCGCAAGGCTCTACCTTTAACAATACGGTTTTCTTATTTTGGTTAAAGTAGCGGCTATCCAAAATTAAAATAACATATTTTTTTTTATGTGTAGATGCATTAGTGAGGAGTCCGCCCAAAAGCCGACATAGAGGTTAGGCCAAAGCCTGCGAATCCGGTTCATCAGACTGTCGCCAGGCCGTCTAGAGGAGGATGTGACAAAATGACGAGGGAGGGTGTGATAAATGATGGCTCAATAATCGTTTGCCTTGACATGTTTGCATCTGGGGCACTCCGCACTCAGTTGGAAAAAGGTTGCCTCTGATTCCGACAGTAGCCAACTTTGCAGCAGACTTGTTTCTGCTGCTGCAAGTTCCGGCCTCGGACTGAGACCCAATTTGCACGTTCCTTCATTGCCCAGTTTCAATTCTGTGTGTAGGCTTGGCTCTGTGCATAGAATATGTATTTATGCATGTGTATACGTATTTGAATATGATGAATTATTGTTTGTTTAATGCAATATGATTCCAGGTCGTATCTACTGTGCTTCTGTGTCTCATTCTCTAGCTCTGTTTCTGATTCGACTCGTCTCATTTTTTGATAAATATGTAATTTCCCTTGGCGACAAATAGAAGTTTTCTTTTCGTGAAATTTCTGAGACGGCACATTTACTTACATTTACAAAATTTAATTATTTCCAACCAAAGGAGGAATTCAATTGAATTTACACATTTTAAAAAATGATTTACAATGTATATACTCCAAACTTAAAACTATAACTTACAGGTTGAATATAAATTTTTAAAAATATATATATTTTTCAATTTATTCAATTGAATTTACACATTTTAAAAACACATTTAAAAAAATTTACAATTTTAAATCATATGTACTCTAAACTCAAGACTTAAGCTAACAGGTTGTAAATATATTTTTCTTGCTAGAGTTTGTAATTTAAAATTGAATTTCAATTTACAAAAAAATTACAATTTAAAAAACATCAAAATGATTTTTATAAATTTTGTAAATTTATGAAATAGTTAAAACTGCAACAAAGTAATTGTTTTGATATAGATATGCGATAAAAATAATTTTTTTTTTTTTATACAATATATGATAAATAAATTGTTCTGAATGGTCGCCGTAAATAAACTGTGGACTTAAAAATAAAATGGGCGTGTTATGATACAAATTTAATGTATTAATTAGTAGAAGAAGGAATATATGACGATATATATTTTGAGATAATGGAAAAGATGGCTCGTGGACATTGAAGTGTTCGTAATATAAATTCACAATAGAGGAAAGCTTATTAAAATAAATGTTCAGCCTTATTAGTGCGACACCCTGCTAAATTGATTTTTTGGGAGCCACACGTGCGCATTAGCAAAGAATATCAAAAAGCGGAGAGCACAATCGTACGATTGCCCCGTAAAAGCTCTGCTTAGCAGGCGTACAGCAAGCTGCAGAATTTATCAGTCGATCATGAGTCGAGAGTTCTTGCGCCGAAGAGACGTCTCAACTTAAAGTTATTTTTCTTATATGTGTAAATATAAGAAAATAACCCGGAGTCAGCAAACAACGGGTGTCCCGTCGTTAGTAGAGCTTATCCTCTAACGCATCGCGAAACAACCGATTTGGCATCCGGCACATAGTGTTAATAAAGTCGCTTCTAAACGCATGACGCGATTAAAGAGACACACTTTAATGTGGAATTTCCCGAAACCCCGTCTTAACGTGCACCTTCATCACATAAGGTAACAACAGTGAAATTTTCAGCTTCTTAGCTCTTACGGTTTGCGCTGTGCGTTGATCACCGATCAGTCTGTCAATAAGTCAGTCAGTCGATCAGTCAGGACAAACAGTTTTCTATATAGAGATAAAACGAACTTGCTTGAAATATAAAAGACGTCAAATGATAAATTGAAATCATGTCACAAAATGAGCAGCACATAATGTCAACCAATATCCATGCCATGTCAGGATCAAAATATACAACGACTTCAGCCACTGCATCAACGTTTTCATTTTCAACCTCAATGTTATTAAAGAGCATTAAGATTAAAATAATAAATATTTACTTAGCTGCGTAAAATGGCAGCAGTTGAGAACGTGCCCTCTTGATTGCCAGCCCATATCGTAATTGCCGATAAACTTGATGCCATTAAACTTAGTGCTGTCTAGTTAGGTTGACAAAGTGTTTTTTAAATAGTCAGTTAACACCCCTACCTTCCTTCTCCTTTTCACTTGATAATGTGTGCTGAGTATCCTACAAGCTTGCTATTTGAGCCTTTAACAACTTTACATTTGTGGCACATACGAATAGCGCTGACCTTTCGAATAAATATACAGGATATGTCGAACACCTATCCCCTCCCCCATGCAAGGAACACACGAAACTTTGGCTAGCTCATGCGTTTGCCTTCATTAGCCTTGTGCGCAAGCATCAGCAAAATGCATTTAACTTTGGAAAATATCGTAAAAACATTACCTAACGACGAGTCCATGTACTCGAACTCTGCCTGATTGGGAGCTATTAATTTTAGATGAATAACCTGCAACTTTGCAGGTTTTCCCCAACAATAAGAATGATTTAACACTTATATTTAAATAAATTTAAACTCATATTTCGTCAGATTATGTAAATGTAATATTGTTGCTATCTGCCAATAAAAAACCTTTCTTTTTATGTTAAGGAAAAATTCAGTTCGTTTTTATTATCCTGTAATGGACTGAGGAATATTAATCCATAATATTAGGAGTATTTTCGGCGATAGAAACTATATATATGTAGGACAAGACCAAAAATCAGTGTCCGTTGTTTCTTCACTTATTTTATAGCTTTTCATTTTTGTGTTAAATGGCAGGCGGCACAATATGTTATTATATCAGACTTGCCCTTAAATTATAAAAAAAAAGAACTGTAATATATTTAGGAATAAAGAGATTTTTAAAGATTTTTTAGTCAGCATGCTTCCTTGATTAAATTTCAATTATAAAATTCCTACATAACGTTTTTCTAATAAATGATATGGTGATGAGGTGTGGTGGTAATGGGTTTTAATGCACGTAATAATATTTAATTTAAATATTTAATGTTCTTCCATTTGGCAATGTTGCAAGAACATAGTTTTTACACTGTCCGTGCTTTTGCTTTTCAAATCGGCTTTTCCATATTATTTATTCGCTGTGTTGTTGGAAGTCTCAGATATTTGAAAGTATATATATGCATGTATATCTTAACACATGTATGTGTGTAAAACGTTTAATTATCACATTTATTTAAGAACAGCCTGTGATATTGCTTTCTTGCTTTTATAAAATGTTTTATTTTGATTTAAATAATGTTTTTGTAGTCTGTTTATATTATTTTCTTATCTCTTTTAAAAATTTCTGTATGGTCTTTCTAGCCAGTGTTAGGAAGATGAACAAATTTTAAAATTAATATTTTTGCCTAAATACTTCAGTGATGTCGCGTGCCAAACGAAGCTGGAGTTGCAATGCAAATGCCAGTGCAAGTGTTCTATTCTGAACGGATTACATAGATTAGAACTTAGATATCAGAATCTTACTGCAGTCTTTCCTCCTACGGCCTACGAACTCAAGACAGTAATGAGCTTAACATTTAAAAAATGGCGGCAACATGCCAAATACAATGTGCCCGTACATTCAAAAGGCAAACATACATACTTTCAGAATATACTAAACAATCGATATCTTAATTCGCCCCGTAACAAATGATTTGCGTTGAAATTGATGGTTCGTCTTAGATAAGAAAGATGAATTTATTATTGTCATATAACATTTTCAAACGAAATAAAACTTGTCATTGCTTATTTAAATGCCAAAATGAACTTTCGTCTCGTAACTTATCAACATCCACGCAGAAGCCATATCTAATTTTTCACAATTAGTGTGTCAGTCACTAACACCTTATGTAAACATACATACATATCTGCCATATTATGTACATATGTATGTATATGCATAGTTTACGTGTACGCAGTGAATCGCATGAATCTCGCCGTACGTTCTATGTTCATTAGTGCACACAGCAGCAGAAGCCAGGCTAGGGGTATGGCTCTGGTTGTGAATGTGGATTTGCTCCAGAAACGTTTCATTATTTTTCATTATGTACATTACTTATTGTGCCTTGTACTGTGCTAAGAATCCCTGCAATTATTTAATTAATAAATAAGCGTTGAGATCGTCGAGCGTGTTGTGCGCTTTTAGTTCATATCGGGCTTGCCAGCAGCAGCGAAAACATACAAATATTGGCAGTTTAAAAAAATCATATCTATGATTATCCTAATAAAACTTGTAATCCTTGAGACTAAGCACCTAAAGGAAAACCGAGCATCTATTGCATCTTCCGTCCATCTCTATATATAAGCCGGGTTTCCATACTGAATGACTCACTGACTGATTGGTGATCAATGCACAGCCCAAATCTTGTGTGATTGAGGTGAACGCTAAGTCGGGGTTTTAGGAAATTTCATCGGCAAGTGTAAAACAATCGCGAAAAACGTTTGGATGAAAATTTTTGTTTACCATTCGATCGAGCAAGAGCGTTGTTTGATTTCATTCGAGGGGTGTTTCACATTTTTAAGATTATAAATTTGGGTTAATGGTTAGAAGGGTGAAGTTTTATTTTTCGTTCGATGGCCTCAAACTTAACTTCAAAGCACTTCATAAAAATGAAATAATTACAAGTTTTAGAGATTTTGGAAAGTCCACCCGCAACTGTGGAAATTTAGCGGCATAATGTTGCATGCAACTTTTTTGTTTACCATTGGATCGGCATCAAATTTAGTTTCAGAGATATTTGTATAATTTATTTGATAGGCTTTTCACGATAACCACTGCTTGTAGATTAACAACCTTCTTTTATGTCGGGTAAAATGCAGGTCGGCTTCAAAATACTTACCACAAGACTTAAATGGGCGGAAACCGCTTATTCCAACTTATGGTCTTTTATTCGATGTAATTAAACATAGTTTTATAAAGGTGGAGGCCAAGATGGTAGGGACACAATTAGTTTTTCCACGGGCGCAAAGTAATATCTAACATTTTTAGCACAAAACTGGCCGGATAAGTCCGGGAAAACCCCGGTAGTCTATTATATTCGGAAGATCAGGTATTCGACGGGGGGACAACTGAGATTTATAAAACCAATTAATATTATTCTTATTAAAACAAGAATTTTATAAAGGGCTTTCCAAAAATTTTAGTTTTTGTTTTAAAACGAATCGATTTCATGGTGCTTCTAATGTAAAAAGAAATTCATTTATTTAAACAAAGATTATTTCGGAAAATTATTCCATATTTAAGCAAACCATGTAACAACCATTTCCCTCTCATTTTAAAGGGTGTGCCTATGTCGCCTGTTTAAACTTATTCATAGCAGTTTGAAAGCTAAAGTCCATTCGTTCCCCAAAACTCTTCCATCTACAAGCCGCTTAGTTGTGAGCTTCATAAAGCTTATATTGTCAGCTATGTGTGCTCGAAATGCATTTTTTGTCATATTATATTAAATCAAAATGGAAACTTATTTATTATAAAAATTGTATCCAATTTGCGAGTACTCAACGTACGTAAGCATTTTGCATTAATAAGGCCAATTTAGTGAATCAAAGCCTGAATACATATACAAAATTCTGCCGAACATTTTATGACCTTGCATAGGGTATTATAACTTTATCTCAAAATGTGTAACGCATAGAAAGAGATATCTTCGACCCCATAAAGTGTATATACATACATAGTTCGAGCCGAGTCGAGATAGCTATGCCCGTCTGTCCGAATGTCTGTTTCTATGCGAACTTGTCTCTCAGTTTTAAAGCTATCGAAATGAAACTTCGCATACGTCACCTTATTTGTTGCACGCAGTACATATGGCTGGATCGGACCTCTATATCATATAGCTAAGATAGAAAATTAAGTTGATGTATAATAAGCTTTTTGTTTATAAAGATATTTTGACCAAATTTAGATTGTTTTATGAAACATTTTTTTATGTTTTTCAAGATGTATTGACCAAATGCCCAGGCATTAATATGTTCCACTATTCTCAAAAATCGTATCTACATTGGAACGTTATATCGTATAGCTTCCATAGGATCGATCGGTCGAAAATGATGTTCTTGTATGATAAACTTTTTTTTTATTTAAGATATCTTAACCATACTCTGCATTAACAATTTTCCCTGTGCTTCTTAGATACGGGCAAAGCATTATGAACATTATGGAAAGGATCGATCTGAAAGGGTTTAAGTGCCGAAGATAGCCCTTCTTTCTCGTCTATTATGAAGTTGAGAAGCTACATTCCCTATTTTTAAGATGAGCAAAATATAAAGAACATAAAATATTTATATAAAATTTGATAAAATGTTATTAAAATTTTCCCTAATCTGTTCATTGTATCTGCAGAGCTGAATCTACCTACCCCACACCCTATCACTCGCAATGTCCCTCTGAGGTGACAATTTAAACACGATTAATGCCATAAGATAATGATGTTGATTGTGGTACTCCACGCTCCGTTCATCAGCAATTCGCCATACATCAAACGCAGGCTCTACTTGAGAATAAACGATAAAACAAACGCATTCTCTATCATATTGAGACGACTCTCTTGTGCTCCCCTAACAATTCTAGCAATGCACCACCTCGGCCCTAACGTGGCACCCGTTGCACTTGCTCTGAAATTTTAAGCGCATAGCGTTTTATTTCCATCATAACTCTTCTGCTAGTGCATTGAGTGCGACACGTGGGGCGTTGGTGTTTCTGCAGCCCACATTCACGATTTGTGTGTCCTTTTCATTTTGCACTTGAATAACGACGTTGCAGTTGCCATGAATGCCTAAGACCGAATGAATTCTTAAGCATCGTTTCACTGATTCTGCATTGACAGCCGTTGCTGATGGTAGGGACTGATGACCTTAAAGTCTCGGTATAAATGCTACAATAAATATTGTTTCACGTTAAGCGGAGAAAACGAATAAAAATGTGTTCCCTGAAGCCATTTGGCAAAATTTATACATTGGGGTATGGAACTTAACAATTTATTTTGCCAGCATCCAAAAATTAAATACTAAGTACGCTAACATTAACAGTTGTTTTTAACAACAAAAAAAAAAAACACATTTTTACCAAAAATAAAACAAATTTTCCTTTCCCCACCCCCCAAATTTTTTAATATTTTCTTAACTCCAAAAATCACCACTCCTCTATTTCCCCCATATTTTCCCCAAAAAACACACAAAAAAAAAAAAAATCTCCCCCCCCCCACCACCCCTTTTTTTTTTTTTACACACACTTTTCTCCCCCAACAAAAATAAATTTATTAACCACACTTTTCCCCCCCCCAAATAAATTTTACCCCCCACCACCCACATTTTTCCCCACAATTTATCCCCCCTTAACTTTACTAAACATTTTTCTTTTTTTTTTTTTCCCCCCCCCCTAAAACCCCTCCCAACAAAAAAACAACATTTTTTTTTTTTATTTTTTATTAATATTATTCCTACTTAATATTACAACCAAAAAACACCCCCACTTTTTTTTATTTTTAAAGTAAATTTTTTTCCTTTACTATATTATTTTTTTCTTCCCGGAGCCTTTCCCCTTTCCAAACAATAGATAAACAAGTAGAAGGTTCTAGTCGGGAGCTCCCGACTAGGGGATACCCTGAACCCTCTTATTCCAACACCAAATGCAGCTCTCGCTAATAGATAGAGAGTAGTCAAGTTTGGTGACTCTAGCTCTTATTATTTACCAAAATTGCTTAAAAACGGGATTTCGATATAAATTTTTATCGATTACTTGGAAACGGGGCAAGTTATCGTTTATCGGAAACAAACTCGATCTGCGTAGGAGCTAGGAGCACCTACATCTAAAATCTTCATATTATATATTTAATAAAAAGTCTCTAGCTCTTATAGGTTCTGAGATCCTTGCGTTCATACATACGGACGGACGGACGGACGGACAGACAGACGGACATGGCATGACGGACATTTGCATTTTGCACAAAAACATAATACCCCTTTTACCCATTTTTAATGGGTTCAGGGTATAATAACTTTATCCAAACATTTTATAGAATTAAAAATCTAAAAACATTCAAATTTTATGCTGTCAATAAAGTGTTTTTACACGAAGCTTTATTACTAAATAACAATGTAAGGAGACCGGAATATGTTTTATTTAATATTTTGTGTGGCGGCCATTAGCATCATTGATACAATAAGGTTTTGAATATAAGGTTTCTGGAATCTTCTGCCATTCTTCCAGTACAGCAGCTTTTAAATCAGTTTTTGATTTAGGACTTCGCTTTGCGACTTTTTTTTTCAAGCGTCAGCAATATGCGTGGGATAGTACTCTGATGGGAACATTGACAGTGGCGTGATATTTAGGGTGAATTGTTTATGTCTACCAAAGGGGACAGTTTGATCTTGACCAATGTCGATGTTATCACCAGGCTTTTTGTTTACAATATTAGACATGTTTATACTTAAGTATACTTATAAGTATGCTTGTGTGCTAAGTTATGTTAAAGGGTGGGTGCGACTATGGATTTGTCACTCCCCCAACCATTAGAAAAGTGCCTGTCCTCAGGTGTTTAAGTTTGGGTATAGTGTAACATTTTCTTCTTTTTTAATTGGTGTATCTTCTACTATTTCAGGTGTTTGTTCTACTTTTGGTTTTTATTTATTATTATTAATTTCTTAGGTATGCCTTTGAACTTATATGTTAAATATAGTGTTAAACTTATTAATATGATTACAAATATGGTTATTGTAATTATCTGGAATACATTATTAAATTTTGTGTGTTCAATTATAATTTGTTTCGTTTGTGCAAACGAAAGTGGTTCAAATTTTATAACATCATTGCTTACATAAATGTTTTGAGTATAATCTAACATGTTGTTTGAAATTGAAATTTTATTAATTTGCAGTGAACAATTAAAGATTTTTATTAAATTGTTTCCTTCTATTGATATTTCGTTATTTATACAATTGTGGTTTAATATAGTTTTTGGTAAATTCCAAGTTAAAATTATATTTGGTTCTACATAGTTGATTTGAAAATTTTTAAAAGTTTTAGTATAACTACATTCTGATGTTATTTGGTTTAAAATTCCTGTCATACATTCATTATTAATTAATTTTTTTGTTTCTTTGCTATAAACTTTTTTGTCTTGTGTAAAATATTTTTCATGAGCTATTTCTGTCAAAATGTCATTATTTTCATCTGGGTATGGAATTATTCTAAATACCGGGTTTTTTATTATTTCTCGAGGAATATGGGATATTATCAGTATTTCGTTTGTATCTGATTTAAACCAAGTAGAAGTTTTTACATTTAACAATTTCTCAGAGTTGACATGCAACAAATAGTCATGTTTTAATAATTTCGGGTTAAAAATACCTAATCATGGGAGCTGCATTCCCATCTCTATATCTTCTATATATTCTGTAAAGTGTTGTAAGTTAAATATAAGCATATTTAATTTCTTTCCTTTTTCTGTCTCTTGATTTAGTTCGTTCATGATTTCTATTCCATTGTTTATAACTTCTATTATGTGATTTAATTCATTAACCTGAACGGTGTTCTCTGCTAAGCTGCTTATTTTTCGTTCAATTTCTGTTTTGTCTTCTTGGTCTAATGTTCCAAATAAGTATTTGTATGCTGTTCCTACTATGTTTATGAAACCTCTTTTGCTGCGTTTGGCTATTTTTAAGCCGTTTATTTCTCTGTTTAACTTTTCTACTAGGTATTCGATTTGTATTAGGTTATTAAATTCTTTAGTTTGTTCGATTAAATTGTTAAAAGTTTCTTCGGTTTTTGTTGTGTTAACCGTTAAACAATGGTATTCGTAATTTTGTCGGAATGTCTATGGTTCCTGTTTTAAATATGAGATAACCGTTATGGGCTTTAATAGGATTAATTTCAATGCTTTGTGCATTTATATGGTTTATAGTTATTGATAGTAATATTATAAGAATTAGTTTAAGCTGGTGCTTGTATGTTCTGGTCGCTGTCTGTTGTTGACCTGTAATTGTTATATTTACTTTGATTAGTCTTCTTTTTCTTTTTATACCCTGAACCCATTAAAAATGGGTAAAAGGGGTATTATGTTTTTGTGCAAAATGCAAATGTATGTAACAGGCAGAAGGAAGCATCTCCGACCCCATAAAGTATATATATTCTTGATCAGCATCAATAGCCGAGTCGATCTAGCCATGTCCTTCTGTCTGTCCGTCCGTCCGTCCGTCCGTATGTATGAACGCAAGGATCTCAAAACCTATAAGAGCTAGAGACTTGAAATTTTAGAGAAAGTTATCGATTATCGGAAACAAGCTCGATCTGCGTAGGCACTAGGAGGACCTACAGCTAAAACGTCTCTAGCTCTTATAGGTTCTGAGATCCTTGCCGTTATACATACGGACGGACGGACAGACTCGGCTATTGATGCTGGTCAAGAATATATATACTTTATGTGGAGATGCTTCCTTCTGCCTGTTAGATACATTTACATTTTGCACAAGAACATAATACCCATTTACCCATTTTTAATGGGTTCAGGGTATAAAAATGTTTCATCTGGTCCAAGCCATTTGCTCTGGTGTCGGTTAAGTTTGGTATCCTGGACTTCGTTACGCGCTGAAAACACGCGGTGCTGGTAATTTTCGAGGGTAAATTAGGACTGGTGACGTGTGTCGTGGGCTTCCGGACATGTCATTGACCAGGCCATGACACATGGTCTGAAACCTGCTCTTGTCCCGTCTAGCACAGACTCCTGCCAGTAGTGGCTGACATCCCAGTCTGATAGCATAATTTAGTAGGCAAATGACGTGGGCGCTCGTTAATTTTTGTATTTCATAAGCCGACGGCCAGGGCTTGACGCATATAAATTTGGATTGTGAAGGTTGGCAGCAGGGCAGACTCAACGCTCAACGAGACACTTAAATAAATTTATCTTATCCCTCGTTACAAAAGGTTTGCACCCTCTTGCGTTTGTGACTTTCAAGTTCAATAATTACTCTACAATGCCCATGACTGGGTCTCATTACCATCGGCTGTGGCAGTGGCATCGGTATCATCAAGATGAACATCATGTACTTAATTTAAACGCATTCATTTTATTGCAATGCGCTTTTCATGCGGCCCGTTTACTTGCCCCATCATGCGGGCTGCGGCTGACAAAAATTGTTGCATACATAAGTAGGCTTGAGGTTCTGCCTTAAAGTTGTTTCTTATTTGGTTGGCCTCGCATGTCTTACATTGTGAGTGGTTGGAATTTTAATAATTTATAATTAATAATTAAAAAGAGGGTTCTATCCCATTTCAAAAGTTTTTTTATTGTATATACATAGCATCCAAATTGATGTATGGCTACACGAGGATCTATGAGAAATGATAAAAAACAGAATTTCGAATATCTATTTAATAAATTTAATGGAAACAAAGATAGTTATAAATGATTTGAATCAAACTCAAACTGCACGTTTCAGTCTCAGGGCACACCATGAAACCCTGTTGTCCCATTTTCAATGGATTCAGATGATAAAAATGTTTACAACATATAATTTTCAAACGGAATTTTCCTTAATACAATTAATACATGTTTTTACTTTTCGCCTTTAAAACCACTTTGTGTCTCCAACTACATTAACTACACTTTATTCAAAGCTTTAGGCATTTACGTAACCTTTGACTTAATCGAAGCGAACCTGGAACAGGTTCCCCCATTTTCGCGGAAACGGTCAACTACAACCACTCCAAGCGCCAGCCACCAAACATTTACGGGATCAACCCGAACCGACAGACACAGACACCATGCACCAACAAGCTGGAGCTCGACCCAAATATCATTTAACACGCAATTAAGCAAAATCGCTTAAATACAAGAGTGAATAGAGCCGAGCACGTTGAACGTCCATGGACAAACAGACAAGTTGGTCATAGGGGCGCTGGAAAAACAACTGTGGGCCACATCGAAAGTGAAATATGTAAGTGAAGTTGTGCGTTGGTGGGGGAGTGGCCTACCGAGACTGCGTGTTAAACACATGCGTGCTAAAAAGGTGGGAGTGTTGTTAGCCTATTAATAACTGGTGGCGAACTTGATTTATCATAATAATCGTTGGTAGTGAATATACAAGTCTCCGATTTGTTATACAACCCATATGCATAATAAAAGCTTAATGCAAAACGGAAAGTCAAAACAAGTAAGAGGTTCTAGTCGGGAGCTTTCGACTAGGAAATACCCTGAACCATCTTCTGCCAACACCAAATGCAGATATCTATACTATTCTAGAAGCTACATGTCTAGTTTGGTGACTCTAGCTCTCATTATTTACCAAAATTGCTCAAAAGACAGGATGTTGATATCGATTTTTATCGATTGCTTAGAAACGGAGTAGTTTATCGATTATCGGAAACAAACTCGATCTGCGTAGGCACTGGGAGGACCTACAGCTATTTCAAGTCTCTAGTTTTTATAGGTTCTGAGTTCCTTGCGTTCATACATACGTACAGACGGACAATCGGACGGTCGGACGGACAGACACACGGACATGGCTCGATCGACTCGGCTATTGATGCTGATCAGGAATATATATACTTAATGGGGTCGGAGATGATTCCTTCTGCCTGTTACATACATTTACATTTTGCACAAAAACATTATACCCCTTTTACCCATTTTTAATGGGTTCAGGGTATAAAAAAAAAGTTACTTTGGCAGGGTTCTTACTCGCACCTAGTCGTACTACTTGCTGCCGTCTTTACCTAACAGCCACACCAATAATTGAGTCTTATTGAGAAAACAGTTAAAATAGCAGCACAGGAAACAATACAATCGCAATTGCAATGCTGTTGTAGAATTCGAAGCATGAATATGTGTGTGTACATGTATACAGAAATTCTTGGAATTTGCGCTAGCTGCAAACACGTGTTTCTTAACCGATTTTAATGAAATTTTGTACAGTATATCTTATTGTACCAGAGAATATTTGTGTATTCTCAAAAAGTTAATTGCATTAAAATTGTAGTTTAAATTGTTGGGCAATACAACTTGGGCTATTAACTTGATTTATAGCTATGAGGTAGTAGCGGGGAGGTGGCGATAGGTATAAAATGAAAAATACTTGATATATTTAGATTTAAATCGATTACTTGGAAACGGGGCAAGTTACGGAATATCGGAAACAAACTCGATCTGCGCGTCACTTGGAGGACCCACAGCTAATTTCAAGTCTCTAGCTCTTATAGGTTCTGAGATCCTTGCGTTTAAACATACGGACGGACGGACAGACGGACGGACAGACAGACGGACATGGCTAGATCGACTCAGCTGTTGATGCTGATCAAGAATATGTATACCTGTTACATACATTTGCACTTTGCACAAATACATTATACCCTTTTTACCCATTTTCAATGGGTTCAGGGTTTAGCTGTAGGTCCTCCTATTACATGCGCCGTACGAGTGTGTTTCCGATAATCGATAACTTACTCCGTTTTCATGCAATCGATTAAAATCGATATCGACATCATGTTTCTTAAGCAAATTGGGTAAATAATTAGAGCTTGAGTCACCAAACTTAATATGTTGCTTCTAGAATAGTATATATATATCAAGTATCTTTAATTTCATACCTATCGCCACCTACCCGCTACCACCACAAAGCTATAAATCAAGTGAGTAACCCAACTTGTATTGCACACCAATATTAGCCACAATTTAAATGCAATTGACTTTTTGAGAAGTCATAAATAGTCTATGGTACAATAATATATACTGTAGAAAATTTCATTCAGATCAGTTAAGAAACACTCAAAAGTTATGTGCTTTGACTGTGCACGTTTTAGCAGCAACTAGCGCAAATTCCAAGAATTTCTGTATACATTTACACACACACATTTATGCGCTTCTGCTTTGAATTCTATCAGCAGTTGCAATTGCGATTGTATTGTTTTCTGTGCAGCTATTTTAATTCTTTTATTTTCTCAATAAGACTCAATTATTAGTGTGGCTGTTGAGTAGAGGCGGTGGCAAGTAGTGCGGTCAGTTGCGATCTCGAACCCTGCCAAGGGAACTTTTTATTTTGTTTTTTTAATTTATCTTAATTAATACGAACGAGCGCGTAGCGCGAGTAGCATTTGGTGTTGGAATAAGAAGGTTCATTGTAACCTATAGTCAGAAGCTCCCGACTAGAACCTCTTACTTGTGTAATTTATAATAGACAAAGGGCATTCAGTGCAGAGCTCTGCGAACGCCAAATAATTTTGCTATCTTAAAGCCAACTAGAAATTTCATTATTTTACATGATTAATTCTATCGGAATATCTCACTCTATGTCAAAACAGACCTTAAGAATTGACATACCATTTTAAAGAAAATTTTGACATTTTGATTACATATGATTATATAGTTTATAAATCCCCTCAACGCGATAGAAAAAAATAATAAAATTTGTATACTAGGAATATAATTACTTTTTTATGGAATGTTATCTTGAGCAATCTAATATTTAACTTTCTGTCAATAAAACCTAAAATATTGTAAAATATATTATATATTTAAATTGAGTAAATAAAATAAATGAAATATTTAACCGAACTTATGAGCCTAAACTTTAAAAAAGGTTTTTTTTTATTAGTGTTATATAATATGTTGGTCTACAATGAATAGCAAAAAATTAAACTTTTTAAACCAATTTAGCTCAAATAATTGATAATTATAATTATTTTCATATGTATATTTTCAACAAAAATACATATTATTAAAAACTCGCTATTTTAAGTATCACTATGCGCCCTACAAATATGAAAAATCCTATCAATATCGCACCACTATATCATAGCTTTCAAAGGCTTGATCGGTTGAAAAGTATAATCTTTTATGGTTTGTTTTTGTTTATCAAGATACCTTACCAAAATTAGACACTTATTACTATGATACTCATATATATGCAAAATATTATGATCATACCACCATATGATGTTGTTGCCATAGGAAAGATCGGTCCAAAAGTAGGTTCTTATATGGCAAAATATGTGTTCTGTTTTTCAAGATACTTTCATTAAATTCAGCATTTACGTGCTTCACTATTCTCACATATCTGTAAAAGGATTATGCTTTATAACTGCTAGTCCCAATTGAACAGGCTGCAAAAACGAAAATATTAAACAAGAGCTACTTGCTGTCGGCTATTTCCATAGGATGTCCACCGTTAAAGGATAACAGTGGTCAACTATGGTATTAATCCATTTTGGGGACTGAAAGCTATGTGGAACATCATCAACATGCGATATACATGTGTAATTTATTTTGAATTTGTTTACTTTTGACAATATTTAATAGTTAACTTTTTTATAATTAAAACTTGTTGCACAATAAGGCACATACAAATATTAGTTGATAAACTTTTTTTGTTTATCAAGATATCTTGAAAAAACTCTGCATTTGTTAGTTTTACTTTGTTCTTAATATATGTATATGCAATATCCTAACCACACCGGACTACTATATCATATAGCTGCCTAAGACCGATCGGTCGAAAGGTTGGGTCTGCAAGGGTATACTTCACGCCGAAGATAGCCCTTCTTTTTGGTTATTTTCTCTTCATATTAACATAATAAACGTGGGGTACAACCCCATGATAAAGCTTTACAAACATTGGTTTTAATTGTACGATCAGCAAATCGACATTGTTACTTGCTTAGAAACAGCTGTCACAACTTTTTTGAATGGTTGTTGTCCAGAGATCTCGTGGTTTTTTTGGGAAGACGTCAGAAATAGGCAATGGATTTTCTCGAAAAATATCAACCCACATAAATGTTTGTGCTTGGCTTACTGAATGCCAAGTTCATTGTGCTCTGTCATTTCTTCTGTGTGTGTGTCAAGGCCATCCGCCGACTGGCTGCTCCCTTGGCCACATCCGCAGACGTGTGTGTGCAAAGACTGACCTAATGCCCATTTACAGTGTGCTGCAAAGTTCTTTTTACATTTTCGGGCAGCAGCAGCCTCTAAAAAAATGTGTTAACTTTATCTAAATTGTTAAAACATTTACAAAACGACCTCACGTCCGAAATTTCTGCTTCCTGCCCGCCGCTCTCCTTTAGCTGTACATTTTGTGAACCAACTCCGAACCGAAAGCTGAACCCGAGCCACGGTCAAGACGTGTGTGATGAACACACCAGCGTTTCTACGTGTTTCGCTGGGGCGGCTGTCGGATTTTCTTGTTTCATTGCTGTCTGAGTTTTATTGGCTCGCCAACATTATCTTTATGGCACGTTTCATGAAGGTCAACCCTTCTTATTTCCTTTTCTTTTCATTTTCCGGAATTTTGTTGTGCCCTTTTTTGTCGAGCAGCACGCACTCTGCATATTGAGACATGCACTCTAACGTTGTCTGTCACTGAAACTGCTAACGACCTTAATACATATGTATAAATGCACAATGATGAACATGATGGGCTTCAACCGTTGAGTTTTATGCTTAAATCTGACAAGAAACTTGAGTACAAGCGAACCAGACTCATACATCTATACACATTTGTACATTTATTTCCAAATTAAATTTCAATAGAATACTTTGTTATACAAATATGAAAATATTACGCAGTATAGATCAAATCGCATTACTAATTTCATTCTATTTTCATACCTAATACACTGTATATTCAGCTGTTGAAGACTTAAGACAATTTTGTGAATATTTCAAAATAAACATATTTTTAAATATTTCAATTCTATCAATCAAAACTATTATGTAAATTCATTGAGAATCTAAAGGTATTTTCATTCTACAGCCGAAAACAGAAATTATTTACAAAAAAAATGATTTAAAACACTATAATGACAGTTTTGCTTGTCTGCCTATGAAAAATGCTTAAATCGTAATCGTGTTTGCATCTGTGTTGTACTAATGCAACTGTATTCCTAGCTTGGTTTTTTTTTATTTAATCGTATAAAACATTCTAAGCCTCGACTAGAGTGTGACTTTGGATGTGTGTGCGTTTGCATTTGCGTCTTTGCACTGTTTGTTTCTGTGCAAAGCATTAACAAAATGCGTCGGCCTGGGCCCTAAAGTATGCAATAAAAATATTTGTTATACACGTAAAAGCGTCAATAAAAAGGTTTTTAACCCCAATCTCATTGTGCCCAGACTCATTGTGTTTTTGCTGATGTTGCCTGCTTCTATTTATTGCTGCTGCGTTCGCGCTGTATCCTTTGCCAGGCTCATTATTCATTTTTTATTTGCGTTACGTTTTATGGTTTTTTTATTTATTTATTTTTTATTTTTTTTTTGTATGCCTTTCGGTTTGCCGTTTACAGAAATTAGAATAAGGTAAAATAAGGTGTTAGAATTGACGCCGTAACAGGTTGAAAATGAAATTATATTACATTTTGTTTTATTTGAATGTATACACATTGCGTACACACATTAACTTCATGTGTTCTGCATAACTTGACTGGCCATGCTGCACGACCAGCATAGCTAAAGTAACAACAACTAAATTTCAATTATTTGAAGATGACAGCGCAATAATAATATTAAAAAAAATAATAAAGGCAGTAATAACATAAATTATAATATACAATAATGTGACCTAATAGTATTATTTGAATTATTTTCCTAATGCATATCGATTATATTGTAAGATTTTATTCATTGTTCCAAGAAAAAAAACTTAATTTGTTAAATCCATTTTGAGAGTATTTTGGTTGTGGCCAATTTCCAAAACTTGGCATAAAAGCTCTTGGACTCGTTTTTAGAGCAAACACATAATTTGGGTATACGGGAGACTTAAAATGACTAGTAAATAAGAGATGCAACGATTATTATAACGCATTGAAATACATTTTAGTTTGATTTTTATTAATCTAGTGATAATATTAAAAATTCCATTGCGGGTTAATAAAAACGGAGAACTAAAAACATGTGGTTCAAAGTAAAATAGTTTTCTTGTGCAACGAAAGTTACGCTCGCTAGAAATCTGTAAATAGCTTACCTGTATTGCATATATTGTTACCCGGTATAATCTTAAGTTAACTGCAAATTAATAAAAAGCTCATCTGTTTATTCATTGTACTCAGAGATTCTTTCCGGCTAGAAAGGAAGCACACATTACAATATCATGACGTTCATTACATCAGTTAAAAAAGAAAATAAACTTAAATCTGTCTATTATGCACTTTTAAGTAATTTGATACACTTTGATAAGTCGGCACACATTTCATACCATAATTAAAACCATTTTTATACCCTGAACCCATTAAAAATGGGTAAAAGGGTATATTGTATTTGTGCAAAATATAAATGTATGTAACAGGCAGGAGAAAGCATCTCCAACCCTATAAAATATATATATTCTTGATCAGCATCAATAGCCGAGTCGATCTAGCCATGTCCGTCTGTCTGTCCGTCCGTCTGTCCGTGTGTCCGTATGTATGAACGCAAGGATCTCAGAACCTATAAGAGCTAGAGACTTGAAATTTTAGCTGCAGGTCCTCCTAGTTCCTACGCAGATCGACTATGTTTCCGATAATCGATAACTTACTCCGTTTCCAAGCAATCGATAAGAATCGATATCGACATCCTGTTTTTTGAGCAAATTGGATAAATAATAAGAGCTAGAGTTACCAAACATGATATGTTGCTTCTAGAATATTTTATATATACCAAGCATCTTTCATTTTATACCTATCGCCACCTCCCCGCTAGCACCTCATAGCTATAAATCAAGTTAATTACTCAACTTGTATTGCCCACCAATTTAAGCTACAATTTTAATGCAATTTTCTTTTTGAGAATACACAAATATTCTATGGCACAATAAGATATACTGTAGAAAATTTCATTAAGATCGGTTAAGAGAAAGCCAAAGTTATAAGTAACTGCGCAATTGGATGGCACAGCTAGCGAAAACATCAAGAATTTGTGTACACACACACATTCATGCGCGTCTGCTTCGCATTCTATCGCATTCTAACAGCATTGTAATTGCGACATTTTTCTATAATGCTATTTTAGTTCGTTTTTTTCTAAATAATACTTAATTATTGGTGTGGCTGTTGAGTAGAGGCATAGCAAGTGTTGCGGTCTGTTGCGAGTTTGAGCCCTACCTGGGAAACTACTTTTTTTTTTTTTTGCAGGTTTGTCTGTTGAGAAGAGTCGTCAGCAAGTAATACGGTCAGTAGCGAGTTCGAACCCTGCCAAGGGAACTTTATTTTTTTTAAATTAATCTTTATTACTTCTGCATTTGGTGTTGGAATCAGAGGGTTCAGGGTATTCCCTAGTCGGGAGCTCCCGACTAGAACCTCTTACTTGTTTTATTTAACTGCAGTGCAAATGCAAAACGAAGCTCGATAAAAGGTCGAGAATCCATTTCTTATAGTCGTACGCATTGCTGATTAAATAAAATTGGCGGGAGGCACACGAGAATTATAATACAAATCCAGCATTTTGATCAATTTTTCGTCGCAACTTTTTAAGCGACGTACATTTCATACACTTTTTTTCATACTTTTGCTCATTGTCCGTGAAATGCATCAAGTAACTTTTTCGGGGTTACTCGTTAGACTATCGTTGTTTTTGTGTTTGTGTTTTTTTCGCCAACTGGAAGGTAGAAATTAATTTCGCGGTAAATTCAGTTTATCAAGTTGCCTGGGTCGGTTTACAAAATGATAAAGCGATGAACAACTGTAGCAGACGAATCGGCAGCCCAAGTCAATCAAACACACTCCATCAACACCAAGCGAAAAGTTGTTCAGCAAACGGACAAAAAGATAAAGTACTTGAGCTCAAACTTGCCGAGAACAGGGCTCCGAACCCTAATAACAAATAAACAATGCTGTCTGTTTAATTTTTAATTCGGAGCAAAAGACTAATGGAGTGTTTTCCAATTGAAAAATAAAATATGATAAGTGCAAGCAGACTGCAGCAAAAAAAATTTATTGTTCGAGTTTCTGTTTTTGTTATAGGCAACAACAGGTTAATTTTAATTAAATAGCCTTTTCTTAGATATTATCACCAAAAATATTAAGCTGAAATATCGAAAAATATTATTAGTTCCAGGTGAGAAATGCTAACCATATCAGTTTCTTAACTTTAAGAATCACTGCAAGAAAATAATACAAGTTAAGACAAAAAAAATGCTTGAAACATATCCGCAACAACAATAACAAGCTTGTTATCATGGCAAACAATTGTCTTTTCCTGCGGAAGAAAAATTCACTCGCAACCGAACCTGACAGAAGCACCTTATAATCAGTCAGTTTTCATTTCTTTTGGAAAAAAATGAAGATGAACTGGATTTAATATTAATGAGGTTGGAAAAGTATCAAACAGCTACACGAACACCAAACACAAGCGGTGTTAAAAAAAAGGACCAAAAAAATAAAATAAGGAGAAAATTTTAATCGTGCTTTTATTACGGGCGTTAATTGCGAAATATAGCAGAAGCTACAAAAAATAAATTTATATATATTCACTACACTTTATCTATACTTCCATATATATATATATCAATAACTACTTAAACATCTCAAACTTAAAACCTTAATAAAAAACTTGTATATAAACGTTTTCGCTGAAACACATATTCATTAAGTTCTTCTTCTTGGATTCCGCGAAAACTGTGAAACACGTCTCAAATGATTTCTCATATAGATTTCTAGAAATTAATTTGAGCGCCAAACGCCACCCACCTAATCTTTGACCCCCATTTCCACCATGAGGAATGCCTTTTTCGAATTTTTGCGAAAAGTGTAAAACACCCCTCAAATGAATTTGAACAAAGATCTTTAAAAATGAGTTTGGCCGATCGGATGGTAATCAAAAAGGTTATATACAATAATTTTTCACTTTTTTTCCACACAAGCGGGTGGAATTTGCCGAAACCCCGTCTTAACGTGCACCTTCATCACATAAGGTAACAACAGTGAAAATGTCAGCTTCCTAGCTCTTACGGTATGGACTGATCACCAATCAGTCAGTTAGTTAGCTATACAGTAACTCAATGAGGACAAACAGTTTTATATATAGAGATTATACGACAGTCTACACACCATAGGCACTGGGAGGACCTACAGCTAAATTTCAAATCTCTAGCTCTTATAGGTTCTGAGATCCTTGCGTTGAAATTTAAGCTGTAGGTCCTCCTCGTCCATGCGCAGATCGAGTTTGTTTCCGATAATCGATAACTTACTACGTTTCCAAGCAATCGATATCGAAATCCATTTTTTTTTTTAACAAATTGGGTGTGTAATAAGAGCTAGACTCACCAAAAGTGATATGTTTATTCTAGAATAGTATATATATATCAAGTATCTTTCATTTTGAGTCGACTCATTTCGCCACCTCCCCGTTACTACATCATAGCTATGAATCAAGTTAATAACCCAACTTGTATTGCCCAACAATTTAAACTACAATTTTAATGCAATTAACTTTTTGAGAATACACAAATATTCTATGGTACAATTACATATATTGTAGACAATTTTATTAAGATCGGTTAAGAAACACGTTCTTGCAGCTAGCGCAGTTTGAAGAATTTCTGTATGCATGTTTTCTGTGCTGCTTTTTTAATCAGTTTTTTTCTCATCAAGATCCATTATGGGTGTGGATGTTGAGTGGAGGCGGTTGCAAGTGTGGTGGTATGTCGCGAGTTCGAGCCCTACCGAAGAAACTATTTTTTTGGTGGCTGGTGTGGTTGTTGAATAGAGACGGCAGCAACTAGTGCGGTTAGTTTCAAGTTCGAACCATGCTAATCGGGAGCTCCTGACTAGAGCCTCTTACTTGTTTACCCTAAACACATTGAAATTGGGAAAAGAGGAAAGTGAAAGTGAAGTGAAACGTGAACTGATACTTTTGGATGCCATAGCTATGCCCTGGAAATTTTATAAATATCAAAAAATAAACATAGGAGTTGTTCAAGATCTTAGTTTTCGTTAAGACCTGTGTTCTTTCTGCATAGATAATATTAAATAAGAAAATATTTATCTGAGTTGAATCTCTAAAAAAGTTAAACTCTTAAAACCATTATCTTTCAATTTAACGAAAAATATGCGTGTATTTCCGAAAATGGTTAATGCTGGACTATTAGCAATTAAATCGAGGACTATTATTTATTTTGCAAGGGAGTTTACTTCTATCATGAAGCTCAGTATTCAATTTTTTTTTCCAGTTTTCAAAGATAGCTAACTGATAGGCAACATAATTTATGAGCGACAATATCAGCTCGCATTTGAGTCGACTCATCACTTAAAGCCTGTTATGCAACTTGATTTAGACTTATTTAGCTGACCGGCGAGAGGCACGAAATATTTACGGAGAGGTAAAATGCTAATGTTAAAAAAAAAGAAATATATACAATTTGCCATGCCAGTGCGCTTAAACATATGTATAGGGGTACACTCGTTTCACTTTGGGGATGAGTGAAAAAATATTAAAAATAAATATGCAACACAAAAGGCGTGCAAGGTTAAATAGTTGACTAGATATGTGGTATTGGTTACAAGGATAAATAATTGACTAGATCTGTGACATTGGTTGCAATCCGAATAAACCCCTGGCCGGGGATTACACACAATATTCCCCCTTTGCGGTTGCAATTTCTTTCCTTTTACGAACAAAACTTTTAAAAGGAACATCCACAAAAATAACATTAACAAGTAAGAGGTTCTAGTCGGGAGCTCCCGACACAACAACACCAAATGCAGCTCGCGCTAATAGATAGAGAGTAGCGGGGAGGTGGCGATAGGTATAAAATTAAAGATACTTGTTATATATATACTCTTCTAGAAGCTACATGTCAAGTTTGGTGACTCTAGCTCTTATTATTTACCAAAATTGCTTAAAAAACGGGATTTCGATATACATTTTTATCGATTACTTGGAAACGGGGCAAGTTATCATTTATAGGAAACTCGATCTGCGCGGGCACCAGGAGGACCTACAGCTAAAATTTCAGGTCTCTAGCTCTTATAGGTTCTGAGATCCTTGCGTTCATACATACGGACGGACGGACGGACGGACGGGCAGACAGACGGACATGGCTAGATCGACTCGGCTATTGATGGTGATCAAGAATATAAATACTATATGTGGTCGGAGATGCTTCCTTCTGCCTGTTACATATATTTGCACTTTGCACAAATACAATATACCCCTTTTACCCATTTTCAATGGGTTCAGGGTATAAATATATAATTTTAACAAAAACGTAGAGTAAGCTTTTGTTGACATTAAGGTCGCAACATTTTCAAGTATTTACATAGCCAGTTTATATAGCAGTAAATGTAAATTTTCAAAGCCAAACAAGTCACGAGCCGAGCTGAGTCGTGCAGTGGACATAGTTATAAATCACAGACGGTCTCAATCTTTGGTCGGTTGCGCTTGGCCACACTCAAATAACTTGACGCCAAGTTGATGCGTTCAACGCAAGATTTAATGTTACCATCAAGTGCATGTGACCGAAGAGGGTACCACTGCCGATATATATCGACAGTGAACGTATAATTGCTGACTCATCAATACAGACTATCTTTGCAGACTATCTTCGCAACAGGGCAAAAGGTCGGTGAATGCGCTGATGCAGTGAAGGAGCGAAGGAGCAGGAAAAGAGCTGGATGTGATGGTGTGTATCACAAGCGCATCTTATGTTTGTGGCCATGTTGACTTAAGGTCGTGCAGCTGGAAAAAAGCGACTGCAACAACAATAGGAACAAGAACAATTGATACTGCGGCCAACTCTAACTCGGTCACACAGGCCCACATATTGCCAGCACTGGTCACTGGCATACTTAATTTGGCTCTTAGTAGTATTAGGGAATTAAATTAGCATATACTTTATGCATGAGACACGTAAATATACACATATCCAGATGTCGGGCCAGTTCAAACAATATACGTTTCTTCTATAATTGATAGTACATTTGATGCTATAAACTTTTATATTTGTATTTATCTTCTCCAACTTTCAGCTCCACTCTTCCACGAAACACACATGGGGTGCATAAACCATGCCAAGCTCTTTCTCCCTTACAAGCACACGAACACAAAACACACTGTTGGGGTTGTGCGTGCCAGTTGCTTTTTAATGCACCATGGGGCGTATGCGTAATCTTCCTCGTACTTGGCGGTGCAAATGAAATATTCTCATTGCGTGTAGGTTTTTCCTCTTGCACTCTGCTTTTACATCTCTGACCCAGCTGAAAGGAGTTTGTTACAACTTTGCTGACTGGCAGTTTGAAACTCGCCGAAATGTCTTTTTTCAGGGTTTTCTTTTTTTGTGGAAAAAAAAGTATCAAATTGTAGGAAAAGTATAGGAAAATAATTTTGCTAACACAAATAAATTTTTTTATCAGTTTGTCGGTATTCAATATAATTTTTTTATTTTGTGTTAAATTTAATTTAATGTTAAATGAATAAGTTGAAAAAAAATCTTTACATAAAATCACAGTCTTCTTTCCTGTCTCTGCGTGCTAAATATAGTAGGGAGCATTCTATTTTTATTTTAAGGATAAGGATGAGTTAAAATAATTCTAAAGCTAGAGATGGACGTTACTCACCTTATAACCAAACAAGTAAGAGGTTCTAGTCGGGAGCTCCCGACTAGGGGATACCCTGAACCCTCTTATTCCAACACCAAATGCAGCGCGCGCTTATGGATAGAGAGTAGCGGGAAGTTGGCGATAGGTATAAAATGAAAGATAAACGATATATATATACTATTCTAGAAGCTACATGTCAAGTTTGGTGACTCTAGCTCTTATTATTTACAAAAATTGCTTAAAAAACAGGATTTCGATATACATTTTTATCGATTACTTGGAAACGGGGCAAGTTATCGTTTATCGGAAACAAACTCGATCTGCGTAGGAACTAGGAGCATCTACATCTAAAATTTCAAGTCTCTAGCTCTTATAGGTTCTGAGATCCTTGCGTTCATACATACGGACGGACGGACGGACGGACGGACGGACGGACAGACAGACGGACATGGCTAGATCGACTCGGCTATTAATGCTGATCAAGAATATATATACTTTATGGGGTCGGAGATGCTTCCTTCTGCCTGTTACATACATTTGGATTTTGCACAAAAACATAATACCCCTTTTACCCATTTTTAATGGGTTCAGGGTATAAAAATATAAAAAAAACAAAAAAAAAAAAAAAAACAAACACAAAAAACACAAAAACAAAAAAAAAAAAAAAAAAAAAAAATAAAATAAAAAAAAACACAACCTACACAAACAAAACCTACCCCAAACATAACAACTCAAACCCAACAAGAAACACAACACAGCACAACACCCCCCCACCCACACACTACCACCCCAAACAATAAACACAAAACACCCAAACCACACACCCACACACCAACACGACACCACCACACCACCAACAACAAAACCGCCACCTCAAAATGAAAAAGTCACCAACCTGACCCTAAAACCACGCAACTAACACCCAAACCCACAACCCCACTCCACCCCCCCCTCCCCCCCCACCCCCCCCCCCCCCCTTTCCCAATGCTCCCCCCCCCTCCCCCCTCTCCCCCCCCCCCTCCCTGTCCCCACGACCCCAACCCGCCCCCCCCCCCCCCCCACACCCCTACACCCCCACCTCCCCGCCCCCCCCCCCCCCCCCCCCACCCCCCCCCCCCCCCCCCCCCCCCCCCCACCCACCACCCAACAACGAACCCCCCCCCCCAACCCCCCCCCACCCCCCCCCCCCCAACACCCCCCCCCCAAAACCCCACCACAAATAATACCAAAT
This sequence comes from Drosophila ezoana, assembly GCA_035045725.1. NCBI lineage: Eukaryota > Metazoa > Arthropoda > Insecta > Diptera > Drosophilidae > Drosophila > Drosophila ezoana. The sequence goes on along the minus strand of JAWNOU010000197.1, from coordinate 306,625 downwards.
AATAAACCATGCACCTATATACCCCCCCCCAACTCCCCTAACCCCCTCCCCCCCACCCCCAAAAAATATTATACACACTTCCTTCCTTCACAACTATCTAATAATTATCTCCATTTGTATAATACCCTGTCATTACATAGTAAAGTATATGTTATTACTACATATATAATAATTACATAAATATGCAATTAAATTATATAACATATAATGAAATAAAACTATATACTAAAATAAAACATATATAATAATACTACACCTATTTTCAACCCCTAACAAACAAACAACTTAACTCACCATATTTTTACACAACCCCCCAACCCCTTCCAATCACTGATACTAACCCACCCGCCCAACACCCCAGCCACCCCCTCCACCCCCCCCTCCCCGCCCACCTCCCGCCCCCCACCCCCCCCCCCGCGCCCCCCCCCCGCCCGCCCCCCGCTGGCCCCTCCGATGGGTTTCTGCGTGCTGTCTGTCTGTGCTTCATTTTTTCTTTGTTTTTTTTTTTTTCTCCTTCATTTGTGTTGGTTTTTTTCTCTTGTATTTTAGGGGCTAGTACCGTTCCTTCCGCGCGCCGCGGCGAGGGATGCACGGCCCGCCCCCGGCCGCGAGGAGGGGGCCCTCTTGGTTTCTCCGATCCCTCCGTCTTTTTTGTTTTTCACCATCGCCGCCCTCCTTCATCCCCCCCCCTCCCCCCACCAACATCTAGTAAAGATAAATAGTAATAAATTCATTTGCCATAGCTCTTATTGTGGTTGTGGTGGTGGTGGGGGGGGTGTGGGAGTGGCGGGGGATGGGGGGATGCAAGTGAAGGTAAAGGACAACATATGCGCTATATACGCTCATGCCCCTGATATAGGGCTTATACACGTGTTTTTATTTATTTTTATATATATTCATATATATTTATAAATTCCGGGCTACCCCCGTGGGCTCTACCGGAGCCCTCCCCGCCGCACGCGGCCACGCACATCACCACCACAAGACAACACCAACCATAGAAATCCGAACGGGGACCGGAGCCAATATCACAGCCCGCACCCCCAAAGAAAATATACTCCCCAACTGAGTATTATTCAAATTCCTCGCACACAAAATAGTAAGCACCAGAAACAGCGAGCAGGCGACAGCAGTCGACGCCTAGGGGTTGTACAGCCTAGAGGATAAGGGAGAGAGGAAATGCACCGGACCCCCGGACGCCAACCCCAAACGCGTAATGGAAAAGAGAGAAAAAAGTGAAAAGAAAAAAAGCACCCCCCCCCATTCCGGGGCGTTGCAAGCCCACGCGGACACCCCCCGTGACTTGTCACTTTGTCCCCCACGCCTGAACAAAAACAGCGCCCCCCCCCACGCCCCCAACCCCCCCCACCCCCCCCCATATAATAGCGGAGCTTTACCCTGTTTTTATAATGGGGGGTCGCAAAACCCACGCGGGGGGCGCCCCATGTTGTTTAATCAGCCCAACCCACTTCTTTACCCCCCACCCCCCCCCCCCCCCCCCCAAAATTTTTATATAAAAAAATATAAAATCTCCCCCCCTTTTTTTGGACTGCCCAGTACGGGAACAAAACACCAACGAGCTTTATAAAAAAAATAAACTTATTACAATTGCAAATAAAATCAAAGGCAGCACTTTGCGCAGTTGAGTTGATTAAAAAGCGATTACCAGAAAGATTTTCGCATTACGAAGCAAGAACTGCTACCTGGATCGCGACAGCTTTAGACCCCAGGTTCAAAAAGCTCGGGTTTTTCTGTGCTTCCAATGCCGACGAAGCGGCAAAAGCTTTAGAACAAGAAATATTTTCTATTATGACAAATAACTCACTCAAAAATAACTCCGAAATTGCAACCAACACGGTCGGAGACAACTATTATTTTGAGACAATATTTCGGGAAACCCAACAAGACGGAGGACCGAAATCCACTTGTACATTGGATGGTAATATAGTTTAGTAATTGTTAATACAAGCTACAAGTTTAAACTCAAAATTGTCATGGTTTTTTTTCAGATAAATAGAGAGGGCCCACCTTTGAGAGCTCTTTCTGAAGAAAGAACAGTTAGCAAAGCTGGTCAGATAGTTTCAGATCGCAGGTGTTCGAAGAAGCCGGCAATAGTGGACATGTTATTATTTTTAAGTAAAAACTCGAATGAATTTTAATATTAATATGATCTCACATGAAATGTATCGGAGTTATTTTTAGAGAAAATATAATTTTGTTTTTTGTTAATATAACTAATGTCATTTAATTATCATATTTTTTTTTTGAAAACATCGATAGTATCGATGCTTTGCTTAAAAACAATCGAAAACATCGATGGTCTCAGACATCGACAACTTTGTCAGTTGTTTATTTAATATGAACGCATAATTCCATTGACGGGTCCGACATGAACGCTAGCCATCTGTGACCCTATAGGTGCCGCCAAGGAAGGGTAGGAAGAGAAGAGGCTACTATTAAGATATTTTGCACTCTAATACATTAGTATCTTTTTGTTATTAAATCCTTCAAGTGGAACATACAGATTTATCCTTCAGCCTCTTCATAATAACTACAGAATGTTCACTTATATTTTACAATTAAGGTGTCAATATATTGTGACGACAGAAAGAAATCACGCCCCGTCCGACGAGCTTAAGCATCAGAAGCAAGAAGTGCACGACCCATGAAGTCCTCTATACACCAGGGTTTCCTTAGCTACGTCTCGCTCAACGGCTAGGGCCGTACAAAACAAACGGCGATTCACAGGGACTGGGCAAACACAACGCTCACACTATAAGACGCACACATGAGTTACTTCCGCTTGAGCTTTCCGTCCGTTTCGCACACATCGGACTGCAAGGCAATTCTTTCTCTCTTTATGCAGCCCCTTTCTGAATTTTAGTCGGCTTTTTCTGTTTCCACCTTTCAGTCGCCCTTCAACAAACATAACACAATCGAAACTCTGTCTCTTTGTTTACTTTTATTTGTTTTGGCCGACAGCGCGTATACGCAACGTCCTGCAATATTGAAAAATTCCATTGTTGTCATCTGCGTAACTCGTTGACGTTGGCATCGTTCTCGCTCTACTTATATACAAATTTGTATGTGTGAAGCTGTCTGTTGATGTGTGCGTTCGATATACCGGTAAGAAGGGAACGTTTGTGTTTCTGCTTGTATTTGTCAAAGTTGGTCTATGAGAACATATATGAAGCTATCGAATTTTGTTTATTCTCCCCCTTACTACACACGAGATGCTTCCAACACATTATATGAATTTAAATGCCAAATTAAATAAATACAAATTTCACTAGGATTTTTGTTTTTATTTTAAAGCTACAGACTTTAAAACTCAAATATCTTATATAAGAGCACATCTACGTGAATAACCCCCCCCCCCCCCACCCCCCCCCCCCACCAAAAAAAACACATCCACTAACCAATATCACCCCACACCCAAACCTCCCTTCATTTCAGGTATAAAAAAGGTAACAGCCATAAAACAGTTGAATTTTAATCAGGACGTATGATCTGTAATAAGAATAAAAAAAATTGTATTGACTTAAACTTAAATGCCGTTGTAATGATAATATAAGTTAGTAACTAATAAAAAATTAAATTAAAGCTTAAAATCAAATCAGACAAAAACCCCCCTTAGCAGCCCAATTTGCATTGGAAGCCCTCAGACGCATCAAACCAGTTATGGTTCACAACTTGACATGAGCAAGTCTTATTGTGAGGGGGATTTCATTTATTTTTATGCAAATAAATTTCTGCAACATACATATACATATATGCATATGTTTTTTTAAATATCTATTGGAACGTTGCCAAATTTTAAATAAATTCACAATGCGAAGTTCATGATGACGAAGAGCAGGCTGCCAAGTCGGCATATTTAAGATCATTAATCAACAGAACTTGTAATTTATGTGGCGACTGTTCGCCGGGGGCGCACACCTGCTATGGCTTCAAAAACTGTTGTCCCCAAGTATTGGAGCCATGAAATACTTGCGAAAGACTTTTTTAATAGCTTAAGCGCATTGCATGTTTTTATTAAACACAAAAAAAATGAACTGCGGCGCTAAGAGCTCTTAAACATATGCCCAACCACTTTGCAAAGCACAAAACTTTGTCACTGCCATTGGAAAGTTTTGTGGGCATCCCCGTCTTGCCTGGCCAGCAGGCCACCAGTCACCACATAATATTTAATGACATCGACTCTCACCGCGCTGACTTGCACCTACAGCAGGCAAATGGACCACCCCTTATGTAAATCTGATAAATTAAGTGCCACACGCTTTTCAGCCTTATAAAGTTGTCCCTGGAGGCGTCCCAGGTGATTGAAAGCTGCCACCGGCTGTACGCTGCCTTTTGGCCATTCTTGTGCTTCTTTTATTATTAATTTCTTGTCGCACAAAAATTTAAATGAAATATTTTGTTGGTCAGTCAGATAAGAATGAGAATGAGAACGACATTTTGTCCAGGACGGGCGCGTTTTTTCTGGAATGTTTTGCTGGGCGTTTCTAAAAAATTCTTAAATTTAATGTTATTATGAGAAATATAACTCTAGTTTGGTAAACTAGAGTCACGTTGACTTCGTATTTAAGACATTTATAACTATAGTTTAGTAAACTAGAGTCACTTTGATTTCGCTTTTATACCCTGAACCCATTAAAAATGGGTAAAAAGGGTATATTGTATTTGTGTAAAATGCAAATGTATGTAACAGGCAGAAGGAAGCATCTCCGACCCCATAAAGTATATATATTCTTGATCAGCATCAATAGCCGAGTCGATCTAGCCATGTCCGTCTGTCTGTCCGTCCGTCTGTCCGTCTGTCCATCCGTCCGTATGTATGAACGCAAGGATCTCAGAATCTTTAGATTATGTAAATAATAAGAGCTTGACTTCCCAAACTTGATATGTTGCTTCTAGAATATTATATATATGTCAAGTATCTTTCATTTTATACCGCGGCTACCACCCCAGAGCTGTAAATCAAGTTAATAACCCAACTTGTATTGCCAACCAATTTAAGCCACAATTTAAATGCAATTGACTTTTTGAGAATGGTGCAATAAAATATACTGTAGAAAATTTCATTAAGATCGGTTTTTGTTTCTTTTTTCGCTATTTTGCGCTCTACTGCGCACGTGTTTGCAACGCAATTTTCAAGAATTTCTATATACATATATACATGTACAGTGTATATTGTACACACACACATTCATGCGCGTCTGCTTCGAATTCTGTCTTTACTGCGGTTGTTTTCTGAGCTGCTATTTTAATTGGTTTTTTTCTCGACAATACTGAATTATTAGTGTGGCTGTTGAGTAGAGGCAGGGGCAAGTGGTGCGGTGTGTCGCGAGTCCGAGCCCTACCGAGGGAAGTAAATATGCGGTCAGGTGCGAGTTCAAACCCTGCCAATGGAATTGTTTTTAAGCCATCTTTAAATAATCCAAACGAGCTCCATTAGGTGTTGGAATAAGAGGGTTCAGTGTATTCCCTAGTCGGGAGATCCCGACTAGAACGTCTTACTTGTTAGTTTTTTTTAATAGGAAAATATCTATCAAATATCTATTCTCTGTTCAGACAATGAATGTGAGTAAATCTGCCCGCCCGTTCGTATAAATAAAGATTTATATATCCAATAGTTGTAAGGGTAAATTACCCAAATTTGTCAAGTAGCTTACCTATAAACACGTTTTAAGATGGATCTAAACACATTCTAACATTGAAAAAATATATAATTTTAAAACCAGATAACTGCAACGGTCTTTTCGCAGTAGAGAATACAAATGAGAAAGCATTTTAGTTTGTGTTTAATAGAGTTTGTGTATGGTTAAACTTATTCTTACAAAAGTTTATTCATCCTATTTCTAGCCTGGAATCTGCTTATTTAAGTACATTTTTAAGTCCCAATATCTAAGCGCCTTCCAAGCTGGAGTCTCACGCAAATTGTTAGCAGCATTTTATATACCTTACACCTGCGGCCAAATTACTGAGTAAAGCAGAGCGGATATGCAACAAATAAATACCAAAGAGAGCATAATGCGCGGCACAACAAATGCAACAAACCGAAATCGGGGTGTCACAAAGCCAGCGTGGGGCCGGACTCTGAACACGGCCAGAGGCCAGCCACACGTTAATTTAGTTTCTTGCTTGCCAACAGCAGCTCCAGCTTTAGTTAAGGGCAAAGCAAAATGCCCATTCAGGGGAAATAGTGAGTGGTGGGACTGGGCGTCATTAGGGCAACAGGCACGACTGAGCTGAAGGCGACTCCACATTTACCGAACGTGGTAAAGTGAAAACTTTGTTTCACAATTCTCAGTTAAAGCATTTCTATTTCCGCTTTAGCCTGCAGACAGAGAGACCCAAAAATACGAAGGCCCAGCATCATTCAGATAAATACACAGATCTAAATGGGGAGAGATAAATAAATAATATATATACATATGGTGTCTGTCGCCGGCATTTTAATAGTTTTGTTAGCCTCTCTTTTAGCCTTTCCTGTCGCCAGGCGACAGGAAGTAACTTTTGTGCGCGCTCTTAAAAGAGACTTTCGGGTGAGAAGTTAGGGGAATGCTCGCGACTAAATTGCCGCTGACTGTGTTTAAATGTATTTTGAAGCTCTTTTTATTTGGTAGTCTGCAGCCAGAGTATTCGAATGTGGCAATCCCTCCCATCTAGACAACCTCCCACCCTGCAGACCTACTCTTAAATAAAGGCCCCATTACTAGCACACTATGAGCGTCCGCCGTCTGGCTAAAAGTGGAACGTAATTTCATTTGCCACTGAGCGACCCTTGCTGACTGTCAGTGGTCATGCCAAGAAAAACACCAAAACCAAAGCAATACAGAGACTTTTTTTATACCCTGAACCCATTAAAAATGGGTAAAAGGGGTATATGTTTTTGTGCAAAATGCAAATGTATGTAACAGGCAGAAGGAAGCATCTCCGACCACATAAAGTATATATATTCTTGAACAGCATCAATAGCAGAGTCGATCTAGCCATGTCCGTCTGTCTGTCCGTCCGTCCGTCTGTCCGTATGTATGAACGCAAGGATCTCAGAATCTATAAGAGCTAGAGACAAAATTGAAATTTTAGCTGTAGTTCCTTCTAGTGCCTACGCAGATCGAGTTTGTTTCCGATAATCGATAACTTACTCTGTTTCCAAGCAATCGATAAAAATCGATATCGACATCCTGTATTTTGAGCAATTTTGGTAAATAATAACAGCTACAGTCACCAAACTAGACATGTAGCTTCTAGAATAGTATATATATCTCTATTTGGTGTTGGAAGAAGAGGGTTCAGGGTATCCCATAGTCGGAAGCTACCGACTAGAACCTCTTACTTGTTTCTTTTTTTTTTGAATTTCCGACTGGTAGTTGTTGTGGGTACAAAGAGTGGGCTTAAAATTGAAATGTCTGGCGACTTCGTTTAGATCTCGGCTAACTATCAACCTTTTTGTTGCTCTGCAATCTGCAAAGCTTGGGTAAATGTAAAACAGATGGTAAAATACATCAAAGAAAGCTTTTGCGAATATTTTCAGTATTGTCAAAATATTAACTGCTGTAGATTCAGCAGGGCTCCTTAGAGTTATAATGTATCCAAGTGTATCTGCATGTTCCTAGTTGTGTAGGCATAACGGTAAATTCGTACTGTTCATGCACTTAAAGTTAAATCTTTTCATTACATCAATACCTAAAGCTACTCTTAAACTATTTTATTCGGAACCGAACTTAGTTTCGCACTTCATTTGCAAAATGTGAGCCCATAAGAAATATGAACATGAAATTTGTCTGGTGGTTGTCTTCTTTAGGCTTACCTTGTGGTTTTCTTACTGTTGTGTTCATCGGTTCTACTGCGTCAGCCGTACTCTCCCCCTTCTTGCATATCCAATATGCACCCAAATGCAGCTCTGTGTTGTGGTAAATTGTTCCAATATTTTCCTTTTAATTAACCTTTTTGGAAAATGAAAAATTATATTTTTTTAGTTTTGTCGAAAAGTACTCTGTGAATTTATAACTCAACAGGGTGACTTTAATATTTGGAAATTAAACAAAAATTAATAAATGATAAATATTTTAAAAATATCCACAAAAACTAAAATATTGTAACAAAATGAGAAAAACAAAGAAGTACACAAATATTTTGAAAACTCATGAATCGTAAATAAATGAAAGCTTAAAAGCTTACATGGTCGTACCTATGTATGTATTTAATTCCGACTATACTCACTCTACTCGAGAATCCATTTGAAATTTACACAATTTGAAGGCAATTTTAAAAGTTGTCGGCTGTGCGGTGGGCCTTTAGATTCGTTTGAGCGGCAGTTTCCTAAGCGGCTTTTAATTAACAGCCATCAAGTGCATGGGAATCTTAAGGATTTTCCAAGATGCCACGCACACATGAGCGACCTTAGATAGAGCCAGGCACCAACACTGCGAGTGGAAAAGAGGCGGCGTGCTGACTAAAGCTATATTGAAATTCATTAAAATGGCGTCGCCGCTACCCTTGTCGCCACGCATCGCATTAATTTGGCATATAAAATATTAATAGCATAATTCTTGGAGCCGATACATCTCAGCGCACTGTGTCACGCATTGTTGTGGCTCTCGAGCGCGCGTTAAAGAAATTAATTAATATTCTGCTTCGCGCTTTGTCTTCTCCAATCCAGCCTAATTACGCACACACAAACGCATATGCATACACGGACGGACTTAATAAAGGCGCATCATGTGTGACACTTTTTTTGTTGCGGCTTATTCAAAGCCGTTGCCAAGATATTACCCATTTTCCGTTACCTACATTTTCACAGTCACACACAATACTTCATATGCTCTGCACTTAAAGGATTAGATTGTGATAAAATATTATTGTTTTTAGAATATGGATAACAGGCACACAAGAGTAATTCATAAGTATTCGTTGACAAATATATTCGATTTGTGAGCTACTTGATGCTCTAATCAATTTTAAATCAATCCCGGCAGACCTATCCGATAAAGTAAATATATTCTTGATCAGGTCAACAGCCGAGCTTATTGGTCAACATATAGGTTTGTGGCGATCTGGCACTATAGAAATTGTTACTTTTTAAGTTTTTAGTCTTTCATAATTGGATACACTAATTTGGAATTTCACAACATTACGAAAAGTATGTACAACTTCTTTTAGCTCAAGCTCTCTAGCGTTCCGCCTAAATATTTAATTGTTTGGTGTATGATAAATAATGCAACTATTGCTAAAATCGAAATATTTTACTTGTGTTAATGGATGTAAAATATTAACTTTTACCTTCCAACTATTTAAACAAAGGTGATTGCCTTAAAATTTTTGAGTCTTTCCCTATATCTCGACGAAGCTCGACTTTTATAAGTTTAACTATGCAAAGACCATATTAAGACCGAAAATGTTTATTAATAATATTAAGTAATTTATTCCAAATATATTGTAACTTCTCATCTAAACCAATAATTTGTTTTTTTTTCTTATTGAGGATTAAGTTGGATTCATTCATAAGCAATCGAGCTAGGCGGTTTGGTTCCTGACACCTCCTGCCGCAACAATGCCAACCTGGTAGCACATTGTGATAAGGGCTAAATGTAATTGCAGCTGCCTGTAAGGAAACCCCTTGAATGCTTAAACGCGTTGCTCCCCCTCGTCTGATAGCTAAACTTAATTAGTTATGGCTCCTTTGAGATTCAGGGTCTCGGCATTCCATCTGTCTTAAATAAACGGAAATGAATTCAAAAAATGGAAGGCGTAAATAGGTGGAAAACTCCACGTCACGCAACTTTGCGAGCTTAAAAGTGTAAATAATATGTGTGCTTAGTTTGTCAAGTACAGAGTAAAGAGGGGGCGTTTATTCAGGGTTTGTGTGTTTGTGAGTGCGCGACTGTATTTGTACCCCTGCTCTTTGGCCGTCACTTTGTATGAAGACAAAAACAAAATGTACCTCTAACAAATACTGTACGTGTAACGTGTGTAACATAACGTGAAATTTTACTCAGTTCCGGCCTGCGGGAATTAAAGATTTTTGTACTAAGCAAGAACTCGAAATACATTTCAAATTTTTTTATGCAAAAATTAGTTTAATTTTCTTAAATTTAAATTTTTAAGCTGAGAAGATTTATATACAGTTTTTATATGCAGGCAATTGTGTATTACAATTGTATTATATAATACAGCAATACAACTTATAAGGTATTTATTAATAATACTCTGCAACAATTAATCGGGTAAAAAGGGTAGAATAAACCCGCAGATAAAGGCAAGAATAAGAACATTTTTAATTAGTTCGTCTCATATAAAAACATATCGATTGCAGAAGCTATCGGAGATATACATAGATAAACCTTAACGGATAAAAGATTAAAAATAGGAAGTTTTTGTTTCTACCTTTCGACAGAAAGGTATTTACCCAATGGAATTTTTGTTATTTTGAAAACTCGTTACTCTTCTTGTCATGGAAGATCAATATTAACACAAAGATTGTATCATTTCAGACTATCTAAAATATGGATTAAATGTAAAATATTTCCTTATAGTATACAACTAGCGGGTACTGCCCGGCCTTGCCATTCACACGCATAAAATAAATTCTCTCAAAGAAATTGAAAATGTTTTTAAGCCGATCGGATGGTAAACATAAAACTTTCATACAACCGTTTTCCGCCAATTTATCACTGTTACGGGTGGAGTTTGCCAAATCGCTGAAACACGCATTCATAAAGTTTTATGTAGAGCTTTGAAATAAGTTTAAAGCAAATCGGACAAAACTTTAAACTTCTCCATAAGATTCTTAGAACCGAACTTTCCACAGAGGAAGCTTGGATTTTGCGAAATTATAAAACAAATAGATCTTTGGAAAAAAATTTGAGCGAGAAACGTCACCCACCAAATCTATGACGTCCATTTCCACCAAGGAGGAAAGTGTGAAACATCCCTCAAATGAATTTTAACAAAGATCTTTAAAAATGAGTTTGGGACCGATCAGATGGTAAACAAAAAGGTTTCATACAACCGCTTTTCGCTATCGCTTTTCCAACCTTGCGGGAAACTATTGTGAGCTGCCTAGCTCTTACGGTTTGGTCTGTGCGTTGATCACCAAACAGTCAGTGAGCAGAAACAGTTTTATAAAGAGAGATATAAGAAATTTTCGTACTGTTCATTGAAAATCAAATAGACTTTTATTAAAAAAAAATATTATTTTAAATTGTACATTGCCGTAATATTATTTAAATAATACCTTGTCGTTTTATCTTTGTTTTGGCATTTATCAACATTTTCGCTCGAGGCGAAATGCTTACATTAGAAATGTTGGCAAAGTTGGAAAACTAATTTTTGCGTGCGGCTGTCAGTCTGGATTAGGCACATATCCTTCAATGATTGTTGCCCGTTGTTTTGTTGCCATTTTTTGTGCTAAGAAGGAACTTTAGCTCAAATCTGCCATTTAACACACGAACACATGGGAAGGCGACGATGCGTGTAAAAGTTTCTGTTGTTGCATAAAATTGGGGGCGGCAGACCGAAGCTAAGAGCAGTCTCAGCTGCTTTAATCAGCGACGTGAGCTCGTTTAACGCAAATTTAATTGCGTAGTGCGTAGTAAGAAAAGTCTCTTTCAACTCTACTCATGACTAACGCAAATGCTGACACTGAAGCTTCTGCATTTGTTGATAAGATTTTAACACGCCGCGCATGTTTTTCGTAACAAGCCGAAAACTTTTGCCGTTAGGCTTAGCGCTATTTTCCAAACAGCCCAGCCTGCGAAGTTGAAGGCGTCTCGAAAGGCGTCTCAGGTGAGCGGATGGATCTGTTGAGGAAAAGAGCGAGACGACCCCAAAGCAGCAAAGTGCCTTTGGAGCACCGTGGCCATACTCCGTACAAAATTAAGTCAGACGCCTTGTTTGCTTATACCATACCCTAACCAGCAAAGGGTATAACTGCTACTTAAGCTTTGACTAATAAAAGGCCAGTTATATTGTAATAATATCGATCAATTCTGGTATAAATATAGAACCCATTTTTATACCGAATTTAAACTTTTTTTTCATACTAATATAATATTTGTTGAATTGAAAAAAATTGTTTGTGTAGCTAAAATTATTATTTCTTAATGTAATTGTAAAATACAAAATATACTTGTTGAATTTCACAAGTATTGTCTTTAACTAAACTCTTGTAGGTTAACATTGCAGAGAATTCTGAGCACTCCAAACTTTTTTGCTTCATTTTCCTTTGCTTCATTTTCTGTTACTTATACCACTTTGAAAAACATTATGTTCTCAAAGTTGAGCGGAGATAGAAGCGCTAAGCTGTCTTAAAATGTCTACAAAAAAGTTTGAATGCAAAAAATGAAATTTCTTGGCATCATTCCAAGGAATTTCTGGCTTGCCACATGAGCAGATCAGCAGATTAAATAAAAATGTTGATGTACCTAATTCCCTAGTTGCAGCATCTGCCGCATACAGAATCATATATTGTTTGTCATTTGGCACAAAATACGCGTTGAATGCGGTTAATGATAACACCTTAGATAAACCCAAACATTTAAATTTCCGGCCATTATCACGCATCTATTCAGAGACGTCACAAGTTCCATTGGAAGCCCTGTGGGCTAAGATATGTAAAGGCACATCTGCCATTGGGAGTATTCACATGTTGCTACCTAAATTGATGTTACAAAATTCAGACAGGAGCGCGCCATTACGCTCCAAATGATATCGTTAATGTTCGTTAAGGGGCATAGCATTAACCTTTTAAAAATTACATTATCCTTTTCAGACTTATCTATAGAATGGTTTCACTTTACATGATAAATAAAAGGATTTCTAACAATAAGTAAATAACACCGAAGTCGTTTGTTTTCACGAAAACTAGCTGTGAATTATAAGCTGGTTTGGAGTTTCCATATTGCACTGCAGCTGGAAAATGAGTCAACTGCTTGAAATTAGATTATGAAAAATATAATAGGTATTCTACAGTTACTTTTTTGTTTTATTCATTAAACGCCTCGCAATCTGGCTGATGGCTTATGCACCATTTGGGTGTTTTTGGTTTCTTGTCAATTTTTCCATTTTTGTACCCTGAACCCATTAAAAATGGGTAAAAAGGGTATATTGTATTTGTGCAAAATGCAAATGTATGTAACAGGCAGAAGAAAGCATCTCCGACCCCATAAAGTATATATATTCTTGATCAGCATCAATATCCGAGTCGATCTAGCCATGTCCGTCTGTCTGTCCGTCCGTCCGTCCGTCCTTCCGTCCATCCGTATATATGAACGCAAGGATCTCGGAACCTATAAGAGCTAGAGACCTGAAATTTTAGATGTAGGTCCTCCTAGTGCCTGCGCAGATCGAGTTTGTTTCCGATAATCGATAACTTACTCCGTTTCCAAGCAATCGATAAAAATCGATATCGACATCCTGTTTTTTTTAGCAATTTTGGTAAATAATAAGAGCTAGCGTCACAAAACTTGACATGTAGCTTTTAGAAAAGTATACATATTTGCATTGGTGTTGGAAGAAGAGGGTTCAGGTTCAGGGAAGAAGAGAGTCGGGAGCTCCCGACTAGAACCTCTTACTTGTTGTTTTTTGGCTTGTATGGCTGTTGAGTAGAGACGACGGCAAGTAGTGCGGTTAGTTGCGAGTTCGAGCCCTGCCAAAGGAACATATTTTTTTTTTAACTTATCTTTATTACTACAAACGAGCGCGTAGCGCGAGCTGCATTTGGTGTTGGAATAAGAGGGTTCAGGGTATCCCCTAGTCGGGAACTCCCGACTAGAACCTCTTACTTGTTTGTTATAAAAATATTACCAAAATAGCTTTTACAAGTATTTGGATTTGTAATATATATACTCATGAATATAGTACCATCAATATGAAAATACATGTATCTTAATATTCCTATTGCTGAATGTAAAGGAATTTAAGTTTTTGTTTAAGTTCATACTATGAAATAAGTCACCAAATCGTATCAATCTTTTCTTTTTCATGAAAATAAACCCCAGTTGATCTTCATTTATTCTTACTATATATTTAATTATAATAAAAAAAGGAGCTATGCCTGCTTTTGGGTATTTCCTTCATTGCCTTTATTTATTATCGCTTACCACGTCAATTTGTGTCATTGTGTTTGTTTAGCTATTTACTCAAGTCTTATTTTTTTATTGTTTCGAATTGCGTTACACAAAGTACTTAGTCTTTTCATCATCACGCAAAACAAATGCATTTTTCCCTTATTATTAAAGCTTGAAAAAAGCTTTCATTAAATCATTTGCACATTTACAACGAATTAAAATTGCGCCGGAACCACAGGCACTCACATTAAGATGATGCACAGGTGATGCACCTGTGGGGTAAGGGAAGTCTGGAGTGTCACTAAAGCCTTTGCAGGGAGCTTGCTTATTTTACAATAGGGAACCAGATCAATAGAAAGTACAAGCCGTTATTCAATTTACGTCTTTAGGCATTCTCGGCACTCAACATCGCCCACTTTGGATCGTAATCATTTGCGCCACATAGGAAATTTCACCTTAAACACGCAATTACTTAAAAGAAAAATTTCCATTTAACGTTATCAAGCTGATAATAAATAAAAGGTGCAACATGTCCGTAAGGAAGGTGCAGGTGCCGCCTCTTTATTACACACGACAAAGGAGCCGACTTGAGGCCGCAATATGCCATTAACCATAAATTAATAATTTAATGGTAAATTATTTGATAAGCCATTTGCATTTATATAGCACATATACAACATTACACACATAAGTTTGCACTCCGGAGTTTACCAGCCTGTAGCCCGCGCATTACAAGTGAAATCACATAAAAATCCTAAAACACGAACATTAGATACCTGTTAAGAGACATACTTAAGATATATCGCAGCTATTTTTTTAAATTTGTTAATATTTAATTATATTCTGCACATATATTTTTCATGTCCAATCAGCTATAGTAACCTCTTAAGGCAATCTGATCTTAAAATGCAGGGTATAAGAGCCGAGACGACATACAATTTCGAAGCTTACACCCGTTCAGTCATGAAATCGCTAAGCACTTAAAAAAGGTGTCGCTTGATTTTGGCCTTCGCGCCGTGCCTTTGTGTGTGCGAAAGTTATGCAACAAGAAAGCTGCCTTCTAAAATCAAATATATAAAAAATTGATTTTCTTGCGAGCTACTTCTTTAAGCACTTAAACACATCGACGACGTTAAAGACAATTGAAAACAAGTAAGAGGTTCTAGTCGGGAGCTCCCGACTAGGGGATACCCTGAACCCCCATATTCCAACACCAAATGCAGCTCGCGCTTATAGATAGAGAGTAGCGGGGAGGTGGCGATAGGTATAAAATGAAAGATAATCGATATATATATACTTTTCTAGAAGCAACATGTCAAGTTTGGTAACTCTAGCTCTTATTATTTACCAAAATTGCTTAAAAAACAGGATATCGATATACATTATTATCGATTACTTGGAAACGGGGCAAGTTATCGATTATCGGAAACAAACTCGATCTGCGTAGGAACTAGGAGCATCTACATCTAAAATTTCAAGTCTCTAGCTCTTATAGGTTCTGAGATCCTTGCGTTCATACATACGGACGGACGGACGGACGGACGGACGGACGGACGGACGGACGGACGGACGGACAGACAGACGGACATGGCTAGATCGACTCGGCTATTAATGCTGATCAAGAATATATATACTTTATGGGGTCGGAGATGCTTCCTTCTGCCTGTTACATACATTTGGATTTTGCACAAAAACATAATACCCCTTTTACCCATTTTTAATGGGTTCAGGGTATAAAAATTGTAAACAAATTTAATGTTAAATAATTTAATTCAAAATTATCTTGTTTTGCATGACCAAATATGCATTATATCTGTTTCTAGACAAGTTTACTATAATTAGCAACGCATTCATAAAATAATGATAAACAAGGACAGAAAAGAAAGAGCCTCAAAGAGTATACCTGTGCCTGAAATATATGTAAGCACATACATGTGGACACTAGTATATATGTGCTTTTCTGGCACTCCCATATGCTTTATGTGTCCCAGCACTGTGGCTTTGTAGCTTGTTATGTATTGCGGTGTGCATTACAAAACAAGTAAGAGGTTCTAGTCGGGAGCTCCCGACTAGGGGATACCCTGAGCCCTCATATTCCAACACCAAATGCAGCTCGCGCTAATAGATAGAGAGTAGTGGGGAGGTGGCGATAGGTATAAAATGAAAGATACTTGATATATGTATATATACTTTTCTAGAAGCTACATGTCAAGTTTAGTGACTCTAGCTCTTATTATTTACCAAAATTGCTTAAAAAACAGGATTTCGATATACATTTTTATCGATTACTTGGAAACGGGGAAAGTTATCGATTATCGGAAACAAACTCGATCTGCGTAGGAACTAGGAGCACCTACATCTAAAATTTCAAGTCTCTAGCTCTTATAGGTTCTGAGATCCTTGCGTTCATACATACGGACAGACGGACGGACGGGCAGACGGACAGACGGACGGACAGACAGACGGACATGGCTAGATCGACTCGGCTATTGATGCTGATCAAGAATATGTAAACTTTATGGGGTCGGAGATGCTTCCTTCTGCCTGTTACATACATTTACATTTTGCACAAAAACCTAATACCCCTTTTACCCATTTTTAATGGGTTCAGGGTATAAAAATATAATTCGTAATAGATACCGGCTCCAACAAAAATTACGTAAAGCCCTCACTCATTCAGGCACCCAAACCGAATGAAATATGCTTTGCAGCAAAGTCCATAGGAGGCAAGACTAACATAGATATTTTCGGTAACGGGATAGGAAAAATCTAATTTTTACTTTTGTCGGAACTTTGACGGTATAATGGGTCACTACACATTCCAAAATTTAAAGGCCATAATAAATACACACGAAAACTATTTCACGCTGTAATTTAAATACAGAACTAAGGAACTTTCAATAGGACTTATAGCTAACATAGAACTTAGACTTTCTCACTTAAATGACCAAACTTGCCAAACAATAGATTCAATAGTTAAAGAATGTCCAGGTCTCTTCAACGAACCGGACAGAACACTCACCTTCGTTACTCAAGTTACAGGAGAAATAAAAACTAAAAGCGAGAATCCTGTCTACTCCAAAGCGTACACCTACCCTAGGCACTTAACGAGGAAGTAGATAGCTAGATAAAAGAACTATTAGCCGACGGCATAATTTGAAAGTTATACAGTTCTCCGGTGTTCATTGTTCCAAAAAAAAAGAAGACGCGTCAGGAGGAAAAAAAAATACCGCATGGTAATCGACTACAGAAAATTAAACGAAATAACCATCCCTTACAGATATCCAATGCCAGAAATAAACAGTATTCTATTTTATTTGAATTTCTTAGACTCGCCTTCGGGCTACGCAACGCCCTTGCCATTTTTCAAAGATCTTTGGATGACATATTAAGAGAACATATAGGTAAACGATGCTATGTTTACATAGACGACATCGTAATATTCGGAAAAACAGAAGAAGATTTTAACAACTTACGATTAGTTTTCGAGACGCTCGAACGAGCCAATCTCAAAGTCCAATTAGGCAAATGCAAATTTATGATAATTTAGATAATTTCGAATTTTAAGGATTCGTAATCAGCAAAGACGGCTTAAAAACTAATCCCAAAAAAGTAAAAGCAATAGTCAACTTTCCTAAAACAAAAACAATCCATGACCTTCGTTCATTTTTAGGCATGTCTAACCGCAGGTTCATCAAAGGTTACGCAGAAATAACAAAACCATTAACTACGCTACTTAGAGAAGAGGCGGGTAGAATCTCTTAAACAATAAAAAAAAAAAAACTTATTAGGAACAACAAAAAGAATCATTCAATAAAGTAAAAAATTGTCTCATTTCCGAAGATGTTATATTACATTTCCCCATATTCACTGAACCATTTGAACTAACCACTGACACCCATACCCAAGTATCCTGGACAAATACTTCACATATACATTTTTCAACAAACAGAGAACTGGTACTTACTTCAATAGATAAATGTACGAAATTAGCAGTAGTTAAGCCATAAGAAAACAGAAGCATTGAGGCCATCAGAAAACCATTAAGAGAAATTTTGTTTTATTTTGGACTACCGAAATCGGTTATCATCGACAACGAAAAGTCCCTAAATTACAATCAATAGAGTTCATGCTAAAAAATTAATTGGGAAGTTTTTAACACACTACCGCACAAGAGTACAGTAAATGGCCGCGTCGAAAGGTTCCACTCAACTCTAATGGAGATAATGAGGTGCATAAAACAAGAAAAAGGCATCGAAGATTTGTGAATACAATCATACTATTCATTCTACCACAGGGAAAAAACCCGTTGATTTACTTATTGGAAGACCTACTTACTTTGGTACAACAGACTACGAAAAACCCAGAAATAATAATTATGAAAAACTCGTAAAAAACAACTGGATTTAGAATTTCACAACAAAAATAAAAAAGAAGTTATTCAGTATGCGATAAAATTTTCGTTAAACAAAATAATAGAGTAGGGACTAAAATGTCTAAACGTTTTAAAGAAGAAATAGTAAAAGAAAACAAACGCTCAACTGTCACTAACCAATCCGAAATAAAAATTGCTTTACTCTCCCCTGGTTCGTCTCAGGTTACTATACCTATACATACGAAATTTTGGATTACTTCAAGTCTGAGGTAGCCATCAGCGAACTCGGAGATAGTAAAGTGCAGTCGGGAAATTTTAAAATTGTACACCATATTAACATAAACGACTATAAAGTCACCATAGAAAAAAACTTACTTACTTTTTCCTTTTATTAAGAATTAAATCAATATTCAAATTAACAAAGTAACTTCCCACGTAATACGTAAACGGGCCATAAACGAAATCGGATCTGTATGGAAATGGATTGCAGGAAACTTAAACAATATAATAAAAAACAAGTAAGAGGTTCTAATCGGGAGCTCCCGACTAGGGGATACCCTGAACCCTCTTCTTCCAACACCAGCTCTTATAGGTTCTGAGATCCTTGCGTTCATACATACGGACGGACTGACGGACGGACAGACAGACGAACATGCCTACATCGACTCGGCTGTTGATGCTGATCAAGAATATATATATTTTATGGGGTCGGAGATGTTTCATTCTGCCTGTTACATACATTTGCACAAATACATTATACCCTTTTTACCCAATTTTAATGGGTTCAGGGTGTAACAATAATAAACAAGTTTTAATAAACAAAGACATAATAGATAGGATAAATAAGATAACCAACGACAATAATGTAATAATTAAAACTTTAAAAAATTCAGAAAAATTCAGAAAAATTCTTGCTACACAGTTAAAATGTAAATTAGATTTAATTAAAGAAGATTTAAGTAACATAAACCTGGCGATACATTTGTCTAAAGCCAATATCATAAAAACTTTTATAATTTCCGAAGGGGAAACTAGAATAATAAGTAACATTTTTTCATAAGAAAATATTCCATTTAATAACTTAGAAGAAACCTTAAATTTTGCTAATAAGTATCAAAATCGCAATTTATGGCGAAAAGCTCATTTAGGTAATCGACAACCCTAAATCAAACAACATTTACTTTTAAGACCTTTAAGAAGACAGGAAATGTAATAAAACTAAGATATGAAAACGTAATAAAATGTGAAATTGCAGTTTTGGTGATTAACAATCAATGTAAAAATATTAATAAAATCAGTATGCGTTCAAAATCAAGCATTATAGATATTTCAAACAATAACTGCATTTCTAAGTTACCCACAAGCAGGCACAATAATTATACCATTACCAACAATGACCATATAAAAACAATAGAATTAATAGATACAGGCATTATTCTTCTTAATGATTTTAAGGGTCTATCGAAATAAAACTTATTAAAGGGTCATTTGTAATTAAATTAAACAACTCTACATTAGGCATAAGAAATGAACTTTTCTCTTCGTATGAAACCTCCAACATTAAACCACTACCAGCCATGATCCAACTAAAAAAGGCCAATAACGGCGATAGAAAAGGTGTTGTCGCTGCAGCTAATGAGAGATCTACATACCAAGAACACAGAGAAGATAGGCATGCTACGAGACAATTTCAAAACAAACACCATCACTAATTACCGAAAAACATCCGGAATATTATTGATCTTCGTTGTTTATGCACTAAAACTCAAGCTGTGCAGGCAAGCCACTGTTATTGAAGTTACAGCCACTCCCATCAGCAACGAACAGCGCCCGAAAACCACGTAAAAAAACATAGAAGCATCCACGATCTACCTGATTTCTAACAATCGACCGGGACGTTCGAGAACAGAGAAGGAGGAGTTAATACTTAAGACATCCAAAATAACAACATTTGGATAACCAGCTTACCAACATTTGGGAACGTGTGGGAACGTGGCCATTCAACGTGCTGGGAAAAGCTGAAGCAAGGTGTCGCGTATGCAACTTTAGGTGCATAGGAGGTCTACGCGCGAATGAGACAGCCAACCGATCGCTAACTCGGCATATTTACCGCACATGCCAATAATTGTGGAATCAGCGGAACCAATCAAGTTCGTTGGTTCCCAAGATATGCGAACCCCAGCGAAATGCAGAATGGGGGCATTTCAACATATGCAACAACAACAAGCTGGAGAAAATTTAGTTTATAACTTGGACTCAATTTAAGCCCAATTTAAGCTGTGTAACAACTTAAAATATATATTTTTTATTAATAATTACCATTGAATTGGTAAATGATTATCCTTTGTTTAGCGTAAGGTTTTCACAAGCTCTTTTATTCTCTGTGCACTTGTTTGAATTTATGGATGTCGACGCTGCTGAAACGCACTGAAAAATTTATTGTCTGCAACTCGAAGCTCGACATGAATTTTATTTATATTCATGTGAATCGGATTTGTGTGACCCCAAAGATGTTCGAGCGTGAAATATACGAGCAACAGTCGCAGTCGGTGTTGCTGCTCGAACTGCTCGGTAAGGACGCAATGCCGTACGCTCGACTGAACACAAAATAGAACTGTCGGCATTATTTTACTTCATTTTTTTCTGGTTGGAATGGGGTTTTCTTTCTTGTTATCTTTGAATTTCGAAGCGTGGATGAGTTATAGGTATGTTTTATGTTTTGTTATACCCTGAACCCATTGAAAATGGGTAAAAAGGGTATATTGTATTTGTGCAAAGTGCAAATGTATGTAACAGGCAGAAGGAAGCATCTCCGACCCCATAAAGTATATATATTCTTGATCAGCATCAATAGCCGAGTCGATCTAGCCATGTCCGTCTGTCTGTCCGTCCGTCCGTCCGTATGTATGAACGCAAGGATCTCAGAACCTATAAGAGCTAGAGACTTGAAATTTTAGCTGTAGGTCCTCTTGGTGCCCGCGCAGATCGAGTTTGTTTCCGATAAACGATAACTTGCCCCGTTTCCAAGTAATCGATAAAAATGTATATCGAAATCCCGTTTTTAAGCAATTTTGGTAAATAATAAGGGCTAGAGTCACCAAACTTAACATGTAGCTTCTAGAATAGTATATATATATCGAGTATCTTTCATTTTATACTTATCGCCAACTCCCCGCTATTCTCACTCTATAAGCGCGCGCTGCATTTGGTGATGGAATAAGAGGGTTCAGGGTATCCCCTAGTCGGGAGCTCCCGACTAGAACCTCTTACTTGTTTTTATTTTTGTTTTTTTTCCGCTTTTTTTTTTTTTTTTATTTATCTTATTTTTGTGTCGATTAATTTTATTGTTAGGCATGCTACCTTTTTGTAGTATGCCTTTATCATTTGAAATGTTGTCGAAAATGCAGATGCCGTTGTTGTTATGCTTCATGATTACCAGGTCGACCCGTCTGCTCTTGCTCAGTTTTTATACGCTTGCTGAGCGTATTATAATTTTGTCGTGAAATGTGTAACGCAAAGAAGGAGACATCTCCGACCCCATAAGGTATATATATATTCTTGATCAGTATCAACAGCCGAGTCGATATAGCCATGTCCGTCTGTCTGTCCGTCCGTCCGTCCGTCCGTATGTATGAACGCAAGGATCTCAGAACCTATAAGAGCTAGAGACTTGAAATTTTAGCTGAAGGTCCTCCAGGTGCCCGCGCAGATCGAGTTTGTTCCGATAAACGATAACTCGATCGATCGATAAAAATGTATATCGAAATCCCGTTTTTTAAGTAATTTTGGTAAATAATAAGAGCTAGAATTACCAAACTTGACATGTAGCTTCTAGAATAGTACATATATATCAAGTATCTTTCATGTTTTACCTATCGCCACCTCCCCGCTACTCTCTATCTATTAGCGAGAGCTGCATTTGGTGTTGGAATAAGAGGGTTTAGGGTATCCCCTAGTCGGGAGCTCCCGACTAGAACCTCTTACTTGTTTTTAATATATAGTGGCAGAGGTTTAATTATATGCATAATACATATTTAAGTTTTTTTAAGATGTAATTTGGGAAGATGAAATTATAACAATTCAAAACTAATTCAAAATTCTTATGGATATTGCTAAAATAAAAAATTAAATATTTAAAACTTTTTAAGTAAGCAATAAACAATTCGTTTTTTTTCTGGGTAAGAACATCTATTATGTTTATTTATTTTTTTAATGAGTCTTGAAATATGCATCATTTTTTGGAGCATAATTCCATTTAAAGGAAGTGATAATCATAATCATGACACACCTACATGGAGGTAATAATAATAAATCTGAATTCTCTGTGTATTAGCTCAAATTATTGGCATCCGTAAAATCAATTTACGGATTATCACCCATGCAAAAATATATATCTGGACAATTTTTAATAGCAGCAAGAATACCAGATACAAAGGAAAATTAACATCAGGCTGGCAACCAAATGAAACAATTAATAATTTCAGATATCATATCAGAACGACCACAGTATATATATATGTATGTTATTTTCAATTAAAAATAAAATGCAGAAAGGCCAAGCTATACCCCTAGTGGGAGCATTGGGCAGTGAGATCCGATTCGTGCAATTATTTAAAATGGCTTCGCTGCCATAAGTGCCTTCATTGGCTGCCATAAGCGTGCCTCTGTTCGAGTTGAAAGATAGAATAAAAAAGCATTAGGATAAAGAAAAAATGTTGATGTATAAAATAATAACAATAAACTGGCCCATAATTGTTGAAACATTCAAGTCCAGCAGGCAAGTGCATCAATATGTGTACCAATAGTAATAAAACACAAAATAGTAACAAAATTATAAAATAAACATTATTTTAGTTTAAAGCGCATATATGTATAAAGAACACGCCCATACACGATCTCTTTTATTATACCCTGAACCCATTTAAAATAGGTAAAAGGGATATTATGTTTTTGTGCAAAATGCAAATGTATGTAACAGGCAGAAGGAAGTGTCTCCGATCCCATAAAGTATATATATTCTTGATCAGCATCAATAGCCGAGTCGATCTAGCCATGTCCGTCTGTCTGTCCGTCCGTCCGTATGTATGAACGCAAGGATCTCAGAACCTATAAGAGCTAGAGATTTGAGTGCCCGCGCAGATCGAGTTTGTTTCCGATAAACGATAACTTGCCCCGTTTCCAAGTAATCGATAAAAATGTATATCGAAATCCCGTTTTTTAAGCAATTTTGGTAAATAATAAGAGCTAGAGTTACCAAACTTGACATGTAGCATCAAGAATAGTATATGTATTTGCATTTGGTGTTGGAAGAAGAGGGTTCAGGGTATCCCCTAGTCGGGAGCTCCCGACTAGAACCTCTTACTTGTTCTATTTGCACACATTGCTGCATGTCAAATGACATCTTTATTTAAATGTATAAGCAAAGACCATAACTTAAAATACGAAGCACAATAAATAAGCTTAAATATGTAAAATATTTATGAAACCTGCTCGCATGGGATTTTAATTTCAATATATGTACATTGTTCAATAATTCAATTGTTGCGTATTCGACACGATATTCCAAAGTGCAGATAGAATTATTGCAAAAGCCTCGTTGATTTTAATTTCAATTTTAGTTGAGTATTCGATTTTCATTTCGTTTATAAATCCAAAGAGAATTAATAAAATTTTGACATTTATTACTTATATAACAATAATTGGTTAAATTGGTCAAATTGGTTGTATAGAAGTATGGATACTTATTCGGAGTTAACCAAAAACCTATATGCATTTTGCTTGGACTCCGAAAAGTCTAACAAATATTCGTAGCACTTAGGAGCATGCTATATTGCAGGAATATCCAATCTCAAACTCAACAGTTAGTGGGTTTTACTGTCAACCTAAACAGTCACATAAAGTGCGGGGCCTCACGGTTCCAGTGTCCGAGGCTTCATTTGAATATAGAATAGTATATATATTTGTAGTTGGTGCTGGAAGAAGAGGGTTCAGGGTATCCCCTAGTCGGGAGCTCCCGACTAGAACCTCTTATTTGTTTTATTTTTAAAGTTATATTCTTAATCAGTATCAACAGCCGACTCGATATGGCCATGTTCGTCTGATTATATGCGATCTAGCCTCCTCGGACAACTATATCAAATAGCTGCCATAGGATCGATCGGTCGAAAAGTGGGCTCTTGTATGAAAAGCTTTTTAAACCCTTGCAGAGCCTATTATAACTTTATCGTGAAATGTGTAACGCAAATAAGGAGACATCTCCGAACCCACAAAGAATATATATTTATGATCAGTATCAACAGCCGAGTCGATATAGCCATGTCCGTCTGTCCGTCTGTCTCTATGCGAACTAGTCCCTCAGTTTTAAAGCTATCTTAATGAAACTTTGCAAAAGTGCCTCTTTCTGTTGCACGCAGTACATATGTCAGAGCCAAGTGGACCGGACCACTATATCATATACATACATAGCTGCCATAGGAGCGATCGGTCAAAAAGTAGGTTCTTGTATGAAAAACATTTTGTTTTTCAGATATCTTGACCAAATTCAGCATTTATTAGTTTGACTATGATCCCTCATTTTATGCAAAATCTTATTTACATCGGACTACTATATCATATAGCTGCCATAGGAACGATCGGTCGAAAATAAAGTTGTTTTATGGAGATTTTTTTTGTTTTTAAAGATATCTTGACCAAACTCGGCATTAACTATTTTCCCTGTGATTCTTAGATGCGGGCAAAGCACTATGAGCATTATGAAAAGGTTGGGTCTGCAAGGGTATGTAAATTTCGGTGTGCTAAAGATAGCCTTGTTTCTCGTTTGTTTGTCAAGATAGTTTGATAGTTTGTATGTCCATCTGTCTTTGTTCGCCCCGTTCTTTCTTTCCTGCCAAGTCGGAATTCGATGTTCGGATGGCGTCCATTGAAGTAGTAAAGTCCATCGATATTATGCCTAGGTATATTTTCTTCATTTTCTTCGCAAGTATATCCACAGGCGGCAGTAAAGTGGCTGCCTCGAGATAGATAGCGCGGAGTGCGCTGAGCCTGTAAGGGATTGCCAGCTTCCTTCGAAGGCCTTTTAGGCTTACTTCCGCTGATGACCATATCGGTGCTGCATTCATAGAAGGAGTTGTAGCCTCAACTCTCTCGAGGAGCCGACGTCAGTTAGATAGCATCCTCGAAAGAGCAGCCTGCATTTTAGCTGCTTTCTGGCTAACGAAATCTACGTGTGGTCGAAAGGTAAGCCTGTTGTCTAACATGATAATTAATAGAAGCCTTTGACTCGATACTTACATTACATTACATTACCTGAAATCTAGCAAAGTCAACTATTTTACGGCTTGTGATAAGCACAGCCTCTGTTTTGTGGGGTGCCGGCAACAGACTAGCATCACGCATCCAGCTGGCCACGTTTCTTATGGCTGCATTCGCTGCTATTTCTACTTCTATTATCTCTTTGCCAACCACTACTTGACTACTAGCACCAGATCATCTGCGAATCCCATGATTTTACATCCCCGATGCAATTGCACTCTAAGCCCCTCGTCGTACATTATGTTCCAAAGGAGGGGTCCCAGGACCGACTACTGTGAGGCCCCGGTTGAAGCCCTGTAACTCCTAGCACCGTCTTCCGTATCAAAACTGATCGGAAAAATAGTTTATGTTCCAGTTTAAGGTTCCATAGAGGCGTGATCAGCTTGCTGAGTTAAAGATATTGTGGATGTCCAACGTAACCACCGCGCAATACTCCTTTTCTCTCAACCTCCATCGGGTTCCCTCTATTGCCTTAGCTGCAATATCGACCACCGCCTTAAATGCTACGACCGTAGGCACTGCCCTCTGAAATCCATATTTCTGTTACGACAGGGCCTCTTTCACTTTAACGACACTCAGTAGTCGGTTGTACACGATCCTTTCCTGGACCTTCCCAGCAGTTTTAATTTTTGTCGCTTCCATCGCTTAGGAATTACACCATCCTGTAAGCATCTAGTATAAGTCTCTGCGAAGGCGTCGGTATTTGTCTGCATGGATAGCTTTAGCGACTTTTTTTCTGGTACTGGAGCCAGATTTTCTTATTTTCTTGCTACTACCACTTCGTCTGCCGACACCTACTGTACTAGTTCCGTGCTGCGTGAGTAGTTGACGACCGCCACCCGTTGGTGTCGAGGGAACAGTGCCTCGACTATAGTGGCGAGTTCGGTCACGCGGGTTGTTCCCTGGCTGCAAGTCTTTGGCTCTTGTTGACAATCCTTAGCCAGGTGGTTCTTTCCTTCGCATCGTCAGTACAGATTCGATCGGTCCAGATCACTTGCAGGGTTTTGCAAGGTGTCCAAACTCGAGGCATCTGAAACATCTGGTGATGTTCATCTGCTCGCGGATGCTTTAGCTAACCCAGCCTACTTTCAAGAAACCTACTGAAGGGGTTTCTTTCCCATTTTCTGCAGTCTTATTGTCGCCGTTTGTGTTTGGAGCTATGACCAATATTTGGATTTGACCCCTCAGCGCCTCGCAGATGTCCTCTCTGGATCGTAATCTCGTCCAGGTCTTTATTTTCAATAGACGCCCGGTGGGACAGCGTCCGGACCTGTGCATATTCGCCTAGCATTTCGCCCGCCAGGAAAATCAAATGGAAAATGCTGTAGTTTTCTCTCCCGAGCTGTTAGGTTGAAGAATCAGTACTAATTTTTGTACGCTCCTTATTTTTGTCACCGCTTTTCCGCTTGTCACAGCTTCTCGTTCGCTTTAACTATCATTAGTATCTCCGAGTAACATGCTTAATCTTTTGCAGAGATGACTAAATCATTCGGTCGCGTCTTATCCTTGCTCTTTTTCCGGGTTTTTTTTTTGGTGACCTCCTTCCACTTGTCTCCATGGGCTGATGGATGCAGCGTCGATTGCCATCTTCGAGCATATCTACCAGCTTTGAGATCTCGTACCCCAGTTTTCGGAGGGGTGAGCTACTCTGAGTTGCCGTCGTTGCCGTCCCCCGCTTAGAGGTTGTCTCTGACGGGACGGCTGTTGCTACACCTGCTGATGATCTCGACATTCTGCTGTTCTGCTCTACTTCATTTGTGGGGCTTGATTTATGTTCGTTTTGTTAGTTCCCAACTCCGAAGATGTTGTCCTTGGACTGCTGTACAGTCGCGCTATGATCTCATGGTTGTCTTTGCAAGCAGTGAGTGAGCGAATTGGGTAAATAATAAGAGCTAGAGTCACCAAATTGATATGTTGCTTCTAGAAAAGTATATATACATCAAGTATCTTTCATTTTATACCTATCGCCACCTCCCCACTACTCTCTATCTATTAGCGCGAGCTGCATTTGGTGTTGGAATAAGGGGGTTCAGGGTATCCCCTAGTCGGGAGCTCCCGATTAGAACCTCTTACTTGTTTTCAGCTGTCGGAGTTACGTAGACAACGCATATCCCGAGGACTGTATGATTAAGTGTGCTTGCTTTTATTATCATAGTTTCGCCTGATATTATGTTCATAAAAAATTCTGAGTTGCCCTTTATGTGATGAATTTTCTTCAAAGGCTGAAGATTGACTAATGTGTTGCTTTTAGAGTCCGTCAACATATTGCGCGTCTACTTCGTCGAATCAAGCAAGATGCTTCAGCTTCATTTATTGGCCATGATTTCTAATGAATTCCAAAGTTACAAGAACTTAACACAAAACAGCCGGAGGTGGGCGGTGAGCGATTTGCGAGAATTAGGCCAAAGTTGATGGCATCAACATATAAAGCTGCTTTCTTTAGCATGATTTGGCCTAAACATGCAAGGGCACTTATTTTGTTGCCGGCCACATTGTTGTTGTTTATTGTGATGCGGATTGCAGCAGATTTTTCACAAAATATTTCGGGTTGATTGCTAAAACTTTGTTATAATTTATAGCTGCAATGCAGGGGTTGCATCTAGAGGCGATTTCCAAAACTCATGCCAAACCCTTAAATGAAAATGAAAAGTTTGCACAAGACTTTTTGCAGGCTTAAACAGCCACAGTGTGGATAGTTGTTAATCGTATCGTGCGCTGCTGTTACCTGGTATTTTTTATCTGCGCAGAACCGAAATTTGGGCAGGTCCTAGAATCGGGCTCAAGCATGTCAAGCATATTTCATGCTCAATTTCTGCTCGATTCTGGACTGTAAACAAAGCAATGTGACGAATGGCAATAAATCAAGCGCATTTAACAATCGTTCCTAATTTTTACTCGTCTCTTTGGGAATTTTTCTCTATGTTGCGCTTCAAGCGATTAGATCAGTAATTACCAGCCAACTGCTTGCTGCAATCATAAACTAAGCTGAAGCTCCAACTTTGAGCCTCAAAGCCAGACCCCAGAGCGAGAACCATAAAGTGCCAGAGTAGAGAGCCCAAAAAGCAAATCCATGCAACAATCCATGTAACAAGTGAATAAGCCTCTGTTGATTGACTGCGAGATGCTCTTTAACATTCATGAACATAGAATATTGAGCTAGACATTTAATTGAATTCAGGGAAAGAAAGAGGAGGTAAAAAATTAGCTTTATGAAAAACAAAACAAAAAACCAAGTAAGAGGTTCTTGACGGGAGCTGCCGACTAGGGAATACCCTGAACCCTCTTATTCTTACACCAAATGCATCACGCGCTACGCGCTTGTTTGAAGTAATAAAGATAAATTAAAAAACCAAAAAAAAAGTTCCATTGGCAGGGTTTGAACTCGCAACTGACCGCATTACTTGCTGCTGACTCTACTCAGCATCCACACCAGCCAAAAAATAACAAGAGGTTCTAGTCGGGAGCTCCCGACTAGGGAATACCCTGAACCATACCCTGAACCCTCTTATTCCAACACTAAATGGAGCTCGCTTGAATAATTAAAGCTAAATTATAAAAACAAGTAAGAGGTTCTAGTCGGGAGCTCCCGACTAGGGGATACCCTGAACCCTCATATTCCAACACCAAATGCAGCGCGCTCTTATAGATAGAGAGT
Source organism: Drosophila ezoana (assembly GCA_035045725.1). Taxonomy (NCBI): domain Eukaryota; kingdom Metazoa; phylum Arthropoda; class Insecta; order Diptera; family Drosophilidae; genus Drosophila; species Drosophila ezoana. Next base: position 277,209 of record JAWNOU010000197.1, on the reverse strand, counting down.
AGCGGGGAGGTGGCGATAGGTATAAAATGAAAGATAATCGATATATATATACTTTTCTAGAAGCTACATGTCAAGTTTGGTAACTCTAGCTCTTATTATTTACCAAAATTGCTTAAAAAACAGGATATCGATATACATTTTTATCGATTACTTGGAAACGGGGCAAGTTATCGATTATCGGAAACAAACTCGATCTGCGTAGGAACTAGGAGCACCTACATCTAAAATTTCAAGTCCCTAGCTCTTATAGGTTCTGTGATCCTTGGGTTCATACATACGGACGGACGGACGGACGGACGGACGGACGGACGGACGGACGGACGAACAGACAGACGGACATGGCTAGATCGACTCGGCTATTAATGCTGATCAAGAATATATATACTTTATGGGGTCGGAGATGCTTCCTTCTGCCTGTTACATACATTTGGTTTTTGCACAAAAACATAATACCCCTTTTACCCATTTTTAATGGGTTCAGGGTATAAAAAAAAAATTCCATTGGCAGGGTTTGAGCTCGCTACTGACCCCATATTTACTTTCCCCGGTAGGACTCGAACTCGCGACACACCTCACCACTTGCCACTGCCTCTACTTAACATCCACACTAATAATTGAGTATTTATGAGGAAAAAAACCAATTAAAATAGCAACACAGAAAACAATCGCAGTGGCAGAATTCGAAGCAGAAGCGCATGAATGTGTGTGTGTACAATGTACCCTGAACACTGTACATGTATGTATGTATGTATAAATTCTACAAAATTCCGTCGCAACACGTGCGCAGTAGTGAGCAAAATACCGAAAAACAATACAAAAACCGATATTAATGAAATTTTCTACATTATATCTTATTGCACCATAGAAAATTTGTGTACTCTCAAAAAGTAAATTGCTTTTAAATTGTGGCTTAAATTGGTTGGCTATACTAGTTGATTTATAGCTTTGCGGTGGTAGCGAGGAGGTGGCGATAGGCATAAAATGAAAGGTACTTGATATATGTACATATAATATTCTAGAAGCAACATATCAAGTTTGGTGACTCTAGCTCTTATTATTTACCCAATTTGCTAAAAAACAGGATGTCGATATCGATTTGTATCGATTGCTTGGAAACGGAGTAAGTTATCGATTATCGGTCTACGCATGCACTAGGAACACCTACATCTAAAAAAAAAAAACATCTCACACTCGTACTTAATTTTTCCTATTCTATAAACTTAAATGAGAGCCATAAAACATGAAACTAAGAAGATATATTCAGGTCATAAAGATGGCATTAAAAAGCATAAAATAGATTTCATGTCCAGTTAAAGGGTTTATTGAGGTATTTAAGTAAGTAAAAATGTACTGACAAAACTTAGACTAATGATCTCTCTATTTAAGATTTTTCCATATTTTAGCCATAGATGGAGGACATTCTCATAGTTTAAAAGTCCTAATATGGGCGTATTTTAAATTGTTATTCAGTTTCTTGCTGTTTTCTGTTATATTAATCAGATGTGGTGAAAGACTTTATTTTCATTTCGTGCACTGTCTGGCAATGTTATTGATACAGCTCGCAATTACAATTGACTGCGTGCTCTCGGAGTTTCAATGGAATTCGGCGTTTGTTTTTTGCATTCAGTTTTTCAGTTAATTTTGTATGTGCTTAACGTTCGCTACAGGAAGTTGTTAAACTACAACAAGCCTTTCCTATATGGCATTTGAGAGTTCGAGCTCATAGTTTTCTTTATGATCAGAGATCATGAATTTCGAGAGGTATTCATTTGATAAAATAAATGTACAAACTGAACGGAATGTATATTTCCATAGAAAATGAGTACCAACAGCTGGAATTCAAGTACCAAGTGTACATGCACCAAGGCCCATATACATATGTGTGTATGTACATTTTAAATTTAATTGTGCTGAAAATGTTTTTCATTGAATGTGAATGCGCAAGCGGTTTTTAAAAATTGTCCACAGTTTTCAACGAGCCAAGGTGCAATGTGCGTGTGCGTGCGCTTTTCTAACATATATTTGATACTGCAGCTAATGAATAGTTAAGTATCATTTGCATTCAGCGCTGATGGAATTTGCAAGCCAAGAGTTGAGATAGACTGTAAAATTGGGAATGCGCTATTCCATACTTCAACTGCAAATGGGTTATTTTAGCAACGGGCTTTCAACTGCACTTTATATTTATTCCAATTAAATGTGGAACTGGATTATTTATTCTGAAGGCAGATTTTTCAATGAGCGGCACAATTCAATTGAATTTGCTTTAAATAACATGACTAAGTGCAAAGCAAAAAGTTGTGCTTGTCCGAAATATTTATAGGTGTATTACTACTTGTTAGAATAAAACTAAAAATATTCTTATTTAATAACATTTCTAAGAAGAGTTTTCATTATTAATTTGAATTTGACACGATATGTAGCTAAGGTGTTATTAAAAATGTTAATCATAAAGTAATTGCTGCTGCCCTGCGATGTATTTTGTACTCTTCTATAATAAATGCATAAATAAATGCGTTAGGTGGCATCCAATTCGAAATACTAAAATAAAGTCGTTAGAGAGTTTAACGTGTGGCTTGACTGAGTTTTAGGGGTGTTAATAAATTGGCTATTTCTGAAGAGCAGCGGTAGGACTCCCCAAGCAGGCAAAATCGCTAACCGCAAGTCGTTTGGTATGCTAAAAATTTTCTACTTTTGAGTATGTGCGGCTGTCAGGTCTGGCATCTAGCTAACTGCATGTGTAAGTGGCCGCTGTATATACACATATATACACTTTAAATTATTTTTATTCAGAGTAGAATGGTTCTTGAGTTTTCTTTCACAGATCAATTTTAATATAATTTAAATTTATTAAGTGAATCATTCAACCAGCAAAAACATTTATTTAACACTAGAACTACCAGCATTTGTTCTATACCTTTTTCTACCAACCAATTCAAAAATATTCAAAATTGACATAAGTATTATAAGATTAATATGTTTTAAAGAAATTTAATTAAATTTAATTTATAAATTAAAAGTCCATGGTATATCTCTTTATATAAAACTGTTTGTCCTGACCGACATATTATTGATCAACGTACAGCCCAAACTGTGAGAGCTAGGAAGCTGAAATTTTCACTGTAGTTACTGTTGTTACACGCAAGTGTGCAAAAATCGCGAAAAACGTTTGTATGAAACTTTTTTGTTTACCTTCCGATCGGCCTCAAACTAATTATGGATGACGTTAGGAGCTCAAATCCATTTCCAAGAATCGATATGAAAAATCATTTGAGATTTGTTTCATATTTTTTGCTAATCAAAATCTACCTCGGTAAAAAGTGCGATTCAATGATTTTTTAGGTGAAGACTAACAATGGCGGAAAGATCTGATTCCAACATTTGGTTTTTTATTCGATTCACTTTAACAGTGGAAAGGAAATATCTAAAAGAAAGGAAATATCTAAAGGAAAGGAAATTTAGCTCTTTTTTTTTTCAAATAGAATTTTTTTTCAAACTACATTTGCTACAAACATGTTTTCTACAACCAACACAGAAATTGGTGGTTTTATTTTTTTGCATGAGCCTAATTGGTAAGTTTTTTGCATATTATAAATTGAGGGCTCGTCAAGAGATCCTGGTTCAGATGAATCTTCATATTTTATTAAAAATTCTTCTACAAATTGAAAAAGTAAATCTTTTCTTGATATATTTTTTTTTCACATGTTTCATTATACAAAACCCATGCATTTATTGCTGCGATCGATAATCGATAACATTGAAAAATATTTGGAGAGGCCATCTTCGATAACCAGACTTCACAGTGTACTTTCTGCCCATATCGGTAATATCTACACGGATTTAGTTTTGCTATAAAATATTATAGTTTCAGACTTATTTATGTCTCTTTCAATTTTGACCGAATTTTGTTTCGTACATAATCCACCAGGATCTTTTTCGTTGGCTTACTTGTATATACTGTCAATGTAGCATTGCTTGTTCTATTAATAGCAGATGAATATAGAGGTAATATACATTTTTTTTGCTTGTTTCGTCGTTTCTCAAAAAAAGGGAACGCATTTTCAACGTATTGACTATCGAGATCAGATGCCTACAAAATTTTTTTCCAAACTAATTGGGTTTGTTTAGAATGTATTAAGTGAATCTGCATCTCGTTTTTATTGCTCGTCAATTGTAATGTTCTGTCTTGGTACGTAGCAAATGTTGTTTTTCTAATGAATATTTCCCAAAACTGTAAGATCAATGCACATTTGTCATTCTTTATTCGTTGAGATCTTGCAGGTGGGGGCACTGATTCTACAGCAACGGCAATTGAATCTTAATTTATAGGCTGTTGCAATCGTCCAGAGTCATAGCAGTCCAGGCAATGCACCTCAACCGGTTGACGCTCCTTATAACAAAATCTTTTAATTGCAAATCCTGACGTGAGTACCTCTCATCCATGAGTGCCAGGGCAGTGCAGATCGAAGGAGTTGCGTGAGGTATCATGTCGACCTGGACAACTTACAGGTTGTTGGCCTCTGAAGTGGCACGGACGGTAGGCGGTTCAGCTGCTGCGTACCGTAGCGACCGACTGCATTGATTTTAGTGCTCAGTTTGCTATTGCTCTTAAATATTGTGTCACTTTGCACGACCCACATTCTGGGAGCACTGTGTCGGGACCTGATAATGTGCTTCGGCAAACGACATCAGCATTTGTTGCACAGCTGCGGAAAAGTATGCAAAATCTAAGTTGGCTATGGCAAAGGAAAACGCAATTGCTCTGCTTAACAAGTCTATGTTATTAAATAAATATGTAATCGCGTTTAACAGTAGACATTAGTTATACCTTTGATGTAAATCACTATAAACTCTGAAATCAATATTTGACTTGCTGTTGTCCTAATACCTTTACTAAATTAAATTAATTAATTTATTGTTGCACTTAACGTTTACTTTTTTTCTTATTTAACTTCCTCTTTAGTTTTACAAGAATAAGCAATCAAGAAAAAGATTATGATATAAAAGACATAAAACTAATTCTGAAATGTAATAGGAATCTTCGATGAATTGTTGGAGCAAATTGGACAAATTGTCCGCCACGGATAATGCTTGCCACTGAGATAGCTACGTCTTTGCAATTCTTAAAAGTTGTCCCCTTAATGCAGTTAAGGAGACTATTATTTCTCTCTTCGCGTATAGCTATGTCAGTCGGCGTTACCTGAAATGAGTTATCAACATAAAAATGGTATTTTTTCAATAAATGTAAGACTTTTTTCGAATTTACGATTACTTTATCCATGTATTTTTATTTTTCAAATCGACCGCGCTAGCAAAATGTTATTGATTAACTTTCACAACTTGGGAAAAAATGCTATGAATCAAAGTAAAACTATGGCAAGAAGCAAAAAAGTTCCTGTTTCTTAAAAAGGTGTTGCCCATTGATGGGTGACGAATTAATTGAAGGGCAATTTGGACACTATGAAAAAATAATAAAAAAAAAAACAAGGAATAAGCAAAAATACAATATGAATAAGTATAATATTTATATAATATGCACTTTTTTTTAACAGGGGATATTACAACCTTTATGTAGAGGATAGACTTTAGTCGAGTAATTAAGTTCTAGCTAATTTCAATTAAAGGTATTTTTGTCAAATCGTTTTTATATAGATTTCTGGTAATGTTGTACGCAAATTTTATCTGTATTTTTATACCCTGAACCAATTGAAAATGGGTAAAAAGGGTAGAATGTATTTGTGCAAATGTATGTAACAGGCAGAAGGAAGTATCTCCGGCCTAATAAAGTATATAAATTCTTCATCAGCATCAACAGCCGAGCCGATCTGTTCGTCTATGTGTCCGTCTGTCCGTCCGTCCGTATGTATGAACGCAAGGATCTTAGAACCTATAAGAGCTAGAAATTTTACGCGCGTCTGCTTTGAACTGTATCAACAGCGATTGTATTGTTTTCTGTGCTGCTATTTGAATTCTTTTTTTTCCCAAGAAGACTTAATTATGGGTGTGGCTGTTGAGTAGAGGCGGTGGCAAGTGGTGTGGTCTTTAGCGAGTTCGAGCCCTACTGAGGGAACTATTTTAATACCCTGAACCCATTAAAAAATGGAGTTCCAGCAACTTTTCAGCGGACTAGGAAAAATGTTCCTTATGGGAGGCGATTTTAACGCCATAAACAGATGCTGGGGTTGCTTTAGAGCTAACGCAAGAGGGGCACCTGTTTACTGGACGCGGTGCAAAACACATTAGCTGAAATACTAGCAACTGGACGGGGACAAGTCACTCATTTCCCGTACGCCCAAATGGGTCAAGTATAAGGCCTGAGTATCAAATTTGCTCCGATCATATCCCACTGGAGGTTGGTTACGTCTGTATGCCAAAGAGCAAAGCAATTAAAGGTCGTCTGCTGCCTTCTGGAGCCAACATTGCTGCTAAACTTGGAAATATTAACACCAGAAGACATCGAAGATGCAAATGTGCTATTCCCGAACAAGGTTCACTCGGCAGCCCTCATTTTTGCGCCAGTAAGCCGAACAGAAAGCTTAAGACCACAGTTGAGTCTTCCGCCAGCAATCTATGCACTACTACTGATTAAGAGAAGGCTTAAAAAGCAATACTGTCGAACCGGAGATCCATTTGTCGACAGGATCTACAAAAAGCTGCTGGAGCTTAATAGACAAAGGGAAACCGACCGTTTTTGGAAAAAGAGTCTTCAAGTCACTCCCTGTGGAGACTGACAAGAAGTTATAAATAGCAAGTGACCCCCAAATTTCCGATCAGAAAGCCTGATGGATCTTGGGCCAGATCTCCAAAGGAACGGGCTAATGCATTCGCCGAAGACTTGGAGGAACGCTTCAAGCGTTTTAATACAAGCTCGGCAAGCATGAACAGAAGGGTTCAACTCACAGAGAGCCAAGGTCAGTTAAGCCTCCAGTTGCTCATATCACTGCCAACGAAGTCTCAGACCACATAGGAGCACTTAAGACAAAAAAAAAACTCCTGGCGAAGTTGGGATTGACAACATAACACTTAAAGCATTGCCGGTCAGTGCAGTCCTATTTTTAGTGTTAATCTTTAATGTGGTATTGAGACTGGGGCATGTTCCAAGCCAATGGAAAAAGGCGAGAATATGCATGATCCATAAGGCTGGAAAGAGTTCCTCATCCCTAGACTCTTACAGGCCCATTAGCTTGTTGCCCACGATTGGAAAACTCTTCGAAAGACTGCTGTCTATGGATAGAATTAAAGAAAAAATTATAATTAATTAAACTTTATTCGATTGTGCAAAGCTATTTAACAAACCGGTCATTTTCGGTAGTACTCGATGGAGTGGAGTCCAACATGAAGGCCATCAGGGCTGGCGTTCTTCAAGGGAGTGTGCTGGGGCCCACGCTCTACACCCTCTTTCCGTACGACATGCCCACTGGCTTTACTATTGAAGTCGCGGATCCACACGACCTTACCATCGCCACTTTTGCAGACGACACAGCCATCTTATCCAGAAATGAATGTGTTTATGAAGCTACTGATGTCCTGTAGCAATACCTTCACAAATTTGATATGTGGGCCAAGCGTTGGAATATTGGCATTAATTTAAATAAATGCGCCAATGTGACATATGCGCTACGGAGGGATATATGTCCGGGAGTATTCTTGCGCGGTCAATTGTGGACGCACCACAACAGCTACAAATAATTAGGTGCACTTAGACAGGCGCTTGAATTTAACAAACACATCTCAAGTGTTTCTGTAACCCTGAAGAACAGATTGGGAAAACTAAGATGGCTGCTGAGCAGTATAAATACGTTGTCTTTGGAAAATAAAGTAGCCATTTATAAATCCTGCAAAGCTCCCGCCTGGCGTTATGGCATTCAGGTATACGGCATTGCTGCTAACACCCGTCTTACAAAAATCAGGGTGTTCCAAGCAAAAACGCTCCGATATCTGTTTGGTGCCCCCTGGTACATGTGAACTTCAGATTTGGAAAACGACCTAGGAGTGCCGAATGTCGGGGAAATATAAATATACAGGTTGCAAATTATATAGCGCGACTGGGAAACCATCCTAATCGTCTGGCTAGGCGTCTTTTAAAAAGGCGTAACATTAGAGGAGTCCGTACGCGGAGGAGATTGCGAAGGTCTCACCCAATCGATCTCCCAGATCGACTTATATAGTCACCCTTGTAAATTTGTATAATAGACTTACCAGTAGAATGAGTAGTGTGTTAATATTCATTAAAATTTAATTTCAGTTGTTCCTCATAATAACAGAAAAATTAAAAAAAAACAAAAAGAAACAAGTAAGAGGTTCTAGTCGGGAGCTCCCGACTTGGGGATACCCTAAACCCTCTTATTCCAACACCAAATGCAGCTCGCGCTAATAGATAGAGAGTAGCGGGGATGTGGCGATAGGTAAAAAATGAAAGATACTTGATATATATATACTATTCTAGAATCTACATGTCAAGTTTGGTAACTCTAGCTCTTATTATTAACCAAAATTGCTTAAAAAACGGGATTTCGATATACATTTTTATCGATTATTTAGAAATGGGGCAAGTTATCGTTTATCGGAAACAAACTCGACCTGGAGGACCTACAGCTAAAATTTCAAGTCTCTAGCTCTTATAGGTTCTGAGATCCTTGCGTTCATACATACGGACGGACGGACGGACAGACAGACGGACATGGCTAAATCAACTCGGCTATTGATGCTGATCAAGAATATATATACTTTATGGGGTCGGAGATGCTTCCTTCTGCCTGTTACAAAATGTAAATGTAGCCCGTCTAATGAATCCAACAGGAGCGAGCTGGTTACAATTGTAAAATTTGAAAATAATTTCTTAACAAGCATCTGACGGTGATGTGCTATCAACTGCCGTATACAGACCCAAACCGCATTCTGCATCCTTTCTGGCAAAGTTGCTTCTAAAGCAGAATAAGCCACGCAAGATGGTTGGCCAGAGGCAGAATGATTCACAGCTGGTATAAATACATTGGCGTTTGTTGTATAATCCCCTTGGCAGCTAACAAATGTGCGCACATCCGTTTTCCGACCGCTGCAGAGCTGCCCTGAATCTGAGGAACCTGCCTGCCAACAGACAAAACGCAAACAAACGCATTCCAGCTGGGCGAATATGTTGAGCTCACAATGTTTCTGGTCCATTGCCGTCACCTGGCTATAACTCTATCTGGTATCTGTTCCATCTACAATTAGGTTGGGCAAGGCTGAGTTTGCACCGCGTGCAAATTGCTTAGCGAAAGCAAACAAATTAATCAAAATCAACTCGAAGCTGTGCAACGGAGTGGGCTTCAAGCAATGTTCTCTGTTTTTCCAGGGTGTTCTCTACCCAGGCCAGTGCCCAACAGGTCCCAGGCCAGACGACTTCGAACTAACTGCAGTTGGTTTTGCACCGCACAATGCCGCTATTTTCCCATTTCAACCTTTGGCTCAACAAACAACCTATCTTGGCTTTTGGGTTAAATCAACCCGCGGGATTGAGTGTTTTAAGGAAAGTAGGGCCTGGGTTGAGCTGACGCAAAGCCACCGAAAAGGTGAGGCTGTCATAGGGTAGTCTAACGTGAACTGAGAATGGCCGGATATGCTGGTTAACCAGCGTGGAAAGGGCTTCTGATAGCCATGCCAAATTTGTTTTTTTTTATTATTTACTAATAATACACTGGCTCGCAATATCCTAACCCTTTTTACTGCTTAACCGAAAGCTAGAGTGCAGTATACATTGCAACAATATATACTGCTCAGACTTGCCGTCACTTCCATTCGTACTTATGCACACATTCATTTCAACATTTTTGGGACAGTCGGAGAAGGTCGTTCAGGGTAGGGGAAGCTACTCACAATTTTAGAAATATTTTGCTTATGCTTTTCAAAAAAATATAGAAAGACTAGCGGGTATAACCCGGCCTTGCCCGTGGCACGTATGTTATAAAATCAATGTTCTCAAAAAGCTTTGAAAATGATTTTGAAACTTATTGGACGGTAAACAAACAACTTTCATACAAACATTTTCCGCCAATTTACCACTGATGCGAAGGGAATTTCCCAAATCTCTGAAACACGTATTCATTATATTCTTATGTAGAGCGTTGAAATATGTTTGAAGGAAATCGGGCATAACTTAAAACTTCGTCCAAAAAATCTTCGAATCGCATTTCTACCAAAGAAGTTTGGATTCTTTGGATTCAAAGTGTGTATCTTGAAAACGTGCCAAATTGCTATTTTCCATGCCTGTTGTAAGGCTAAGGGTACCTGAACGTTGGGTCGGCCAAGCACGCACACTTATACACTTCTCTATATGGATGGAAGTATTTATGCCTGCCTGCCTGCCCGATGCAAATTTGACAAAATTGAAAACTGTAGAATTTTAGGGCCTTCAAATATTCTTGTAATGTGTGCCGCCTGGGCTGCGCCTGCACTTCACTCAAATCAATTCTGGGGTATTAAATGGAAATTTGAAGGGAGTGTGGAAACAGTAAGAGATGTTATGTTTCAAACACGCCCTCTACACAAGTGGACAACAATTTTTAAATTAATTTTTAACTTTACTTTACTGCAGGCAAATAAAAAAAAAAAAAAAAAAGAGAACAAACGAGAAGGATACAAATTTTGTGATAAACAAGTCAGCAGTCAAGAATATGCACCCATATACCCAACCAACCCAAGCATGGTGACAAAGTACTTATTTATATGCAAGGGTGCATGTTTTGCGAAGAGTTTAGGCAACAACGGCAATGAGCAGCCATATCAATTAAAGCCTTGCTTGACTTGAAAACTGTTTCAAAGCATGCAATGGTTTTGCGCATTGTTCTACCCTTTGTTGTTGCTGTTGGCTGAATAACCGCAGAAAAGGAAACTTTTGTGGTTGTCAAGCTGGCAAGAGATTAAGGCAAAGTTCGGCGATTTATCGCACACACATACATACACATTCACCAAAACATATTGTTGATAGCTTTCAACAAGGCTGCATGCGATTTGGTCAAAGTGCAGCAGATCGATACTGACGCCCATGTTATTATAACATACATGGCGTATACGCAACGCAGCTGGCAGATGATTTAATTAATCAAACGCAACACCTGGCGACAATGTCAATCAGGCACATAAAATAGTCATAAAGAGGCAATAAGTAAAAAAATCATTAGTTTTACTAAGGTCTATGATCTTTTGATTAGTAAAATGCTTCTTTGTTTAACTAAACATTAACAGTGCTTCAATCATTTACAATGGCAAATTATTAAAAATTGAAGACTAAAATAAATGCAGCACAGTTGACTTAATATATATTTGATTGACGTAAAAGCGTAGTGATTGATTTTCGATAGTTTATAGATTTTTAAACATTAAACATATTGTAGAGGGTATCTGCCAGTCTAAGACGCTTCCCTCGAGCAGTTTTGTTTTCCTGCTTCTTTTTGATTTCCCCGTGTTTCGCTCTACACAAATTGTGTACAACAGCATTTGGAACACCGGCAACGAAATCGGCAACAGTTACGTGAATCAAATCCATTTCAATCTATTCATCGTATGACAGCAGGCAGACGGGTTAATCGTGCAGCAAACGTAAGCCGGTAGATTTGGGTTTCTAATAGGGTGGAATATATGTAGGCGGTTTTGGGGTCTAGTTTGCGGGCTTCATCGTGACGCAGCAGGGGCATCGTGGTATCATAATTAAATTGATCTCATTATGTAGATGACAATAGCTTTACCGTTCGTTTCGAATCGTTGTGCAGTAAACAAAATGGCGTACAGTGCCGGGGCGTGCAACTTCCGGTGGCCCAACGAGCCAAGCTTAAGCTGCCTGCCAACCAGGAATATAAAGAGTAAATGCAGGGCATTTGCTGTTGCAAGTGCTTTTGTTTTCGTTGCCTTTGGCTTTTGCCTTGCTGTCGTTTGAACTAAGTAAATTGAATTTAGCTCCTATGCCCGGTCCTGACATTTGATTTCAATTTGGTTCAGTCTCAAGGCAAGTCAAAGCAAACTGGCGAGCACGACCCAAAGTTCTGAAAATCAGAACAATTTGTAAAATGTATATAAATCATTTTTGTGAGTGCATTCTTCGATACACTTGCACTGCATTTAAATTGCCAAAGTTGCAGTTGGCTTGGTAAATATTGTTGTTGCTGCGCGGTTGGTTTGCTTGTATTCGTTCTAGGTTTCATCAACTTTTCGCTTCGTTCCTGCTTTTTAAAGGAATTCCAAATATCTTTATTGTACAAACCTATTAGTTGTTTTCTATTTATCTTAATACCCAAGCTGTTGACTAAAAATTAAAGAGAGTGAGAAGTTTGCGCTGCAGAGTTGCAAAACCATTAGGCGAGTATTCGTTTATATGAAGCGATTCCGTTAACACAGAAAACCAATGTTTACAAAAATTTCAGTGGTTGGTATAGTTGATATTTGTTGCTTGTCGTAGTTTTCACTTTTAATAAATATTTCTTAACATAAATTGGTTTATCTCTAAGCAAAATGCGGACAAAGTCTTTCCCTTTTATAAATATCTCTTAAAACTAGCACTAATTAAAAAAAAAAAACAACGCGAAAATATATATTTTTGGCCTTTTTTCCTTTTTTGTTCTAGCTGTCCCATCTATGTTATTGATGATCTTTAAATAAAAGCTAAAAGAACTTACAGTCACAAAATATTCAATATATAGAGGATACATGATAAAGGCTATGGATATCTTGAAGCTTAACACGAAGAAAAGCTTGAAAAGCGTGCTATGCTGTGGGTCGAAAAAGAGGTGCAGTTGCAAGTGCGTGTACGTGTGTGTGCTATGTTTTGGGGGTATTTGTCCATATAAAACTCATGCCCAGTTGATAAATTTACATGCATGTAGAGCGAACACTTTGTACCTGCGCTCTGGGGACTTTTTAAATTTTAACAATGTGACACATAGGAGAAATGCATAAATGCATAGTTCGTATTTGTGTGCGGCAGAAGGCATGAATGTTTAGCTTGTTGTGTTTGGTTTTGGTTATGTTTTTGTGTTATTCTGTTCTTTTTTGTATCTTTTTATACTCTGAACCCATTAAAAATGGGTAAAAAGGGTATATTGTATTTGTGCAAAATGTAAATGTATGTAACAGACAGAAGGAAGCATTTCCGACCCCATAAAGTATATATATCTTGATCAGCATCAATAGCCGAGTCGATCTAGCCATGTCCGTCTGTGTGTCCGTCCGTCCGTCCGTCCGTCTGTCTGTCTGTCCGTATGTATAAACGCAGGGATATCAGAACCTATAGGAGCTAGAGACTTTTGACTTTTAAAATTTAGCTGTAGGTCCTCCTAGTTCCTACGCAGATCGAGTTTGTTTCCGATAATCGATAACTTACTCCGTTTCCAAGCAATCGATAAAAATCTATATCGAAATCCTGTTTTTTTTTTTTTTAGCAATTTTGGTAAATATTAAGAGCTAGAGTCACCAAACTTGATATGTTGCTTCTAGAATATTATATATATATCAAGTATCTTCCATTTTATACCTATCGCCACCTCCCCGCTAATACTGCAGAGCTATAAATCAAGTTAATAACCCAACTTATATTGCCAACCAGTCTAAGCCACAATTTTAATGCAATTAACTTTTTGAGAATACACAAATATTCTATGGTACAATAATTTATACTGTAGAAACATTGATTAAGATCGGTTAAGAGAAAACCAAAGTTATATGTAAATGCGCAATTGGATGGCACAGCTAGCGAAAACATCAAGTGTACACACACACATTCGTGCGCGTCTGCTTCGCATTCTATTGCATTATAACAGCATTGTAATTGCGACTTTTTCTGTAATGCTATTTTAGTTCGTTTTTTCTTAAAAAGACTTAAAGATTTGTGTGGCTGTTGAGTAGAGGCATAGTGAGCATGAGTACGGTCTGTCGCGAGTTCGAGCCCCACCGGGGTAGATATTTTTTTTTTTGCTGGTTTGTCTGTTGTGTAGAGTCGTCAGCAAGTAATACTGTCAGTTGCGAGTTCGGACCCTGCCAAGGGAACCTTTTTTTTTTAATTTATCCTTATTACTTCAAACGAGCGCGTTGCGGGAACTGCATTTGGTGTTGGAATAAGAGGGTTCAGGGTATCCCCTAGTCGAGAGCTCCCGACTAGTACATCTTACTTGTTTTTGTGTGCTAGCAAGAGAATATATAATGAATGATATTCACAAACGGATACAACCATAGATACATATGTGTGTACATTTAAGAGCAGTTAAATTCACAACAAACGGTCCAGGCTAAATTCTTGCTTAAGCTTTCAAATACTTTATAGAAATCAATAAACGAGCACGCAAACAATTTGGCTGCAACATTTTTTGCGGCCTCCACAACACATATTGAGCATGTTCAGACATTTTTTGGTCACGCCTTCCTTAGAGCACACCCAGCTCAGGTAACGAAGGGTCATCATTTGCCCTCTGCGGCCGTAAACTCTTACGAGGGGGGTTTTTGATGTAATACATGTGTTTGTCGTCTCATTGGTATGCAGCAGAACAGTCCTTGTAAGCCAGCTGCTGCAGCATGGGAGCAACCTGGAGCTTAATAGTAAACAGATTGGCTTCAAATTTAAAATGAGGTCAATAAATAACCGCACTACTTGCCGCCGTCTCTACTCAACAGCCACAAGTTGGGTTATTCACTTTATTTATACTTTGAGGTGGTAGCAGGAAGGGTGGCGATAGGCATAAAATGACAGATACTTAATATATGTATATATAATATTCTAGAAGCAACATATCAAGTTTGGTGACTCTAGCTCTTACTATTAACCTAATTTGCTCAAAAAACCAACTCGATCTGCGTAGGCACTAGGAGGACCTACAGCTTTTAAGTCTCGAACTCTTATAGGTTCTGAGATCCTTGCGTTCATACATACGGACAGACGGACGGACCGACAGGCGGACAGACAGACAGACGGACATGGCTAGATCGACTCGGCTTTTGATGCTGATCAAGAATATATATACTTGTTACATACATTTACATTTTGCACAAAAACATTATACCCCTTTTACCCATTTTTAATGGGTTCAGGGTATAAAAAGGAATTTTGAAATGTTTATATATTCATAGGGTATAGCACTTATAACAGAAACTACTTCCATTGATAGAAAAGTTATATATCTAATAAATCCGAATTTTAGATCCTTGGAATACATTTTCCCAATTTGAAATGACTAAGTTCTTATGAAGGATTTTGAAACTAAGTTTAAAGCTAGTTAAACAAATTAAGCATTCGCCCATACAAAGCGTTATAAAATATTACATGTTGTTATATTCCATTTGCTTTCACCTAATTCAATGAATTGAATTTATAAGTAATAGCGAATAATTAAAAGGCAACAATTTCTAATAAATTGAAAAATATTATATTTATCAAAAGCAAATCTCGGAAACCTTTTCTGTTGCCATGCCATGACTTAAGCTTCCAAACACAAAATACACATCCTTTGGCGCGCGTTTTAAGCATAAATTATCCATGGCATATGTCGTGAGCTATGCTATCTGCAGCTCCATAAGAACTGGCACAGCCCTCACATTCATACCTTTGTATATCCATCGTGGCATGTCCGCAGCTGCTGTGTTTAGTTTACGCTCCAAGGTAAACATAGGTAAACTCTATAATGCGCCCCTCAATGCAACAAACGTTTACACTGCGCTGCGTTCACACGCCCACACACACACCACATGGGGTCTTTCTAGTAAATTGTGTGCATCAAATATCAACGACATTATTTTGCTTTGCCATTCATGTTAGTTTTGCTATTTTGTGTCGGGATGTTGATATTATTTTTTTTTTGCAGTTCAAAGGTCCGTATCCGCATCGAACCCCCTGTGTTGTAATATTGAATAAGCGGACCAAAGTCTCGCGAACTAGGTTAATAAATACATATATATATTTAAATGGGGTCCAGGTCCACTGTTTATGGACGACACAACAAACTCTTTTCTTTTATAGATTAAGTAAACAGTGTTTAGTGTTTTTGCCAGGATCAGCAGAGCTTGAAATGTATGTTATTTATAGTGGGTCGAATTCAAATGTTGCTTGCAGAAAACAATCGTTTTGGCCGTCTATATCTGACATTTCATGACAAAATTATAATACCCGTTAAATGCTTAACATGAGACAGAACGGACGGACGGACGGACGGACGGACGGACGGACGGACGGACGGACGGACGGACGGACGGACGGACAGACAGACGGACATGTCTAGATCGACTCGGCTATTGATGCTGATCAAGAATATATATACTTTATGGGGTCGGAGATGCTTCCTTTTGCCTGTTACATACATTTACATTTTGCACAAATACAATATACCCCTTTTACCCATTTTTAATGGGTTCAGGGTATAAACAGAATGATTTCAATACCCTTAATGAAAAAGTTATATTTTCTCTGAACTTAGGACGATTTAGAATTATGTTTGGATATAAGAGTATTTAATAGCGAAAACTTTTGTCTATCACTTTGACTGAATTCATGATATTAAAATTCTTATTTGTATTTTATTTGATCAATTTTACTTTGTCTTTCTGCTATGTCCCATTTCACTTATATTAATTATTCCTTAAATATTTGGTTTTTTACTCAGTCAAACAGATGCGTTTCTCATATATTGAGGAACGCCTTAAATAATATATCTCAAAATGCAAAGAAGAGGCTGGCACAGAACATTGAGACACAGGACACAGAAACATACCAACTCAACTGACTTTGTATTAGCAGAAAATGTAGACGCGACACAAATGGAAAACCAAAATTTCCTTAAGCAATGGAAAGCGACAGAAGTGCAACTTTTATTTTAGCTTTTGGCTTATATACATACATATAGGTAAGTATGTGTATACACGTATATTTCTTTAAATATTTAAATTGCTTAAAGTGCACCTTGGTATAAGTGTGTTTGTCCGCATCCTAATGCGGGAGCTGCCAAAAGGGTTCAAAAAATATTCCCCACATTCTCCATCCAGTGCCAGCTATAATACCAGTCTCCAGGCAATTTAATCTTAGCTTTTCGTTATGACAATCAAATAAAAGCTTTCAATGCGCTTCAATGTAAGCTTCGTGTAAAACGCTCCCACTGCGCAACCTTAGCCTTCGTTTTATCCCAATAATATTAATGTATTGCCTATGTATCGCTTACCAGGTAAAACATATATTTTATTTAAATATTATTGTAACTGCCTGTTTTAAAAATCAGATAATAACTAATTTGTTACGGCTCGTCGTTGGCCAATATTTATATTTTACTTTGCTATAAAAGAATACTTTTGACAACTTTATAAATTTGTACAATTTAGTGTTATTAAAATATCGAAAGCGTTTAATTTTTCAAGTAGTGCTTTGAATAAAATTTAACAACCTGCTCACACTTGGTGCGTATACCTTATTGATATTAATCGTTAAGACCTTGAGCCTCACAGCATAAAATTTAGTGAATATTAAACTGGTCACTAAAAACATTTTGTCACATAGCATTATCTTAAAATAGGTTCACTAATAATAAGCTGTCGAATTTCCAAATAATGCATACAATATTTAATTTTTTACAATCTTTTCCCTCTGAGCCAAACAATTTAAAGTGCAGGACTTTTTCCGTGCCTGAAAGCCATGTCTGCATATGAATCAGAATGTTTATGAGCTTGACTGGTAAGACCAGCTATTCTGTCTGAGTGTGCAAGAGTGCTTAAGTGTGTGAGTGTGTGTGTGTTTTCACAAGCAATGTCTAAAATGTTGCCTGCTATAAATTTGCAGGCATTAGACACGCCCAGAAAATTAAACGGCCCAAGCTTCGAGTAGCGCAGGCAAAGGGCACTAACGAGGCGACGCAGAAGTCGACTTGAATACCAAATGATAAAACTGAATGAATGAAAATGACTCGAAAACAAATTTCTAAAGCTGTCAGGTGCTGGCGTTAACTACAAAAACAACAGCAGCTGCAGAAGCGACAACAGCAGTAACTGCCACAAGGCTGCTTAAAACAAAAGAAAAGATATGTGTGTGTGGGTTTTGGGTGTGTGCTTTTGACATTGTTTGTGTGTCATTTTTTCTTGTGTTTCTGTGTATAGGAAGAAAATGTGGAAAGCAGGCATTTTTAGAGGAGAGCATGGAGTTTGGGCAACTGCAGCAGATTGCATTCGGATCTTAAGGCGTTTGATAATATAATAATTTATTGCACTTATCTGGCGGCTCTGCTCATAATTTATGCATAAGCTTTTGTTGGTTGCCTTAAGGCCTAAGCATCCGCAGGGCGCAAGCCAATTGTAGTCAGCAAGCATCCGGAAACGGAAATAAGTGTAAGCTGTGTGGCCCGTGAATTGTTGCTGCGACTGCGGCGCTAATCTTGGCAAACGAGTTAGGACCGAACCCACGCTTCAGATATGTAAAGATATGGACTTACATAATGGTACAGACCCTATGCAGACTAAAATTGCGATCTCTGCCAGTTATGTTTCCGCATTGCAAAACTTTCGGCCAGAATTTGAACGATATCAACTAGTAAGATTACTACTAACTGAGAGGTTTGGGAACCTATCTTCATGGGTCAATAAGTTCTGTTTGCTTAACTCAGAGTTATTTTATACCTACCCTATTTATACCTGAAGGCTAAATTAAATTTATATAACAGGCAGAAGGCAGCATTCCTGACTCATGAGTTGATCTAGCCATGTTCGTATGTCTGTCCGTTCGTTTGTTCACGCACAATTTACTTCAGTATTTTGCAATTTACGTAGACTTTGAAAAATATATGGAACTCCTGGTTTAATATAATATGAATCATTTAAATTCTCATTAGATAAAAGTTTATGCTGTCTCAAAATGTTGATTTTAAAACTTAATTTTGACGAGTTATGGGCTTATCTTATAGTCCGCTTAATTACAGAAAGACCATTTTTCGTATCAAAAAGATATTTTCAACAAAAATAAAGTTAGACCTATTTAAAGTGCATTAAATTAGGAAACAGTAAGCAGATGCTAAATATAAATAAATTTACCGATAGTACATTTTCTTCATTCATTTTGCCGCCCCTCGAGTTTTTTAATGTCTATTAAGTTTTATGTATCATTAGAAGTCCTACAAGCTATTTGCATCCAATCAATATTTTAATTTAATTTAATTTTTAATTTAAGAACCCGCAGAAAATCGCTAATTAAGAATAAAATTGTTGTGACATAAAATATATGCCGCACGCAATGCAAAGCTCTCGATATAATTACACTTCGGTCGTGACAAAGGAAATAAGCGGTAAGGTGCGAAAGCCATACTCCTAACGTGAAATACATGCCTATTCATATAAGCAGGGCAATGTTCCATATTTTAATGCATTTAAAGGACCCTACTTTCCGCAGACTTGCGGAGGTAGGTAAATTATGCAATGAGCATGACCTCAGCACTGAACACAAAAGAAACCCCCCCCCCCCCCCCCCCCCCCCCACCCCCGAAAAAAAAAAAAAAATATTTCCCTCTCTCCCTCCACCAAAAAACCCAACCCCCCACCCCCCCCCCCAACCCCCCCCAATCCCCCCCTCTCCCCCCCCCCCCCCCCCACCCCCCCCATCCAAAAAATATTTTTGACCCTCCTCCCCTTCCCCACTTTTTTCACAAAAACAAAAAACCCCCTTTCCCCATTTTTAATTGGTTCAGGGTATAAAAACGGGTTTTTCTTTATTTTAACAATTATCATATAAAAATAAATTACAGTGTATTTTTTACATGAGAGTAAAGAGCAACATTCACAAGTATATAAGGCAGAAGAGAAAGGCAACTGTCGCCAATACAAAGGCGAAAGAAATAGCAAGTATCCGGGAGTGCACACTGAATAATTCATGAGTGTCGCCAATGCCAGCCGAGACAAAAATTACAACGAAGGCATTCTACGGTAGTGTTATATTTAATAAGCTGGCATGGGCTTGTCGTGCAGTTCGACAAATCAGAAACAAGGGCAAGGCAATCAAAAATTCAAAAGTCCCCGTCCATTGTGCGTATGTGTGCGTGTGTGCAAGCTTGTGTATGAAATCAAATTTTGAAAATATTGTTGCAAGTATGCACAGTGTCAGACTGAATACTTTCAGGCGGCCGTATTTCGACTGACATTTTGGCCTAATCATTTAATAAAACTTTTATGCTGACGACACAAAAAGAACGGCTAAGTGTTCATGGTTGTCCTTCTGCGTTATGCGCCCGCCCCATTTACAATTACTTTTGCGGCCCTTCGCCTTTTATCTTCTATTTCGCTTTGGTGGCAGGACATTTATTGGCACGGTTCAGCTTGGTAGCGATGAGTCTGCTCTTCCATATTTTTAATGACGTCAATTTCTCTGAGCTTGCCGCTGAGCATTTGGCGCATTGATGGATATTGTTTGGGGGAGCTAGATGGTTTATTGATCGCTCTTGTTGTAATGATCCGAGCACTACAGAAACCGATATTTAATTGGAGCTTAATGTGCGGTTTTCATGGTCACATTGAAATAAAAAAGAGATATGTTAACTGATGGATTTACACTAAAGTCTATCGAATTGCCTAAGACAAACAATTTAAATTTATGTAAGAAGTATTTATAAAATTATTTATCATATATCCCAGGCCACTGTTGCTAATTTTTGGTATATGCCTCAAGTTAATCAAATTCAATTATTCTTCATAGCAAATAATTAGGTATTTACATACTTTTCTATCTCTTTTCTCTAATTCTCTCTTTTGGCTACGACACTTGCACATATTTCAATGCTAACTTTAAGTCCTAGAAAGAAAGTGTTGAACAAAGAAAACACAGTAGCCAAGTCTTATTCTTCAAGAATATCATCAGACTTTCCAGCTCAGCGTTATTTCCTTTTATTCGTTTATTTCTTTTTTTTTAACTTTTTGAATGCTGGGCATATTTCAGATAAATAACTGCTATTCCAGAAAATATGCAATTGTGAATGCCCCCTAAGATGCGAATGCTCTTGCTAAGCAGAATTCGAACAGGTTCGACACTAGCTTCACCTGACCTCATCCCGAAATCACTCAAAGACAGCTAAAAATTTGTTGTTTTTATGTGATGCTTAATAAAAAAACATCAGTTATGCGTTGTATATATTCCTGTGGGTACGATAAGCAGGAAAGCGCAACTGACAGCGAATAGCAGGCATATAGAATACGGCTACGCACCGTGGTACTCCAAGCACAAACATATGCAAATTAGTCGTCTTAAATTAGCATATAAATACCATACGTATGCCGCCATGTCACTGTGCGAGTATTGCACTCATATGGTGTGAGTGTGTGTGTGCACAACGTGCAATTCCCGGGTGCTATACAAAATTAATTTGTTTTTAATGTGCTAGTAATGTAATATTAAAACACATCTTTAAAAGCTAGTAATAATTAAAAAAATAATAAAAAGTGGTGCATATTTTTAAGCGTCATAGAACTTTTTCAACAATTTGTAATTTGTGGAAAAGAGAATATTTGTGAACACCTTTCCATATAAACAACGCATTAAGAAAGTCGAAACTCTTACGAATACAAATTTGTTTTTGGCAAAATTTAAATTCAACTGTTGAGTTGGAATATGCTTTCGCGTGCCAAATTCACTTTCGAGGCCAGTGCGACCAATGCCACAACAAGAACTGATTGAAATTTCAACTGGGCCGCATAGATGACCATGAATGCAATTTATTTTTTAATCTTTTGAAAGCCAAAGGGCAAATAATTAAACTTTGCCGACTGTTTGTAAAAAGCATCATGGAAAAACTGAAAAAACAGTCGTTGCAAGGTTACGATGCGAATTGCGTTCCAAAGGCATCAAAGTTCTAGTTCTGGTTCTAGTCCCTTTTCCACGTGCCGGGAGCCCGTCAAATGCAGCTGTTTCATTTGCCACATAAAATAAGAACCCATTTTCATTTTATTCATTTTGTAACAATTCAATTTTCGTCACATGAACTTAATTACACTTTTATGTGGCAATGACGATGGCGACACTAAAAATTGTGTCCACCCTGATTCACCCGGATGGCCAGCATCCCTGTTTGATCCCGCGTGGCGCCTCCCACTGTGTGGCCAATGCGCGCTCTGGTAAATTCCTCAAGTTGAATATTTTATGAAGCTGCGATGGCGCAACAAACAATTTGTATATTCAACAATTAATGTGCGATTCGTGATTTGAGACGGGCTACATCAACTACAGCCGTCCCGTGAAATGGAAGCAAACATTTTTCAATTAGTAGCAAATGGCAAAACTTTCGTTTTGCGGCCCAGCAGCTCCCTGCGAAAAACTCGCTACAGGCCAGCGACAATTTGCGGATGTTAATTTCAATTGTCCGTTAAATTTTCCATGTCGACATTTTGTGGCCGCGCTCTTCAACAGAGCCCTTTTCGCTCCACACCGCTGACGCTGCCTGCTATGGGCTGTGCTTATTAATGGCATTAATTAAAAATTTAATTTGAAACAAACCCGTTCGGCTGTTGGATTCGCGTTCTGATTTCTGTCTCATTTCGGGCTAACGAATTTTTGCCACATAAATTAATCTGGCTCAAAAGTCATAATACTATTATATACTTTACTTATTATACTATACTTTACTATTTTGAGTCACTGTGATAAAAGTTCTGGGAATCTGGAAATAAACAAAATAAATACAAAAAAAAAATACTATTTTGAGAGTGGTCTTTAGAACAGTCTGAACAAAACCAAAAATAAAATTGACATTTGACATAGAATAATGTTGGATGACAATAAAAAGATTTCATTTCATTCTTGCATAAATTAAGTTATAATAAAAAACAAGTAAGAGGTTCTAGTCGGGAGCTCCCGACTAGGGGATACCCTGAACCCTCATACTCCAACACCAAATGCAGCGCGCGCTTATAGATAGAGAGTAGCCGGGAGGTGGCGATAGGTATAAAATGAAAGATAATCGATATATATATACTTTTCTAGAAGCAACAAGTCAAGTTTGGTAACTCTAGCTCTTATTATTTACCAAAATTGCTTAAAAAACAAGATATCGATATACATTTTTATCGATTACTTGGAAACTGGGCAAGTTATCGATTATCGGAAACAAACTCGATCTGCGTAGGAACTAGGAGCATCTACATCTAAAATTTCTCTAGCTCTTATAGGTTCTGAGATCCTTGCGTTCATACATACGGACGGACGGACGGACGGACGGACGGACAGGCAGACGGACATGGCTAGATCGACTCGGCTATTAATGCTGATCAAGAATATATATACTTTATGGGGTCGGAGATGCTTCCTTCTGCCTGTTACATACATTTGGATTTTGCACAAAAACATAATACCCCTTTTACCCATTTTTAATGGGTTCAGGGTATAATAATGAATTTACAATGTCAGTATCTTATTTTAATTTATTTTATTAGTTATCTCTTTAATTTAAAAGGGTTTTTTAACAACGCACAACTCGACGCAGTTGCGTGCTCTCTACCATTACCCGGTCATTTGGCAGCTTACCCACAAGCACTTTGTGGATGTGATATGAGTGAAGAATGTCAGGAAGCAGCTCGCAAAGGAGAGAGACGAACAAATGAGCCACCGATTAAACAGCTCTTGAGAGATATAAGAGAGGACTGTTAGAGCGAAAGCTCACCTTGCAGAATACGTTACACTTCCAGATATGCCTGCACGCTCTCCGCCCCTATATAACTCTCATTCTCTCGCTCTCTCTATATAAAGCTTAATCGACATACATAGCAGCAGCTACAGCCGGTCAGCCAGCAGCGAGGTCGGCGGGCCAAGAGTTCAGTCGTATGTATTCGTTCGTGCATCGTGAACAAAAATGAGCCGTTGTATCTCTTTGTATGTGTATGTGCATGTCCGTCTGTGTAAATGACTAACAGTAAACAGGCGACCAAAGCACAAATACGAAAAAGGGAGGCAGCAGATCAACTTAAAGCGGGCAATTGAAAACGCTTACATTCAAATTGACGAAAAGTGTTGCAAGTTTCTAGGCACGTGACTAGCTTTTTTTAGTGTTATTGTTATCTTTAACGCTATAACCCCTCATTGGTGCCAATAATAAAAATCATAGAAAAATACCTAGAAATAAAAATATTTCTTATATCGTGTATATAGCTGAAGCACCAAAAAGAAAAATAAGTAAATGAAAAGCAATTTAAAACAAGCTAAATAAATGATTTTCTTACAGCTGATGTTGTTGAAGACCGGTTGGACCTTGATAAAATCAACAAAAGCAACCAGCAAGGGTACTGAGGATTATTAACAACAAAGGACGGACAACAGCAACAAGAACCGGCAGCAGTCATAGAATAAAAGCACTGGCCCAGAACGCCCATCAGGACCAAATGTAAAACAAGGCTAGGCAAGCAGAAAGGACAATATTATTAAAGCTAGCTGAGCTTTATTGTCAATTGAAAAGCAAAGAACTTTCGATAACATATCTTTACGGAATGGTTTAGGGGCAACAGCCGTTTTAATTTTTTTGATAAAAACTCCAACAAACTCAAACGAGATTGTTATTCATATACAATTGCTTTATTTCGTTCAAGTACGCTGTTAAACGTTTTATAACAGATAAAAGCTGATAAAAAATACTCTTTTAAATTTGTAATATTGTAGAAATGGAAATTATTGAAATTGATTTTATCATTTATCAATCTGTCAAAAAAACTAAAGGCTAACTACTTGCTGGTTTTCTATAAACTCTGGATTGGAATGTAAGAGAGAAAGAGTTGAAAATTAAAGCTAGGGCTCCCATAAGCTTTTTTTAAAATTGTTTGAAGCGAGAATTTGAGAACATCTTAATCACGGACTCTTCCTATAGAGCCCTATAATATAGTAGTATGCTCTTGATAGATTTGGTTCAATTATAATCATGATAGTCTAAGTAGTAAATGCCTGGGTTCCTTGATAAAAAAAAAAGTTTTCACAACCGTTTTTTTGCGCGATCTTTCCCATTGATGCTATATGATAAAGTGGTCCGATTTTGATAAGACTTTTTACATATGTAACCTACATTTCTTCAGACCGTTGTATGAAAGTGTTTTGCCTTTTGTTCGGTTGATTGGCTTCAAAGTGATTTTCAAATATCTGTAAAAATAAGGGTTGTAAGGCCAACTTTTAAGTTGTGTCCAATAAGTTTCAATATTATTTTCAAAGCTGCACATTAGAACTTCGGCAGTTTTGGAAATTCCATTCTCAAACATTCGAGTTCATGAGCCTATTTTTGACTGTCTGTGGCATGTGCAATTGTTGAATTTAAATGGGGCCGACATACAGGAACCAGAGTCAGTAAATTGACATCAAAACTATGAGAAAACTTATTATAAACACTTAGTTTCCTTGTATACATATTTTTTTTTACAAAAAATCATGACTAAAGTTTTTTTTATAATAGACAAAATTAAAAGTGTTTATCCAGCATTGCATAATAAATATTTAAAATCTATAAATACAGAATTCAATAATTTATTTAAAAACCAAGTAAGAGGTTCTAGTCGGGAGCTCCCTGAACCCTCTTATTCCAATACCAAATGCAGTTCGCGCAACGCGCTCGTTTAATCAAATTTTCTACAGTATATATTGTTGTACCATAGAATATTTGTGTATTCTCAAAAAGTCAATTGCATTAAATTTGTGGCTTAGATTGGTTGGCAATATAAGTTGGGTTATTAACTTGATTTATAGCTCTGCGGTGCTAGCGGGGAGGTGGCGATAGGTATAAAATGGAAGATACTTGATATATATATAATATTCTAGAAGCAACATATCAAGTTTGGTGACTCTAGCTCTTATTATTTACCAAAATTGCTTAAAAAACAGGATTTCGATATTCATTTTTATCGATTATTTGAAAACGGAGTAAGTTATCGATTATCGGAAACAAACTCGATCTGCGTAGGAACTAGGAACACCTACATCTAATTTCTAATATAATTTCAAGTCTTTAGCTCTTATAGGTTTTGAGATCCTTGCGTTCATACATACGGACAGACGGACGGACGGACAGACAGACGGACATGGCCAGATCGACTCGGCTATTGATGCTGATCAAGAATATATATACTTTATGATGGAGAACATCAGAGCATTTAAGATCAACATAAGCCTGCAATTCAGCCAACCTTATGACCAAAGATACAAATTTTTATAAAATTTATTTTATGATTAATAAAATAAATATCAAACATATCTATTTGGAACTAGGTGAGAATCAACACCCATCCTAAACATCTGGTGAGAATCTTGGAGCCGGAAAATAATTCCTTATTTATTCAAGCTTTGACACGCAATGTCCATCCGAGAGCGGTGGATTTTGAGAAAAACGTAACAAATAAATGTTTACAATTTTTACCATACCCATTAGGAAACTACAATAAAAATTTCAGCTTTCTATACGAACAGTTTGACTTGTGTCAGTCCATGCGAACAGTTTTATATAGAGACTAGTGGGTATAGCCCGGCCTTGCCCGTGGCACGTATATTATAAATCAATGTTCTCAAAAAGCTTTGAAAATGATTTTGAAACTGAGCGGATTTATACCCTTAACCCATTAAAAATGGGTAAAAGGGCTATAATGTTTTTGTGCAAAATGTAAATGTATGTAATATATATATATATATATTCTTGATCAGCATCAATAGACGAGTCGATCATGTCCGTCTGTCTATCCGTCCGTCCATCCGTCCGTCTATCCTTCTGTCCGTATGTATGAATGCAAGGATCTCAATAGGTAAGCACGTCGTAGATCATTTCTTATGTAGATCCTTGGAAATGAATTTGAGGGCGAAACTTCATCCACCAAATCTTTGAACCCTATTTTCACCAAGGAGGGATACCTTTTTTAAAAAGTGTGAAACATTCCTCAAATTAATTTGAGCAAAGATCTTTGAAATTGAGTTTGAGGCCAATCGGATGGTAAACAAAAAAGTTTCATACAAATATTTTTCGCGGTTTTCCCATACTTGCGGGTGGAATCCCGCCTTAACGTGCACCTTCATCACATAAGGTAACTGCAGTGAAAATTTCAGCTTCCTAGCTTTTACGGTTTGGGCTGTGCGTTGATCACCAATCAGTCAGTCAGTCAGGACAAACGGTTTTATATATAGAGATATATATCAAGTATCTTTCATTTTATACATATTGCAAACTCCCCGCTACAACCTCATAGCTATAAATCAAGTTAATAACCCAACTTGTATTGCCCAACAATTTAATCAACAATTTAAATGCAATTTACTCTTTGAGAGTACCCAAATATTCTATGGTACAATAAGATATAGTGTAGAAAATTTCATCAAGATCGGTATAGAAACACAGAAGCTATTAAAGAAAACGTGTTTTGGTCGGCCGCGATTTTTTGGCAGCTAGCGCAAATTCCAAGAATTTCTCTATACATGTACACACACATTCACTCGCGTCTGCTTCGAATTCTATCAACAGCATTGTAATTGCGATTGTATTGCTTTCTGTTTTGCTATTTTAATTCATTTTTTTCTCAATATGACTAAATTATTGGTGTGGCTGTTGAGTAGAGGCGGCGGCAAGTAGTGCGGTTAGTTGCGAGTTCTCAAACCCTGCCAAGAGAACTTTGTTTTGAAATTTTACTTTATTACGCATTTGGTGTTGAAATAGAAGGGTATCCCCTAGCCGGGAACTCCCGACTAGAGCCTCTTACTTGTTTATTTAATTCCTTTTATTTATTATTTTAATTTTAATGGCCAAGATCGAGCTTTTGAGTGTAATTCGTACAGAGGGCTACCCGCCGACCGAATTAACACACAAGGTTCATGGACCCCAGATAATTATATACGACGACACAAGGCTTGACTCAGATAACCAAGCCCCAAATAAAGTGCCTTGGCCTGGTAGAGAGAAACAGCAACTGCCTTATGCCTTATGTACCTTTAAAAACCCACCCATAAAATCAACTTAGGCTGCAAGGGTCCCCACCCAAACATCCGCAAACTTCAACCCGCTTTGTCAAGTGGCACGCTCGGCGTGCAAAATGTTTGCAATGCTGCGTAGCCTCAATTAAATGACCTTGCATAAATTAGATATCAGCGATAGCAGCTGATGCTGCTTGCCCCAGGCAGGGGGCCTCATTTTATTTAATAGGAAGATATTTCCTCATGAAAGCAGCCAGCCACAAGGCGGTTTTTCAATTTGTTTCGGCTTATTGTAGCTTCTAGTTTGAAATTTCATCACCGGACGCCACTCAAAGTTAACCAGCCAATATCTTAACCCCTTTTCAAATTTTTTATTAACAAATACGACTTAGGGTCTGCCTCATGTCTAATTTCTGTGGTCGTTTTATTTACGGATATTTCGGTTTTCAGTTGCATACAACTGTGCATGTTTCTTAGCCCATTTCATTTTACATTTCTTCTTCAACTTTGGCTTATTTGCGTTTGGCTCCGGGCCAAAGTCACGACGCTGAGATGTTTAAGTGTTTAAGGTGGGAGTGCCTGACTAGAAGATACCCTCAACACTATTTCTACCAAAGGTGTCAAATGACACCTTTTTATACCCTGAACCCATTAAAAATGGGTAAAAGGGGTATTATGTTTTTGTGCAATATCCAAATGTATGTAACAGGCAGAAGGAAGCATCTCCGACCCCATAAAGTATATATATTCTTGATCAGCATTAAAAGCCGAGTCGATCTAGCCATGTCCGTCTGTCTGTCCGTCCGTCCGTCCGTCCGTATGTATGAACGCAAGGATCTCAGAACCTATAAGAGCTAGAGACTGGAGCTCCCGACTAGGGGATACCCTAAACCCTCTTATTCCAACACCAAATGCAGCTCGCGCTAATAGATAGAGAGTAGCGGGGAGGTGGCGAAAGGTATAAAATGAAAGATACTTGATATATATGTATATACTATTCTAGAAGCTACATGTCAAGTTTGGTGACTCTAGCTCTTATTATTAAACAAAATTGCTTAAAAAAGAGGATTTCGATATACATTTTTATCGATTACTTGGAAACGGAGTAAGTTATCGTTTATCGGAAACAAACTCGATCTGCGCAGGCACTAGGAGCACCTACAGCTAAAATTTCAAGTCTCTAGCTCTTATAGGTTCTGAGATCCTTGCGTTCATACATACGGACGGACGGACGGACGGACGGACGGAAGCATCTCCGACCCCATAAAGTATATATATTCTTGATCAGCATCAGTAGCCGAGTCGATCTAGCCATGTCCGTCTGTCTGTCCGGCCGTCCGTCCGTCTGTCCGTCTGTTCGTCCGTCCGTCCGTCTGTCCATATGTATGAACACAAGGATCTCAGAACTTATAGGAGCTAGAAAATTTTAGCTGTAGGTCCTCCTATTGCCCGCGCAGATCGAGTCTGTTTCCGATATTCAATAACTTGCTCCGTTTCGAAGCCATCGATAAAAATCGATATAAAAATCCTCTTTTTTCTTTTTAGCAATTTAGGTAAATAATAAGAGATAGGAGCCAGCAAACTTGACATGCAGCTTCTAGTATAGTATATATATACATATCTCCATTTGGTGTAGGCAAAGAGGGTTCAGGGTATCCCCTAGTCGGGAGCTCCCGACTAGAACCTCTTAGCTGTTTAAGTTAGTATAAGCAAAAAGCTGTCGGAGAGGTGGATACTTGCCACGCCTACCAACACCGGA
The DNA here is from genome assembly GCA_035045725.1 of Drosophila ezoana. Taxonomy (NCBI): domain Eukaryota; kingdom Metazoa; phylum Arthropoda; class Insecta; order Diptera; family Drosophilidae; genus Drosophila; species Drosophila ezoana. Next base: position 247,570 of record JAWNOU010000197.1, on the reverse strand, counting down.
TGCTTGTTTGAGTTGCATTCGACATTGGCAAAGTTGTCTCTGTTGGGTCTTAAACCGGAACAGCTGGTGACTTTCGGTATATGCGAAACTCAAAGACCATCATCATAGTTTTCTGTTAACTTAGGGAAAATGTTGAAAAATGTTCACAACAAGTTTTATGGTATCTGGCTTATTGAGTTTTTTCTTGGAACTTGGGCAGCAAGTGAATAAAAATAACGAATAATTAGTTTGCATTTCTAACAGACCAAAGCTCGTCTAAGGATCAGCACAAAAAGCAAACACATTTCAAACCCCGAAAAGCAATCAAAACGAAACTGTAACGAAACATACAGATTACAGTTGAGTGCATTTTCAAAAGTCAGCACTTGACACAATATAAATTCAAAGGTCAGAAGCGGCCCGTCCGGACGCAATAAGTAAACGCACAGCTGGGGATCAAGACTCGGTTCAGTTGGTCACACAAACTGACGTGTACACTGCCCGACTTATCCCAAGCCCCTGCCAAGAAAACAAATCCCCTCTCTTCAAGTCCCTCAGCAACTAAAGTGTGATTTCAAACGGACTCTCTGTGCTTAAGACGCACAAAAGCAAATACCAGGAATCTTGGCACAAATCGCACAACCCTTTTTATGGTTTCACAGGGCATATGCATAATATTTTATTTGTTTCCTTTTGATTTACGAAAAGGCTCTGGATTCTTCCAGGTTTTTATGCATTGATAATAAGATTATAAACTTTATTTCTCCAGAAAAGTACTCTTACTTTAATTTCCGCTATGGCAGATTGTCTCCTAATCTCTTGCGTACTCCTTCTCCCTGTCTCTCTCATATTCTTCCTCTTTTTCTTTTTCTCCCACTTTGACACCAACCTGACCTCTACGACTTTTGTTCTTTTAGTGAGGTGTGCTTATACAATAATCGTGCGTGTGCATAATGCCTATATATAGTATTTAGTTAACTATCTCATACTCTATGCATATATTTTATCTGCTTGTTAAAGTTTATGAATTTTTAGGTCGACAGGTGTTCGATCATATGCTTTATGCTTTATTTATTGCTAAGTTTATTCAAAATATTTAATCGACAAACAATTTAAAATTTATTGCCTTATGCAAAACAAAAGTAATTTGTCAAAATAACAGATTGAATCTGAAAATTGTGTACTGTTAAAAGAAATATATATTGCTGTGGGTCACAAAGTCATATCGAGCTTTCAATTAGTGTGCTGTATTTTTGGAAATATCATTTTAGCTGTCCCAATAATTTTCTCCAGATGCTTATGACAGGTGGCAATACTTTTAAAAAGATCGATTGATTTGGCGTTTCGAGCAAGATACACAATTAAATAAAGGTCAGGCTTGTTAAAATTGTTCATGGATGTTGTGTGGAAGCAAACACCACTGTATCCAGTATTAAGCAGTATTAAGCAATTGTAAACAACTTGAAATACCCTCAAAGCCATTTTAAATCACACTGAAATCAAAAAATCATAGCATAATTGTGGCGCAAGTTTAATATAAAAACAAGTAAGACGTTCTAGTCGGGAGCTCCCGACTAGGGGATACCCTGAACCCTCTTCTTCCAACACCAAATGCAGATATATATACTATTCTAGAAGCTACATGTCAAGTTCTGTGACTCTAGCTCCTATTATTTACAAAATTGCTTAAAAAATAGGATTTCGAAATACATTTTTATCGATTACTTGGAAACGGGGAAAGTTATCGTTTATCGGTAACAAACTTGATCTGCGCAGGCACTAGGAGCACCTACATCTAAAATTTCAAGTCTCTAGCTCTTATAGGTTCTGAGATCCTTGCGTTCATACATACGGACGGACGGACGGACGGACGGACGGACAGACAGACGGACATGGCTAGATCGACTCGGCTATTAATGCTGATCAAGAATATATATACTTTATGGGGTCGGAGATGCTTCCTTCTGCCTGTTACATACATTTGCATTTTGCACAAATACAATATACCCTTTTTACCCATTTTCAATGGGTTAGGGTATAATAATTGTTGCTTGTGCTCACAGTTGGAACCAATGTCCCACCTGTAGGTTCGTTTCGTGAACGGTATTTTTCACATCATTCAATCGTTGGATCCCTAGTTATTTATTTGTTTCGAGACTGAGTCTATCAACCTATTTTTATTTTGGAAAAACCGTAACTTGAAAAGTTTTTTTTTTTTGACAATTAGTTAAGTTTCCGTGCCGAAAAAAAAATGTACTTGTTCACTTTAGACAAGGATTGCAACCTTGATTATGGTTATTAACAAATATAACAGACAATGGTTTTATTTCGAAGAAATTAAAATCTTAATGAAAGAGATCTGGTTTAAATTTTTGACCAGGGCTTTAACAATCCGTAATGTATCTAATAAACTTGAGTTTTATACATTACACAGATGGCATATATTTTGAATAACAGAAGTCTATCCTGTCTGACCTGGAAGAGGGCGCTTGGATGGTTGCGAGAGGGCTACTGGGCTTAACTCTGACTTGCAATAGCTACCCTTAAGATTCTCCTTTTGTTGTTTGGAGTAAAAGCGTTTGACCAGCACATCACTCTATTTGAGGCTGTCTGATTGTCAACAGCTGTAGAGATAACCTAGACAACTGTTGGCCTTTTATTTGCTGCTGCCAAATACTAAAAGCTAAAGTTACACAGCAAATGGCATGGATATTTGTTTAAAGGGGTTATGGTACTTACCACCCAATATGTCATTCAAATAGGTCGAAACATTTAGGCCGCGTCCTTTTTTTATCATCAATTGCTCATCGATAGGTAAGAGGCGAGACGAGGATATGGATAAGATAGGAATGACACAATCGGAATGTTTTTGTGTCTGTTGAGATTCCAAATGGATCTGCCTTAACGGGTCCCTCGTACATTTCCATATCGTCGTGATTGCGAATTAGAATGTGTCGTGCTATTAAATCTTTCATACCAGCACGTTGTTGCTCGAGTATCAATCGCAGCCAAATGAAGACCTTGTGAGCCCCAAAGTGATTCTTAATGCTCGTCTTGATGCCTTTAAGATGTCTGATACATGTGTTGATGTTTTGGGAAACCAACATGCTTTCCAATTAAGGACACCTTATCTGTATTCACCTAGATGTAGGTGCTCCTAGTGCCTGCGCAGATTGAGTTTGTTTCCGATAATCGATAACTTACTCCGTTTCCAAGCAATCGATAAAAATCGATATCGACATCCTGTTGTTTTTAGCAGATTGGGTATATAATAAGAGCTAGAGTCACCAAAAGTAATATGTTTACTCTAGAATAGTATAAATATATCTAGAATAGTATAAATATATCAATTATCTTTCATTTTATACCTATCGCCACCTTCCCGCTACCGCCGCAGAGCTATAAATCAAGTAAATAAGCCAACTTGTATTGCCAACCAATTTAAGCCACAATTTTAATGCAATTGACTTTTTGAGAAAACACAAATATTCTATGGTGCAATACTGTACTGTACTGCAGAAAATTTCATTAAGATCGATTTTTGTGTTGTAATTCGGTATTTTGCGCACCACTGCGCACGTGTTGCGACGCAATTTGCAAGAATTTCTATATATGTACATGTACAGTGTACAGTGTACACACACACATTCATGCGCTTCTGCTTCGAATTCACTGCGATTGTTTTCAGTGTTGCTATTTTGATTGGTTTTTTGTCAATAATAATCAATTAGTGTGGATGTTGAGTAGAGGCTGTGGCAAGTGGTGCCGTGTGTCGCGAGTTCGAGTCCCTACCGAGGAAAGTAAATATGCGGTCAGTTGAGAGTATAAATCCTGAAAATGATTTTTTTTTATTAATTCAAACGAGCTCCATTTGGTATTGGAATAAGGGGGTTCGGGGTATTCCCCAGTCGGGAGCTAATTATTTATACGTATTAAGCCATTAAACCACATGAAATGATTTGTTTTTGTTGCTTGTTTACTTTATTCTGCCTTTCGTTAAAGCTTTTTAATAATATGAGCTGACTGTTGTGACTGTTGCATACTGCCTTGTTTCAAAAAGAGAGTACAACATTAAAACAAGTAAGAGTGGTGCGTACCTGACAATTAAATAAGTTCTCTACCCAGGTGCCTAACAAAAAACAACTCTTAAGTTTTTGAAATATTTATGTATGGCGACAAAATCATCCGATTGGCCTCAAGCTCAAACTTAATTTCAAAGATCTTTGTTCAAATTCATTTGATGGGTGTTTCACATTTTTCGCAGAATCAAAGATTTTTTTGATGAAGTTTTAACTTTTGTCCGAAACTTTACTCTTTTTACAATGCTCTACATATGAAGTTGGGAAATACATTTTTCCGATCAGTGTCAAAATCATTTTTAAGGCTTTTTGAGCAAATTTTAAAAATATTAAAAAAATATGAAATATTTTATACTATACGTGCCACGGGAAGGGCCGGATTTTAACGTTAGTCAGTAATGATCGTTTTTCTCACTTTATATCATAAAAATCTTAAAACATTTTATTTATTTGATTTTTCAAAAAATAAAATACATATATGTAAGTAGTGTTTACTATTATGCAAAATAAAATAACAAATTTCATATATTTTTGCCAATTCGTTTTTTTTTTTAAGTAAATGAATAGTTCAAAATAATTGTTTTATTTTTTTGTTTACTTAAACAGATAGTAAAGTCGACATTTTCTCTCTTTTAATTCATGAATGGATAAAGAAAATATACTCGACAGGATTTGATACTTTGAATTTATATCAGAAATTGGCTAGCATTGCATTTGATGTGATTGAATACACGCTGCACGCACTTTTGTGCAGCATAATTTACCCAACTTTCAATTGTTGTTTCAATGGCATACATTAGTTATCCACACGAAGAGTTGAGTGTGCCTGTGTGTTCGAGATATGTTCGCACTCAATTTGCCAGGAGTGCGCCTTTGTGCTCGGGCCATTGTGCGGACAGCTGTGCGCTGCGTATTCACATAATTCGATGCAATTCCAATCCAATTTCGATTTCAGTTCATCAGCATATCAAATCAAAATACGTTTCACCGCGTTAACATTTTCTTTGCAACTACATCCTTTGTGCGTATCTGTATGTCAATTGCAGAACCTTGCGCAGATTGAGGCGAAATCTTTGAAAAACGCCCTTGAGGCGTAGGCTACATATGAGAGTAAGGGCGACTTCGCCAGATGTTGCTCTTACCCTCTTCCTTCAATTGAAATCAAATTAAACGCTCTTGTCTCTCCTTATTTGAATTGTACTTCCATGCGTAAAGTGCGGCAGGATGTGTACCTCACAGCTGGGCTTAATACGCCTTAAAACATAAAGTAAAAGAAACATGGCAGAACAATATCCATCTCAAGCAAAGCGTTTTTATACCCTGAACCCATTGAAAATGGGTAAAAGGGGTATAATGTTATTGTGCAAAATGTAAATGTATGTAACAGGCAGATGGAAGCATCTCCGACCCCATAAAGTATAGATATTCTTGATCAGCATCAATAGCCGAGTCGATCTAGCCATATCCGTCTGTCTGTCCGTCCGTCCGTCCGTATGTCTGAACGCAAGGATCTCAGAACCTATAAGCTATAGGTCCTCCTAGTGCCTACGCAGATCGAGTTTATTTCCGATAATCGATAAATTACTCCGTTCCCAAGAAATCGATAAAAATCGATATTGACATCCCGTTTTTTGAGCAAATTGGGTAAATGTTTAGAGCTACAGTTACCAAAGTTTATATGTTTACTCTGGAATAGTATATATAACCCATGTATCTTTTATACCATTCGCCACCTACCCGGCTTCAGGGTATCCCCTAGTCGGGAGCTCCCGACTAAAACCTCTTACTTGCTTCAGTTTTTATTGTTTTAAATATTTTATATGTAAATAATTATATTTTCTCTATTTGCTTTAAAACGTACATTTTCTCTTTACTCTTATAAAAAGATGCTTTCTGCATAAGGAGCATTCAAATTTCATTTCAACTCCATTGGAATTTTAAAAATTAGAATTTTCTTCTTGTTGTTGGCACAAAGGGTGTGAAAAAATTTAACTTAAAAACATTTGATGTGGCGCAACTGCTTCAATTTTTAATATAACTAATGCTTTATGTACTCGACGTTATCTAGCTCCAGTTTGACACCCTACAATTCACTGAAAGGCATGTCGACGGTATACAAAAAAAAAAAAACAAGTAAGAGGTTCTAGTCGGGAGCTCCCGACTAGGGGATACCCTGAACCCTCATATTCCAACACCAAATGCAGCGCGCGCTTATTGATAAAGAGTAGCGGGGAGGTGGCGATAGGTATAAAATGAAAGATAATCGATATATATATACTTTTCTAGAAGCTACATGTCAAGTTTGGTAACTCTAGCTGTTATTATTTACCAAAATTGCTTAAAAAACAGGATTTCGATATACATTTTAATCGATTACTTGGAAACGGGGCAAGTTACCGATTATCGGAAACAAACTCGATCTGCGTAGGAACTAGGAGCACCTACATTTAAAATTTCAAGTCTTTAGCTCTTATAGGTTCTGAGATCCTTGCGTTCATACATACGGACGGACGGACGGACGGATGGACGGACGGACAGACAGACGGACATGGCTAGATCGACTCGGCTATTAATGCTGATCAAGAATATATATACTTTATGTGGTCGGAGATGCTTCCTTCTGCCTGTTACATACATTTGCATTTTGCACAAAAACATAATACCCCTTTACCCATTTTTAATGGGTTCAGTGTATAAAAATATTAACCAGAGCAAATTCTTAAAAGTCTTGTACCTTTTGCATAGTTGTTGTGAGGTGTTTTCAACCAGCTTTTAAAATTTCGTGCCGTAATTGGACACTTGAACATTTTAGGACTAACGCAGGCGGATCACTTCCGTGTGCTGTGTTGTACCTTCCAGTCCTTTAAATTTAGTTACACCTTCCACCACCTGTTCGGGTTATCTGCGGCAGCTAAAGAGCTAATTCCGCTCGAATGTTGTTTTTTTGACAAAACTGTTCTTTTGCTATAGACTTCGCATTTTGTTAGCATGTCCGGCTGTTTTTCATTGCCTTCTTGACAATTTAAATTTAAAAATAAATAAAAAATTTAAATTTAAATAATAAATAAATAAAACAATTAAGAGGTTCTTGTCGGGAGCTCCCGACTAGGGGATACCCTGAACCCTCATCTTCCAACACCAAATGCAAATATATATACTATTCTAGAAGCTGCATGTCAAGTTTGATGACTCTAGCTCTTATTATTTACAAAAATTGCTTAAAAAACAGGATTACTTTGAAACGGAGTAAGTTATCGATTATCGGAAACAAACTCGATCTGCGCAGGCACTAGGAGCACCTACATCTAAAATTTCAACGGACGGACGGACAGACAGACGGACATGGCTAGATCGACTCGGCTATTGATGCTGATCAAGAATATATATACTTTATGGGGTCGGAGATGCTTCCATCTGCCTGTTACATACATTTGCACTTTGCACAAATACAATATACCCTTTTTACCCATTTTCAATGGGTTCAGGGTATAAAAAATTAAACATACAATGGGTCATTCAAACATACAAATTTTAGTCAAACTGCTTGGTGATCAACGCACAGCCCAGACCGTAGGAGCTAGGAAGCTGGAATTTTCACTGTAGTTACCATATGTGATAAAGGTGCACGTTAAGACGGTGTTTCGGGAAATTCCACCCGCAAGTATGGAAAAATCGCGAAAAACGTTTGTATGAAACTTTTTGTTTACCATCCGATCGGCCTCAAACTCAATTTCAAAGTTCTTTGTTCAAATTCATTAGAGGGGTGTTTCACACTTTTCCAAAAATGTATTCCTCCTTGGTGGAAATGGGGGTCAAAGATTTGGTGGATGACGTTTTGCGCTCAAATCCTTTTTTAAGGATCTATATAAAAAATCATTTGAGACGTGTTTCATGTTTTTCGGAAAATCAAAGCATCCTCGGTAAAAAGTGCGATTCTAAGATTTTTTTGGTGAAGTTTTAAATTTTGTCCGATTTGCTTTAATTCAGAACTCTACATAAGAACTTAATGAATACCAGTTTCAGCGATATGGGAAATTCCACCCGCAACAGTGGTAAACTGGTGGAAAACGTTTGTATAAGAGTTGTTTGTTTACCCTCCGATCAGTTTCCAAATCATTTTCAAAGCTTTCTCAGAACATTTATTTTATACGTGCTAGGGCATATATCCAATATTTAGATAAAGTCATATCTCTATGTTCAATTTAATACCCGATTGTGTGTTATTTTCTATTTTGAGCTATCAAATCCAAACCAGTAGTGCTCCAAAAGCTTTTTTAAAAGTTCCGTGCCTAGTTTTTTCAGATATATTAATTGTGTATTAATAATATTAAACAAATTAAATTTTGCGCTGAGAGACTTCTCTTCATGTTTGGTTCCACGGGCTGATATTTTGACACCTTGACAATAAAAACTTGTCAAATTAAATTTCATTGTCATATTAAAAACTTTTCGTTGGCACTTGTCCGCTGTGAAAACTGAAACGAAGTATTTGGAAGGGAAAATACATTATGATAATGCTCAGGTGCTTCTTATGACACTTTATTGGTTTATTTCCTAAATATTTATGAAAAGACGTCGATATGCAGAAAAGTGAAAATCAAAACTTTTCATAAAGGCGACATCCTCACTCACATACACACTTATGTCTTGGCTGAAAACAATTCCAAGAGTAGGCCGCACCTGAGGCACATCATCGAGACAGTCAGAGACAAAACAAAAAAAAAGCAACAAAGTGACAACAATAACATAAAACAAGTAAGAGGCTCTAGTCGGGAGTTCGCGACTAGGAAATGCCCTGAACACTTTCCTACCAACATCAAGTTATTGATTATCGGAATCTTGTACTGCGCGGGCACCAGGCGGACCTAATTTAAAATTTTCAAGTCTCTAGCTCTTACCGATTCAGAGATTCAGAGGCTCAGAATATATTGTAAGTATTCAGGCACTTGAGCACATTGCCAAGGAAGTGAGCTTCAAAAGCATTGAAGCACATCTCACATCTTAACAGAACTGACAACTAGAGATCTAAAGCTTGTTCAGCATACTAAATAAATCAACTCGATTTAACCAACAGCTTGGTCAGTTGGTTGGATGCATAGTTGGTCAGTTGCATAGTCGGCCATTGAATTTACCATGGTTCAACTAACCCTTTAATAACCTTCCATTTTTACCATATCCAGTTTAAATTTCTCTTTGGTCGACGCTAGAACTATTTACATTGTTACATTTTTTGCTACTTAAAACAATTTAATATGAATGACACAAATGACACACTCCATCTCATCATCTCTGTATTGCAGATACTACAATAGTTCCGAGAAATATGTATACAACGTGTATACCAATTGGCGGCAATTACATAGGCAGCGGAGGCAGCGTATTTGCACCGACGTCACTGGGAAATGCGACCATGTATGATTACCATCCACCACCGCCACATATATACCCATAACACCAGCAGCAGACAGCAACAAAAACAACGGCAGCTTTGCGAGCATATGCAAATCAAGGGAATGGGCGACGGCATGCAGATGGGGCAATAGGGCAGTTGCTGATGCGGCTGTTGGTGTTAGCAACAGCAAAAACTGCGTGGGCGCCAACGGCGTCTCTGTAGTTGTCTGAGGCAGAAATATTGGCAAAAATTCCAGCCTATTGAAATTGACCAAGGCAACAATCGCTAAAAATGCATAAGTTTTTCTTCATATTAGAAAATAGTTACTAAAAAAGTATATTTTAATTATAGTTCCCCTAAGAAACTGTTTTCATCTCATTATAGAAAATCGACATTAAATTAAATAAGTATGTTGTAAATTTTAGCAAATATATTTCAATAGTTTTTGTTGAGGCTTATTATACCCTTGCAGATAGTGTAATATTTTTGTCGTGAAATGTGTAACGCATAGAAGGAGACATCTCCGACCCCATAAAGTATATATAATCTTGATCAGTATCAACAGCCGAGTCGATAAAGCCATGTTGGTCTGTCCGTCTGTATTCTTCTATGCTAGCTAGTCTCTCAGTTTTAAACCTATCGTCATGAAAATCAAGAAGTGCCTCTTTCTGCACGCAGTTACTATGTCAGAGCCAACGGGATCTGACCCACTATATCATATAGCTGCCATAGGAACGATCGGTCTAAAATTAAGTTCTTGTACGGAAAACTTGTTTGTTTTTCAAGATATCTTGTTCAAACTTGCCGTTTATAAGTTTCACTACGTTCCCAACATTTTTGCAAAATCTTTTTTACATCGGACTACTATATCATATAGCTTCCAAAGGAACGATTGATCTAAAAAGTTGTACAACGAATTTTTTTGCTTTTTAAGATAACTTAACCATACTCGGCATGAACTTTTTTCCCGGCGCTTCTTCGATAAGGGCAAATCACTACAATTTCTTTTGTCTTTAAATTTGAGAGTTTTCTTTATAGTAAAAATAATGGATATACGTTTAAATGTATACTATTGGAAACTCAACTGGTAATCAGCCTGCTTGTTAGGTTGCTCAGAAAATATTCATTTAATAATTGAAAATTTAATGACGGGACAACATCGAAAAGCAGCACCAGCTAGACATATATGTATATCCTGCCTATTCACTCCAAGCTTACCAAGATATTGCTCAATCAAACCCAAAATCACCTTGTGTCGGTCTGACCTGACCCATAACTGAAGCTCTGGCTATCTTTAAATATATTGGCGCAATAATTGAAATTGAACTAGTCAGCCACAGAGCCCGCTCAAACAAACGCAATTGGCCAAGGATGAGGATAAAGTACTCATTGTCCATGGCAAGACAAATACTCGGAGAACCAAGACTAAAATCGAAAGAAAACAAGTAAGAGGTTCTAGTCGGGATCTCCCGACTAGGGGATACCCTGAACCCTCTTCTTCCAACACCAAATGCAGATACTATGTAACTATTCTAGAAGCTACATGTCAAGTTTGGTGGCTCTAGTTCTTATTATTTACCAAAATTGCTTAAAAAACAGGATTTCGATATACATTTTTATCGATTACTTAGAAACGGGGAAAGTTATCGTTTATCGGAAACAAACTCGATCTGCGCGGGCACCGGGAGGACCTACAGCTTAATCAAAATAAGTCTCTAGCTTTTATAGGTTCTGATCTCTTTGCGTTCATACATACGGGCAGACGGACAGACGGACGGACGGACGGACGGACGGACGGACGGACGGACGGACGGACAGACGGACAGACTGCCAGACGGACATGGCTAGATCGACTCGGCTATTGATGCTGATCAAGAATATATATACTTTATGGGGTCGGAGATGCTTCCTTCTGCCTGTTACATACATTTGCATTTTGCACAAATACAATATACCCTTTTTACCCATTTTCAATGGGTGCTGCTGTGGCAACGTAATGACAGTATTGTCTCCGTCAGAGGGCTAGGGAGCTAGTTGGGCCACTTCAAAAAACTTGCCTGCAACAATAAATTTCCAGTAGAGCTGCCATGACAACTGATAAATATGACTGGTCAGATAAAACTGTCAGGCTGCATTCCATTATCTTGGCGCGAATGATTTTTTATTTAATGTTTTGAATTTGCAATTGGGGGCTAGTAGCTTATAATATTATATCCTGATTTTCCTCGCCGTTAGCCACATAACCTGTTTATAGTTTATAACCTAAATACCAAGTCATTCCGTAACCGTAAAACGTTTGCAGTACCATTTAGTACCTGGCCACAAAACCAAAAAACTAATGAAAAGTATATATAAATAAAACGAGAAAGCAGGGCTATCTTCGGCACGCCGAAGATCTAATACCCTTGCAGACTCAACCTCTCATAATGTTCATAGTGCTTTGCCCGTATCTAAGATGCACAGGGGAAATAGTTAATGCCGAGTTTGGTCAAGATATCTTGATAAACAAAAAGGTGTTTAATCAAAAACATAGTTTTCGACCGATCGTTCCTACGGCAGCTATATGATTAAGTTGTCCGATGCAAAAAAAATTTGGCGTATATATGAGGAGCATAGTAAAACTAAAAAATGCTGAGTTTGGTTCAGATATCGTAGAAAACAAAAAAAATGTCATATACAACAACTTAATTTTCGACCAATCGTTCCTATGACAGCTATATGATATAGTGGACCGATCTTAATTGGATTTTGCATATATATGAGGAGTATAGTCAAACTAAAAAATGTCAAGTTTGGACAAGATATCTTGATAAACAACGTTTTTTTTTTTTCATACAATAAATTAATTTTCGACCGATCGTTCCTGTGGCAGCTGATGATATAGTGGTCCGATCCAGAAGGTTCCGAAATATGTGCTGCGTGCAACAGAAAGAGGGACTTCTGCAAGTTTCATAAAGATAGCTTTAAAACTGAGAGACTAGTTCGCATAGAAACAGACAGACGGACATGGCAATATCGACTCGGCTGTTGATACTGATCAAAAATATATATATACTTTATGGGGTCAGAGATGGCTCCTTTTATGCGTTACACAATTGACAACAAAATTATAATAATGTGAGTAGATACATACAGTAGTTCTTGCAGTTTGCACCAGCTGCCCCAAACATGTGGCCAGCCAAAACACGTAGGAGGTCCAACGTTCCAAATAGGTTGTTAATTACATAAAAAAATATACCTTTAAATTTTTGGGTTAAAAAAAGTTTCGATTTTTAAACCTGTTGTTAAAGCCTCGTTCTGCTTTCGTCACTTTTAGTATATTATAAAGCATAAAACTCGGAGATAACTTAAGTTTACCTTTAACACAAGTGGCAAATCGTAGCCCAATGCCAAATCCAGTCAATACATTTTTCAATTCGCTCTCAGCTCGGACTTTCCGGCCACAATCTACATGGTTGAGCTCATAAATATTTCAGTGATGCGCTTATAAGTAGAATGTGTCCAGTTGGGCGTACAGACTTCCATTTCCTTGGCATTTCCTTGCAATAATGCTTTCTTATATTACTTTTCCTCTTATTTTTAGTATGCCCATTCAATTTGCTTTCGCCTTTTTGTTTGCCGTTGCTCGTTCGACGTGTCGTTTATTGATAACATGACAAACAAGTAACGATTTCTGCCCACTAAAGAAGTTCAACAATAATTTTTCTTATGCTGGCGACTAGTTCGCCGAGCTCAAAGAGTTCTCCTCTTTGGCTAGTTGTATTGGTCTGGCCATTAACTTCATTTTGCAAACACGTGCAATATAAATCCAATTAAATTGTACTGCGCGCGCACTAACCCATGCTCACATACAAGCGCGCACACTATCATACACACACGATTTGCTTGGCACAGTTCACACTGCGTATACTAAATATTTGTTCGCTCGTGCTCGGATCAAAGCTTAATAGACGCACATAAATTTTCTTCAATATCCGTTTGATTTCTTCGTACTGAATTTAAAAAAAATAGACTATTTAGTTTGTTGCCTCAGCTTCAGCTCTTCCTTGGTTCCAGCAGCCCGATTGCTACGTCTGAGCTTGGCTCACTGATTTACAACGCACAATGTTCGACCGACTTGCACAAACTTTTCCAAGTAATGTTGTTGTACCTATACGTCCAGGTCAGTCAATTGTTTTGATTCCTACGGGATTTAAAATCTTTGAATTGTATGTTTATTTGGCAAGAAGACATTTGTTAAGCTGTCGCTCCAATTGAATTTAAATGGGCCACTCTTTGACAACGTTTTTGGAACGTTTTTAGCTGCTTATGGGTAATGCATAATGTACGGAAAAAAGAACAGAATGTCAGTTATCAAAAATCAAGTCAATGGGAGTTGCCAAAAGGAATCAGAAGAGAAAGACAGAGAGTTGATGAGCGATAAACTGCAAAAAGGTAAATAAGAGTGCGAGTACGGTCAGAGCTCAGTGCAAGCTACATCGAACTTGTGGGTCACCAATTTTGTTACCGCCACCATCCCGTCAAAACATTGCATATCTCGAAGCACGCTTTTTTACTTGTCGCCAATCAGTTGGCGTTTATCTGGCTCGGAACCCTTGAAAGCGGGTTTCAACATTCGCATGCTTTCACTACTTTTTGTTAAGCATGAGCCCATAATGCGATTGTAAAGCAAACAATTAAAACAAATTGCTAGTTGGGAAACATAAAATAAGTTCCAATCAAACACTACAATTGAAGGAGAGCTCTGATGCATTTGCAAAGAGGAGTAAAATAGTCACATCACCAGAAAGTGAACCGATAGCCGTCCCTTAAGATACGTACACTAAGCGGAACCAACAAAGATAGCATAGAGCACGAGATTTAAAAACTGGTTGAAAAGCGAGATGGCACGCGGCGCTCTATCCTTCGGCCCGTGCGAAACTCCATAGAGAACATCACTGTGCTGTATGAGTTGATAGATACAGTTAAGACGGTTATTAGATCACGCCAGACCGCACAAACCTCGGATCTGTTTTGGACGATGGCCAATGTAAAACGAAAACAGCCTATAGCACGAACGCCCCAATCAAAAAGATACCGAGGACCAATCGGTGATAAGGCTACCGTTTCAGTTGCACAGGAGACACCAAGTCCCAGTTGGTGACAAATAGAATAGGATATTCTACGGAAAGTTAAAATTAACGAGAGCTGCGTGAACTGGGAAAAATGGTAGCTAAAATAAGGAGAAAACAAATACTTAGGAGAATTCCTTCTACAGTTCAACAGCTCGGGAAAGCAAACCACAATATTAAGGACCCTGGTGAGTGAAACACTAGGCGAAAATGCAGAGATTCGGACCTTGGTCCAGCAAGAACCTAAACGAAATTTCGTTTCAAATAGTTACCATAACGCTTTCCGCGGAAAAAAAAGAGTTAAGAACAATATTTTCTGATATGTCGTGTGCCACTCATTACCTTTTTTGGATTATCTCCAGATATATTGCACTACTGAAGGGATTAGTATCAGTCTAAAAATTCATTGCTTATTAATATTTCAAATTAGAACCACCTTCTTAAATAACAAGTAATTTTTCAACAAGACTAAAACACCGTTAAGAAATAATAAAAGTTTTAATTGTATATGCAACAATTAGGGTTGATTACATTGGGAAACAAAACAATTATTATTATTATTTTTTTAAGATATATCGTTAAGGTCTTATAATGCATACTTTCGACGCAACAGTAAGCTTCCTTAAAATTACACCTTTCTAGTTATTATAGTATGGGCTGTGTGGTACTCACCGGTCAGTCAGTCATATACACAAATCTATTTGCAAGGGTATTAAAGCTTATGTGCTTGTATACTCGATAGTTAATTCAATTATATTTGGTTTTTATTTATATTCAATTCGGTTGCAATAATATTTATAATATGCCCAATACCTTAAAACTCCTCGTACATTTATGATGAATACCAGCTGCTGACACACTTGTGTTCATGTTGAGCATACGCCGCGTTGTCCGTACGCATGGCATGCAACGAAGTTTTTTTGTTCGTTTCCTTATTTATTGGCTTCTAATGTCAGTGGCTATAAGCCCATATTCAATGTCCGATGGCTTTGCCAGCTCTGCAAGTCAGCTTATCGTTTATTCTATCAATTATCATTAATTTCCTGTCCGGCTTCACTTATTGTTGTTGCTTGTTCGAAAAATTTGCCGATTTGCACCAACACTTAAATACCGGCACAGTGCAGCCTCACATTTGATGGTAATTTGCGAGGCGTAGCCAGTTTTATCCATTTATTAAGCTTACATTTGCGTTGTCTTCATTTTCTGTTACCGATTATGGTAATGGCTTGGTATGATATCAGTATTAATATTAATAAGTATACAACATGCTCAGAATTATGACTGATAAAAGACGTTTCAAAATAGAATGATTAAACGAGTAAGAGTTTCTAGTCGGGAGTTCCCGACTAGGGAATAGCCCGAACCCTCTTATTCCAACACCAAATGCAGCAAGCGCTACGCGCTCATTTGAAGTAATAAAGATAAATGTAAAAAAAAAGTTAGATTGGGGGGCTCGAAAACGCAACTGACGGCATTACTTACTACCGACTCTACTAAGCAGCCACAATAGCCAAACAAAATTTAGGGCTCGAACTCGCGACAGATCGCACCACTTGCCACTGCCACTACTCAACAGCCACACTAATAATTGATTCGTATTGAGAAAACAGAAATTAAAATAGCAGCACAAAAATCAGACACTTTCAATTGCAATGCTGTTGATAGAATGCAAAGATGAAGCGCAGCTGCCGCAAAGACGTGGGCAGCAAAAACACATTTTTTTTGTGTTTATTAACCAATCTTGTTGAAACTTTCAGCAGTAGATCTTATTGTACTATAAAATATGACAATTGAATTAAAATTATATCTTAAATTGGTGGGCAATACAAGTTGGATTATTAACTTGATTTATAGCTTTTCGGTGGAATCGGGGAGGTGGCGATAGGTATAAAATGAAGATACTCTATATATATATACTATTTCAGAAGCAACATATCAAATTTGGTGACTCTAGCTCTTATTATTTATCCAATTTGCTCAAAAAAAATGATGTCGATATTGATTTTTATCAACTGCTTGGAAACGGACTAGGAGGACATACAGCTAAAATTTCAAGTCTCTGGCTCATAAAGTTTCTAAGATCCTTTCGTTCATATATACGGACAGACAGACGGATATGGATAGATGGACTCGGCTATTGATGCTGATCAAGAATATATATACTTTATGTGGTCGGAGATCCTTCCTTCTGCCTATTACCCATTTTCAATGGGTTCAGAGTATGATTAAGTTTCGGTAATGATTAAAGAAGATTTTAACCAAATATTAGTTAATTGATTAATGGATAATTAACAACGATCACGAACCTCACCTGAAAGCAGGATCTGTGCGACCTTACTTTGAATTAAAAGGGTATACTCTTATCCCTATCAGTGGGCAATTATATGAGTGCATCTCTTTCATAGATAAGAATAAGTTCTTACGATGATAATCATTTATATAGTATGTCATGAGATCAGTCTGGATCAAATAAATTTAATTGGTTCGAGAAAAAACAGGTACAAAGCGCAGCTGACAAAATATTCGCCAAAAATCATAAAGTGCACGAAAAGTTTGTGAGAATAAAACAAAATGATAACCAATTAAGGACAAGTCAAAAATGAGAGTAAAATAAAAAAGAAATGTACAAACATCAATATTGAAATGCCGTAAGAGTAACAGTAATTTGTATCTGAGTGTATGGCCTTCGTGGCCAACCAGCGACTGGAATATTTGAGGTTTGTTTTGAAGAAAAGTTGAAAAGATTTTTTTTCGATGCTTGCCTCTTTGTTAGTGTTGTAGGTCCTCCTAGTGCCCGCGCAGATCGAGTTTGTTTCCGATAATCGATAACTTGCCTCGTTTCCAAGTAATCGATAAAAATCGATACCGGCATCCTGTTTTTTGAGCAAATTGGGTAAATATTAAGAGCTAGAGTCACCAAACTTGATATATTAATTCTACAATAGTATATAAATTAAGATTTAAATAAGAAGTCCTCGCGGATTTTCGTTATAAGACTTTATTTTGATTATATGATTATTTAAGTAACACAAAATTAATTAATAAGTTATGGTTTATAAAACACTAGGCCGATACGCCGTAGTGAGTGAGTTCATTTATGCGCGAAGTCGCTGGGCCGATGTGCCTTAGTGAAAGCCGAATTAAAACTAAATTTACAAAAGATTGATCAAAATTACCTAAGCTATTGTGTGCTTTTCACAACGGCCGCTAAAATGCATTGCTTGCGCCTCGTGCGCTGCCATCGTGCAAGAACATCCGTGGCTGGTGTTATATTGCATTTTGCTGACCCCTGCTAACTCGTAAGAACATCCGTCCCAGTGCTATATCAGCATCTGGAGCTGGTGTCGTTGGCCTCTGTTAACTTATACATATCAAGAATCTTACTTTTTATACCTATTGCCAACTCCCCGCTATCATCGCAGATCTATAAATCAAGTTAATAACCCAACTTGCCAACCAATTTAAGCCACAATTTAAATGCAATTGACTTTTTGAAAATACACAAATATTCTATGGTACAATAAGATATACTGTTGAAAATTAAGATCGGTTTTTGTTTTTCGGTATTTTGACTGCGCACGTGTTTGCGACGCGAGTTCTAAGAATTTTGTCTACATGTACACACACACATTAATGCGCGTCTGCTTCGAATTCTGTCATCATTGCGATTGTTTTCGGTGCTCCTATTTTGATTGGTCAATTATTAGTGTGGCTGTTGAGTAGAGGCAGTGTATATTGGTGCGGTCTGTCGCGAGTTCGAGCTCTCGACCAGAACCACTAACTTGTTGTTTTTAATTTATCTTTATTACTTCAAACGAGCTTGTAGCGCGTGCTGCGTTTGGTGTTGGAATAAGAGGGTTCAGGGTATTCCCCAGTAAGGAGCTCCAGACTAGAACCTCTTACTTGTTTTATTTATTTTACTTTCTGTGTTTTTATATTAGTTCTATTTGGAATATGTATGAAAATGCGTGAGGTTGTGTGCTTAATAATTGGAATATAAATGCTCTTTAATTGTGGCGGATTAATGTTGTTGCTTTTTATTAATGCATTGTTCACCTTTTGCGTTAATTAAAAAAAAAATATGCAATTATGTGCTTAAAAGGTGGCAATAAATTGAATTATTATTGTTAGGTAAATTGAATAAGATTAAATTTTTAATCTTTTTCATGATTTTGGTATGTTAACTACTCGGTCTATTGCACATTTGGTGTGTATGGGTTAAAGCAGTGAATATTAACAATACAACTAAACCTATTAAATCCATACTGTTTTATCCTTATAACATACGCGTTACAAGGCTTTTTAATAATAAACTTAGTTTAAGTTTATTTAAAAATCGTTGTTTATATTGAACTGAACAATTATATAGAAATGCAAAAGCTTATAACTACTACACGTAATATACAACAAACAAATATAACAAGTAAGAGGTTCTAGTCGGGAGCTCCCGACTAGGGGATACCCTGAACCATCTTCTTCCAACACCAAATGCAAATATATATACTACTCTAGAAGCTACATGTCAAGTTTGGCCAGCCCTTATTACTTACCAAAATTGCTCAAAAACCCGGATTTCGATATAAATTTTTATCAATTACTTAGAAACAGGGCAAATTATCGAATATTGGAAACAAACTCGATCTGCTTAGGCACTAGGAGGACCTACAGCTAAAATTTCAAGTCTCTCGCTCTTATAGGCTCAGATATTAACGGACGGACAGACGGACGGACAAACAGACGGACGTAGCTAGATCGACGCGGCTATTGATGCTGATCAAGAATATATATACTTTATGGGGACGGAGATGCTTCCTTCTGCCTGTTACATACATTTGCACAAATACCTTAGACCCCTTGCACCCATTTTAAGTGGGTTCAGGGTATAAAAAAGAAACTAAACTTGAATTGCTATAAAAACTATTTATTATAATTAATTTTTTGGTTATTATTTAGAAATTAAATGAACAATTATTGCGCAACGTTATCGTGCTATCGATCGTGCGTGCTGCTTGTTTACAAAGCCGCTTAACTTAAATAAGTCGTTTATTGAGACAGCGTACGATTAGGTTCTGAGGAATCACTTAAGTGCATTTGACTGAGTCATTTGTAGTACAATAATTATAATTAGTATAGTTACAAAATAAATGTATAGTCTTTTGTTTAAATGCTATCCATGAAAAGCTCTTAATTGCCAAGCATACCAAATGTTACAGCAGACTCATGAACTTCACCGAACAGATGCACTAGAGGAAACTTTACGTACGAAGACATTATAACTTTCGGTAAGGCACATAAATGAGCTACAAAAACATACAAACAATAAACAGACAGCAAAACAAGTAAGAGGCTCTAGTCGCGAGTACCCGACTATGGAATTCCCTGAACCCTCTTTTATCATAACCAAATGCAGCAGCACGTTTGCTTAATCAAATAAAAATAAATTTAAAAAAAAATAGTTCCTTCAATTCGAACCCGTAACATACCGCCCTAACTATCACCGCCTCTACTG